>CALNVZ010003426.1:32320331-32431719 GCA_940671915.1 Paracentrotus lividus
TTCTAATGCTCATTCCTTGAAAACTGGACACCCAAGACCAAATTTTAACCTTAAAATCTATGAGCAAAAACTTCAAAAAATGTCAGTCTATAGATCTACACCAATTAGCACACATGGGACTAGACACAAACGATCGGTGTTTTAAGAAATATCAGGGTCATTTCTGCTCTGATATTTGACTTGAAATTAGTTTTAATATCACATTTAAGTGTTTGGAATAGTGCTCAAATGTTTTAATACCTACATACCTTGTGTTATATTCCAAATTTTCCCTGTGCTGGCAAAAAATTTTGAGGGTCAACTCGGGCAACTACTTTTTGGTAATTCCTCTGATCTAAAACACATATTTACCCAAATTCTCCTATCAGAAATTTTCGCTGAAAAGATGATCGCGCAAAATTATTTTAAAAAAGCTTACCCATAACAAGTTATACATTGTTGGAAAGGTCGACCCTAGGATTCAAATATGCATTCTTTTCGTTGTAGGGTGAAATTTTGTTTCCATGGTAACCTTTTCTGGAAGTATTTTTTCCAACCGTTTTCTACATATTTGCTCTTGATAAACATCCTCTGACTTCCCCATTATCCTTTTCTGATAGTATTTTTGATTCCTCAGACAATTCTCTTCAGCAATATTATACTTTTATAGGTATAAATGTCAAATGTAAGAAGAATATTCAATTGAATAAAAACGGTACATTCCTTGGAAAACTTGGGTTGTAACAAAAAAGGGCCCACCTCATAACGCGATGCCATACTGAATACAACAATTGCTCTTCATCATGATGCCATATTCCAATACACAATCTAGAGAGCACTATGTAGAGTTCATTATATAACTAGAATGACGGACTCCAAAATGTAATTGATTTGACAGTAATAGAACACAGGCCAGATCTCATATCACATTCCACATTATCATTCTCCTTTCATTATACTGTTGCACTATACTCACACAGTCACTGTACTGCTCAATGCTATCCTCAAACTCTCTATAATTATCTCTCTCTCTCACTCCTCCTCTCTCTCTCCTCCCTCTCTCCTCATCCTTTCTCTCTTCTCTTTCTCTCTCTCCTCTTCTCTCTCTAAAAAAAAAAAAAAAAAAAAAAAAAATAAAACCTCCCTCTGTTCTCTCTTTATCTTTCTCTTTCGGTTCTTCTATAGCATCATCCATACACCAGAAGCAGTGTAGTATAAATAGATCTATATTTTATTATTATTTCATCATCTTTGTTGCTAACTTCATTCTTTTTATCGTTATCATTTCATTCTCATTATTATTATCAAAACAACATCATCATTATCAACATTATTGGTCTTTGTACTATTGCAATGATGCTAGTGTGGTGAGAATACTACTGTTCAAAACAATTTCTACCGTCACAAACAAATTATAGCTATTATTACATCAATAATAACATTTCAATTCATCAGTTGTCTCACTCCTCCTCCTTTCTCAATTTCTATCTCCTCACATACAAGCAATATGGCATGATGTTGATTATTTGTGACATTCATAAACATGTACAGTGTATGTACAGTCATTGTACTACAGTATAGTTATAAATACATCTTCTAAGGCATAGAGTACGAGTTGATGCGATTTCTGTTGAATGTCTCTTTCTTCTTTTTATTGATTTCATAGCTATCTGTACTTTCTTTGATTTCCTCTGTATATCTACAGCTGTCTCCTTTATTCTCTCTTCAATCAAACGCTTTTTTTAATTTTTAATCGACTGTCATCTTCTTCTACACTGTACACACACATATAAAGCTCATACCCCTATAATACCAGACTAAAAAATGTGTATGTAGTCTCTAACTATGTTCTTGCAAATGTTGGCAAACAGGATAACACTGGGGGGGGGGGGCAGTGTGGACACATGTAGTGGCAATATGTTTACTACATTTGCAATCTTTATAGACAGGTTTGGATAGAAGGAACACTCTTTTAGACATGATTAGGGCAAAGTTAAAAGTTCTACCCTAACCACAACCCATTTAAGATGTTTTTGAGAAGTCCTTTAGGGTGACTCAGCCATGAAAATCAACTAAAGCAGATGAAAATGTAGCATTCATCATGATGGGTTGTTATAGTGCACATAATGACTTTGGAATTGAAAATGATGCTCGCAATGTGCTTGTTAGTGAATGCAATTGCTTTGAAATCTCTCCTTTCAATTACCCGTCATCAATTATAGGCTTGACATCAAATTAAACTCCTGCCACCCACCCTCATGCGTTTAACCATCCCCCTTTCACGAACTCCATAAATCCCACGTAATTGATGATACTAAAACCGTTCAAACCATGTCTGATGATTGATCCGATTCAATTTATATTTTGCCATCCATCACCAATTTTTATCACTTTCTTTTGAAGCTCCTGCTTTGGCGTTGAAATGATTTGTGCTATTAATAACCCAGGAAGGGGTTTAGTAATTTTGAGCGTAGGATCAAGGGACCATTTAACCAGCTATCTTCACAGCCCGCCATCAATCCATCCCCATACATCATAGAACAAGAGCGGTAGAAGCAGATTCGTCCCATAATCTTTAATCTTTGGGCCAAATTGGTTGCTTGCTATTAAGATAGTAGGGATATGATGCATAAAGGTTTTATGCACACACTATACTACTGACCCAGCATCCAATACTCTATGTGTACATGTATGAATATTAATGCTTTCTCTAATAAAAAACAAAATTACATGGATGAATAAAAAAATATTGGTTTAATAATTGTTTTTTTAAGACAGGTGTCAATAACAAATTCTGCAAAAGAATGGAAGTGAAAATAAGATGTTTTTAGGCACAAGTGTCTTTGCTACTGGATGATTGTAATCAAGCATATTTTTTTCTTTCTCCTTCAAATAAATTGAATTAAATTAAATTATTTGATTGTTTGATTTGACTGACGTTGACAAATGAAGTTTGGCTTTTCATGCTTTGAATAAAGTTCTAAGGACATGGAGCCCAAAAGTGGTAAGGGTTCTATTTTCACAAGGGTTTCATTTCCATCATTTTCGTGAGACAGTGGATGGACACAAATTGAACACTACTTTAAAAATATCATGAATTTATTCGTCAGCAAAGGATTACCTGAACACAAATTCAACAACACAACAGAAGCTATAAATTGCGAATACAGTAAGTTACGTAAACATTGAATCTTGATATATGAAATAATATCATCTTGACCCACGTCATAATGGGATATAATCTTAATATTGCCTTTATATTATATTGACCTCTGAGAGATGTTATGAGAAGAATTCAATTGATTGTTATTAAAGCCTTGATTGAGGGATCATAATAATCCAGAGTAGACCTGTTCACATCCAACCTATATATCCTTCAGAATGGAGCTCCCACGATCAGGGTTCTGGAAGAATTCAAAGTGGCAATTCTCTGTTCTGAATCCTCAGTTCTTAGATTAGTTTATTTTAAATGTTGTGACAACGTTATCAGAAACTTATGGGAACTTTACAAGTATGTTGTGAGATCTTTCAAATTTTCCAGAAGTTTTTTACAATTAAATGAGCCATAAACGAAGACAATGCCAACAAAATTTTCCTGCTGGGGGAAAACCACCAAACTTGGCATTCTGCTAAATGTTATGGTGGCATATATATACCATCTTTAAACATTAGTTTCAATGTTCTATGTACTTGGAATAAAATAAACAATAAGTTCATTATTTTTGGACTCTCAAAGAACACAACAGCTAGAGGAAATGTTTGAACTTCATCTCCTAGAGAAGTATCTGCTGGAAGGAATGCGATACTCCTGATGTAAACGGAGCTAACGAAATCCAGCTTGGCTACAATGCTATCCCCCTATGATTGGAAATTAAGTGAATGCCCAAGGCACTTAATCTACTCTGGACTTAGAACAGATTAAGGGTTTTAAGAATATTCTCAACACAGTAAAAGAATATTATCAAGCAATGAAAAACAATCAAGTGCAGAGCAAAACACATGGGAGCCCCTTAATGGCATAATAACATATTGCCATAGATTTAATACACAACAAAGAACAGGAAATATTGCATAAACAGACTCAAATTGAAGTTGCTATTCTCACCTTAATATTATGGTTTAAATTCACAAGTGATTTGCAGGAAGAAACTGGTAAATGATAGTGTGGGTATAAGTGTGTTTTCATATCTGTTAATTTGGTCCTTGTCTTTCTGTAGTTTTTTTATGTCATCGGATCTCTCAGAAGTTTAAACAAATATGACCATTTTACTTCTCACAAGAGTAGAACAAAACATTTCTTCATTTCTTCACAAGATGTAAATTTGTCTAAAAAATATCTTGATGAAAGACCTTCAGTATAACCTGTACCTAAATAACAATTTAGCCAAAATATCTAAAAGATGACTCTAAAAATATGAGTTAAACCCTTCTGCTTCTATCTACTATCAACAGTAGATATGAAAATAGTAAAATGTACAGTCAAATACTGAAAGGCTAAAAGGATGTAAGCTACATTTTTATAAATGTAGAAATACCTTGCAGAGTATGATATCAATATTTATATGTGAATTAATCATCCTCAAATTTAAGTTAAACCTTCTGTTTTTATCTACTATCAGCAGTTGATATGAACGTAGTGATATATACAGTCACCTGCTGAGAGGCTAAAGGTTGTAAGCTACATTTTTGTAAATGTAGCAGTACCCTGCATATCGTCTGTTGGGAGCCAGAAGGGCATTATTGTATCTTATAGATGTTCCGTTGAGAGCCAGAAGGGCGCTATTGCTGCACAAAGTCAATGGTAATAGCGCCCTTCTGGCTCCAAACGGAACATCCTTGATCTGCAATAGCGCCCTTCTGGCTCCCAACGGTACATCCTTGATTTGCAATAGCGCCCTTCTGGCTCCAAGCCGACGATATGCTATCTTCAGGCTCACAGAAACTTTAGGAATTTCATAAGTAAAGATATGTCTATTGTTCAATGTTTAATGCTGAGTTGAGACTTGCTATACATTCCATGACACATCCTCTGGCGACAATTGCTTTGATGTCAATTCACTACAGTAATCCAATCACTAGATTTAAACCTAGACTTAAGATGATAAACCTACTGTAAACCTTACACTAAACATATCATAAAATCATATTGCAACCCTAACCCCTACCTTACATCGAGACAAAATAAAATCCTGTTGTATCATTTTGTATCGCCCTGTAGTCCAGTATAATGAAGATTGTGGAACCTAACTGCAATTTTGTGGACGTTGCTTTGATAAAGTCAAATGATACTTAATTAACATTGATGTGATGTGTTCAATGTTAGTACAATGTGGCACTGTATGTAATTGTTGAAGAATGAGTTCTCTTATTGATGTGTGCAACTTCAGGGAAACAAAAAAAGGCATTGAGAATGAGACATATCAATGCTATTGATTATAACCTAAGGGAAAGAGGGGAAATGGGGAGTTAACAAAAAAAAAGACAAATGGCGAGTGAGTGAGGGACAAGAAGGCAGAAAAAGGGGGAAATAAGATATATTATTGAAACAATATCATGAAGGATGGAGGGAGTGGGAGGGGAGAGTGAAGGTTAAAATAGTCATAATAGAGAATTTTTAAACGCCTACACAGATACAACTGCAGGCCTTTAGAGAGAAAAAAAAAGAAACATAATATTTAAAGTTCCAGAAGGGTACTAATGATCCATCAAGGTATTCGTCAAAACACCCTCCTGGCTTTCAAAAGGCTGTACCCTTATATTACTCGCTATCCATACATCAATACCGCCTAGCTCCCTGACAAATGTTCTTGGGTCTAACTTTACGTGCCTGGCCCCTACAGCATGGCTCAGAAACAAAGACAAATACGTCTCGCCTTCTTGCTATTGATCACACTAGAATTGCTAAATAACAGGTGGCATTGTGGGACCTTAAAGTCAGCAAAGTTTGTTGACTCTACACCCCATACCCGTATTGATTCTATGAAATGAGGCAGGCATTTCTATTGCCTCTTGAAACATTATCAAATTATAACAGTCAATACACAATGTATGGTATATAAAGGATCTCTATACCAATCCCCACCCCAAATTTTTCCCCTTTCCTTCTCTCTTTCTTTTTCTCTGTTTCTATCTCAATATTCCTCCACACCCCTTTTGTCAATAAGTTTTTACCCAATAAACAATATAGGATATCTTCCCGTTTGTCATACTCCATCATGTACCTCCTTATCTTTGTTCTCCCTCATGATTGTTTTTCTGCTGTTTCTTGTCCTCTACAGGTATTTTGTTGTTTTGCTTGTTTGGTGTGTCTTTTTCCCCCTCCAAAGCCCTCATCCTTTCAATATTTCTTTCCCCATAATCCCATCATCCTCTTTTTTTCATCTTCAGAAAAAAATAATGATGTGCCAAACAACGACAAACTATCAGATACTCCTAGCTAGATTATTGGTTTAGTATAATGTCTACTTGCCCACCTAGATTGTCCATGTACATTTCCTGGTTGGGAATTATTACTATAAAATGGAAATTTTTCCCAAAATACCCTGTAAAAGATTTATAAAGAAAGTTGCAAATGAGCATTGGTTAACTTTTCTTTGGTTAAATATGTTTCCACAGTAAATACACATGATTAAAAGGTTTCATTTATGGAAATCTCTTCTTTTCTTTCCTATTGAGAGTGTCCACACATTAAAATAACAAAAACACCTATCCCCTATGTACTCTTGGCGTAAATCTACAGGTGGGTACATACAGGAGAGGCAAAACGGCTTTAAATCTATTTAGAATTCTATCAGCAAACTCCCTTTTTGCGTTCTTGAAACGATACATAAAATAAACTACTCACGTCATTACGCCCACAGGACCTATACAGGAATACCTTGTCTATTGATAATAGGTAATTGAGTGACGTTGATTTCCCTCATGTGGTATTGTTTGTTCTATAGTATCCTATTCAAAACCATTCCATATTTAGCATTGTGATGTACATTTGTAATATCACCTGGCTCGCTTTATATCTTCAATGGACTAATCAGGTTTTCATTTCAATAAGCACCTGTTTCAACACCCAAAATGTCTCTCTCTATGTATGTTTGTCTCTCTGTTTATTTGTCTGTCTGTCTGTCTCCCTCTCTCTCTCTCTCTCTCTCTCTCTCTCTCTCTCTTTCTCTCTCTTTCTCTTTCATCACATTCAGGAAAAGATATTTTGGGAGCTTCTCTTTAAGCATGACGGCAATTAAACTGAAACCTTGAACAATCTTATGCATTTAAAACAAAATATGCAAGAAAAATCAAGTTGTTGCATGAAAATAGGATTTTTATAATTTTCCTTTTTGGCTTCTCAGGGGCAAATTGCCCTGACCCCTATGTATTTTTTTTAATAAGATCTGGTTAAAAAGAAATACATCTCCTTGGTCAGAATTCACATCTCTCTCCTTTTTGTTTCTCTCTTTATGCTTGCTTGTTTCTCTCTCTCTCTCTCTCTCTCTCTCTCTCTCTCTCTCATCCAATATAACACAAACCTTCTTCACCTTTTTTTTTAACAATTGGAAGTTACCAGGGGGTTTCTAGATGCGTCAATAATAACAATAATAATATCTGATTTTTATATGTTTTTCCAGTTCCAGTTACTACTAACTGCTAAAAGCCCATTACAGTACTTTCATAATTACTGGGTCATTGGATTCAATTCAATCCGGCGCAATACGTGCACACTCTCCATTCTCTAGGGGCTTGTTCCAGCCTGGCGCACTGCTCTGCAGACCACAATAACAGTCGTCATCCTACCGGGCTAAAAAGAGATGAAACATGTATAAATGAACATATAAGCAAATCACACATACTCACATCTAAGGTTACCTCACAAACCTTGGGTCGATACCTGCTAAGTTGACCCGGTAACATTGCACCCAAATCGGCGCTCACGGCAAGGGGCCTGGTTTGCTATGCTATTCTGAATAGTCTGAGGCAGTACACCATTACGTCAATAAGAAGAATTGATTCTGAACATTTGTGGGATATATGTTGCACAGTGATACATGGGGACGAGGGATATTGTAAAGGTTACTGGACATGAATGATATCGGCTGTTCAGACGTAGAAGGGCATTAGTGCTATGTGAATTGTATGAATTTAGAGCCTTCTAGCACTGAGTGAGTGATACACTTAGTGAGATGTAATGTGTCACCTGGTAGCATTGCTTTCAGTGTCAAGGGCATTGCTGTTATACCTGTCTTCTGGGAAGCAAAAGGGCTTAACACAAATACTTTGATAAAGTTTAAACACCCTACTAGCTGTCAGCAAGCAACAATCGTTAGACATACTGTTCTGTTACATTATTTCTCTCCAAGAATGTTCAAACTATATGAAAGTGACTCACCTTTGTTTTACATTGCTCTTTATCCAAGCCTCTCTTAATTTCTTTCTCTTCTATTCTCACTTTCTGTTTCTTTATTTTCCATTTATCTCTCTATCTCTCTCTTTTATTCTTCCTCTGAACACTACATGTATCATCTCTTATTTTTGTTATTTCCTCTTTCTCTATTAGTCTTACTGTCTCTTTAATTCTTACTTTCTCTTTTTCTCTCATTTTTTATGAAGAACTCTCTTTCTCTTCTTTTTCTCTATCCTTTCACCTTCTACCTCTTCCTCTCTCTTCCTCTTACTACATCTCTTAGAGTCTAGTTGTCCACGTCTCATCATTCATTACCCTAATGAAGTCAATGATATGCATTCATGGGTTGGTCACGGCTAGGCACCTCCAGTCTTAACATGCTGGTATTAAGGGTGTGTTTAGGTGGGGAGAGTCTAGGGGGCATGTTAAGGGGACGTGTTCAGATGGATTCCATGAAATTTGCTCCAGCCACAATTTCTCCACTATAAACTTCATGCACAATAATCAAATGACCTACCACTAACCTTACATTAAACCTACACACAACATAAAACCCTATTGCAACCCTAATCCTAACCCTACATCTAAGACAAAATAAAGCTTGCAGTAGTTGTTGCTGGAGCAAATGTTGTGTCACTGCTCGGGGGGGGGGGGGTGTTAAGGGGAGAGGAATAGGGGTAATATTGCTGCCTATTGTGATATATATGCGACTTCTAAGATTGCAATGGCAGGCAATGCACAAGTTGAAACTCCTCACCCCTATTCATAACCTTAATCACTGACATGATAATGACTGCCCAATTTATAATCATTAGGGTGTGATTAGAGAAAATAAAACTTATAAATACCCAATTCAACAGTCACAGAATCGGACTAAAGGTGCTATAAGACACCTCTCCTGGCTTCTAATCACTCATGTGTTAATGAATGTTAGATTTATAATCATTACAGCCTGGTTAGAGGGGTAGTGGTCTAAACACTGTGAGGAGGAATGAAGTCACGATCATGAAGGTTAAGAAGTGTGAGGGGTAAACAAAGAGTGTTAAATCATTCACAACTAGATTCTTGACAGGTACCAGGTAGCTCATTGAATCTTTATTACCAAACCAGTCTAAATTGGTTGAAACATAGGGTGTGTTGCTTTGTTAGGCAAGGAAATGAGGTTGACTAAACTGGTTTTAGTTCCTTGATGAAGGTACAGTCTAAGGGAAACCAAAGCCTTTTAACAAAAGAATTTAACATATTCATTCAAAATACTTTCGCCGGAACTGGGGATGAGCTTTATAGATAATCTGAGTTGAGGAAATGAAGAAAAATAAATTCTCTCTTTAACAACAAAGAAACAAAACTTACACTGAAATGTTCAAAATTACTGCCTAACTATTTTGATAGCAAAAACATGTATAAGAGATGCATAATCGTTAAAGAATGATGCATGAAAATGAAAATCTAATAAGACCTTCATCAAGGTTAGCTCACTACAAAGTCTCTACGTACACTGAATAAAGATGACTTAGACGGCAAGTTTATGTTAGCTTATTATGTTTCAAACGAGCAATACCCTTGTATGATCAACCTTTAAAAATCAATTTTAGCCAGTTTCCGTTGATTCGCAATTCCATTATCAAAATTCTATATTGACTTTCATGCAGCATCTTGAACATGTATGTGTGATAAGGTAACACATCCCTGTCTGTTTATGTAACTAATACACACATTCAAGTACACTATGTTCATGTCAATAGTGAAATGTGTCAATATCTTTGGCGCTAGGTTCAGCCTACTCACTTGACTGTAGTTAAGTACATGCTCTCATATATCTTGGTGAGTATGACAGAGGCAGATTGCTATTGGCTATTTACGACCACCATACACTCAAGCAAATAATGCTGGCTTATTTCAGCCATGGCTCCTACATATCCCATAAATCAATGGAAATAAATGAAGGAAGTAACTTGTTATGGTAGCACTCTGATATACTAAGACACTGTGTCTTACTACAATACTTAAAGGGACTGTGAAGTATTCATTAAAATGGAAATAATGATTGGGAGAAAAAAAATGTTATTGCATAAAATACTGTGGCTGCTCTTTAATACTAAAAACTAATCGAAGATAAATAACAATGAAGTTAAGTTATATAAGGCTGAAATCCTAATACTAAAAACTAATCGAAGATAAATAACAATGAAGTTAAGTTATATAAGGCTGAAATCAAGCAAACTTGAAAATACTGAGCAATTAATTTGAAATGAATGTCAATTAACCAAGGAAATTTTGTTTTAAACAAGGCAAATTATGTAAAAAGTGGAATATTGTAAAGCAAATACTAGAGATATGATACGTACATGTACATGTAATCATCATCTATAGTGTAATAGCTAAGGACAATTTTAGTGTAGAATGAGAAAAGAATTATACAGATGTGTGTCAATACACAGGAATTAAACTGAAGGTTAGCTTTTCCACACTAAAGCGCAACCTATTATCTACATACATGCACATCATCTAATAATGATGTTAACCCACTATTGTCAATCCGCAGAGACTATATCCTTAATTAGATTTCCATATCAATGTCTTTCTACTGATTAGCAAATACACAGATGAGACTGGTATCTACCCTATCTCACTTGTTATTTACTGCAATATCCTTGTAGCAGATCAATAGATAAATTAATAACATCCCGTCTGTATCAGTTGGTCTCTCCATGTCATCTGGCTATGTCAATAAAACAAGCATGCGTTAGACTGATAGGAGACTACCTTCATTAAACCATACTACTACCTGACAGCAATGAATAACTGCAAGGGGGAACCTACATCTGCTCCTGCTGCAATTGCTCAAGCTTCATTCCATCAAAGATAGTGTGAGGGTTAAGGCTGAATTGGGGTTTTATGTTAGGTTTAGAGTTATATTGTAGGGTTATATAGATAAAGTCCGAAGTTCAAGGTTGAAGTTTGTATTCAATTAGTGCAACGGATTGATCTTGGCAATTGTCGCCAGACCAAATGTCATACACTGCCAGAGAAGGAAGGGATAGATAAAAAGAAAGAGAGAGAGAGATAGAGAGAGGGTGAGAGATGTAGGAAAGGAGAACACAGGTAGAAAATAAGGAAAAGAAGATAAAGAGAAACAGACAGAAACACAGAGGGGCTGATGCAGAGATAGCAGTACAGAAGATAGATAGGGAGGAACAGAGACAGAAAATTATTATCATATGATTTGAAAAACAAAAAGATAGAAATCATGAAAATAGGGAATGATATACATGAAAATAGAGAGATTTAAACATGGAGAGACAGAGAAAGAAAGATCGCAGACAACCAATAAATAGAAAAATAAAGACAACACAGGGGACAAGAATTAGAAACATAATTTTTTTTAAAGTTCCGTGGTACAGTTGCGAAGAAACCTTGAAAGGAAAGAAGAGAGATGATTGATAAGGAAGAAAAATATTAATGCAAAAGACAGAGAGAGAAATAGAAAGAATAAAAAGAGTACAACAGAAAATACACCATGCACGAAGATACAGGCAAAAGGGGAAACAACATTGTATTGGGTAGAAACAAAGAAATATAAGGAAAAGTGAAAGAGACGTATGGCAAAAAAAATGTTCCAATGATGGAGAAAAGGAGAAATCTTGATAAAAAGAGAAAAATTAGGAAAAGGAAGATTAGAAGAGAATGGTTTATTCAAAACTAGGAAACAGAAAAGAAAACAATAAAATATAGCTCTGTATTGAGAATGTGCCTAATCAAGCATTCATAGAGCATAGTTCCTAATGGTCATATTTTGAAGACATTTTCCTCTCTAAATGGTCTCAATCTGTGAGGCATTAAGACCAACCTTCATTGAGCAAACACACAGATGGAGCAAAAAGCACGTTTCCATGGAAACATACAATAATTCTCCTTCTTACTGGATTTCAACAAGTTCAGACGCACTCTTTGGTAAAGGGAAAAGTATGAATGTAGTCTAATACAGTCAGCCAGTGCTGGCTGAAAAAAATGTTGGATATAATGAAATACATTTCTAAAGATTACGTGCCGTGCATTTATGCTTGTAGGATAAGAATTATTGTTATGTAACATCCGGTACATGAAATAGTCAACAGAAAGGTAATGTTTTACAGCTCTTTTCATAGAGAAAATGCTCATTTTACAAACATTCAGAGTAAGAACTGGAGATATTCCCACCTGCTAAGGTTCACTTACAGGGATTGTTTAATGTTGCTTTTTAAAAAAAATAGTCCAACTGATGCTTTAATCATAATTACACAATACTTAACGCCAGACAGTGAACGCCCAAGAATTCTAAGCTACTATGTCATATAATTGCTGAGATAATTTTTCCCACTTGAATTTTGAATTTTGAATTTGATAGACCAAATTTAAGAAATGCAGAATTGCATCATTGGACTATATAATCATACTTGTAACAATTAAAAATTCCATGTAAAGAAAAGAAATAATGAGGACTGATCAAACAAATAAAATCCATGTCTTTCTCCGTGGAGGATGCAAAATTTTGATTGACAGTCTCATGAAAAAAAGCTCCATGTCAACAAAGGCCAGACATAACGATAATGTATTAGGAAAAAAAACATGTAAAACCATTGATGTCATGCAATGTAAGGAAACAATGCATTGCAAGGTCAGATTGAGAGTTGTTATGAAATAAACTGATTTATGTATGAATGTGATGAATGGCCTAATGGAAATAAGGGACATTACTAGCAAGGTACAGTGTATTGAATTACATAGAGTGCAATGAGTAGTAGAGAAGGGGTAGTAATCAAATTACAAGGTGCACCTTTATACCTGTAGGGGAAGATTTAGTAGAAAGGTTGCTACGTTGAAATGCCTTATACCGGAATAAACATGATGACAAGTTATTATATAAAAGTGCAACCACAGAAAGATAAACTAGCTGTATTGAGACAAGAATGCTCTGAAACATTTATTTCATTCAATGTTCCTTATTGTTTTTAATGAAGTATTTCATTATGGGTTTTTGCAGGTTAACCCGTTGGGGACTGAGCCCGAATATATTCGGGCTGAGGTCTATGGGAAATGTGTGTTGTAGCCAAATCAGCTCGTCTCCAACAGGTTAAAAGGATATCACAAGAATATTTGAATTTAAAAGGGGTTAGGGTTGGATGGGGTTATTAGTGGTTAGGGGAGCAAGGGTGGGTCAGGGAGTACAAGTAGGGGCGGAGAAGGGAGGGAGCTTGAGTAGTGAGGAAAGGGGGTATTGAAAAGAGGGGGAATAACAGGGTATGAAGGGGATGAATAGGGGAGTAGCAGAGAGGGGAAAGTTAAGAACGATAGTCATCATACATGTACAGGTAGTAAAGTTTTCGACAACTTTATTTTTCTTCAATGCATACATCTCTTTAATTAAGTGTTGCTTGATTTTTCACACACAAATGAATAAGATCAAACCACACTCTTTCTTACTTAGCTGAATGATTCCTTTAAGTCAGAACGTTTCCTTTGATTTGAACCATTTCAAAATTTCCTCCCTGACATATCTTCCTTATAGAAATTTCCTCCGCTGCTTTTGTTTTTGCAGTTGTAATGTTAATAGTGGTTAACTCATGCTGGACTTGAATGATTCATTGAATGTACATGCACATACCATGTAAATCAATCCATCTACTTTACACTCTCTCTCAATCAGACTTGGTTGCATGGTGTGTGATAATGTATGAATATGAGACATGATCATCACCATTTGAGAACTAGAAGGGTGTTAACACTATATGAAATGATATGAGCTTAAGTCTCTCTTGCGTTGAGCAACGGGAATATGAGAAGAGTGAAAATTGAAATGGAAGAAGGGATGATGATGACTGAGCTGGGATAGCAAGCTGTTAGAATCATCAGTCGGTGGATATCAACCATTAAAGGGTCTTTAGAGGAAATAGAATGGGAGAAAGGCCCTGATAATGTGATAAGGTAAGCTAGTCAATGATCGGTAGAAAGATATCAGATGATGGTGTTTACCAGATATAAAGAAAGGACTAGATTTAAGGTGATATAACATTAGCAGCAATTTTGAACAATCCCTAGAATTGTATTAAGCCATTAATGGTATGATATTGGAAACATCACTTACATGTACTTGAAAAAAGACAGGAATCATCACAGATGGTTTATAAGATAAGCCATAATAATGATGACCCTATTAAGGTATTGTAATCGTGGAAATATTCGCGGTACATTTATTTTCGCGGATTTCGCGCAAAGATCGGCAGCCACAAATTTTAAAAAGTGCAAATATATGAGCATGCTTTTTTTATGCATGTATTGGGTGCATTCAATTGTGTGCTTCAAGAACCTGTGAACATTCTTTGTGGCAGCTCAGCGCGAAAAAATAATCGTGCGAAAATAACAGCGAATACAGTAATACAAGAGCTACTGGAATCGTCAGAAGAATATCAACTACCCTCAAAGAGAGATACGCCCAGATGAGATGATAAAGTGCTTTGTTAAAAACATTGGTAGCAGCCATTAGAGAGTTTTTGGAAGAACAGCAGTAAAGAAAGATTTTATTCCTTGTAATGGCAATTTGTACCTGAACCCGACTGATACCTAATAAAAAGATGATACCCCTTTTATAATCATTACAAAACAAGAAAAAAGTGTGAATGTTATCTCATGAAGATATGAAGTTATAATCAGAAGAGTGTTAGATTGAAAAGTTGTTCTTTTTTTAATCAGGCACACAATATTCTTAATCTTTAAAAAAAAAAAATCAGAGATACATGAGGTAAATGCACTCTATATAATACAAAGAATATTTGGATGACTAGAAAAGACCTTTGACCTGGGTGATTATTCAACTTGTGCAAACTTGACTGCTCAAGCCAGGTTGACTATTTAATTTTTTTTCATTAATTGTATAGATCATCAAGGAGCATCAAACAATGCAAAGTTAGGAAACCTTGAAATATAAAATTTCATTTCTGTTCCAACATTAAATCTTGATGAGTTACATCCAAGGTACATCACAAAGTAACCAATTTGCATTTGGTTAATTATAAATTTAAAAATTCATAACTTTTTCCTTTTGTCAAAATTTCATCGAACAATCATTGATCCGTTGCTGTTTTTTTTTTTTTTTATGTTCTTATTCAAAGCTATCTTGTGGATTCTTCATTAAGCTTTTTGCTTGCCACAGTCACACAATTGTATGAACCAAATATGCTCAAGGACTTGAAAACCAAAGAAACTGACAATATGAATTGATTTCCAGTACCCACAACATTTTTTTTTTTTTTTTTTTTTTAATTTAAGATTAAAGGGTGAAAATCTACTTTTTGCGCCGAAACTTAATGCAGCAGGCAATAAGCTACTTGACCACAAAGTCGGATCTGTTCTGATTGAGCTAATTCATCGGATCACAAATAGCGCGCGCTATTTGAAAAAGCTCAAGCTAATGCAGCACCGCCCAAAGAGAGCTATTTGAGACGAACATATGGGATTTTTAAAAAATAACCCACTCTTGATCTCTCCCTTTAAATTTCCCATCCCTCACCCAAAGATGAAAACATAAGTGAGGTCATGTTGTGTACATTGATAACAATGGATAGGGATAGTAATTAGTATGAGATGCATGGCCATCAATGTCTGGCGGATCGACCACCCACTGACTCTCTCCCTATACATCCTTTTGTCGTCAAGGGCAGACAATGGTTGCAGAAATCAGTTCAAGAGGCTTTAGAAAACAAGATAATTAGGACGGTTCATTCATTTTATATTGTCTTATGGGAGGAAGAGAGATTAAATTTTAATATTAATTTTTGGTGATTTGATTGATGTACATGTAAATGGAGAATACAAAAATTAGCTTTCATTTGTCCTTGGACTAAATAGCTTGAAGCTAGAATTGATCAATAGATGTATAATTATTTATACCTGAAACAATCGGGACGTATTTTTTTCTTGTAATAATACTGGCTTCTTTTATAGAATGCTCATATCTAAATGTACAATGTACTTCATAACCTGCACAAGGATCTCCAATATTGTTGCTCAGCTAAGCTAACATATAAGTGCACAGAAAATTCAAGGAATTTTGCTTCTTCCGAAAATGAGGGCTTTTTTTTTTTAAGAGACTGCGGCATGCTTTTCATATCTTGAAGCATGACCTTAGCAACATTGAGCCGCAAAGCACGATGAGCCCGGTACGGGTGATCGGTCAATAGCGTAGGCCAACTCAAGCTTGTTACACGCTCACACATTGATTTTATTCACATCGATCGGGTCCTGTCCACCCCCTATAGACCAGCATGTTATCATGTGTCATGTGTGGTATGGTTTATAATATCACAACCAATTTCATGGCTTCCCAAATTATTTTAACAACGATGCTTGCTCTCTCTCTCTCTCTCTCTCTCTGTCATTGGCTCCTGTTCGCTACTGCACTATGCATGTATACATTGTTCTAGTGTAGGCAAAGCAATACAATTTGCAAACTGAATAGTGCAGTATGGGGGTAGTGTCGAGGTAGGGTTTCGGCAAGATATCATGAATACTATCGTACTTGCATTATCTAAATTTTAAAAAAGTAATATAAAACCTACAGATTTTAATTAGTTTCCCTGAGATGATTTCCTTAACAATTGTTAGGTAAATTAAAACCTACAGATTTTAATTAGTTTCCCTGAGATGATTTCCTTAACAATTGTTAGGTAAATTTAATTGACTTATTTTGTAAAAGACATAAGGCGCCCAAATATTTTTTTAGTAGCAAACAAATCACCTAAGCTGAGCCCAAATATTTCTTATAGCCAAAATGAAATACCATAATATTTTCAATGATGAAAGATAAAAAAATTGACCCATTTCTTTCTCTTTCATAACAAATCAAAGCTCAAAATCCCAAATAGAATATTTCCTCGATTACATTTGAACCTACTTTACAGAAACCCCATTTCCGATAAAACCCACATGTCATAACGACTTTGTTTTTTCAATGGATCGTGCAGGCAGTAAAAGTAGAATGTAATGTGATATTCTTACAAACATCCTCCCTTGTGCTGTGATATACGATCATTACCTAACATTATAGAATCATAACACAATATATAAAGCCCACCTACACTAAACCAGTATCCATTCCTTTTACACAATAGCTACTGGGTAGCCATAGTAACATATGGAACCTAACTCTCTTCAAAACTTGCTTTAAGGGAATGTTTATTACTTTCAAGAAAGAAACATTTAAAGAGGGAAATGAATACCTGTTGATGAAGTAAAAGAAATATATCAGAACCTATAAAATCCCTCCAGGGTGAAGCTTCTTTTAAATATTGCCAATGGAATGATGAACTTTGGGCGTTTTCAAAATTGATGTGTGTCATTTCTAATGACGAAGGGGTAGAAATGGCCAGATCTTTATGCAGTTCACTTATTTACAATGTTGCCTCATAAATATAATTAAAGAATTGTTTGGCTTTGTGAAATGAACAAAATACAAAGACAATTGGCGATCGACAATGTTGAGGCACTAACTGAACATATCTATCTTCTGTATAAGTTTTGCAACTCTCTTTTTAATCCTCTATGGTAGATTATATTACTAATGTATGTCCCAGAAGAATAGAAACATCCATCACATAATAGATTAGAATGTAACTCTGTCACTCTCTCTCTCTCCTTCTCTCTCTCTGTCTCTCTATCTCTCTCTCCTCTATTTTTCAGTATTTTTCACTCAATCTCATTTTCCTTACTCTCTCTCTCTCTCTCTCTATCTATCTCAAGCTGTCTACACCCTTTTCTTTAATTTTTTTTTTTGGTTGTATTTCTCCCATTCCACAAAGATTTTGGAATCTCTCTTTCTCGCTCTCTCTCTCACACACACTCTCTCTCTCTCTCTCTCTCTCAGCCTCTTCATCACACTTGAAGGTGTGTAATAGAACAAGTGTCTATGTGATAGCGATATAAGTACATGGTAGCTTGTATCTTCTTTCATCCCTCTAGACCGCTAATCCAATTAATCAGTCCCTCATCCATTCTCCATCCTCTACCATCACATCTCTCCCATCCAGCATCCGGTCTCTTCTCCCAACTCACATCCCAAGCTCCCAAAATCTGCTATCATACTATCACCATAGTACAGTGAAAACTCATGATATAAAGAAGTCTGATATAATGGGATTCAAGATATTACAAGGTGATTTTTTTTATGGTCACAGCTTTTTCTATTCTTTTGTTTTTTAATCTCATATAAACAGATTCCTGGTATAAAAAGGTAATTCCATGGCCCTAACAAGTTTCCAAAGTATAAGCCATCCTTACATTGCTGAGATCATATTAAGCTTCTTAATTACAGAAATGCTATCAAAGTCAATATACTTGATGACACAGGGAATATGAAAACAATGAAACTACATGTAAAGGTTTCAGCTCCCCTCCCCCACCCCCCCCCCCATAAAAAAACCTTTAAAAAATGGAAGACATCAGTTTAAGAAATTTAATGGCTTTTTCAGCACTGAATGATCATTTCAACTCCACACCTAAAACATGTCACATCTCAAAACAAGCCGAAAAGGAAAAAAAAAGAAGAAAACACTAATTAAACCACACACAACGTTTGACCTCTTACCTCTGTATGTGACCTTTCAACCTCTCCCTCCAGTGAGTTGACTCTATCGAGAGCGACCCTTAGCTTCTCCCTGACCTTCTCATCCAGAGCCTTGTGATGTTCAAAGAGAGATTTCAGAGCTTTCAAGACCTCCACCTCCGACGAGACTCCGGCCGGCGACGATGCTTGGCGCTTTACAACCGTCATCCTCAGTGAACGCTCGTGACGCGACACGAGACATTCAAGATGCTCTAGCAGTAACTGTAGTCAAAAACATGAGGGAAGCTTTTGAAAGATTTAGATGAAAAAGGAATAATTTTAAATTATTTGATAAAGATATAATTTATATGTTCCCTGAACATTTCATCTTTGGATGCTTACATGAGACATTCAAGATGCTCTAGCAGTAACTGTAGTAAAAAAATGATGAGAAATGAAAAATTAGATGAAAACAATAATAATTTTCTAATCATTTGATAAAGATTTTGTGTAAATGTTCCCTGAAGAGTTCATCTTTGGATGCTTACACGTACATGTATAGGTATGTTGGTCAAAGTTTAGGTTGAAAACAGTTGATCAGTTTCTGAAAGTTATTGCAGTGACGAAAGTGGAACCCCAAAAGCTAATTCCTGCAGCACTATGGTGGCAGAGCTAAGGAAAGGTCTAACCAAGTTCCAAAAACAACAAAAATGAGCAATGGATAGTTTTGGGAGTATATAAATTCCTACAAACAACAATTTTTAATAGAAATTCTGACAGAAATAACATATTGAATACTGTATTTGTGGTTATTTTAGTGGTGTTGTGGTTATTTTAGGGGTGGTTTTTATCTCCCCGATTCAAATTTCATAAAGTCACTCCTCGCAAACATCTCCAATTAAATTGTGTGGCTATTTATACTAACAAAAACATTGCAAAAACCAAACAATTAAGCTCTCATGAATCTCCCCCTTGTTCGAAACTGTGAAACTATCGGTGCACGACAATATTGACTTAAACATGTAATAATAATAATAATAATACCGGTTTCTTATAAAGCGCTTTACCTGTTAAGACCAAAGCGCTTACAGTATATTATTACACCGGTCATTGGATTCATTTTTCAATCCCGCACTTTACAGTGCACAATCTCCACTCCCTGGGGAGCATTCCAGCCGGTCGCCTGTTAGGTGCACACATTCTAAAGCAAACCACATAGCATTCGCAATCCTACTGGGTACCCATTTTTTATCACCTCGGGTGGGGTCAAGCATGTAGATAAAAATGCCTTGCTCAAGGGACATAAGTGTCGGTGCGGGAATCGAACCCACGGTCTTTGATTGACAGTCCAGTGGCGAGACCACTAGACCACGACACTTCCACATGTACATGTACATAATGTATACATGTAAATAAATTAAAGGATGGAAGAGCAAATGTATATTCACATTATTTTCATATTTGAATGCATCTAATCTTGCCCTAATTTAATTTTTCAGTTAACATATCTATCTTAATCTCTATAGGTAAAAATATATTGGTATTTAGGGGTTGTTTTTACCAACAAAATAAAGAAATGACTGACAAATCTAATCTCAATATGAATATACACAGGCACACTTCTATTAACTACAAACACCAAACTGCACATATGGGACTACTAGTAATTGAATGTAGCATCTTATGACCTATATGTTTGTTTGTGTTTGGTTTGTTCCTCATTTTCCGGCCTTGTGCACAATAGAGACTGGTTCGATATCCCTGCCTAGGCTTAGGAGGGCATCCACACACCACCATGCATGGGAAGCAGTAGGAAATTGAAAAACATGGCCAAGCGTCAAATCTAGGCGTACACCGTCAAGGCATGAAATTGACATGACGGGAAGAATGGTAGCATGTCGGCTCTCATTAGAACAAGGTGTGATAACTGATATGATACAACATTAGAGATGTGTTAGGTGTCTGTAGTGGAGGCAGGCTAGCCGATCAAGGTCGTATGAATGTATATCTCATAATGAGTGATTATATGAAAAGACTGGATAGGTTTCAGGGAAATGTCATATCAACTTCCATGGACAGATGTAATCTATCTTTCAATCTTTCATCTCTAGTTTATATTATGTGTCCATCAAAGCAAAAAAAAATCTTTGTTTCCTCAAGAAGTTTGCATGATTCTCCAGGGCTTTTTTATTTTTTCTTCTTCTTCTTCTTCTTCTTCTTTTCCAAGGATCGATTTTCATTCAGATTTGCTTTGTTTCCCTAATGACTTTTTTATTTGTCCATGCAACTAGCAGGCAGGCCAACTGACTGTACATGTACATGTATGTCTGTTTGTCTGTCTGTATACCTGTGTGGCTATAAGTCAGTCTGTCTGCCAGTCTATACAAATGTCTGAGTGTCTGTCTGTTTGTCTGTATACCTCTGTGTATGTATGTATGTAAGTATGTATCTGTGTATGTATCTATATATATATATGTATGTTTGTATGTATGTCTGCCAGTATGTATGTCTGCCTGTATATCTAACCATCCATCCATCCATCTTAACTTACCCTAGTATTATTTCTCTCTGCTTTGAGTTCACAGATCTCTTCTTCTCTCTCCAATAGCTGTTCTCTGGACTGGTTAAGCTCCTTCGTTAATGTTGCAAATTCCTGCACGAAACAAAAGAAATACAATATGTTTATAACCAACATTTTATTACTTAATATTTTCATGAAAAATAATCTTTACAACAACAAAAACAGGAAAATGATAAGAAATGTCACATGAGATCATAGTTCCCAAATCAATATATTTAATCTTCCATAATAATCATGACTTCTTTCAAGTTGATTCACATGCACAGTGAATATTGATACTTTCTAGAAATAAACCATCTCTCTCTCTCTCTCTCTCTCCGTATCTCTCTGTGCCATGCTCTCTTCAACTATATTGCTACTTGTACTGTTGTGTCAAGTGTACATACTTGCATTGTCTGTCTAACATACATGGTTCACAAACTAACATCCTCTTTACATGCCCCATGGCTATTTACACAGGGTAACCTAGTCTTTGGTTCATACCCCTCTGTTACACGCATCACAAACCAACATTCAATATACATACATGTACCCCAAGGATTATTTACACAATGTTACATAGTGTAAGATTCCTACTTCACTCTTACAAACATAACAGACTAACATCCATATATTTTCACGTACTTCCATTTTTTTTTCCTTTTTGGTTTATACCATTGAAGCATATTCAATGCAAACACTCCAATACTAAAATTTACCAGAGATGCTTGTAACTGAATATTCAGTAGGGAAAAAAAAAACACTTGGTAAATTTAGACCGATGAGATCCTAGTAATATTGCATGACCCTTTCAAATTAAAAATTCTTCCATAAGGAAGCATAGTGAAAACAAATAATTCTTTAATATCAACTTTAACCTCCAAAAGAATTTTGAATTTTTTTTTTTTTTTTTTTTTTTTTTTTTTCCTTTTTCTTTTCCCCCTCTCTTTTTGGAAAACCAAAATTGAAACAAGAAATTGGTTAATTTATTAATCAGAGAAAACAACCTCAAACTCAGCATCAATTTATTTTGAACAATTAAAGCAAGGAATCCAGCTTTGGAATATTTACAGAAATTTATCCTGTTGCATAAATAACATGACACCAAAATAGATGAGTGGGAATGCTATCAGGAGTAGATATGAATGTAGTATTACATGCTCAAAATGCAGGCTGAACACCACTTCATTATTGAAATCAATATGTGTACTAAGGCACCCAAATAAAGCACCTTGATACATGTAGTATCACTTCACTGGGGTTGCAAAGGTCATGGGTTCGATACCTGACAAATGCATTATTTGTCCTTGGGCAAGACATAATCCAGCTTCACCTCGCCCAGGTGTTATAGGAGGGTTCCTAGTAGGATGCGTTCATTTGGGGGGCTGTAAAATGGCCGCCTGGATCTTTTGACAAGGTACTGTTAAGCACTCTGATTGGTATAATTATGAGATAAAGCGCTATTATTAATAAACACAATATTGTGTTCAAAATGTTCACAATAATTGTTTCAATTATAATCAAGAGGACATGATTTAAACATTTTTTTAGTGCATTTTATCATCTGAAATGTTGATTTCTCTGAGAGAAAAAAGTTCAATGACATGTGAACTAAAACACAAAAGATATGATTGATCTTACAATTGATATCAATCACATTTGATCGTAAGATTGATTATATCTCATTTATGTAATACAGGGTGATGGATTGGAATTATTTCAATTTAAAAAAAAATGTACTTCAGTATCCCAGACTTATTGCGATTATTGTATGATAAATCACAGAGTAAAGGAATGCTGGTTTGAGCTGAATTCAAATAAAAAGTGCCATTGGATGGGTCTTGATGAGAGGACGATGGTAAACGCATTAAGTCATCAGGCCTCCGGAAGAAAGGCTTGTGATTGGTGGAATACAGGGTGTAATTAGCCGAGGGGGTAAGGGGTTAATCTCTTGCCGTTTATAGATAGGTAGGTGTGAAGATTTCTGCATGGTCTACAGAGCGTGAAGACTCTATGGGCTCAGATCCAATAACACACCAATTAACTCGGCTCTCTTCTACGCTATACACACCAATACTAGTCTGCAAGCACAGACTCGGATGTCACACCTTTAACCATGTGGATGGTGCCTTGAGTGAAGCCTAGTTCAGCTTCCCACTGGTTGTGCCCAGCATAGTTTCCGTAATGCAGTCTCATGAAACAAACCTTGTGTATCATCACACAAAGAAGGGAATTCAGATGCACTTGTTTTTGTAATTATTTAGCATGGGTGTTTGAAACCAGACTGCACTCCCCATTCCTTGTCTTTTAAGATTTGAAGTGGGTGTCCATTTAATCTTACAGGTGTTTTTACATAACCACATGTAATAAATGTAATTTATTTGTCTTAAATCTCTTTGTCTGTCTCTACTCCTTATCATATCACTTTCTTCTCTGCTCGTTCCTCCACTTTTCCATTATTTTTTTCATTATTAAGAGAGGGGATGTACTTCGGAGTTTAGAGGGAAAAGAAATTCAAGCGTTCATTTATTTAAGGAAAAACGTAAGTATGTATACATTGCCTGTCTTGATTAGGTAAACCAAAGATAAAACAGTCTGATTGATGAGACTAGACTGATCAACTTCATGTCATATTGATAGATCTTATTTATTTTTTGTCTGATAACCAAAGATATCAGAGAGATAGAAATTCTGTTCCATTCCAACTAAACCAACAAACATTTATAAGATCAATGGATTGTCCGATAGAAAATCTAGCAAAGTTCTAAACTGGTAATAAAATCCTAACATGCATCAGTTACAATGCATTGAATGGATGCATCTACTCAAGATATGAAACTACTCAGTGAAAAACTGGTCTGGTGTGGTGCCAATTTGTGACAATATTCCAAATTTTGTGAAAAACATATCAGTTACACATGTACAGCAGCAGAAAGAGCAAACAATTTCTGCACATGTCATGTAACTTTGTAACTATTCCCACTTGATGTATGCCTTCAGGAATTAACAGAAAGGAATCATGCAGCAGAATCCTTAACTTAGCAACATTCTGATGCAATAAAAATAAAAAAAAATTTAATTCAAACAAATTGGTATTGAAAATCAAAATACATGTACTTTTAATTGTATTTAATGTCTTGCTAGTTCTACTAGACAAATGACTTTTTATTTATAGTAAGTGGGGACAAAATGAAAAAAAAAAAGTGTTGCCAATTTGCAAAATGTTGAAAAATTGACTTCTTTTACATGGGTATGTGTTCATGTACAGCAAATGAACCGATAAGATTTAATCGGTCTGATCATAACCTTGACAGGACGACATGAAGCAATTAGTTTGATTAAAACAATTACCATCTTGCCATTCTGCCCTTATGACGTAGATAACTCATCCTTCTTGCACACAAATCCCATTGTTACAGTACATCATGAGTTGTGCTTAGCCCCTTTTCTCACAGGAGGCAAATGGAGCATACTTTCAATAACAACAAAGAGAAGCTGCAGTATGACGAAATGATTAATAAATAATGACAATGAGAAGAGGCCGATTGTATTATTTCCTCATCAAAGTAAATATCAGAGGTAAAGGCTTATACTTATTAAATTGTCATTTTATTATTTAATGGCATTCCAAGACTGCCCCAATGAAGTAATAATTATAGCATGATTAGATCCTGTCATTGTCTGTTGTTACTATCCAATATCACTGTGTTTATTAAATCTGTCCATGATGCAAAAGAAAAAGAGCACTGAAGTTGCTTATTAGATTTAAGGCCCTTTGCGCTCCAAACACTGTGTACCATTATTCTCATACATGTATGATACTTTCAACTAGTTAATTAGAACCAACATTCTTTATCATGATTCAGTTTCATACTAATGTAACACAACAATAAACTTTGCATAATGTGAAAATATAATCAAAAGAAAGACTAAATTTACAAGAAAAATATCATGAATCGGTTCGAGGGGAAGTAAGATAACCTCTATTTTTTGTTTTTAATATCATTATATTATCCTCAACGTTTTCAATACTCCCATCCATTCCCCACCCCCCCCCCTCCGATTAGAAAATGTCTAGTTACACAAGTTCACACTAAATTTTTTTATTATTCAATAAAACATGATTAAGTCCCCAAGTCACTCATTAACCTAAATTATGTCTAAGAATCCAATTATCTCGTCTTCTTTAACCTAAATATACCTGTTCCTTCTAACCTTGATGCTTTCATCTTACCCTCGTTTTTTAGAGTGATTAACCTCAATATAAATTGATAGATGAAATCTCCAGAGATTCTGCATTTCCTTGTGCACACCTTCCATTTCACCAGTCGTATCAAAGAAGGATATGTCCGGGGCTAGGGTAGTGAAGGCTACACTGTAAAAAAAAAGGTAACTCGCAAGAAAATGAGTAAACTAATGCTTTACTCCCAACGGAGTAAACTAATGCTTTACTCCCAACGGAGTAAATTTTGTTTACTCTTAACAGAGTCAAAAGGTAACTCGCAAGAAAATGAGTAAACTAATGGTTAATGGTTTACTCCTTTCGAAGCTAGGATTAGGAATGATACATAGATGACTAAAAGTTACTCTTTTCTGAGTAACATTTAGCTCAACGCGATAAATATTTTTTAACTCAGTAACATTTAAGCATCAACCGCATGAGTAATATTTTTTACTCAATTTCACGCGAGTTACCTTTTTGCTCAATATTGGGTAAGATTTTACTCATTTTTTTTAGAGTGTAAGACCTTTACCACTAAATTGTATAATTATTACAAATTTCAAAAGTACTGGACCCTATGTGCAATAATCTCTGAAAACTAATACCTGGACCCATATTTAAAAAAAAAAACAATAATAAAGAAAAGAAGATGTGGAGCCTTGGAAACTAAAAATGCTGTCATCAATGATCAACAAGAAGGTTGCTTTCAACAGACTAGCTTGAAATATAATTTTGGAAATTTTTGTTGGAAGGATCTGTGTATCTCTCTCTCTCTCTCTCTGGAAACTATAATTTGGACCCCCATTCCAAAAAAAAGAAAGAAAGAAAGAAAACAAGGAGCCTTGGAAACTACAAATGCTATCATCATGATCAACAAGATGATCATTTTCAATGGCAACAAACAAAATAAATTGAAGTATACATAATGTTGGGAAATGTCAATTGCACAGATCTCTCTTTCTCTCTCTCTTCCTCTCTCTCTCTCTCTCTCTCTCTGTGGAAACTATAACCTGGACCCCCATTCAAAAAAAGAAAGAAAGAAAAGAAGGAGCCTTGGAAACTACACATGCTTTCAGTATGATCAACAAGATAATCATTTTCAATGGCGTAACTTAAAATATAATGTTGGGAAATGTCATTTGCAAGATGTCTCTCTCTCCCTCTCTCTCTCTCTCTTACATCTTGGTGTATAAGGCATAGGCCTAAAAAGGGCAGAGGTATCAAAGGCAGGATGTAAACTATGAAAGAGATAGATTGGGGAAGTGAGAGAACACAGGCTCGGAATTACTCACAGGCAAATAGAATTTAACCTACAAAACTTCTGTGCGTAATTTGCACTCATTAGATAATGACTGGGTTCTTGCCTCAAGCATGGGTGATGTTGTATCATTAAATAAAATAAAATAGATTGAATCAACTAAAACAGCCCCTAGACTAGCACTAGTCTTCATCTTCAGACCTTTTAGTCATTAGATGGACTGAAATAGATTTAATCAACTAAAACAGCCTCTGGAATATCACAAGTCTTCATTTTCAGACCTGAAAGTCACAAAATAGAATGAATAGAATCATAAAACCACACTTCCTCAATTTACATAAATTACTTCATGGAAAGAGAAGAGAGAGCGAAAAGTGTGGTTTCAATTAATTTTCTAATCATAAGAATCGCCACCGACGAACCAACGTCATGCGATGGTACTGCAATGACACAAAATATTAAACCATCAAGTATATTTTTGGCATGGTCACACCAGATCTTCTGAGTTTTCCCAATTGCATGTCCCGGCATCAATGATCCCTGCATTTCCTACGATTCCTTGCAATACGACATGGTTGTATATCGGTAGCAAGAGAAAGGCCACCTTGCACCTGTGTGCCTGGAAAACATGCGCCTCCCTGTGACTGACACAAGAATTTTCTTTGACATGCACCACAGACCAAACGCAGAGAGGTACGATAATGACCCAAAAGCAGTTATGACCATGCTGGGAAGGCAGAAGGTATGGGATGACCACCGTGTGGTTTCAACAAATTCTTGCTTCATAATGATCATGGCAAAGTCATGAATATTTACTGAATTATGTACCTCGTAAAACCAATCTAACTTAATGACAATTGATAACACATATTTTGAATTCCAATTACAATTTGTACGTTATTCAATTTTGATGATTGCATTTTGCCAAAGTTATCAGACTCCCAAGATGGTTTTTATGTTTCCTAGAAATATTTTGAATCATGAATATCATATTTTCATGCAATCTTAAGTTCATATCCTACATGTAAGTTGTCTTTAAAAACAACCTCATATATTTCCATAGACTACATTCCCTTGATGTTCTGAAGAAAAACATTAGACTGTGAGAAGAGTAAGCATCTATTAAACTAAAGTGTTTGAGTTTATAATAATTGTACTGAACAACAACCTAAAGGTGGTAACTCTCTTCGCAGAGACATCTTGGAGACTCTGGGATGTCACCAAGACTTGGAAACGTCTCAGAGACGTCTCTGTGAAGGAAAAATATAACATTTTCCTGCTACTCATGAGACGTCGCGGAGACTCGGAGATATCTCCACGACTACTTTCAAAACCATCTTAAACTAATCCCAAATCCATTCCAATCCATCTCATGACAAGTGAGATACCACCATAATGTTTCATAGATGATATACATGATGTTGATTCTTCAAAGGTGCAATTGTTTGATGAGTCTTTACCTGTGTTAAAGGATTCCTTTAATGTCCTTCTAAAGCTCTAAGAAGAACAAATGAAAGAAGCCGAAAGGTACATCCCGTAATCCAATATATAAATAACTTTATGATATTGATTTTGTGTGAATCATCTTCGATTGCCGCTCATTTTCCTGATATAATATTCAAGGATACATGTTTGGTAAGAAGCCGACTTGATATGCTATACATGGATAATAATACATAATCAATTCTTGCTTAAAAACCTTTTGCATGTCCCATTAATTTGCAGCACACCAAAAGTACAATTTCCTCCTTAAATTTTGTATAGAATGCAAAAGAGTCATTGATTATAAATTTTCAATTCATTTTTCTTTTTGTCAGTCATGCTGTTTCTTGCAAGATGTTCTACATCAATAAAGCTCCTCATCTTTTTTAGAACTCGGTCAAAATGTCAAATAATACCTTTTAGTTATGGTAAAACTCTTCTACAGCACTAGCCCGACTTTCTTCAGACATGAATATCTTTTTTAAAAAATAGAAAGCTTTTTCAGACAGCTCTAGGCCTTTACAGACTACATGTAGCCTCAATGTTAAGAGAGAGAAAACATGGCAGAAAGGAGATGCACTGTAAAACCTTCCATTTACAAAGTACAAATTGGTGAAGAAGCACTGTAAGAAGGAGCTGAGACGAGATGTAAAGACATTAGAAATCCTAGTGGCAGAAGCAGGGATTTATAAGGTAAATGTCAAGAGTCAGTGCTCTTCAAAACAAGGTGCACTTCCCATGAAAACTTGATCTACCCCTCTCCTTCTCTAAGAATGAAGTGATTGGTGATTGTTACATTGGAATCGATTGTGGGAATTAGTGTTTGGCTTTGTCTTCTGATACATAATGTAGGAATTACGGTTGGGGGCTGTTAAAAGAGAAAACTAAGACAATTTTAACAGAGGAATTTCAACAGAGGACTGTTAAAAGTAATATTGAAAGTTTAGCATCTATTTCTCCTTCTCTATAATGAAGTGATTGGTGATTGTTACATTGGAGTCGATAGAGAGAATTAGTGTTTGCTTAGTTCTTCTGCTAGGAATTAGGGATAGGGGCAATGTAAAGATAAAACTAAGAACATTTAAAGCAATATTTAGAGCTTAGGTGTACCATTTATAAGATGGTAGAGACACATATAGGCAAACAATGTGTCAAAGAGAAAGGGAAGAGGGTATCTCTCTTTCCTTGCCAGTTTATGATAATTTACTTTTCCCCTCTTCCCTTTCTCCTTGACACATTGTTTGCCTACATCTGCGTCTCTACCATCTGATAAATGGTACACGTAAGCTCTAAATATTGCTTTAAATATAAAATAGATAGAATGATAATATGGAGAGGTTGTGAAAGACAGAGGATGTAGAATACATGTACATCATGTATAAATAAAATACAGAAAGATACAAATCAGAGTGTTATACAAGTCATGTAGGGGATAGAAAGATAGAAAAAACAGAAAGCGAAATAGAGAGTGGGCGGGCAAAAGACCCGACACACAGGCCATTGATATCAAGAGCCTTGACTTAATTTACAGTAAAGAATTTAAGAGATATTGGAGACCTATAGTCTGGTTGACACTAAATCTTAACACAGAAAAGTGATAGACCCTAAAATCTGTTAATGGCCTTAACACTGAAATCTCACACAGAAAGGAACAAAGAATCTAACCGACAAGATGTTTTAAAGAGAGAGCTACACGCACTTAAATAAAGAGACAATTGGCTCAATGTGACCTTTCAAACTTCTTAACATGAACGGAAAAATGAAATTAAACTTATATGACAATACAGACTTGCTATTATTAGAAATTGTTTATTTTCCCAGAAGTCTAATTCTTGAAAGCATACATTACTGTGCCGTTATGAAAATGAACAAAATTTTGGACTGACAATATGGCATTTCAAGAGTTCTGAGAAATGAATACAGCTCTTAAAAAACTAGATATTGTGTACATTTTGTAGAATTACATATATAACCATATATACATCTATATATAAATATATATATATATATATATTGTCTTTCTATTTAGACACATATTAAAATGAAAGTGTCTTATTACAGTACACCGGCATCTAATCCCTGATATAATCCATTGCAAGGGCCAATGCATCTAGTATTACAAACTTGACCAATGCACTAGAAAGCACTCGATGTATTGACTTCGCCCCCCCCCCCTCCCCCCACCCCTAAGCTAAAATGTGACCCAGTTAATTGTATCTGCTCTACCTTCGTAGGTAATATGACAAGTGTATCAGATAGGTTGTTATGATATATTGCTAGAGGATATGCCAATAGTAGGCCTACCCAAGGTAATAAAAACACAGATAGATAACCTACATAGGAGCATCACTTGTGTACACAGACTATGTCCCATACAGTGAAGCGCCTTCAGATATAAAGAGCAATGTAGTATAAAAATAACCACTATCATCATTAACATTAAATGATAAATACAGGTACATGTACATGTTTTGAGAGGAAAATACAAGACAAAATTAAAAAGAGAGAGAATTTCCTTTCTGTTTCTACGATACATTATTGGTGGAGGGAATTAATAGTGAAATTTGAGTGATTTTGAAGTGGACCCTCAAGTGATCAATCCCTGAGGTCACTCCAAAATGAGTGAAATTGGAGTGAAAATACACATTTTCTCCTCCAAGTTCACTAAAAGTTCACTTAAATTCCACTGTAAATTCACTCTATTCTCATATTCACTCTTTTTAAGAGAGTAGTTTCATATCAGCAGTAGATAACACCAAGTACAAGCTGTACGTGATCAAAATCTTTGTTTGCTGAAAGAAAACAAATTGTCAAATGCACCGTATCTATTCATCGATACTATTCTGGTCATCAATGTCCAGACCTGACTGTAACTTTCCTTTAACTAAAATGATAACATACAAACACATTTTAAGCAAATGGCCATGATCAAATCCCTTTATAATTTCTTTTTCTCCCTAGATAATTGTGGTTCTTTAGCAACAAAAACAGTGTCTATTTCAGTATAGTTTTTTAAAACATGAAGCTCCTCCATGTGCGGTTTTTCCAAGTTTTAAATCATCTCAAAATGAAAAATGCTTCCAGCTACAAGTTTCCTTCTTTTTTTCTAATCCGGAAATATCAAAAGGATAAAAGAATCATGTCTAATGTATGGATTAACATGTATTCCAATAAAACATAGAAACCCTGGTAAAAGCCTACATGCCTTCCCCTGATATATATTTTATTTGCACTGTTATGAATTGCAAAAATTCACCTCCCCCCCCCCCCCCCAAACAATGATTTTTCATTCCACCTTTAATACAGACAAACAGTTTTTGTCAATTCAGAAAATAGGCACTTAATGAAAATCGTAATAAATGAATAGTTCATAAGGGCTTATTTAGCCATCAATTTGACAGAGGGAGAATTGCAGTGATTAGGATTTCAGCAGGTGCATATAAAATCTCTTGATGATCCACTCAACCATATTGCTCTATGAACTTTCAGGAAATCACTCGACTAGTGTTTTACTTTGGCATGTATGGTATACATATCGTACCTGTTTTCACGAAGTGACAGATGCGAGAAAATTTCCAAATTTTTCAATTTTGAGTTTTGTTACTTTTTGGACCTCTTTCAATCACATCTTGAATTTCACCAAGTTTCAGATCACTAAAATCTTTAATTATGTTACTACATTGTATGGCGACAATGCAAGCAAGAAATCAAAGAGGTTGATATTAAGGTCTGAACCTTTGAAAGCGATTTACTCAAAACTAACTTTTTTTAGTTGCACGCCGTATCCGTCACTTCATGAAAACAGGGGCGATATAAAGCCTGCTTTTAAATCAATTCAATAAAGGTGGGTCTAAAGTATATTTTTAAATAGCAAAAGAAATGATTCCATTACATTTGCTCAGGCGAAAATTGCTCTGAAGTTACTTCCAATTAGTAATTGAATACTTCACCCCTAGACTTATACACTATGCACCACCCTCAACCTAACATAAAACGCATAACCCCAATCCTACTTTTGAGACAAAATGAAGCTTTAAGCAATTGTCACCAGAGCAAAGGCTGTGTCACTCTATTTAACAAGGAACAATTGAGTCCTTTATGCCTGCCAGATGTACATGTAGGCAGTTACTGCATTCACAAACTATGCATAAGTATGCAATCTATGACGAAAATTCGGGCAAATTATTGAAGCATGACTAATCTTAATCTCATCTTGCAATGTCTGTGGGGAATACGCACCGTCCGAACACCACTCGACTCGAAGATGTAATAAAAGCTGGTGGTGAGCGTATGTGTCGAGCCGAACCAATTAGGACCAGAGATTACAAGACTATTAAATTATCACGGTCTGTCCGAACTCGCCTCGTACCAATCTACGCCCCTATGTCGTACCCCCTTGGGGCTACAACGTCGTGCTACATGTAGCTACTCAATACTGCTATTGGCTGTTGTATTGGATGAAACCAGATTATCTGGAGCATGTACATATAACTGCAATGAGAGGTAAAGATAAAATACGATACAAGCATACATGTAGGTCTAAAAGATAATCATAGCATGTAAAAACTCAAAAAGAGACACCACAAGTTTAAACCAGTTGTACCATGAAAATTTAAAAAAAAAAGGAAATTGGGGCTAAACAATTAATCTTTGTTGGAAATCCAATGCACATATATATTTTCCTAATAAAAATAGTTTGCTCCTTTTTTAATTATCGATTTAAAGCTCTTTCTGAATGTATTCTGAAGCATCTTTAAAAAGGGAAAGACCACTCTTTAAAAAGAACTAATTCCTGACTTTACTTGGACGCGTATGCCGAGACATCGTCCCGGCTATAATTTGTTTGAACACTGCTGCCTCAAGACTCTTAAAATAGCTGACAAGGCTTCTAAAAATCACTTAGAGACACTACTCACTTTACACACACTTTAGGGTAAAGTACATTTAGTGTCAGAGATCTATTCACTTAACACACACTCAGCGTTAAGTACATTTAGTGTGTTGATTAGACTTTAATCTAAGCAAATGATCGTATACAGTATACATGGGAGTGGAGATCTGTCTCGTGTTCTTTGCTGGGTTTTATGAGAACAAAAAATAATGCCTTTTCAACATGACCTGTTCCAAATTAATGAATAATCATTGTTTTTTTCTTTAAAAACAAAAACAATGTCATAATTATCAACATACATTTTTTTTGTTCTATATTTCCAAATGTGATAAAGTTTGTGAAACAAAGCTAAAGCAGCTTTCTTAGATATGATATTTTAATAACATTTGTTCCATTAAGAAAAAAAGAAATTTACAAATTCCTCCTTTTTCTGAATTCAAATGTCCCTCTGGATTTGTGTAGTCAAAATAAATATGTGTGTTCCACTTTAATAGCTTTAATTATGGTAAACAAAATTAACTTTAAATCATTTCTTCATATACCAAATGTGAAGCTAAATGTACTTGTACTGTACATGTATTGATACATACCAGTATTCATTTTTGCCAACATTCATACTGTAGAAACAAATATTTTCGCCTACAGATAATTTTGCAATTTTCAACTAGTTGAGGGAATGCAAAATTCACAAAATTCACTTACACATGCAGAAGCACAAAAAAACTATCAAAGTGAATATTTTTTCACTTGCTATTTATGTCAATGAACAGCGGCACTTTGTGTTTTTTTTCTTGAACATTTAAATGCAAAGAGATTTTGTCTGGAAGTGCATTTTAGATGACCTTCACCTCTCGATACACTCATCTTTCAGTTTCAAGTTTTTCATCTGCCGACAAAATATGTGTCTAGAACTAAAGCTGCATGAATAAATAGAACACGATATCCAGCAAGTGCAGTGTCAATCTATAAGGGAATATCATTAGTGCAAATTGGATTATGTGTCCAATTTGAAGATTTTGGTGCTCAATTCCAATACAAAAACAGTGCCAAATAAAAAATAACTTCAGGAAAAATTTCATCGAAAAGTGCAGTTTGACTCGAGTCATTGAGAAATATGAGAACAAAGCAGGAAGAAGGAGTAAATTGTCATTTTAGTCGCAATACGAGCATTCCTGCAAACACCCAGGACCCAAAATTGGTATGAAAATATGTACGCAAGAGGTTTCAATCAAGACATTCTGTGCACCTCTCTTCTGTTCATTGCAGACAAAATTCTTATCAATGTGTCATTATTTTCTTTGTCTTGTTTCTTCCTTGTACATACATGTACGTCTATCTTCTTCTTTTTCCCATTTTCCCCTCCTCTCTCTCTCTCTCTCTCTCTCTACCCCATTTTTTCCCTTCCTCCCTCTAAATTTCATGTTACAAATTTTTTATTGAAACTCAATGTTTATCTCCAATGTATTCATAAGGGCACATGCTTTCTTAATTTCCTGTCTCTTTTACCCCAAGCTAACATTTTCCCATCAGAGAATACTGAAAACAATAACCTTGCAAAAGTAATGTTGTACAGGCCTATGTTGTCAATGTAACAAAAAAAAATCAAATTTCCTGACTCTGCATTGTACTTGATCTGTCAAATTTGATCAATATTAATTTCATGTCTTTATGTGCATTTTCTTCTAGATCCTTTGAACTAAAAAATCCATTTAAATGAAATTTAACATTGAATTATATCATACAAACCAAGCATTTATCATAAGGTCTCTCTTCCATGATTTATCAAATTGTACAAAAAGTACAAACTAGCAATTTAAAAAGAATCTTGTAATTTGTTAAAAACTGTACACAGTTAAAGGATTAGGGTTAATTTGGGTCAAATTAACACTATGAATCATGTTCATGTCAAGTCTTTCAAACCTAAATATCTATTAGCATGGTTACAATTAAGGCCCCCTTTAACTCTTAACGTGCCATATTAATTTATAGTAAAATAAAAGTAGACTTTCTTTTTATTTAAAAAAAAATGGTATGAAATAGTATTGATTGGTGTAAATGACTGGAAATCAATCCACAGACATAATACAATCAGCTGTGCTGTTTTGCAAGGCCTATACTGCCAGCATTAAAGAGAAAATGAATTATTACGATTGTATAGATATAGGTACAATTGCACGAAAACGTGTCCGTGGCACGCTAAGGGTTAAAAAGTGGGAGTAAAACTTCTCTTAAAAGTATTGAAACTAGACATACAATATATTTCTGTTTGTTATGAAACACTTGTTGAAGGGAGGATCCATTGCAACATGTAACTGTTATCACTTCAACTTGCCATAGGGATATGAAACCGATATGAATGTATCATATTTTAGCCCGAGTTGGTTTGAATTAATGATATTCTATAAAACATGAAAGCTCTCTGAAACTTGAAACTAATTGGAGTTTTTCCCCTAAACAAAATTTACTAGATTTCATTTTCATTTTTCCCCCTGGCTTTCTTGTTCTTTTCCAATTCTTGTAAACTGTAAACAACATGGTATGATGCATATATTATTTTAACCCAAAGAAAGAGTATTATGATGCCATGCAGTTGGATAAAACATAAAAAAGTAAATACAGTGTAGTTCAGAATTTTTATTACGGAGTTGAATATACATGATATGTGAAGAGCTTAAATATTGTTTTCACAGTTAATTTTATATTGGAAGCTCATTTACAGCTAACCACCTTACTTTGGATCTGACTTTGGATTTGAAAAAATACTATTTTAGACTCTCAGAATATTACAGTCATGACGTAAATTTTATAATACCGATGAACAATTTTTTTTTTTTTCTTTCTTTTTTTCAAAAAGAAATAGTGTAGCCCCCCCCCCCTACTCTCATACTCAAATCAGCAATAGCTTTAATAAACAAAATCTAAATCACAATCATTTAACACCAAAAAATAATAATTAAGAAGGTAAAACTTAAGCTTACTTTCCACATAATTCCACAGACGCATTGTCTGGTAGGCTCAGTAGTAATTGGTTAAATCCACAAATGCACATTCAACAACAAGGCACAATCATTAATGACAGAAGAGTGGTATTGGTCCAGGGGCACTATCCCGCTAAGATGCACTCTTCACACCGGTAGAAGACAGGATGAGGCTATCCACACACCGGTAGTATAGAAGATGATGCGCTCCGAACACCGGTAGGAAGATGAGGGGATGCTGCGAATGCTAGTGAGACAGATCTCATATGGAACGGCTAGAGCATCGCTTTTACCAGTGGCAGGGGAGAGATGGAGAGAGGGGCACCTGCGTCTATGTGTGTAATATTTGTGGAAGTGTGTGCGCAGATGAGACAGCAAGCACACTGCACTGGTAGCACGCTGGTCAACTAGTCTTTATTCAGACATGATATCTACTAATTTATTAGATGTATCCTCATCTTCATGTACATGAACTATAGATTTAATTAATTTTCATAAACCTTTGAGTTTTATCCACAAAAAGATAAGTGCACAGTACATGTAAGTACTTCCTGAAGAATACCGGTAAGCTATAGTGACCAGCCATATGCCACTGTCATTGCGTCAATTACATCTACAGTATTGATTAGTTTTTTTACTATCATTTTTGTTCATTACATTGGAAGAACAATAATCAGTGGAGGGACCCACTTGTTTGCGAAATGAATACTGAGAGGGATAGACTAACTGTATGCCTTGGAGGAATAGTGACTAAACTGAATGAGAGAGTGTGTGAGTGAAACGCTCGTCCACTCTTACGCACTCAAGTACGCAATAGAGGGCTCTTATACATGTTTGTATCTATGTGTCTATGCATAACATCTTCATACATGTCACTCAATAATGCGTTCACATTAAAAATTTAAAGCGCTTAAACTGCATACATCACACTCTCAATCTATTAGTGAATAAAATATTCAGGATCTCAAAGACATTCAGCTCTACATAAATTAGTAGGAAGCTTTGAAAGAGCTCTATTAAACTCTAAAATAGATAGAAATTTACAATCAGGATCTTTTTCCTAAAAAATACTGTTGTTGGTTCTAGTTTTTATGGCGTTGTAATTATATTTACACCAATTCAAAGAGCTCTGTGGTAACCGGTCAATGCAACAAGTTAGAATTAAGTTGCATTCAAGTTCTATTTAAGTTCTATTCAAATTGCATTCAAGTTGCATTCAAGTTCTATTTAAGTTCTATTCAAATTGCATTCAAGTTGCATTCAAGTTCTATTCAAGTTCTATTCAAATTGCATTCAAGTTGGATTCATGTTGTATGATTCAATACAGCAAAAGTGTGTTCACATCTACATTAGATGTACTTTCCCCCCAGATACACATACATGTACATGTATCTACAATGACACAACATTTGCTTCTGCGACAATTGTTAAAGGCTTATTTTCGTGTAAAGATGTAGGGTAAGTGTTAAAATGTACTTTTATGTTAGGTTTAGGGTTCGGTTTAAAGTTAAGTTAAAGGTTCCAGTTTGTCCTTTGATTAATGTATGTAGCGATTGTTACCGGAGCAATTGTCATATAATCATAATGTACAGCCCAGATCATAAATGGCAATGATCAGTTTAGTGTCTTTCTGTAACCCCCCCCCCCCCTCCAATACTTTGATATACAAATAATGGTCCTATCAGCAAAATAGCCACATTATTGAGATCCGGTCTTGTACAATATATTACGTACTGGCCACAAGTTCTTATACATCTATCTACACACATGTAGGAACAAAGTTTCTTTGATTATTTTGATTCCATGACAATTGCTCCCCCGACAATTGCTCCGCTGCAAATTCCATACACTAATTGAACGACCAAATTCAATCCTGGACGTAACACTATAGCATTAATAAACAAAACCTAACCTTAAACCTAACATAAAACCCTATTGCAACCCTAACCCTAACCCAACATCTTAGACGAAATAGAGCCCGAGGCTATTGTCGCAGGAACAAAACATCTATTTTCTATTGAAAAAATTTAAACACTTCTTGTGAGCAACTGTCCAAGTGTAAGTTGGAAGATGACCTCCTCTTTACATGTGGGCCTAGATAAAGACAACGAAAAGGGTGTGATATTGTTAATGTTACATGACTGACATTATGTTTTGCTCATGTAACATTTTTTACATTATAAAATCTCCCACGTGAGCATGAAAGCATGGAGGCATGTAATAAAGGTGTATGCTCATGTTTGTTGTTATAGTGTGATGGGTGTTTATACAATTTTGTCCTGGGAGAAGCGTCTACCCACGACCATGCTGATACATGATAAATGGCTCAATCTCACTAATGTTACCATAACATGGTAAAGTACCACATCTCTAAATATAGCATGTTACATGTAAGCCAGGCTGCTTTATAATATATTGCTCTATCTCACTTATGTTACCATAATATGGTAAAGTACCACCTCTCTATTAAATATAGCATGTTACATGTAACCCAGGCTTATATATATATATCCCTCGATCTCACTAATGTTACCATAACATGGTAAAGTACCACCTCTCTAAATATAGCATGTTACATGTAAGTCAGACCAAACAAGAAAACATATGAGGAGACTTGGAGCAATTTAGCTTTAGTAAGCTGCTAAGTGCTCTAGTAAACAACACCAAAAACGTTACTGAGATGAGTGTCCATAACAAGTTTTTAAATATTAATGAAGAAATCAAGTTTACATGCTTCAGTTCATGACTACATGTACATGTACAAGTATAACATGAACGGAAGGGAAAAACAGATTGATGCATGAAACATATTTCAATGTCATTATGATGTCATAAAATATGGTGTTAATTCAGCTAAATGTAGAACTGGGCTTGGCACAAACAGGCGATTGGTACACGATCTAAGCTTTTTAACTCCAGATGACAAAACTTTTTAAAAGACCTCGTGCACAAAATTCTAATTTTGGCTGGCATTACAAAAAAGTGAGGAGTCAGGGCAGCCAATCTGTTTTAAAAAAATGAAAGACAAGCAACTTTTTGTTTGTTCTCTTTTTGTAACTTAAAAAAGCATCAAAGTCATTCAATTTCCAACTTGACTTTTCAGTTAAATCAACTAAGAGTTTTAATGTACACTGTGTGTGAACACATTTGTACTCAGATTTAGATTGAATAGATTAATGACTGCTTCTAGACAATCCAATGGTGATATTTTTTTTCCAACTATGACAGCCTCAAGCTAGTGATTAAAGTCGTCAAAAACTTGCTATTTTACGAAGAGAGCCCCAAGGATTTTATCTGCGCCTGCATTCTGTCATGAAAACACCTTTGTTCTATACCATCGCGACTGTATTATAAGCTCATAATACACCACAAGTCTCCCAGTAGACAGAAATCAGACAATTAACTTTTCAACTAAACCCCCTCCAAGAAAACAAAATCCTTCAGCATTCAATCCGAGAAAACAAAATCTGTGAGTGTTAGTCTTTTGTAAAATCAAAATCCTTCTGCGTCAACTCCAAGAAAACAAATTTTGATGAAAGCATATTGCAAGAAATCCAGAGGATATTTAAATCCATGGCACAAATTAATAATTTCACACTATAATTACTTGAAGCCAGTATTGAAAAGGAAGAATACTTTCATGAATTCATATTAGGTTTATTGGTAACGGTAAAGCCAGTGCTGGCATGTGTATGTACAAATAAAGAAGCATTTTTCTGTGAATTCCACAAAAAAAATCTTAAAGGAGGTCCAATGAAGTTAAAGAAATTCATACAAGAATTAAAGATGCTTCATATACATTGTATATTTCAACTGGTACAGTGTTATGTGCACATACATTGTACATGCAATTTGACGTCTGTATTAAATGATAAGCAAGGATATACAGTCAACCTTTTTTGAGAAGAATCTGTTGGGACTGAAAACATAGCTTCGCAAAAAAGAGTGAATTTAGAGTAGAATTTGAGTGAAAATGTGTATTTTCACTCCTCAGGAATATAAGGGACCTCAGGGATCACTAGAAGACTGAATTTCACTCAACTTCAATTTTTCTGAAATTCACTTCCTCAAGAGTGAACCTTTTCTCTCATTATTTTTTTTTTTTTTTTTTTAAGAGAGTATCTTATGAAGATGTAAAGTTATAATCGGAATAGCAGCAGGTTCAATCAATGGATATACTTGAAAAGTTGTTATTCTCTGAATAAGTTACATAATGTTCTTTATCCCAAAGTCAGAAACATATTATCAGGTGAAGACAGGTTGGTATTATATCTATATATCTACAGTCAACCTTGCCTTTTAGTCAAATCTGTTGGGATTTGACATTAAAAAAATTAACTTCAGTGAAGGTTCAATACAATAAAGACGAGAAAACCTGAAAAGCCCTTTGTCTTTATAGGCGATTATTTGACTTACATTACAATGTTTACGCGAAAACGACTTTGGCAAGATAACTGTATTATTTATTCGAATAACATAATCCTGCTAATTAGGGTTAAAAACAATAGAATATACAAATGATAACTTTAAAAGGCCTTAGACTTAGGCGATCATTCGACTTATTTTAAGCGAATACGACTTAGGCAAGGTAACAGTATTATAAATTCTGATGCCATAATCCAGCTGATTAGGGTGCAAGATTGCCCTGATGCTTGTGTACATGGGAGCTGAGATGGACGATAGAGAGATTGAATGCATCTTGGTAATAAGAAGATGGTTTATCTCTGGAGGGAGACCTTCCTAAATACAATCTAGCCTCTGCTCAAGGAATAGTTTTCCCCTTCAAGCATACATGTACTGATAACCACGGCACAAATACTCCAAAGCATAGGGTTGTTGCACCCTTTTGTGCTGGCTTGAAATCCAATGACTAATTTAAAGGGGAATTATCCCCTCAGAGAAATTTAGCTTCAGTGAATGGAGACAAACCCCCAAAACATATTGGGAAAGTTTCAGAAAAATCAGGCAATGAATAAGAGAGATGTGAATATTCAGATTTTGAGATGATATGGAGATCCTCCAATTGGCAACGCGACCATGATGTGTGATGTAATGCAGGGAGATCTTTCCCATATCTATTGTACACATTGTACTAAAATCCTCTTTTTTCTTGATTCTAAAGGGAGAATAAAGAATCTTTTTATGGGATGACTTTAAATATATGAAAGTCATAATATATCATGAAAAGAAGAGCTGTTCTATCATTAGAATGAAAATAAAGAGACATTTTGAATAGTTTTTGTGCACACCATATGGGGAGTTCTCCCTTTGTGACATCACAAATGGTGACCGCGTTGCCAATGGGAGATTTCCTATGTCATTAGAGATCTCAATATTCCAATAATCATAACTTTCTTATCATTTATCCGATTTTCACCAAATCCTCACTAATGTGCTTATTTGATTTTTCTGCATCCACAGTAAGCCAACTATCTACAAAGGGACAATTCTCCTTTAAGGTGGTGTTTCATCAAGTGATTCGTAAGCTACAAACAACTTTTCAAATGACTGGTGACCAGTTCTTGTGCTGAATTACTTAGTGAAACATCCCCCATGGAGGAGTTTATTAACAAACTGCTTGTACAGTATGTAGTTCCATCAAAGAAATAACCTCATCATCTATTGGATCTTTTGAATATGCAAATTTAGGGTGTTCTATGAGAACAAAACTATACATACTGGCTACTTGTTATGAATGACATTTATCAACTCCTGCCTGGTGGAAATGCATTGAGATGTTCACCTAATTTCTTCCTTTCCTTTCTTGATGATGCGGAGCGGATTGCTTGGATTGCTTGGATTGGGTCGATAAACCCATCTCTGGATGATGATTATTATAATGTAACCATGGACATATGTCAGAGGTTATAGGTCCATGATGTACATGTAACTTAGGCTAGATATAAAATGTCAAGCATTATTTAAATTTATAACACAAGGAAATGGACTCAAGTGAAGAGGATAAATGCAAAAGAAGATAATGGAAAAAGATCACAGGTCTGGTTTTGTCAAGACTATAATCATATAAAGTGAGTGTATGTTCACCTGTATGTGGAGTTTACTCCAAGGACATGTCACCTGTCGATCTTCTTTATATAAGCCAGTCTGCTCCCCCAGACCCCAATACAAAATTTTCCAGCAGGTCAATCATCTTTTCTTCTCTTTTTTTTTTTAAGTTAAAAGAAAAAGCAATATTCCTACATTATGCATTTCTCATTCTCGTATATACTAAACAACAATTTTTCCAAAAGATTGGAACACTATAATCAATGTTCATGTTCATGTAAATGTTTTCCCTTACAAATTAAAATAAAAATACCTGAAGCACTAACTTTCTTTTCAACTGCTACGTGATCTGTCTTTTTCTGATTTGTCCACATTTCTCTACCCCCTCTCCCAATCTCTCTACATTTGTCTGAATGTTTTCAACTCTCTTTTTTTTCCCTCTCTAACAACCCCTACCCCTCCTCGTCCCCTTCCCCCTCTCTCACTCACTCAATCTCTCTCTCTCTCTCTCTCTCTCTCTCTCATATTTTCCCCATCATTCATTCTACATCTTACTAATCACATCCAAACCTAAATCTCCCAAACATGGCTATTACATTACCTTCTCATCCACAAATTGATTTGCACTATTACTCCCCTCTCCCAATCACCAACCGGCTACAAATGGGATTCCGCTTTGATAGCCCTGCACAAAAACCATGAATATTTTAACCTAATTCTTGTGGCAAACTCTCATATTCTGCCTTGCTTTCTGCACATGACCCCCAGCTAAGTGAAAATGAAAACTTAAAAACAAAGACTTTTGACATTTCTGAAAGTTTGGTAGCTAGAGGGGAGAGGGGTTTTAATTAATTTCTCTCAGGCGCTTAACTGGACTTTCATTACACTCGTGACATTTCAGGATCTACAACCATGCTTGACTTAACAGCAACACAGAATTCTAACTATCAATTTTAGACAAGGATAATTTATATTAGATTACTTTATTTGCACACAAAACAGCACATAATTATGTTCGGCTTGCACTCCAAAATCTAATCAGATTGTGATTTTGGTGATTGAAGTTTAATGTCTCAAATGGTTCTCAAGGGACAAATGGAAGGGAAAAGATGTTCCAGGAAAACAAGAATAGAAAGATGCTTATTCAGTAAGTTAAGAAGGATATCCTAAAAAATCATTAGTACATAAATGAATAGTGAAATCTGACTAAATGCGCTCTAATTCAAACCAACCCCTGAAGGCATGTACAATCATCTCATGATATCAGCTTTGAAGTATGTACAAAAGAGGTTCATAACCTAGCACTAGTTCTTCAACAAATAAAATGAAAATTTTCTCCCACCATTAATCTGTCATCGTACTGGAATATAAATCAGAAATGGAAAATCTAATAATGTAAAAGGCAATGAAACAAACAAATATGAGACACACTTCTGAAAATATCACTAAACAAGTCCCCCTCTCTATTCAGAACAACAAAACCACAGCCCTGGGAAAGTTTGATATATTTTTTTGCAAACAGAATTAACTCTTCCTAGTAAAAAAAACTTAAGAGCTACATTATGCATGTCCGTATTAAGTGAAAATGCAAAAATAACACAATATGGGGATGTGATAATCTGCATACACAAAGAACTAGTAATTGACAGCTTGGCATTCAGAATGGGATGGGAGAAAATTTATGACTTTAAATATTCAAGATAAAAATTAAACTAGCATGGTAGGCTTGTACATGTATAATTTATCCATGAGCTGTACTCTGCTAAATGTCACTGAACTTCAGTGTACTGGATGCAGTGCGCTACCACTATAATGATGTAAGGTGTTATGAACACATAGCCCTAGATTCCAGTAGTTCACAGGTAATCGGTGCATGAACGATTAAAAAGATAGAAATGCACTACGTCTTTTACAAGTATGTCTAACCAATTTATTTTACTACTAAATGACAGTAAAATTACCAAACGACCAATTAAATACATGTTCATTGCTTACCCATACAAAACAATGAAAAGCTCAGTTATTACCCTTATCTTTGCTCTCTCTCTCTCTCTCTCTCTCTCTCTCTCTATACATTTATGTTTACTTTAGGTAGTTATTTTTAATTTTTCTCTTTCTATCTCCATTTCTTATTTTATTTTTGCACTCAAAAATTGCACAATAAAATAAAAACGAGGTAGGCACGTGATCACACCTTTTATACTAAATGATAACAAGAGGGCCTCAAACATAAAGACTAGCTAAGCCCCATCTAAAAGGTCATTGACCCGAGTGAAGAGCAATTACTGTCAGTCACGTCAGGAATGTTAGATGTCTACTGTAGATCATAGATACATGTACAATGTACAGAGAATAGATTTAGAGAGGGGATACTAAGTGGTGATTACAGGGAGGAGTTTCACCTCTCCCTGTAACACATTGATGCCTTTTTATCTAGCCAGAAGGATGTAAACAATGTTTAGATCCCTTCTAGCCCTCATCACCTCACAAACCGTCAGTTCAACCCACTGGTCATTACTTCTTGAATGCTAAGTACTCTTATCTTAATACACGATTGCTTTTAGTGTAGCTATCAGATCTACTGTAATGTACATTGTGTTGTAAGGGTCACGCTTTAAATATTCATGGTATAACCATCATGCATTCAATCTAACTCATCTACAAGACAGTCGGACACAAACACTTTGGGGGTAGTTCTAAAGTAAATATTTTCTTTCTTTTTTTCTTCTGGTTTCTTTCTTATTTTTTTTATGATCAATAGACCAAATAATAATCATTGTATCCATAGTTGTATCGAAGTTCAAAAACATGTCTTCATAAGCTTTTTTTTTTTAGGTTCTAATATTTTTTATTTATTTCAATTTTGGGGGGTAGGCCTACATGTAATAGGCTACATGTACATGTAGGGCCTATCATGCAAACAGCTCTCCCTAAACGTTTTTTAACTGATATACATTTTGAAATTTTTGAATAAGTTTGCATAGATATTTCAAGTTTCATCTGCTGAATAGATCAATTATTTTATTTCAGAACCCTCCTTTCTGTATTTTTGTCTTAGATGCTTTATTTTAAAAGTTAGTGCATGATTTCCGTCATTCAATGTGGGACACAATCAAGCTCTGGCATGAGTTGGTGGTTTAATACATAAAATTCACAGAGAGAGGGCAGTATACTGGTTTATAGATCTTGGTACCATTGATGCCGTGATGTACAAATGTATCATCCTGCTCATATCCTGCTCATTCTACAAACTATAATACATTAAGGTTTCAATGCTCAAGAGAGAATAACTTGTCGTGTTGATATAACCATAGACATAATATGGTTTAACCAAAGATATTAATCTCTTAATTTTTGAACTCCCATTCCCTTCCTCTTGTTTCACCTCACTTTTCTTTAAATCTATTAAACAAAATATAAACATGGCTATTACCATTTTCAAAAAATGAACTACATTGCATGATCAATAAATTACTTAAAGGGAAAGTTCACCCTGGAATTTTATTGGTTTTAAAAAATACAGAAAAATAAAAAAAAATATTAGTAAAAGTTTGAAGAAAATCGACCAAAAAATAGCAAAGTTATGAATATGTAAAGTTTTGATTCTGTGACATCACGTGCGAGCAGCTCTTCCATGTGTTGTGTATGTACATTCCATAATTTTTTTTTTTTTTTCATGGTTCTTGATAAAGGAATGGGTCAATATGATAGAGACATGTATATGAACATATGTTTGATGATATATATCTACTGCACAAATGACATAATTAATTTTCTTTTGAAAAAAATCACACTTTATGGAATTTACACTACATAACACATAGGAGAACTGCTGGCACGTGACGTCACATAATCAAAACTTTGAATATTCATTTGTTGGTTGATTTTCTCCAAACCTTCACTCACATTTTTCTTTTATTTTTCTGCATTTTCTAAAACCAATTTAAAACCAGGGTGAACTTCCCCTTTAACCTTAGAAACACAAGTATCTACAAGACTATAGTACCACAATTTGAGAAACACAAGAAAATTGTATAAATAACACTCGTTTCCATTAGCATGTGATTTGTATCTAAACTTGGAATATTACAGGATACTATTCAAGGCACACACAACAAAAATATTGTTTGGAAAAAGTCATCAAACTGCCTGAGAAACAAGACCCCCCCCCCCCCCCCCCCCTAATTCTCTGATGCTCTCCATTTATTATCACTCCTACTCTGTTTCCTTCTCTCCAATTTGCTATCTCTTTTCATAGCTTTCTCCTGTACTCCCTATCAGTGAGTGACTGTCTTGAAGATTCCACTTAGAATTGGATGAATTCCTATCAACAGCGCCAGACCTTGTGACCTTATTAGGAAAACAGATCGGGTCGTATTCACATTTCAGCAATGGTGCGAAATATGGAACAAGGAGTGTTCACACAGGTTAGTACTAGTACATGTATAGTGAATTACTTGTGATTACAATAAAAAATTTAATATGTATTTAAAGTTATCAATTATTTGGGTAATTGCTTCATTTCTTTACTTGGGTAATTGCTTCATTTCTTTACTTGGGGAAAATAATTCTTGTGTTTGTTCATTCCTGCAGAGGGGACATTTGTGTTGCTTTGTGACTGGTCCAAAGCCATATTTTTGTTAAATGATATTTAGAGAATAAACAATGTCACTGCCAAGTCCATACATTTTGGACAAAATTGATATTATTTTAATGCACGGACTTAAAGTCTGTATGTTTTAAGTACAGGGTTGAGATGATACATGACTGTACAAACAGGGACTGCTACATGTACATTGTATTTTCCTAAAATATAAAAATGAAGAATTAAAAAAAGTGGGGTTTTTTTTTTTTTTTTTTTTTTTCAATTATAAAGGTAAAGCTCCTGAAATTGTGCCCTTTTTCCAATCCTAAACCATGCTGTGCTGACATACATTTATTCTACATTATAAATGCAGTTTAATAGTTGAGAGGCAGCAGTGTTAATTTATTGTAAAATAATATTCACCAATGATGTTCTGGCTCTAAAGCAGATGAGATATCTGAGAGACCTTCAAATATGTGAAGTATGAGGATAAAATATGACAGCAACATTCCTGAACTCTACAGGGTAAACTTCATGTTGGTTCGCAGGTATAAAATGTATGTTAGAACTTTAAATAAAAAAAAAACAATATTTAAAACAGAGTGGGAACTTTATGCCTATAGTCCATACTCCATAGACTCTGTACTAATACTACTAATACTATACTTTAATATACTTGTGCACCTTGAGAAATAATTACTAGACCACTCTCCTTTAGTTTAAAGCTCCTATTACGCTGTAGGCCTGCATGAACATGTACATACATGTAATGCTGCTTCACGCAGACACCAAAAGTGTAATTTATACATGATAATGAGACAGTATTATTTATTGGCTGAACATTATAAAGACTATTTATGACAGCGGAAAAAAATCATATCTATAGACCCCATAACCACTTGAAATGGCCCCAGTAAATGAGGAGAAAAAAAACAGTGTACGAAAAAAATTGTAATGTTGATGAAGGAGAGAGTTTGACTTTACAATAGGGCCTACATGTAGGAATTCAAAAGCACTCGCAATCAAAATTTTGTTTTTTACTCTTGACTTGAGCATGTTTAATGAACATTTCAAAAGTAAGTCATCTCCTATTTATTAGATCAAGGAGGTGACCAAAACAAGAGTGCCATACTGTTTACATCTCGCAATAGAATGATCTGTCATGTGTTCATCACACTGGTGTTACAGGGACATGTATTTCTAATAATCAAACTTTTTGGAATTACCACCCAGGCCTTGTACCTTCTGACAGGAACATACATGTACATGTAGGCCTACACTGCACATTGCACAAGCCACATTGAATCAGAAAATAATGAGTTTCAACCTGATCTCCCTTGAAACAAGGCTACTAATGATACCACCTGCTACGGTAGACAAGATAGAGAAGGATCATCATCGTTTCTCTTCATTAATCATGCGCAACTTCCCATATATCATGTTCACACGCACAATGTATTACAATGTAAAGGTCTTCTAAACATGCTTCCAAATATTTCCCCAAAAAATCACATCCAGGATGATAATTCATCCAGTGTTTGTTAAAATATCATAATACTAAACATTCCTCATGCAATATCAATCAAATTGTAATTAATTTTATCTTGAATTTGCTCAGGTTTGATACCGCATATTTTAAACTACATGTACCCTAACCCTAATAACTATACCCTACCTTAAAGTACTAAACCTAATATAAAATCCTATTACAACCCTAACCATACATCTTCACAAAATGAAGCCCAGAGCAATTGTCGCAGGAACAATTAATGTGTCACCCTACTGATTTAATTCATAAATTGCTTGTCATACCTTATTTTTGATAACGTTGTATTACTCTTATTTTCTCCCTCTTGCTCTCTATATATTTCACTATTCACTTGAAAATACATTATTGTCTCTTACTCTTGCCCTATATTTTTCATTCATGAAGCATGAGTAATAGAATTCAGTTTATATAATGCTTTGATACAATCATCTTCTCTCATTGAAGCATGATAGGGGTGATTCATAATTATAGCATCCATACTGTTATCACACCACGCATATCTCTACACTCATCATTCAAAACAAGATTATCAGACCAAGGGTTTATGGTTGAATGAACTAGCCTTCGATATTCAAATTGGCTACAAAGATGATAATTCCATTACCTTCAAATTCTGCAGGTATCCCAAATCAAACCGCATGAATAAATTTACATATTGCAATGCTCAACAACAATGATTTCGCATTTCCCAAGCCAAGCTGTCATATTGATGTCTTTCATTAATGTTTAAAGTACTATCTGTATTAAAATAAAGGATAAGCAATTTTCAATTTTCTTATTAAATAACAAGGTCCTTGGGACCAGAAAGATTTGCTCTAGTTTTATCAGTACTTACATGTACTTAACAAATAATACTAAACAAAACAAATTTATTTCTTTTGAAATGTACTTGTAAATACATGTCGGAACTCTGTCTAGTTTCCACTGAAATGTATAGTAATGTACAGCTGAGGTCCATGTAGGCCTACAGTGTACTCAAATCGCAATAGCATTCTGGATCAAAAAAGAAAACACATCCAGATGCGTCGGCATAGAAGTCAATATGCTGTAATCAAGTGTATTGAAGCCATTTATGATAAACATCTCTGCAAATTGCCAAGTTAATGACTTCTCAACGGAATGAAACAGACCGTGTCTACGACCGGTTGGAAGAATTTCATTTTTTATTTGTCATTAGATAAAGTTCTTATCTCAACATTAAGATGAGTCATCAGATAGCCTGACGCCTTCATTCATATCTAGAATTGCTTCTTGGATTAAATCACATCAATCTTATCTAAATAATTTTCTAGATGACTCTCTCCTCTCCTGGCTGACACCGTTCACACTAGAAAGATAATCTGGGCTCCATAACATGAAGGTTTGCAATCAATCGCAAAGTAGCAATAGCCAATCACAATCGTTGTTGCTTCCACTTTTTGATCAAAAGACTTATCAGTAACCAATTACAACAATTCTTTCAAATTTGCAATTGATCGCAAACCTTTGTTACAGGGCCCAGGAACACAGAACTTGGAAAACATAATTTGTACAAAGTGACAATCGTGGTTACAATTGATACTGATATGCCACTCATTGAATCCTTTCAAAAATCCAGAAATTGGAAAAAAAATCTTTGGGCAAAAAAGCTCAAACAAAAGGGATGAAAATACATTATGCGGCGGTCACAACTCGCCGTACCTTCGACATGCAACTCCCTACGATGGATTTCGTAGAAAATTCGTGCAGCGAAGGTACCTCGCAGGTGCAATGCATGTACGACGTGCAGAAAGTTTTTACAATACCCTTACTATAGAAATGCAGGAATCGCAGAAGTTGAATTAGGACCTGTGCGTGCATTGCACATGCAACGCAGGCTACGTTGATGGCACGTGCCCCGTAGCCTACGACGAGTTGTGACCGCCGCATTAAACACATACATGTAGGCCTAAATTTACACATTTTTGGGCTCTCAGGAAAAGACCTGTACGAATTCATACAAAAACTATCCTCTTTTTTTTTTCCCACCAAAAGAAATAAATAATCTTCTCAATAATTCTTGAAAGGAGCAACCTTCCGTAAGAGTGACATGTACTCTTCTTAATGAATAAAGAAAAGAAAAATATAAGTTACCATGGCAACTGAGCTAAAGAAATCTAATTATGATCTTAAGAGCTGGATGAAGCACTCTTCTGGGGATTAATCAAACAAAAGAAAGATGATGGCGTTGACTCTCGCCATCCAATCCATCTATCTACATGTATCTATCTATCTCTAGATATCTTTTCATACTCTCAATATGTACATTTCCCTTTCTCTCTTCATCTCTTTACCCCTACCAATAACCAGCTACATGATGTAGTTCTCTCTCTTTCTCTCTCTCTCTCTCTCTCTCTCTTTCTCTCCATCTCTTTCTCAGTGGTAGTACCAGTAAATTCAACTGTTGGAGACGAGCTGATTTGGCAATAACATACATTTCACATAGACCTCAGCCTAAATATATTCGGGCTCAGTCCTCAATGGGTTAAAGGTAGGCCTACGTGTCTTCTGCTCTTCCAATCCCTCAAACTTTCACTCACTCCATCTCATCTTCTCACTTCATGCCTTTCCTTTTGTTTCTCTTCTTCCTGAGACACCAATATCACCAATACGTTAATGTGCATCAATCCATTGATAGGAAATACTTTTTTATTTCTATGACGTCTGAATACAAGACTATAGCATTTCATGGTTTATAGAAATAGGATGAAATTGATCGGATGATTCTCATTGTTAATTCAACACCAGTGAGATAGAGATAGAGAGAGGGGGAGGGGGAGAGAGAGAGGGATTTAATATTCATAGCCATTAACTCTACGCTGAGTCACTCAAAGGAATTTCACTGTATATAAATATATCTTGGACTGTATGTCAAGCATATCATTAAGAGCTACAAAGGCATTATTTTTAAACTGAAGTAAGGCAATGCCTTTCTGTCTCTATCTCAAAAGACCAACTGTTGTAAAATGATGAATGTAGGACCTATACATGAAGGCCCACATTTTATTATATGACTTAGAATATAAAATTTTAATCCTATACTGAAAGTTTATTTATGGTCCTGAAAGTGACTGAGATGAATCATCAAGGAAGCAAACAACACAAACAATAACCAATATTTTGGTAGAAAAATTACAGGAGCTGAATAATTTATAAGGAAATTGAGAGTGCATTGCATAATGAACTGCATACATGTAGGGCTCTATATGATGTAAATGTAAACATAATACATGTATGTATGTAGTAAAATGCATCTTTAAAATGCTATGCCTCTAAAATATTAAAAAAATAAAATATGTAAGGCTATCTCATACATTCAGTGGTAAATCCATGTTGCCCTCTCCTTTAACCCTAAAAGGCCTGGGGGGGGGTGGATTCTGACCATTACTTAATGAATTAGAGCAATGTGTAAATTTATGCATGAGATGACCAAAAAAAAAAAAAAAAAACCCAGGCATTTTAGGGTTAAGTTTGGTGACAGATTGTCTCGAGTCTTCAGTCTGTGATCCATAAAAAATCCATCTATAGAGTTCAAACTCTTTGCTTTAATCTGGCTGAAGTGTACAATATCAATGCAGAGAGCAGACAAAAATTAAATATATGTACTGTAGCCTTACGGCTCATGTGGTATGTCTAGTCATGAAGGCAAGCTATATTTCAGCCTAATAGCGAGACTTGTAAATCTACTCTACCATAATCTCGTAAAGCCCCCACCATCGCCCTCATGCTTGGGTGTAGATCAACTGGCTTGCGTGAATCCATCTTTCTCTTAAATCCTTATCATGAGAATGGGATCAAACGGATTTCATGGAATGAAGATGAAATCGCTCGCATAATTCATTGTTTCCTTTTGTGGAAGTTTTCTCACGTAAAGTGTACAATGTAGAAGCTTGAATGTACAGCTGAGATTTTCCAAAACATGCTGTGTTTCCATTCGGTACAAATGTTCCTCATGATAATGTCAAATTTTTCAAAGTTACAAACTTTCCCTCCAAAGCAGCTGCAGACTAAGCATTTTGAAATTGATTTTGAAAGCCCAAACGGAAAATTTTAAATGAAAGGGGAGCAGACCACCAATTTCACAAATACATGAAGACCTACATGCATGTATTAAAAGCTATCATGTAGGCCAAAAATTTAGCAAGCGAGACAATTCTAGACAAGCTAAAAATGTTCTGTTTCATACATCTCTGTAAGGTGAAAGTTTTCATTTTATTTATGTCATCCTCTGATATACATTTGTATTTACGATATACATGCAATTACAAATTTAATCCTTTTGTGATATTACCCTCAGTGTGAACGCCAACGAGCCTATAGATAGATGTATGAGTTGGTGATGGTGTCTAGTTTAGGGTTGGTATCTAGTTACAGAGATTGAACTCCCACTGACTCTACATCCATCCATCTCACCATACACCATCTAACCACTTACTATTTATTCATGCCTAAATTACACCCTCACAACCTACACGCATGTCACGTACAGTGGGCCATATTTTTAACCTACATGTAGCTTGCATTGTACACTGTATACACTGTACAAATGTAATTACTTGGTCAATGTCTGTTTCTGTGCAAAATAAGCCTTATAAGAAAAAAACAGGAAAAATATGATACCATTATGTAACTAAGCGTACAATGAAAATTTTCAGTGTTCATGTTCTGTGTCTAGAATTTTGCATGATACAGACATTTCAAGAAGAGCTAAATATATCTACATGTACATGTATGTGTAACCTACATAATGGTGTACATCTTTTAAATAATTGAGGGTCAATTCAAAGGGCACTTTTCTTCAGGGGTTGAAGTCCCATTTCAGTATCTCATTATTATGGTTGTGATTGAACTAAATGTATTATCACAATTCTAAAATAAAAAAGAAATCAAGGGCATAACTTTAAAAAAATTAAGATATAAATTTATCTTTTGTCTTGCAATTTTGACCAGGATGCTTTTGCTTCATACCATTCCTTTAAACCTCTTTTTCCCCCAAAAAGAAATTTAATTAGTTTTCCTGAATAAGAGGGATAGTAGGGCAATGAATGCCTTGAAGACACACAGTTCTAATAAAGTTACCATTCAGTTGGATTAAAAACAATTAAACGAAGAGAACTTCCCTAGTCTTGCTACCAGTGAGCATGGCGCATTTGTCACGAAAATGATGCTCAATGATTCCAGAGCAAATTCTACAGACATAGATGATTTTGATTAATTCATAAATACTACTCATGGCACGCAAAACATCTTGATACAATTGTTTTTGCTTGTATATGTACCAAGAATGTTTTTGTTTTGGGGTATAGGCCTACATCGCAAAAGCTTGAATTGACGAAAGAGTATATTGGTGGCACAGGAGTTGAAATTAGGGTCTTGAGATAAGAACTATTTCCTCTGTAGACTGTAATGGAAGAAAGTGGGTCCATACATTGATACAAGCTCGTTCATTGTACATGTAGTAAGGTAATGATCTACATGTATACAGAGACCCAATTTATGATCAGCATTGCACATAAATATGGATAACATGCTTCCCAGATAGTATGAGGAAACAAATGATGTCAAATCATCCTGAATGATCATACAAGATCTTTGGAGTTCGACTGAGGATAAAAATAAGGAACCATGTACATGTAGGCCTATGTACATGTATGGTGTAACCAACACATCTGAAAGTGATAGTGAAAGATTATACATTTTGCACATTTGCCAAACTGGTATTTCCAACCTCCTTTTCCGGCAGAAAGCCCACAATCATTATGATTCTTTCTTTTTTTTTCTTTTTTTTTTCTTTTTTCTTCTTCTTCTTTTTTGTAGACACCCTGTACCATGCCTTGCCCTAAAAGAGGAAATGTCTAATTACGCATGTGTAGCCAGCGTATCCAGGACAAAGCTTGCCTGGGAGGACAGTGTATTCCACCATTATCCTGCCCAATGTACAATGTATCTATGTTTGTTATCATTGATATAAACACTAGAATGTAATAATGGAAAATTAATTTTGAGAGTGGTGCATTCAGAAATTTATACTGAGCATGAGAGTCTCTGAAAAGTGTAAATTCTCAAAAGAACTCTCAAAAGAGCTTCATCATGTAAAAGTATCACTTCACTAAAAGACAACATTCAGGAAGACATAATTGGGGTAACATAAAGGGGGATACTCAAGATTTCCATTTTCAAAATAATAGAGGATTCTTTCTTTTATTATAATTATTTTTTTATTTTATTTATTTATTTATTTATTTTTTGGTGGGGGGGGGGGGGTAAAGAAAACGTGTTTTTCTCTTTAACAAAAAACAAATATTTCGCTTTTATTAGATGCACAGAAAATGAACCTGTCTGACACAATGAGGAATGAGGAATGAGGAATGAGGAATGCACTGATAATAAACACTCAACACTACACATGTACATTGTACATGTACATGTACATGTAGTACAAATTGTGAATTTTATGTTTGTTACCAATAGCTTACATTGTACCTATTTCATGAACTTTCATGCATGTACATTGCACAAAATGATGTAATATATGTGTTTAATAATCATCTGCCAAAATCATGTGCCTAATAAGAGGGAAGAGTCAGCAAAAAAGGAACAGAATGGGTATAAATAAAAGAGAAGAAAAAAAAAAGTATGTACATACATGTAGTAGAAGTTGAAGGACAAGTTTTATGGATGATGAAGGTGACCACCACAAACAAGTAAAGCATTTTCTACCAATTATGGTCATATCAGTTTTGTTTGAGGCACGGATAGAGCAAATTCTGATTAAATTTGCTGAGACCCAGAAGGGTGTTTACTCATTTAATTCAATAATAAAGACTTAACACCCTTTGTAGTTAAATTCAATGTAATGTGGAATAAGGTACAAGTACAAGTACATTCTGATTGGTATTCCGAAAAAAAGACCAAAGCAAAAGTAGTAATTCACTTTAATAGCATGCATCACTTTGTATCGGATCAGATTATTAAATCAGAATGAAGTGTTGCGACAATAATACTGTACTACATGTACAACCAGTGAATTGTCATACAACCGTCGACATATCATTTCCACAATGAGAATATTCACATACATATAACATTGTACATGTTTCATATTACATGTACTTCCATCCTCAAATGTGTCAATTACAAAATGTACACATGAACAATAACTAGTGATTGATTGTAGTTTATTTGACTGCTCTTTGATTAAAGTTGGGAATTATTCTTATTAGTAGTATTATTAATCCCGTTTGCTTCAAGAAATATTCTTTAGTTTCAATACAATATGTTCCACAATTGTGATTATAAAATATTCATGCTTTCCTGAGCAAATACTGTTTTGAAGGACTCCAGTCACAATGGATATAACAAACAAACATTTTCACACAAATAAAGTAGTGTATATTGTCCCTCATAGCAAAACTTTGTTCATTTCCATTGGTTAGATACATGTAGTGTGAATGTGACTGGGGTGAGATTCTTAGTACTGTTGTAGCATGTACAATAAAATAAAATTGAATGGTGAATATTTATCACTATTTCACATCACTGTGCAGTATGAATAAAGCAATACCAGATCTAGATCAGGATGGATTAATCAGCCATTATCCAAATGGGAAATGAATTGACCCCTTCCTTAATCCCCAAGGGTCTCATTCAGGATTAAATGGGGTTCAAGTATTGTATTTGTTCAGTAATCTCTACCAGGCCAACACCTTTTTGAGAGCATGTACAAAGCAAAGCACAATCAACCAATTGACTGGCTAGAATATGAACTGGGGGTGTGGATTTGTATTTTAATACAATTACTACCATTCATGAAAACATTTTTTCTTCTTTTTGCAAAATTGTATTTTATGTCAAATGGTGTGCACATCTAAAATAATTATAGCAAAATCCTGTAATTTGTAAAGCAGCTTTATATTAGACATTTATGAATAACATAAGATAAGAGCAAAACATACACACGAAAGAAGATGGTGATGAATATAATACATCTGTACGCAAGAGTGTGAGAGGGTAGAAGAAAAAAATAGTTTGCAAATTACAAGTACTTGTACATGTATGCACATCATTATGAAACAAAAAGAGCTGGTACGAGAGACACAAACAGAAATAGAGAAAGACATACATACAGAAAATAGACATGGGGCAGTAGGAGAAACTGAGACAGAGAGCTAGAGAATAATCAAAGCAGCTTGCAATGCTGTGCCCCACTGAGATTAGAAGCCATTAACATTAAACAATGCATGGTCTCCTTCAATGTTTCTACTACACTGCTCTATAAATGTTGTCAACAAGCAATGGATTCATATTAAAGGGATTGTTTAACTTTACTCAGGATCTTTAAAAAAATATAATATATATCTTCCAGGTTAATGTTATCTTCATAATTGCAAACCTGTTATAGGACAGACAGGAATCACCTGAGATTTTAAACCTGGTGTATAGTTTTGGTAAAAAAAAAAAAATCGGCATAAAACCGATTAAATATAGTCTCATGTTGTTCACATTGCGCTAAAAACGACATTGTGAGAGATTTTGTTGATATTCCTTTCACGATTTCCGCGTGAATTTCAGTGAAATGTTAGAATCCAACACATTTGTAAACGGTTTCAGACCTTTGCTGGGTTGTCCTGTCCACCGAACTTCCCGCATTAAATGACCATAGCGATCTGTGTGTATCCAACCACACAAGAGAATCCCATTGGTTTCCATGTGAACGCCTAGTGCACCACAAAGCGTTGTCGGGTCCCCGTCTTATCTTTTTTATACTATAAACTGTGAAATAAGACGTGTAAAACGAAGATTCCATGTAATATAACTTCTCTTGTTACATTACAGGATTCAGGTCCTCATATTATCTAACTGTGATCCAAATTAAATTTTTCCTTCTCCCAACACTATACACCAGCTTTTAAGCCAATAAGAGTGTGTTCAATGTCCAGTTTTCAAATTTTACGCCAACATGAATCATGATAACAAACGCAATTACAAAACGCTGATATAAAGAAAAAACAAAGAGGGTGTTCATTTGTCCCCATCCCCGGTCGTAAAAATAAACGTGTTCAAATCTCAATTTAAATTTAAACGCACGAAAAGATGCGTTACAAAACACAATTCAGCTTCAATTTTACGACCTTGAGCATCGCGATTGCAACGAATGCGACATCTGAACAGGATTGAGTTTCAAACGTGTTAAAATGTGCTCTCGCAATGGAAGCGCTCCGGTGCAATTTGAAAAAAAAGTAGAAGATATTTGTTTTTGAGAGTGGGAATTTAAAAAGACGATCGACGTATAACACACGTTAAATCTTGGCACTGAACGTTGCACCGCTGCGACGCTGTTTGCTGTTTGTGCTCTTCTTGATTGCTTTTTGTATTCTATCAAGTTTTTTTTCATTGGTTTGGGGGGCCGTTTTATTTTCTTAAAATTGTGAAATGGACATTGAACACACTCTAAGTCTTTTAATTTTCAAGATACTGATGAATGGATACAGTATATCACTGTTTCTTCAGCTAAATGGCACTCAAAATTGCACTGTGCACAGTCGATTTATGAATGAAAAATTATCTGGTATATTCAGCACTTGTACTTTTTTTACTTATTTTGAAGCATGTACACGTAATGAAGCTATGGAAATTATCAGGGTTTAATTATGACCTGTATGCACCAGTAGACATCATGTACATTGTAGGATTGGCCCATACAAATGTAGCTCAAAATTTTGCTAGCCTCCAATACACATTAGCAGCATTTTCTAATATTATGAAATATAATATAAAGATCTCTCCTATTTGTGATGGAAAAACATGATGTGTATTTAGTAAAAATGAAAGGGAGTGTACTCTCAGTAAAGTTCAGTTTGAAAGTGTTAATTGAGAAGTTGAATGATACGAAGTGATAAAGAATTGACCTCAAATATAACCCATAAACTACCTTCCCAGATTACAAATTCAATTTCCTATTTCTCTCATACATGCAACAACAAGTGGAATATTGGCCAACTTGCAAAAATTGAGGATAACAACAACATCCCTAAAGGGCACTTGATCAAGAAAGTGTGATAATATCCTGATTTGTGTGAGTTTACAAAACAATACAGTTATCTGTCACTATGTATGCATTACATACTGTACATGTACTGTACACGTACATGTTTATCAAGACAGACTACACTATTTATTTGTAAACATAGATGTCCATATGAATATCATGTAAATTTACACACAATTTGGTGTAATCATGGATCCTACTATAAAAGAGATCCTTGGTGTAATTTCAGATCTTACATGTACTCTCTATGGCCTTTAAATCTAAACCTAGGACCTACACGTAAACCTTGACCTTGTGAAACTGTGTTTATATCTTGAGTTTCCTGATGCATTGTACAATGTATAATGTACCTACAATGTACATGTACATGTATGTAAATGTAGCAATACTTGTATTCCCAATCCAAGTTTGCCCAAACAAGAATTGATCAAGGTGGAATGTACACAAGAGTACATTACTAATTAAAGCATTACCGGTATGGGGTTAACAAAAGTTAGCAGAAAAATTAAAACCCATTAGTGATTTGTTGTAATACAACAATACAATGATACTAATCTAATGTACATGTAGGCCTTTCTAACAATAGTGTGGGTGGAACCATTATCACATAGTCGCAAGGAAAAGGTTGAAGTTAATTAATAGCATAGCAGATGGACTAGTAGTAATTGATTAGATTAATTACAAGCAAGCTGGTTATTATGTAACTAATGCTAGAGACCTGCCTAAATTGTACATTGACATTCTATACATCTCTGGAGCAGTGTTTTCATTTGAATGGTTTAGAACAGGTTTGTTTTGTTTTAACTCTGTATCATATTTATAGTAAAACCATTACAGGTACAATATAGTGTTACAATGTTGTAGCCCCCCCCCCCCATGTCTACAACTTATTATGATGCTCTGGAAAAACATGATTCAATTATATATTTAATTTAATTCCACTTTTTTTCATAAAAGTATTTACGATACACGTTGATCATGGCAACCCCATGATATGGGGTTGTCATACATGTATATTAAAGCCAAGTGGCTTGTTTGTTGGAATGATCCCAGATAATTACAGTACTATGAAAAAAAAAACTAATTAAATCATCTTTCTTCTTCTATTATTGAAATCACAAGAGCAAGAAACCATTGCAATGCCCGACTCCCCCACCCCACTCTCCCTCTCTCCTCTCCTCTCTCTTCTTCTACCTCTCTCTCTCTCACACACACTCTCACCATTTCCATCAATTATTTATTAGTAAGTAATTGTATTTTATATACTCAGTAGCATCTGTTAATTCTTTAGTTTATTTTAAAGCATAAGCATCATGCATAAAGGACAAATAATTTTTAAAGACATTCACAATGTAGGGCATTGAGCTGCTCCTTTTAAGTACACATTTGCATCAAACACGAATAATAAACACATTCCAATGCCTCTCATCAAATAATGGGATTTCTAACAGCGTAAACACACAGAGGTAATGACTAAAAGTTCAAAGACTAAATTAACAAATGATTAAATAATCAAGGTCCATTTGATAAACATGACAGCTTCCATCTCCTGTTTTCTCTTTCTCTTTTTACTGCGCATAAAAGTGACAAAACAATGTGTGGTTTTAGACTACTCATACATGAACTTTACATGTACATACATGTACCTGTCAAACACAACCTTGATACGATATTCAGCTCATACAATGTAGTGTGAATAGCTCCATTCAAGCCTTTATACAATGTGAAATGTTGTTGGATTCACACCTAGTCAATCATTCTGGTTTCTATTGTTCAATCCTGTGTTCTTATACTGTGAGTCTAGATGTGAGTTGTCATTGATTCAAGTATGAGTAATGCTTCAAGGGCAGATTTACAATATTTAGTAAACCTTATAAGTATATCGAATTAAGAATTTTGCGTGTATTTTGCTGGTTTAATAAAAAAAATTGTGTTTAATTCAGGAAGATTGCATCTACTTTGTACACACATGGTGCACACATATGAAAAATTTTCAGTCTTTATTTACTTTGACTTCTACACTTTGATATACAATGTAGGCTTATAAAATGTACATGCACATGTGCACGTTTGTGGGTCTGATTAGTCACTCGTTGTTATCTTTACTTCTCAGCAATGACTTTGTAGTGCCTTTAATAAACGTTATAAATATGAGTATGGTGGCAATGCTTAGTACATGAGTCATTTGATATCTTTCATACTCTATCATGACACTTCAATGGCTTTGTTATTGTAACCATTCATGGAATGCAATCCCCTCAACATTCATGCAATTCCATACAGTAATATTGTGGGCAGGGTTCCACATCAACTTTCTTTCTCTAGGGGCCTGGATTTAAATAATTCTTTAAAAAGACATATGGGGCATTTATTAAAATTCAACAAATAATTGGGGGTGGTTCTAAGTTGTTTTATTTACATGCAGGGACTCACAGGCATTTGACCCCTGTTAATGTCGAAATGATTGTGATACAGGCGTGCTGCATCATATGTACAGTATACATGTAATACATACATAGACCTTTAGGCCTACAGTATATTCAATAACTTTTTTAAAGTATCCACATTAATATACATGTACAACGTACATGTCGTGGATAGAGGGCTCACCAAAACGGCAGCAGTCACGTTTCCTCCTTTTTTTATTTTTTTTCAATCCAACACACTGTGAGATTACATAAAGTATATTTTTTAGAACTTGTTTGATTAACATCAAAGAATTTTTTCACCCAGCAGATTGTAAACAAATCTGACTTACTAGTTTTATAAAGTATATCACTTATAAATTTACATAAAATGTAGCCATTAAATTTCCTATGATGTTTAGACTGTAGCCAGGAGGAAATGATCGCAGTGATACAGGTGACTGATAGTGTACAAATTGCAGCTGCAGTGTTTTGTTATGAAAGTGCATCCGGTCTGTTTTAACACAACCATCAATTATTGATTTTGGTCATGAATTTTAAATGTAATAAACAGATGTAGAGGCGATATGTCAGAGTATACTGAATAACCTAACATTTTTGCAATTTTGGAATCCGTATGTAGGTGCCGGGGAATTTGTGAGAGCTTGATTTTTGTGATGTTTTCAAGTACATGTAGGCCTACAAATGTATACATTTTCAGACATTCTCAGACTAAATTGTGAAATGTGAGCAAAGATATATTTTTTGTAATAGTTCATGTATGCTCACTGTGCACCTGCAAATACTCTAAAATTTGTTGGTCTGCCCTTTTGTTTTCCTTTTTTCCAGAAATTACAAAACTTTAAAAAAAAATCAATATTCATGACTCCTGCAATGACTGCATTTATAAAAATAGCAGAAGTACATGTGGGTACATGTATAAACAAAATGATGATCTCATCTGCCCAGAACCAAAGGTGTAAATGATACATGTAATTCAGTTTTTTCATACCATTTTGCATCTTTTTTAATGGCATTTTCATCATATTACTGAATGCCTACAGACTGCAGTTTTAGAGCAAGCAAGTTCCCTGTGGCTCCTCATCTATTAATGGATGTCATTAGCCCTGTTAAAATGAATTTTACATGAACACTACATAAATATTACATGTATGGCTTGCAAAATTTGTATATTGTACTACATTGTATGTACTGTCCACACAATTTCATTTTCAACAAGTGTATTTAAAGGAAGCTACAGTATATCAATGCTCAACACCAACATTTTTTGGGGGTTGCCCTGCAGGGCAACCAAATATTTGATTAGCCTCCAAAATGGTTGCCCGAATGAAAAATCTGGTTGCCCTGCTAAAAAACAAACAAACAAAAAACAATGGCAACATTGAAGATATGATTTTGAAGTAAAAAAAAAACTTCGCATAAAATTATCTATATTGTACTACATTGTATGTACTGTCCACACAATTTCATTTTCAACAAGTGTATAAAAGGAAGCTACAGTATATCAATGCTCAACACCAACATTTTTTGGGGGTTGCCCTGCAGGGCAACCAAATATTTGATTCACCTCCAAAATGGTTGCCCGAATGAAAAATCTGGTTGCCCTGCTAAAAAACAAACAAACAAAAAACAATGGCAACATTGAAGATATGATTTTGAAGTAAAAAAAAAACTTCGCATAAAATGTGATTTACAATGAACTCATAATGTAACCTAGTTTACAGGGTCAAAAGCCCAATACATTTAGTCCGTCATGAAAGCCCTTACATTGGTCTCGTGTAAAAAATGCGGTTGCCCAGTTCGGGCAACCACTTTCATCATTTATTCAAAGTTTGGTTGCACGAGGGTCAAATCTGGTTGCCCAGGGCAACGGGTCACATGCTAATGTTGAGCGTTGAGTATATGTATTACATGTTTCTACAATGTTGAAAGGTATTAACGTTACAGTTTTAATGAAAATATGTTGGCATGGCATCTACATACATTGTATGTACATGTACTAGGCATCAAAATTATTATTTCATAGATAAACTAGTAATTCAGTTTTTGAATTTCCTCATTTTTCATGCATTTGCTATTGATGTTTAATTGTGTAAAGAGGCCATCGAGGAGACATAAACCTGTTTGACAATACAATGTAAATCAAAATACCTACATGTACATGGAGGCCCTACATGTAATAAGTTTTAAAATGTTTTCTCTTCCAAGACCATTTTTAGGTGCATTCATGAAATGGGTTTGCTAGGAAACAAAACTTGTCAATCAGACAAAAATTGAAACAAAATTAAAATAATTCATACTTTTTTTAAAGCAAATAAATCATACTTTTATTAAGCAAATATACACATGTATTGTTATCAGCAAGTTTAGGAGAACAATCTAATCAAATATTACAATGGAAATATTTCTTTTATTATTCCACACACCGACTGCTTCAAAGTGCGATTGTCTGTATAATGATAAAAACACATTGCCCAGATACAATATCAAACGAATGTAAACAAACCTAAGCCTTGAGACATCAGTCTTTTCAATAATCAAATTGAGCTCCAATACAAAGGGTATTTTACACTACAGCGGACAGTCTATTCCCAAAGCAAACCGAGTTCAAAATTTACAATGTAGATTTCTATTTGTACATTGTAAGTGCCCTTCACCAACAGTGATTTAGATGTATCTTTTAAAAAGATACAATTCTTATAGTAACAACTTAAAATGAAATGTCCTTCTACAATACAGCACCTGAGCCCTTCTTTTAGAAAACAAAATGTAGGACTGGTTTGTGGGATGAAGAAAAAAAATGAAAAAATTGTCTCAAAATGATTTGCAAAGGCAAACCTTCTTGAATAGTAATCGGTCTTCTGCTGTAAGATTTTAGAAAATTGTGTATCTTTGTATATTATGTATGGAAACGCTTGGCCATAATATTTGAGCTGGTTTTTTGTCATCGTGAATGTGACGGCATTTAAAGAGAAATCTTTTACAACTTGCATATAGACCTTTTTTATTATATTTTTCATTAAAAACAAGATACATACATGTAGAATATGCATGACCTACATGTACATATTAAACATGTAGAAGTTTAACAGTTCAAAATTAATTGTATTTTACAATTTATAATTGACTGGTATCATTGTGTTTTACCTGTCCCACAACACTAACTTCCTGATTATGATAAATTAGGATCTAGACCTGAAGTACAACGTAAGGTGTACATGTGAATACTTTGTACATGTACAAATTGCACGTAATCCATGTCCAACAATTTATTAAATTGTATACATGATGAGTTCATTTGGCAAATTTTCAGCTTTCTGTTTGTGTACATGTACATTGTACATGTTCATTGTAGTTCTACACAGAGTAAGACATTCCTCAGAAGGTACATTGTATATAATAAGCCTACATGTACATGTAGAAATGTACATTTGCAGTCCCACTTGGCTCAGTATAAAATGCATGCGCTAGTAGTGTAAAATCCTCCAATGAACTGTGAGTTGGCCACACTGTAAATGTAAATGACCCCTGTGCCGATGGGGTACACAGAAATAACCTACATCCACACAAACCCTATTCAATGCATGCACACTCATTCATTTACAGGGCTGTGCAGCCTAATGCATTGGATTTCTACCGCTTCAATGTATTATGAATCGCTTTTACTTCAAACACCACCATTGTATACAGTTCAATGTTAATACATACATTGTATTCTTGTAATGTATAATATCCAGTTCAATGTTACATACATTGTATACTTGTACAGTACAAGTATCTGTATGTAAAATTTAACTGTATACAGCATGTAGGCCTACAATGGTGCTGTTTGATTTAATAAAGCGATTCATAAAACATTTTATAAGTAGTAGAATTACATTTCATATATGTGCATGTAGTTCATTGACATATTAAATGTGTGTATTACATGAAAATGTGATTACATTTCAACATGTTATGTTAATTATAGAATTATGTAGGCCTACATGTATATAATGTAGTAAAAATTTTCTCCCATGATAGTGTGAATCTTGTAATTATCTCACTTTAAATCAATAAATTTTCTTTTCCATATTTGGCTATTCCATGTACGCCTTCATGTAAAAAAAAAAATAAATAAATAAATTTGTGGTCTATTGTGTCTTCCTCAGAAGGAAGTGTTAATTCCTTTACATCCTACAGTGCACAAACTCCATACAAGTATGGTCGTACATGTAATGTAGTAAAGAATACTATGTAAATGTTATTTTCAGTATCACCTATACATTGTACATGTATATTGTAGAGAAATGTCCATAATATCAGTACGATTGACAAGACTACAATACATACAACTGCCTTTGAATTATGATTATCAATTATCAATAATGTTCAGAGCAAGTACACACTGATCACAGTTCCTTTTATCATTCTCCTTTTGAAGTTTGTAATCTCCCTTTGTATATTTGTTTTTCTTCTCTTCTTTTTACTTTCCTTTCCTCTTTGCATGTACATCCCCATTGCCTTCTCATTTTGTTATCGTTGTGTTAACATATTTCAAATAATAATATTTGCCAGAGCAAAATAATTTTCTATCACTCTTCTTGCCTCTCATCCCATTCATTCATCAATTTTCTCTAGCCTACATGTAACCTTTTCCTGTTCCCTTACAGTGTTACTACACACATAATGCAACATTTATTCATTGCTTTTATTTGACACCTTTCTCTTAACCCAACCACTTTTCTGTTCTCCCTTAGACTTAAAATACTGTATTAAAAACGATGCTTACACATTAGGATTTATGTGATCGGCTTTCAAATATATGTATTCATTATTACATTTACATGACTTTACACATACATTGTGTAAATGTATATCAGCCTCCCCTGTTTTTCATCACTTTGCTTTTGACTAACCCCTTTTTCTGTTCCCCCTATTTAGCATGCAAAGTGGCTTGATATATAGCCTGGCTATGACGTCATACCCTCCATCCCTTGAGAGCCCAATAGACATTGGACTAAGCATATTAAAATAAACCAAACACTCAAAAATAGCTTGGGTGTGATGTCATACGCGAGCCTGGTATTGTGCTGAGAGTATACAAAATGGCATAACACTGTACTGTGCTGATACTACATTGAATTTTGAGTTCTTGGAACCTTGTGGGTTTATAAGCTCTACATGGTGATAAATCACATGACAGGTTTAGTGCATCAGTTACAAAGTTCACTTCCAAATAAGACTTGAAAGATGAGAATTCCATCTTGTATCATGCCTCATTAAACACCAGAGCTGACTGTACATCCCTACCACATACAGTCTTCTAGGAGAAATGTCGCCCACAACAATGTACGTAGGCCTACATGTAGCCCACGTACATGTACAGTGTAGGCTACCTAGATTTTCATAAAAACTTTTAATAATCATATAAACTTTTAACAATCAAATTTCTGTCGTTCACGAATATAATACATTTATCCTTTTTTAAGGGAAGCATGACATGTTTGTACAATATACATTGTATGAACAGTCGTGACTTTTGAATGTCCCTTTTTTTTCTTTTTCATAGTCAAGAATTTACCCGAATCACTTTCATTCCACTTCAATATGAAAACATCACAAAAATCACAAATAAGCTCTAATTACCCTTGACCCTACATGCAGGTACAAATGTATTCAATCCAAAATCATGAAAATATATCTGTACGCGAAAATATTGCCTTATACAGCACACGTGACCGTACAACTATACATGGAGGCTGATACATTTATGAAAGAAGATCTTTGCATACTTCCCTACCGCGCAACGTTGAAAACAACTGAAAAGAAATAAAATTAGTAATTATTTGTCGGCTTGTGGTAAATTGGGACTTGCTTAAAATTTGAATTTCATAAAACAACAGAACTACATGTACATGTATAAAACACTTTATATATTTGCCTACATGTATTATGTATAATGTATGTATCACAAATCATATTTGTGAGACATACTGGCACAGCACCTGTATCGATACAATGTGCATCATAAAGTACATGTGGTGGAGACTGAACATGATGATAGATTGTAGACGAGTGGGAGAAAGATTCTTGTCAAGTGGTTTAGAAGCCTGCTATCATGACCAATACATTCTATCATCTATCACTCAGGTCTTCTTTATCAGGATCAAACCAACGATCATTCCCCTTCAATAAACTCCCAACAATTCAATCTCCATCCAAATTCTTGTGCAACTGCAACAGAAAGAAAGTCTTCCTACAGTGTACTCCATATTTTGACACTTTAAACAAAAATTTTTGTGTCTTGGTTTATGTAGGCCAAAGCAATTACAGTCATGGTCTGAATTAAATGTACACATGTAAAAATATACAGTATGCTTCAGAACAATTTGCTTTCAATAGTTGCATTAGAGGCCTAGAATAAAGTGTGGGGTCCAGACTTTCCACGCCTATTTTTCATAACCTTTTCTTGTTTGGTACATTTTTTAAAAGTACAAATACATGTACATGTATGCACAAAGAACAGATAAACCTTCAACACATATTGCCCATCTCATGATCATGTATTAATAATCAAGAAATTAAATGTATGTTTTGTTAAGTAGATGAATGTAAAATTGTAAACAAAAATATTAGCATCAAATATCGCTCAGATGAGGAGAAGGAAATGGCCAATATTGCTGGTCTATTTAGCCCAGAGGCTGCAGTAAAGATAACAGATCGACTACACCATACACTGTATTTATAAGCCTGATAATAGCAGAGCCGTCATTAATCAAGGTTTTCTATAGTTCTGTCACAAGTGACCTCAATCTCTCATCTCACTCTAAACCAAGACTGTGTATCCTGACATCCCCATTCATCAAGCCCAATGCCAGCCAGCACCACAGCCTCAGATTTGTTATTTTTAGTTTTATTGGAAAGAATGAAATCTTTAACACTACTTTGTTTATACTGTGAATACATGAAGCCTACATATACATGTATGAATGGGAGACGACTACAACTGCATATGTACACCATAATTGACCATTTAAATATTTTATTCATGAAATAAATAGACGCCCATATCTATTTTTGTTGAAACTAAAACTGCATCATTAAAAACCCGACCTGCATGTAAAACACCAGTAAATTTTTCTGATTCTACTCATTCAGTCATTCTTAAATCACAAAGTTTTATACATATAATCTTTTTTATAGTGTAACATATATAGCCATTTAAATATTTTATTCATGAAATAAATAGAGAAAAGGTATATGAAATATAGAATTTGAAAAATTTTCTTTGCCAAGTTGTACATGTTTATCAAAGGCCAGGCCTTAGTGGGAGAATTGGGTGCCCTTTCTGGACATTCAAATTCATAATGCAATAATAAAAAATACCAATGGAAAAAGTGGCCTTGCCTGCAATCTAACGAAAGTGTTTTATTTGAGGAAGTACGGTGTTTGATGGGCATGGCTGTTGATGTAGACCCTACTGAGTACGTATACATGTAATGTAGGCCTACATAGTACAATGTACTCTCTTATAATGTGCGTAGGCCCCTACAAGTAGGGCCTGTCACTTTTATGGAACATCAATAGCATGTGCAGATTATGTTTAAGTCCTGTAGTGTACACAAGTCTACAATGAAGACTTTAATCTATTTTAATTCTCACTGAAATGTAGCCAAGATCCCTTGGGATACATTAATGTGTCTCACTGCACAATGTGTACTGTTGTTGGCTGAAAAGCAAAGTACATAGTCATACATGTACACTGTAATGTGCTGAGGGAATCAGATTGTGGTTTACTGCATCATTTAGCATTGTCAACTCAATCTGAAAATGAGGATTGATGGAAAATGTGTTGCTAAGAAACAAAACATGTTAGTCATGAACGCAAATAAAAACCAACACAATACATTGAATAATTCAGTGTAGATATTAATCTTTTAAAAGGGATAAGAAAAGGTTTAACAAAAGCTTTATAATCTGTGAAGAATAAAAGTTTGCACTGTATACACCCACGCAATCACACACCCACCCACACAAACGCTATCCTTGCTCAATGTCATAATGCTGGGATAATGTGCTCTGCACATCTGAAGGCTCCACACTTTATTCACATAGTACCATTCTCTAACTTTCACCTCACTTAAACCAGAAATATTCTACACACAGTATCAAGATTTTTTTTGTAAAATATGTAAACATTTTTTAAAATTGCACAACTACAATCAAAACTTTTGTGAGTAAGTTATGTAAATACCCCTATCAACATAAAAGTTGATAAGATTTCCTGAAGGTTCAATGTACAATGTACAAAGCCCAGAATTAGATTCAAAATAGGAATAAGGTAACAGTACTGTGCATACAGTACTGTACCATAAAATTTGTCTTTAAAGTTTTTACAAGTTTAAAAAAAAATAATTTATACTTACACGAGGTAGATTAGAAGACATCTGTTTTTGTAAGAGATCACGTTCCTTTTCTGCTTCCTCAACACGCTGCTCAGTGATCGCTAACGAATCCTGCGTCTCGCGAAGCGTCTCCATCAAACGATCACGTTCCTCCAGCATGTTGACCATCAACTGTTCAAAATTGGCGTCATCGCCAAGCGTCGAGTCGCGCAAACTCACGCCGTCCTCTGATATAGTTGGCATGACGTCACACATCATGTCTACCGTGTCGTACACAGCTTCCGCAGAAAATAATAAGTTTCTAAATATTCCAAATATGAATCCAAGTAAGAACGATCACAGCATATCCAAAGTGACCAGTTTGTATACCGAGTCTGTTTATTAACAAGCCTTCAGTATTAGTGTTTTAGTCAGAACATGAAATTACAAGTATGTGCACTACCGCTCTGATACATGTATGCGGCAGTACTCCTACTTTTCAAACCAGTTTAGTTCCAAGAAAAGTTGCCATCTTTATTTTTCACTTACAAGTTGAAAATATTGAAAATTTTAATAATGCTTTGCAATAGTCCATAATAGGAACATTTAGCTTGTAGATTTATTGCTGATTTAATGATCCTTGTTTCTTTGGGTTACCTTGGTCTCACTTCATCACACTCATCCTGACATTCATAAGCCTTTGCCTAACAATGCAGTGACCTTTGACCTTTTAAAGGTACTGGTTATCAGTCCACAGATGAACTCCTATGCTTGCACACCTGAGAGAGATAAAAAGAGAGGATCATAATTAAACAAAATAATTTATTACGATATGAATATATTCAGTGCGTCCCAGAAAAAACAAACTGAGATCGATCAATGTTTTATCATAACTTTATCTTAATCAGAATTCATAAATGTCCTGCCACATAGTCCCACTTTCACTAAAAGGTCAATACTTCGTACCATCGTAACTACATTATACATGTAAGTGTAGGATCTCTAGTTTGAAACCAAAATTTTGCAAGTTATTGACTGTCATTTTTTTTTTTTTTCACAGCAATTTCTATGAATGAAATGATATCTCCTCTTCATCAAGGAAAATGTATTCTTTTAGTGATGCTTTTGCATTATCTTTGAAACTAGAATGCTATGGAATATGAATTACATATCAACAGAAAGAGCAAAAATCACTGACATACATAGATTTTTTTTTTCTACCACCGTACATTGAACGGTTCTTAAGTTAGAACACTTTAAATTAAAATAATCATTGAAATCTCTAGATTGGCAACGCGAATAAATATGATTAATCACTATTTTCAAGCGCAAATTGGCAATTTTTTTGATGCATTTTGTAATTTTCATTAGTAAAGCGTAGTTCATTATGAATTATTTTTTAAAGGTTGCAGGATCAAAATAAAGTTATAAAATTTGCCAATTTGAGGATCAAAAAGGTATTCATTTTTTGACCATTGGGAAATCTCTGTCATCTATGGGTTAAAAGGGCTAATCTCGCTGGCCATGACATGGGTTCATGATTATGAGTCTCTGGACGCGCGGAGACTTCTCCCAGGTCTCCAGAAAATGACAGGATTATCTTCAAAATTCGAAGAAAAAATATCAAACATGTTAAATTTGAGATTTTTTTTTCAGTCCAAGTAAGCACTCGCGAAAACGACAGTTGCTGATCTCCAACATCACTGGAGGAATAAGACTATAGACAGCGCTTGCGCCGAAGGCGACAGCGCTGTAGAAGGGAATGGTAATTATACGTTGAATATCGATGCGGTGACCTCATTGGTGGGTCGACCCGGAAGTAGAACAAATCGCCGTGCTTTTGAACAGCAGTGCATACGGAGCGCTAAAGCCGCCTGACACAAGTTACGTGTTTGGAACTGATTTGTGCCTTCAAATATCAATCACTTACTGTTATGACAACATAAATATGTGGAAGAACCTATCTGCTCTTGTATTCTTGGTATTCAATGTGAGTATCAATTTTTTTTTTATTAATTACTTGGGAGAGATTCAGGGTATTCAAGCCCCACAACTAATCATCAGTCAGTCCCTGTCGCTTTGCGACTGGGACTGGTCGGTCTAAAGTCAAGAAGAAGAAGGCGGCGGCAATATATATCTCTACTGCTGCGACGTCCCACAAAATTTGTTTGAAACTGGAATTGGAAAGAGCCTTTGAAAAAAAAAATCATATCCAAAGCAACCAGCCCAATTACTAGATCTAGCCCAGGTCATTGCAAGTCATTTCATGCATCAAATGAACGATTTCCATAAAACCAAAACAGAAAATTGAAAAGCAAACAGTAAACATACACGTTAAACTTTAATTTTCCACTCTTATTATTAACCAACACAAAAAAATAGGCTAGCCTGGCTAGGTCTAAAGTAAATCAGGAGACAAGGAAAGGAATTCAAACAGAATCAGTGTCGTGAATATCGAGTTGACAATTTGGACACTGACTGCACGCACTGCACTGCACTGCACTGCTCACTCGACTAGATAGCACTCACTGCATTGAACTGAATGGGAAACTCTCCCGATTAAAAAGACACTCGCTACGGCTCAATATCACGTACAAAAATTCCGATTCCCGACTAATTCATAGCTAGAAAATCTTCCCTAGGGTTCTCACATAAATATACATATGTAAAATATTGTTACACTGTTATTTTTCAATAAACTATATTTATAAAGCATACTTACAAGCTCCGAAGTTATACTGCCTACTTCCCGGCTCCAAGGCTTCAGTAGCCGTATACATAAATTACATAGGTTTCCTGTGTAACAATTTTTGCATACAATTCCTATGGACAATTCTGTAGCATTGAGTTTCAATGAGAATACCCACAATCCCTTTCGATGACCCACCCCCAATAGAGGTCGCAATGAAAGAAAAAAAATCCTCTTCATCTCTCTCTCTCCCTCTCTCCTTCTCTCTCTCCCCCTCTCTCTCTATGAGTATCTCTATCTCTAACTCTGGAATAGATTATCATTCTCTATCATTCACCATCTTCTTTTAATCATTTCTGATGCACTTAACATTTTGTATCATGACTTTGATAGTGAGTTAAGATACTTTTACTTCAATGTCAAGGCAAAAACGCCCACATCTAAACTGCATCATTAAAAACCCGACCTGCATGTAAAACACCAGTAAAATTTTCCGATTCTACTCATTCAGTCAATTCACAAAGTTTTATACATATAATTTTTTTTATAGTGTAACATATATAGCCATTTTCCATTACGTAGACCTGTCTATTAGTAGGCCTGCATTTTAATTAAATGCAATTTTATACTTTTCGTTCCTTTGCCTTTCAAAAGCATCTCAAAATCATTTTTTTTTTCCGTTTTGATAAACAGGAGAAGACAAAGTAAATACTAGGAAGCTACATAGTTTATAAAATATTATAGTTATCACGGAAGTACATAATAATGGCCTAAGGGTTTTCATATGCAATGTTAGTATCATAAGTCTATCATACTTCCTTCTTTTATCCGGTTCCAAAACCTCATCACTCTGAAGGCTAAACTGGTTCAAGAACATAATTAAAAGAGTGCTTTTTTATTTTAAAATTCCTTTGAGTGATTACAAACATTAGAGCCTAGGCCTACATAATAAAAGTAGAAATCCGACATGCCATTAAAACATTATTTTCCAAAATTTCTTATAGAAATAAATATCAAACTCTAAATTTTAAGAAAAACAGCATCTCGAAGGATGGGGACTAATCAATCTTTGGATTGAAAATAAATCTATAAGGAAGTGAATTTGAGGGGTTTTTTTTTTTTAACTCTACATAATCGTTAAGATTTAAATACAAATCCAAAAGACGATTGGTCCTTATTAAACAACCCTTCTGGATTTATATTAAATCCTTGGAATTCAGGTTTCCCACAAGCGTTAAGGCTGTAAAGGGGAATCTTATATCCGTATTGTTGTTATCCCAAATTATTTAGCATGAATATTGTTTTTAAAATTCAAAGTGGCTTGGCCTTTCTAAGTTTGGAAATACTAGTAGCGCCTCCCGGATTTGGAAATAGGGGAGCATACAAAATATTGTAATGAAATTTCAGAATTGAGAAGGGTAATAATAGCATTATCATCATTATGCAGCACTGGCGTAAATCCCGGGGGATGGGGGGGGTAATCCCCAGATTTGAGAGGGGTGGCCTGTACAAACACCCTCCCCCCCCCCCAGTTTCAAGAAATAAATGGGGAAAAATGCACTAGATAATTGTGTTATTATTGGTTAAAATAGCGCTTTCAATACTAAAAAATGCCTCTTTTTTATTGCAAAAACCCCAAAATTTTCCTGCTCGGTGGCTATGCGACCTCGCACTAGTATAAGTAACAAGCAGTAACCTAATTATAAAAAAGTGGATCCAATGCCCTCATCTAGGGACAAACCTTAGGAAATGGTGTTGTTGACAATCAAAAACATTAATGTAGCTGTGTGCGGGCTAGGTTGGTGGAGGGCTTGGGACCTGCAGCCCACAAAATTTCCATAACACAGATTGTGGATTTGTTTTCTATTGCTGTTATTTAACAAAGCATGTATAATGTATCTTCTAAATGGATAATATATTTTCGGCTCTCGCTGATACTAAATAGGATCTATACTGCTCAAAAGAATATCTCCAATTTTTAGCTTAGTAACTTCGGCATTCCTTTTTCCATTTCTAAAATGAACAGGAATCAAGGCTGCCATCATAAGCATACATTCAAAGACAAATTTTCTTCGTACCCCCTCCCTCTCCGAATACATTTCTCTTTAGTTATATGCCTCTGATCTAAAGTGTCCCCCTTTTCAGAAAAAAAGGTGCCCTTTTTTCCATCGAGACCCCGACTTTCAAATCCATTTCGCCGCCTCTACTATACGTTTTATCGTTTTGTTTGTTTTGTTTTGTTTTGTTTTTTTCTTTTTCGCGCTCGCGGATACTATACAGAATCTTTTATGCACAAACATATTCAATTTCAGCTTAAGATTTTCAGCTCGTGCCTCGCGCTCGTTGATACTAAAAAGGAACTACAATGCACAGATATCTCAAACTTTTACCTTAAAATTTTCGGCTCGCGCTTCGCGCTCGCATTACTTTTCAATTACTAAAATAAACAGTAATCAAGGCAGCCATTATGATTCTTAAAAGCATGCGTTCAAAGACAAAATTCCTTCGTATCTCCTCGCTCTCCGAATACATTTCGCTTTAGATCTATGCCTCTGATCTAAAGTGTGCCCCTTTTCCGAAAAAGTGCCCTTTTTTTATCGAGACCCCCATTTCCAAATCCGTTCCGCTGCCTTTACTATAAATTTTTTTTTATTTATTTTTGTTTGTTTTTTTCGCACTCGCGGATACTATATGGGACCTTTAATGCACAAAAATATCAAATTTCAGCTTAAATTTTTCGGCTGGCGCTTCGCGCTCGCTGACTCTGTAATAGGAACTATAATGCACAAATATCTCAAAGTTTTAGCTTAAAATTTTCGGCTCGCGCTTCGCGCTCGCATTAGTTTTTCAGTTACTAAAATGAAAAGTAATCAAGGCGGCCATAAGCTGAAAGTATACATTCAAAGACAAATTCTATTTGCACACCCTCTCTCTCAAATCCGTCCCGCTGCCTCTGCTATATGAAAAAGGTTCATTGTGTGTCACTAGTTGCTTGTGTTACCAAACAAGATCGCGAAAAGTTGGTAAATTATTTCGCTCACCCTCCCCCCCCCCACCCTCACCCCCCCCCCCCCACTCCTCGACACGGATTTACGCCGCTGATTATATAGTAGTTACTAATGAAGACAATATACCATTATAGCTTTGGATTAAATAATTTTATACAAAGGGGCCTTGATTAATATTTCAAACGCTTTGTGCTCACAATAATAAAATGTCTGAAAGCGTTTGTCCCCGTTTTCCCTTTTCGGGGTTCTGGCTGTCTCAACTTTTACCCGAGGAGGCTATGGGAGCTGCTTCGTCTTGACGGAGTGAATTTAGAGTGAAATTCTAGTGAATTTGGAGTGAAAATGTGTATTTTTGAGTGACCTCGGGATTACTAGAGCAGATAACTTGAATATAAAATCTGCTCACGTATCACCCCTCATATTAATTTCATAAATATTTTTGAGGGGATCTGGCGGCCGAATATTCAAATTATTTATGTCAGGAGGTACCAGTCCGATTCTTTCAGATCTCTCCTCCTCGTCTTCCAGACGACTTTATATGGTATATTTCTCAAAATTAAGCTCAGAATCAAGCAGTTCACTTTGTTACAATCCTCCTTCAAGCAGGGGGCTAATGACAGCCCCCTGCTTCAAGATCTCTTTTCTTCATCTCACTCGTCATTTGCTCCGGGGTGCCTGTAAGATGTGATAAAACAGCCGTTTTTACTTTTCTTTCGTATCGGCCTGGTACACGCTGGAGCACTATAACAAGGATTTCACTTTAACAAAACTTGCTCTCTGTCTTCCCTTGCTCTCTTTCTATAGGCCTACTACCATATTCTCTTATTCATAATGAGATGCATACCACAGTCTAATCCTGATATAACAAGCACAGATACAAGATGAATTTGCTTTATTGCGGAGACAAATTCTTCTATCCCAATTTAAAAGAAGTGCGCATGTCTGTATGTGCCTATGTCCTATCATGGACTTACAGGTTATAAGTTCATGGTCCTATTCAGGACAGAGAGTTTTTATTAAAACAAGGCAATTGACTTGGTCCTGCACACTTCATTATAACAGGAGTAGATTGTAGCAACTTGGTGTGAACATGATATGGAACAGAAAAATCTACTCTCTTGAAATGCCTTTATTTGTAATTTATTCGATAAGTTTGAAAGAAGCATTCAAAATCTCCAAATTACAATGTCAATTTATTATGGTATAGTATTCCAAAATTACTTTATATAATACTTAGTTGCATGTGAATGACTCAACCAGTAGTTGTAGCAAAAATCACAAATTTGTGACCCAATAATTAAAACATAATTGAGAAAATGCAGAGATATAAAGTTGGATTCTGCTATTTGTCATCATACAGTGCATATGAATACAATCCAAATGCAGAGGGCTTATATTCCAAATGTATTTGTTCAATTCACATATAACATACATGACTAATCAAAGAGGAACTCTTCACCTTTTCAATACAATTCTTGTTTCAAGGACCTCACAAATGAACTAGTTACTTGCAAATGAAGGTTACAGGTACAATTTTTTTTTCCACTGAAGTTTCCAAGAAAGATAGAGTAAATACTATCAATGCAGCTTCTCCACATCATCAAAGAACAATCGTGCTTGGTGATGTGTGACAACAGTGAAAGTAAGTAAACAATTTTCATCACATTAAACTTGAAAAAAAATTTTTTTTAGAATGCCATAATTTAAATGAAAAGTGACTCTTCTGTGATTTTTTTTTCCCCAGATCTTTTCAATATTTTACTAAAGCTCTTCATAATCACTCTGTGCTCTCATCTCAATACCCTTTTTTCAACTGTGAAAATATCATATTCCAAATCAATCAAGCTTTAAACCCTCAGTAATGACGCTTCAGACATTTTTTTTGTCTACAACTTTTACAGATCTGTTGAAACCAAGTTTTTGACAATTATTATTATTATTATCATTATTAATATAATTATTATTATAGAGTATTATGTAAACAGGGTAACCCCATCAGTGTCAAGCACTGTTCTTCCAGAGGGTCCTGTATGACAAATAGAGAAACAAAAGGCAACATTAATCAAAATAAAACAAACGTTTATGCAAGTTGTTGGTGTCATTAAGGTGTCATTAAGACAATAGACCTTTCTGCTAGAAAGTTTTGAGGCCCATCCCCTACCTTGGCATACAAAGTTTAGAATAGAATGGTTCAGTAAGGGTTAATACAAAAATTATGTCAAAAATCTAAATTTTGTACAATGAGCACCATTTTCAAACACCACTCAATACTATATAATTTCAAATTGATAACTCTACATTGTATTTATTGCATAATCCAGGAAATCAAGATGTCACCTTGGCTCAGTAATATACAAACGTTTTCAATCAATCGCAAAACGGAATTGGCCAATCAAGATTATTGTTACATGCCCTTTTGTTGAAATACTAACCAGTAACCAATTATAATTGAAGATGCTAGTACTAGATGTTCCTATGTTACATCAAATCAGTTTTGAGAAACAGAGGGTAAAAATGTAACATACGAACATCTAGTACTAGCATCTTCAATTATTTTACATATTCCGAAAGAGTAACTCCTTCCGCATCTTTTGGTACCATTTTTGTGTAGTATGACTTTACGCTTGGATGAACACGACACATTGTTACATAAATGTAACAGAGGGCCAAAATGTAACATACGAACATCTAGTACTAGCATCTTCAATTGTTCTTTCAAATTCACAATTAATTGCAAACCACAGATCATATGCGACATCTTAAAATGATGGCATCTTGCAAAGGCTCACATGACCATCACCTGATCATAAGCATCTCCCTGAAATGAGCTGCCATCTTGAAAAGGACATCACATGACCATCACCTGATCATAAGCAGCTCCCTCAATTAATCTACCATCTCGCAAAGGACATCACATGACCATCACCTGATCATAAACAACTCCCTGAAGTAAGCTGCCATCTTGCAAAGGGCATCACATGACCATCATCTGATGAGAAGTAACTCTCTTCATAACGGACACGATTAGGTGATAACATATCACAGTGTCTGGAAGCACTTCACCAAGCCATTTACAAGTTACAAAACAACTTAACAAGCAACTTAAAATATAAAGAGCCAAATGGGATGACCTTCATTCTTTCTGAAGTTTAACTCTATTTCCCATAATTTCAATAAAATTGTTGCTAAATATTTCCTGCACATTCATAATGTTTACTGATTATATTGAGGACCATCTATATCTGCATTTCCAACTTAATCTAATAAAATTAAAAATGATTTGAGCAACCCATTTGGCTCTCCATATTTTAAGAATTCAAGTCATTTGTAAAGTTGTTCGTTACTTATGAACAACTTGTTGAAACACCCCACGTGCAATCTGCTATCAACTGTTACTATTATCTTGTAGTTTGTGTATGGTAGAACTAGTAGCATCATTGGAGTCTAGCTGGGTTTGTATCTCTTTGATAACTCTCTTCCTCTTCATCCGTATTGACTGGTTACTTGTTGAAAGATCCTGTACAGGAGAGAGAAAGAGCGAGTGACAGGGAGGAGGGAGAAAGAGAGAAAGAGAAAGACAAACAAAGAGGGATAGAGAGAGAGAGAGAGAGAGAGAGAGAGAGAGAAAGAGAGGGGAGAAGGGTGAAAAGAGACAAAGAGAGATAAAAAGATGAAATATTCAATCTGAAATACACAATGCTTCTATACTTTTTATTTTATTTAGTCATTCTTTAGCTGGTTTTTTCTTTCTCATCTTTTCCACACATGTTTTTACCTCATGTGTCTTGTATACTTTACCTTCCATTAAACTGTAAACTGGATTAAAACAATTATTGGCTCAAAGCAACTAAGCCACCATAATTCATTCATTACATAGACTGAAAACCAAAAGTTGAAAAGATGGGAGTCAGTAATAATCTATAAGGGGGAACATCTGTCTACATGTATACCCGGTTGTTGTATGTCCGGACGGGTTGTTTGTCCGGACAAGACGGCAATTTTAGGAGCTTTGTGACCAATATTTCATTAATCGATTGAAATTAATATCAGACAATATAACAAAGCACAAATATTCACAAACATTTTTGCTATTTACTGCACAAATTTTAAGAAAATCCAGAGTAAAAGATGCTGTTTTTATCTGCTTAAGTGTCCGGACAACGGACCCCCCATCCTATAATAAATGATGATGATGATACTTCCTGAATCTATAATTTAAAATTTATAATGATATAATGTACATGTAGTTGTAGTTTATTAAAATTCGCATCAGCTGGGTGTTTATCAGCTTTTGGGTCATGTATGGTCTTTGGTCTGTGAAGATACTTACCAGTGAATCTAACTTTTCCAGCAGTCTAACATACTCCTCATGACATACTGCTAGTCTCTTTGCCAGGCTGGACAATGAATTACTTTCTAGATCCTTCTGAAGATAACCCTGTACAGAAGTAAATTATGAATTGAATCAAGACTTAATGTTACAACAATCAATCATTGTCATGAATGGGAATTCATTTCTACTTCATTTATATCTATTGTACCAAAGTCACTTCCCATCATTCAATGTACCTTGAAATATGGCACAGAATAATCACACCTCATTATTTGATCTCATCTTGATTTACAAGTACTTTATTCAAGCCAACTTTTTAATTTTTGCATAGATTCAATTAAAGGAAGAAATTACCAATCATATTTATTTATACAATAGTAGAAAATATTGTGATGATATTAAAGATATTGATGATAAATATTGAATGCAAATTAGGCATATACGTTCCAACAAAAACTAAATTTGTCTTGAATTATAGAATATCAGTTCAATGCATACCTTTTCTACACCTGATAATTCTTCTGTAATATCAGTCTGTTTACTTGCAAGAGAAACAATCTTCTTCTCAACGTCACTGATCTGCTTGTAGTTCTCATCCTCCTCAGGATTGTACTGACAAAGGTCAAAGGTCAAGGTTCAAAAGTTAGCTAACATTACCAAGAAGGGCAGATAAGGCACAAAGTACAATAATTCTTAATATCTATTGTCTAATACCCTTCAAAAGATAGTAAGTTAGATTATTCTCTGAAAATTTATTCATAAGTTGGACGTAAAACTTGGAAAGGGCCCAGGACATATAGGGAAATGTATCTTTGACAAGGATTAAAAAAACACTCAATTTGGTGATGCCAAAGAATATTATTGCCTTGGCAGCATTTTCAACCTGTATATTCCTCCAGAGTCCATTGCTACAGTCACTGAAAGGCACCACATTTGATTTTTAGCCAATATAACAAAAATGAATATACAATCAACTTTGGTAGACTAATATTCCTATTCCACTAATATTGATTAAACCTACAAAACAATTGTTCCTTAAACATCTCCTTCTTACCTTTTTGCCAATAAGCATCAATTTACTTCCATTTTTTAGACCAGCTTCCGCCACCTGCTGATCTGAGTTTACAAGGGTTTTTCCTGATGAAGTAACAAGAAAACAACAATTTTTTGATTTTGTAACAATCAAACTTATATTTGACCTTATACTAGGGAGATTTCCTCCTGGTACAATGGAAAAAGGATCGGGACAATAGAAATTACATTGTAATATCAGGAATCTCTTTGTATGAGGGAACAGATCCTCCCTAAAGAATACAAAGAGTTTAGACCAGCAAAATTACTGTTATATATCAGGAATCTCATTTTCAGACCTCTTTAAAACAAATTTCCACTGTAAATGTATGGGAGAGTGGATAAAAAATCTGCCATCTTGGAATGCTACCCAAGGTGCTCCAGGATAGATGCTTGATTTGTTACATGATCTCTCCTGCACAGATCTAGCAGCTCATCTTTGGTTGGCCCTAAACACCTTGTCATAACTGGAGTGGATAAAATACAGTCAAACTTGCATTTATGATTTGAAGGCCTTCTCAAGTCATTTTCTCTTACCATTCTATTGTGTTCGTTTTTTTTAACCCTTCATGAGTCTAAGCTATAGTCAAAGCTATTTCTTTAGTCTCAACTGATTTAACTTTCTCACGGTTGACTGTACTAAAAAACATCATCCTAATTTATTTTATGAATGATTTTTACTTACCTCTATTAATGATCTTCTGACCACCAACAGGAACTCCCGTCAATCCCTCTAGGGTCAACGACAGGTCAGCAACAGTCGCCTCAGCAGGAAGACTTACAATGTGTTTGTTTGGTCCTGTAAGGAAAGAATACAAATACAAATTCTTTCAAATTTTGTTGATCCTAATAATTTTTAAGGCAAACGCCCCTCAACATTACTTTTTTCGAAGGCACTCAAGGTTGTATTGATGAGCTAACATAACTTCTGCTTTAGCAACAAGTTAGTTAAGAGTGATGAAAACAATTGAAAATGTTAGAAAGATTCCAAACAGGATAGTTTATAGTAAAAAAAACAAAAAAAGAGAAATAAATGTATCTTTATTCTGAGACTCTTAACCAGAACCGTGACTGTCATTTCACTGGTTTTTCTTTAAGTCCTTTCTTACACTATTTTCTCATAATCACATACAAAGCCACCATATCACATCACTTGAGAAGTTGAGTGCTTAAACAATTATGTGTGCACGTATTTGTATAGATTTACTGAGTAACTACGGTAATTGCTCTATTTATAATTGCTTACTAGTACTTTGTTTCTATGTTTATTTGTAACAGGGCCCTGTTTACAAGCAGTTCACTGCTTTTGAAGGGTCCTATTAAAGGGGACCAATACCCAAGGAAATAATCATTTTTATAAGAAAGAGCACAATCAGAGGAGCAATTTAAAAAACGTTTCATCAAAATCAGTTCTAAAATAAGAAAGTTATGGAAGTTTGAAAAGTCTCGTTTTACCTTCTATGGGGATCCTCAAACTGGCAACATCGGCTACAAAATGGCAGATTTTATGGACAACTCTCCATTTGTTTTGTACACAAATTTTCAGATTTTCCCCATTTTCTTTCAAAATATGTCTTATTTACTTCTGAGCTCAAAATATGTCATGGAAAAATATATTTCACACAACATTATGTTGAGCTCAGAAGGAGGTAAGACATATTTTGAAAGAAAATGGGGAAAATCTGAAAATTTGTGTACAAAACCAATGGAGAGTTGTCCATAAAATCGGCCATTTTGAAGCTGATGTTGCCAATTAGATCCCCATAGAAGGTAAAACGAGACTTTTCAAACTTCCATAACTCTCTTATTATATAACCGATTTTGGGGAATTTTTTTTTTAATTGCTCCTCTCATTATGCTCTTTCCTATGAAAGTGATTATTTCCTTGGGTATTGGTTTCCTTTAAACCATTATGTTTTATATGTTCAATTATTATGCATTGTATGTTTTATATTGTATGTTTTACTGATGGTTAAATAAATATGAATTGAATTGAAAAATCATGTAAAATTGTATAAATCTCATCCCTTATTATCCCTGGCACAGTGGCAGGGGCGGCCCTCCCCCCATATTGAAAACAACTCATTTTGTCATGTTTGTCATTGACTGTAAAGTGTAATGTTAAAATTCATCAGATACTAGGAGTAGGACTTAAATATTATAAACTATTAAGCAGACTCAAATTAGGTCCCCATCTTCTTCTTGTTCTTCCTCCAGTGCAAAGGTAACATTGAGGAGATCAATCTCACAGAAACACAGATCATATGCACAGGAACTCATACAATTACAAGGTTATGCCTACAAAATTTAACACATGGGACACGACAGCCATGACATGAGCCATAAATTTGATAATGTACTAAAACATCACACATAAAACATACCGTGTGAAACAGTGATTTCTATTTCGCCTGCTGCTGTCTGAGAAGCCATGTTTTATTTGATGGATTCTCCGATGTTCAAAATCAACTCTGTCTATAACTAAAGAAAAACTTAAATAGGCCTAACGTTAGATTTTTAACTGTTATAGTTAAGCCGATCGAGCCAACTTTTTTTTCTCATTTCGTGACTGTAGATTTTTACATATTTTCCAGGCGTGATTAATAAAAAATATTTAAAGATATTACCAATTTTCTAATTTTACCAAAGAAAAATAGTTGCATCACATCAAAACTACTTTTCATGATATTAATTTAAAATCTTTTATTGTTTTATAATATTGATAATATTTTTCACTCAAATAATTCCTTTTACATAATAATGTTTAAGCTTAAAAGAGGCTAGTTTTCAACAAAATGGCTGCGCCCTCTGAAGCAAAAACGAGTTTTCAAAGGCGAGGAAAATCTAAGAATTTTTCTGTACTCGGAACCCGCCCATCCCTACACAATGGTCAGTTGCTCGTTTCCACTGGTGTGCCATCCTTGGATCATTTGCTGGGTATGAAAATCGATGTGAAAGAGTTTTTTCTCCTTCCTTTTTAGTTGTGCCCGAGTTTGACCCTCCACCTCACCACGGCCCACCCGACGGCCACGGCTCAGGCGAAGTCACAGGCGGAGGTCCCGTCAGCATTTCTTGGGGTCCAGTTCCATGCTAGCTCAGGCTCAGCCGGGCTGAGGCCGAGGTGCGATGGATGACTTGCGTACTGGGCATGTGCTGCACATAGAAATTTTTACTCCATAATTTATGCGCGAGGCTCGAATGATCACGTTAGCATATGAAATACACTACTGTATAGAGACTAGAGTCTAACGTTAAGTGGTTATTTTCGCAGTGACTTTATTTTCGCGGTGACTTTATTTTCGCTAATTTCGCGAGTCGGTCATCGCGAAAATTTCCACTTCAGTACAAGGCTATTTAATTTATAGTAATGAAGTCATCACCAAAATCGCGAAATTTTGCTCTCGCGAATTTCCCCAATTAGTCCAAAATCGCGAAAATATCTGTACACGAAAATATTGGCTTTATACAGTAAGTTAGTGCTTCCATTTTCCAATGTCATGAACAATAGATCTAGTCGTGATAAAATTTAGATTCGTCATTTATTTTTTTGGTAAGTCCACATTTCTTCATACGTTTTCAACTGTTGGGCGAAGTCCGACAGTGGATTCGTTGAAGTTCCTTTTGATATTTCTCTTCTTTATTCTAAAAAGTATTGAAAGAGTGGCTTTGCGGCGCACGTTTTGTGAAGTCGAGTCTTGCAGTTTTTCTTGCGAAATGAGTCAATCCACTTTGGTTATGATTGCATTGTCCTCTGGCTCTGTACTGGCTGTACGAATGAACTTGTAGGCATTTCGATGTGTGCTGTGTTGTGGTCGGAGGGCTAGCTCCATGTACTGTAGTCTTCTTCTAATATACTGCCCAACGCCCCAGTACAGGAGCCTAAGTTGGACTATTCAGAATTGGAGAGCAAGAGTTCCTTTTGCGACAGCCACCCAAATTGAAAAGTAAAAATATGGAAATGGTGTATATTATCTTAACCCTAAGTAGACCTACTTACCTGGGCTATTTTGCGAGGTAAAAAAAGAAAGTTATGGGGGGCCGCGAGCACCGCCCTCCCCCCCCAGCCGCTAAGATCCTCGGTCCGCGGATCGCGTGATAGCAACGAAAATTTGCATGAAGGTAGAGAATGACATAAACTATGCGATTGCATAGGTAAATTGTACTAAATTCATATATTTTATTTTATATTAATTAATAATGCTAATTTATTCATGAAATCATACTTTTTGCTCTAATTCACTAAATAAAGTTCCTGGAAAGCTAATTTTTTTTGTGAAAATATTCTTACATTTATAAGAATTGTAAAAGAAAAACAAATTCTTACGTATTTTATTGTTTTTTTCATTTCTTATGTATTTCCTTGTTTTTTAACCTTTTTATTTCTATTGTTTTTTCGACACAATTCGTCCATGACATTATTTTGGCCATAAATAGCATCAAATTAAATGACTCTTGTCAATAAATTTAAAAATAATCAATCATTTATGAATTCTAGCTGAAAACACATTTTGTATTGACTTTTGTACATGAAATCAAGTTTTTGAGCCATTTTTGGTCTGACGAAATTTGAACATGGTTTTAAAAGATGCGCGAGACTTGAAAGTAAAAAGTCAGCGAGTGGCGCGTTAAAAAACTTTCGTACTGCGGATTTATCGCGAAAAATGTTGAGGGGGGGCATAATGGCCCCCCCCCCCCCCCAGGTAAGTTAGGGTTAAGAGGAAGTTCACTCTGGAATTTTATTGGTATTAAAAAATGCAGAAAAATAAAAGAAAAAATATGAGTGAAGGTTTTAAGAAAGTTGACCAAAAAATAACAAAGTTATGAATATTTAAAGTTTTTATACTGTGACGTCACGTGCGAGCTGCTCTCCTATAGGCCTATGTTATGTAATGTAAATTCCATTAAAGTGTCATTTTTTTCAGAAGAATATTAATCATATCACCTGTGCTGTCGATATCATCAAACCTATGTTCGTATACACGCCTCTAACAAATTGACCCATTCCTTCATCAAGAACCATGAAAAAGACGAATTTTATGGAATTTAGACTCAAGACATGGGAGAGCTGCTCGCACGTGACGTCACAGAATCAAAACTTTAAATATTCATAACTTCTTTATTTTTTGGTCGATTTTCTTCAAACTTTCACTCATATTTTTTTTTTTATTATTCATTTTTTTTAAACCAATAAAATTCCAGATTGAACTTCCCCTTTAAACATTATATCTACACATAAAATATGATGTGGAAAAGCTGTAAAAAGTTTTAAAACTCATCTTTTGTAATTGAAAAAAAAAAATTCAGTTTATTTATTTAAAAAAAGATGAGAGGAATAATTGGAGTCCAACCTGAAACGTCAGTGTCACTGTCTCGCTCTCCGACCAGTACACCAACGAGACAACTTGCAAACTGCCAAGGACAAAATTCTGTGTATCCCTTTAAAAACAATTTATCGGAAAACTCAAGTTTGTGAAGCAAAAGAGAACATGCAACCGATACCAACTTTCCATTTGAACTTGAGCAACTGCTAACTAACATTTACAAATGTAGCGGTGGCAGATTGATGTAACATGTTCTTTTTCACTTTCAGGTGGAGGTATAGCAGTGGGGTCAGTTCTTCTCATAGGTATGTCAGATTAAACTTGAATAATTAAAAAGGGATTCAAACACAAGAGCTGAAGGGGTTCAACTTTTTATTTCTGTCCATAAATAATGCAAGTTTATAGTATGTCTTGAAGGGTTTTAAAACATTGGAATATAAAATGAAGTTGACTTGAAAAGGCCTCCGTCTTAAATGTTTACTTGATTTAATATGTGATGTCAACTTACAGAAAGTTGACCGTATTTGTATATTTTAGATTTCTATCCATTATACTTGTTTAGGTGTTGCCATTTTTGTTTGAAAAAAAAAGAGGTCACATAAGTATATGCTAAAAATAAATGAGTGGGAAGCAGAAATTAAAAGAAAAGGTGTAAATCAATCAGAATTTATATGTCTAGCCACATAAATTCTTAATTATTTAAGAGAGTAAAGAATTTCCAATTGGTTGATAAGTCTTAGTACATCTTTGTTGCAGAGGAAGACACATTTGGAAGCTATGCCAATTTGCTGCTCCGTTACTTTCTAGCTGAAGGAGTAATGTGTGGACATGGATTAATGGTGGCAAGTGCCGAGGAGCAGCCAAACAAATTACTCAAGGTAGAAATATCAGGCCAAGATGTCCAATTATTTGAAAGAAAATTGTTGAGATGGCCAATAAAATTACAAATGTACATACTGTGTATGGGCAAAGTAGATAGCATCAAAGAGTGATCAAAATTTTGTTTGTAAAACTAAATTTTAGGAAGAACTTACAGATAATGTAAACAAGAAAAAAAAGGGAAAATAATAATGAACATGCCTGTAGTGACAAAGTGTCTTGAATTTTTTGGTGTTCTGAACGACCGTTCAAATTAACAAAGAAATCATAGGAAATTTCAAAGCAAGCTAAACATGTTACAAGTTTAACTGTTTTATGTTTTTATTGTCTCAATTTTTCTTTGTACGGTGTTGTTTTGTCAACCTGTTAAAGACAAGATTTTCATACAACACATATTTTCCATAAATCCAGCCAGAATACTACCAGAGCTATATTGCTCTGAGCTCCTGAGTATTTTATATTTAATACTCCATTCCATAGCTGTTGACAAATTTTCTCCAAGGAATTATTCAAAGAAAGGGGAAAAGAGGCGGACAATATAAAATTGGACTGACATTATCACCTACTGGACGAATTTGACCTTTTCCCCAAAGCCAGGACCTCACAAAAGATCATGAGCAATGAGAGGCAGACCTATGCACTGTAAAAAGACCCACAATTATTATTATCATTATTATTATTTTCATACATATTTTTGTCAAGCATACTCTGACCAATGAAGGTTTTGTGGGCACACCAACCAGTCTTCTGTTCCTGATTAAAACATAAATATTTATTTGTCTTTCATGTATTTCAGGCATTACCACACCCTGTAGATGATGACAAAGAAAAGAAAGCTTCTCAAGAAACAGATGAAGATAAGATGAAAATAGCTTGGAGGTATCAACATCTTCCACAACATCAGGTTTGTTCAATCAATCTTTACCATTCTACCTCTTTCTATGTAGAAAATATAGGGACAAGGGTCAATGTTGGAAAATGACATGATTTAACCTACTTAAACTGCCAAGACCTTTTATCAAAATCCATCAGTTATCCCCGCCGAGCATGCATTTTTTTTTTTGTACCAGTATACTACTAAATCGAAAGAGAGTTCATAATCCGATTTTTTTAGTAATTTGAGCTCATTTGCCATATTGTGGACTGAAGACTGAGTTTGTATGAGTTGCAGGTTTGTGCAAAGCTATTGTGCGATCTTTTGCCTGATACATCAGTCAATATCAGACAAAATGATCGCACAATAGCTTTGCACGAACTTGGAACTCATGCATACTCAGTCTTTACTCCAGAATATGGGCCATAGTTTTCAGAAATATTTTGGCAGCCGAAAAGATGAATTTTGTCAGTTTACAACGTATGAAACACGTCTAATTACTGCTCACAGTGACATTGTCTTCTTTCTGTAACATATGATGATGATGATGATGATGATGATTGTTGAATATTATTATACTTTTTATTTATCAGGTATCGGAGTCAGCACATCAGTTTGGTCACAGCTATGATCTGAACCGTGTGATGAGTGAAGAGAGATTGGCATCTACTCATACAACATGCTTCCATCTCCAGTCAGTGAATATCACACACCAAGATAACATGTAAGATCACAATTATTTCAATTAAGTTCAATATGAGGTTTATTGTTAATCAAATGTGCATTTTCCAAGAAAGACAGAAAGGATGGAAATTCTGGTATACATTATTGAATACACGATTTCTACACTGTAAAAGTTTAACATAGATTTAAAAGTTATGTAAAAGAAAATGAATAAGTGTACATAAAAGTGAAAATGTGGAAAAAAGACAAGCTTACAAGGCACATGGAGATCAAAGAAAAGTCCAATTAACTCTGATTCAGCAGGTTTTAGGGGAAGTAGCCATTTCTGGCAGGTAGTGCTATTTGGTAATAATTTGGAAAAGTTTCTAAACAAAGCTAATCTTCTTTTCTTAAGGGTTGGTAATTTGTAGATGTGTTGTGGTCAATAGTTGATCTGGGGTATGTAGTTTGAACTCTGGCTACTTCACAAAAGTTCTTTGGCAAGACAGTATTGTACATTTACCACACTGGACCCAGTTCAAGTCAAACCTAATCCTTCCTCATTTCGTATGGCTTTTTAAAAAATCTGCATGAAGTTACATTTTGTAGGGATGGAGTCATTTTTTTTTTAAATTGAAATTATGAGATCTTGTATGCTTGATTTTTTAGATTTTAGTTTGTGTAAAGGGGCAAGTTCAAAATGCATGGCTAGGTACATGTGTATTGTTAGGTGATCTCAAATCAGATGTTTATTATATCTTCCAGTGCCAACCCAGCCTATCAGAGATTATTCAGTGCTGTAGAGAAGGAGATCCATGCTGGTGGTTATAGTCTTACTGCTGATGCTGCTAAATCACAGGTATTATCATACACTTATGGTATCACTTTACTGGGAAAGTAAAGGTCAGAGGTTTGGTTCCTGGCACAGGAATTGAGGAAGGCATTATTTCTACATTCTTCTCCCCTGAAGTGAATCCAATGAGCTACTAATACATTGTAAATTACTTTGATCAATTATTTGGAAACGTGATGTTTTAATAAGTTTATGTCAAAATCTCTTTTTAGTGTTGTATTTTTGAATTTCCCTTAAAGATTTCGAACTGAAAGTTATCTAGGCATGAAGTGATATTTTTCTATATTACATTTTATCAAATTCTTGTCATTTGTCAGATCTCCTTATCTCTTTTATTGACATTTACCAAAAAAATTGTGGATGTAGCTCATTGACATCTGCTTTCTTTTCCATCGCATTCATTATTTCAAACGCACTTGAAGCACAATGAAGCATGCTCATAAGCATAGGGGGTCTATATGTGCAGATCAGAAATTTACCCATGATGCATTTCTCATCATCAGATATTTTTCAATTTTCCCCTCCAAACCAGCACATAGCAGATTCATAGAAATGACCCATTTTTGCATGTATGGGTTAGAATAATAGAATAGGTTGCAGTAGAGTAACACAAGTATTACGTAGCAAGTTGTACAATGTCTCCCTTTAATTGTAACGGACACTGCTGCAGACACACATTCATTTCTTTTTGTTAGTGGGGGGGGGGGGGGGGGGGGATGGGAGATTATCTTTTCATCATCCCCCCAGTAACAAGACAAAATTTATCCAGCGCTACATACTTGGCCGCTCAGCTATGACTGGGGTAATAATGTGTAAAACATTCTTTGTAAAGCGCCATGAGCGTCATGCATGACGGACCTGAGCGCTATATAAGAAGCCACCATTTTTATTATTATTTTTAGTGGTATCGGATTGACTCTACAAGAAGTGTGTGAAGGATACAAGCTATCCCATTGAGGTTAATTGGTGATGGAGAAAATTGCATTTTGATAATTTTGTTTCTTTCGACAAATAAATGAAAAAATGAATGATGAATGAATATTGACAGATATGATATAATATTCTTTTCTATCCCAAATCTCTCCCACAGGCTACACCAAACCGCAATGTACTGAGGATAGGCATTCATTCTCTTGCATCTCCTCTATGGGAATCTAACACTGATGAGCAATCCAGCGTATCTCTATGTAGGTTTCTACATGCACTAAGAGGACTATTAAGAGTTTCATTGGCTGCCTGTGTTCTGACTATACCAACACATCTATACCAGGTAAAAACACATCAATAATAATAATAATAATAATAATAATATCGTTTTATTTCCCCAGGGTAGCCACTTCAGTTCTGACAACTGTTCTCCCAGCGGGCCCTGCATGATGTTATTATTACCCCCAAGCTCCTTGTTAAAAGGCAACTTTTAGGTACCATTTTTGTAAGTCTTTGGTATGACTCGGCCGGGTTTTAATAATGATTGTCCCTGAGATGATAAAACAATTAGTGTCACCATGGAAAATTTCTGCAGGTGTTAAATAAGGACTTTTATTTAGGTGTTCTATGAATATATAAGGCATGAAATATATTGCATGAGAACTAGGTTTGCAATTGTAAATGCAAGCATGTATTCTTATTACAGGTTGAAGTATTTAGCCATTCTTCATCAACATGATACGGCCAGACATTCATCACACATCTATGTAGTTCTTAAATTCAAGTTATTTTTAGCAATAACTAATTTGGTTTGAATTTTTATTGTTTCAAATTTAGGGTTCATAGGGTATCTTAGAATGTGCTTGAAGAGACTCAGTGGTTTAGTTTCAACATACAGTAATTAGATTGTAGAATGTTTTTTCCTCATGAGCATGCTTTTGTTGTGATCGTGGTACTGTCTGTACAGTCTACTCCTGTTATAATGAGGCAATCCTCCCAGTTCACATTTCAAACATGTACCAATCTATGTTTAGATTTAACAAGATTTTGAGATAACTAAATTAATTACCTTGATTCCAAGCACCTCATTAGAATGAGAGTGTACTGTATTAAAAACCATTATAAAAACACTAGACCCTTGCACCGCAATGCATGGTGTTTGGAGTTCCTTGAACCCATATCACTTCTTATCCCTTCTGTCAGTATATTCAGCATGTTTACAATTTCATTGTACATGCTTAAATCATTGTATTCTTACTTTTCTTACTTTGTTACCAGGATGAAAGTAAAGTAAGAAGAATAGAGAGACTGTGTGATGCAGCGTTCCAACTAGAATCATTTGCAGGGTCTGATAAGGAGACTAACCCAGTCTATAAAGAATACCATGGTGAGTGTTTGTTGTCATTTTTGTTGTATATAGTGTTGAGATCCAAGCAATAGCAGGTTCACAGCTGTTGAAAGGGGTCTGTGACATTTGCACCGATGACAATTGCTCCAGTGACAATTGGTCCTGTGGCAATTGCTCCTTAATAATTACTCCGTGGTCTATCCCCAGATTAGAGAAAATAAATTTTGTTGCCGGAGCAAATGTCAGTTCCCTGTTTAAAGCTCAGCATACCAGCTTACTCTAAAAGGAGAGTCCCAAATTAGATTATGTAAAAAAAAAAAAAAAAAAAAAAAAAAAAAAATGGTTACCTTCTATTCAGACGATGTCAGTGTACTGCACTTCTTTTAGTCCTATTTCAAATATTGAGAATATTTGTATTTATATGTATTTTTATATTTCCATTCTTATATCCAATGCTGCAAAACTTTGATTTTAAAATAAAGTTTCAACCACAGGTCTTGGAATTTGTGGTTAATTCTATATTTTGTAATATACAGTTATCTCATTGAAAGATAACATATAATATGTACTACAGTGGTCAATAGGATAACAAGTAATGTAAAAGCCCATTTGAATGTAAACTTTGACCAAGGCGTGTCTCTATGGCAAATTGTTACTCCTGTAATGTTGATGAAGTGTCAGGTTGAAATGGCACTCCGCTAAGAATGCTTCTCTGAACTTCAAATTAACAAGAAAACTTGTTACAATCTTTTGAATTTTGACATTAGAGGTCAGTCCCAGATGTAAATTATCATATCTGATTGATACACATCTAAACCCAATAACCAACCAACCAATCTACCTTACAATGGCTTATTTGGAATGTTCTGAACTTTATCCGTTATATCAAGCCCATGATTGTAATCCATATTCCAATTTTGCTTGATTTGCAGGTTTATTTCACATACGTAGACTACCAAGACTCAATTCTCTAATGAGCTATCTCCCTGATTCTATGGATCTAGCTTTCAAACTCCGAAGGAAGAAACTCACTATCGAGGTAGGTTACTTTCAATATGTATGTAATTTGCATTCTTGTCAAGAGTAAATTTTGAATTAATCTGTATTTCAATGCTACATACTGGGTACTTAAAAACAAACTCTACTATATTGCAGAGGGTCAAAGGTTGTAGTCCATTAAAGTCCCAGACCGGACCGAGAAATGAAAACCAAAATTACATATAAAACGAAAGCTAATATTTCTTCATAATACAACAATTCCCAATTTAAGCATTTTTATCTTCCATCTAGAAAGTATTTCATTAAAAAGGTGATCGAACGTCAACCAGGCCATCCCTCCCAAGTACTCGAAAAAGTACCCCTATTATAGTGGCGCGGCTGATGACGTCAAAGAAGTTTAAGGGAATGCTACTGCCAGGCATGATTGGGTTTCGCCTTTAGAAAACACGTTTGTATTGCTATGTCAGAACAATAGACCCCATGTGTGCTAGAATTGTATTGTTCTGACATAGCAATACAAACGAGTTTTCTAAAGGCGAAACCCAATCATGCCTGGCAGTAGCATTCCCTTAAACTTCTTTGACGTCATCAACCGCGCCATTAAAATAGGGGTAACTTTTCGAGTATTTGAGAGGGATGGCCTGGTTGAGGTTCGATCATCTTTTTATGAATACTGTTATGAAAATTTAATTTATTTTGGGGGTATTTATGTTATACGCCTACTTAGCTTTCAATCGATGTAAGGTTGTATTTACTCCGTCAACGGTCTTTAAGTTGTTCATGTTTTGTTGCAAATATTTTTGTATTATATTGTCCACTCCTGTTAGCAAGGTGCATGGGATCAAGCTCATTACCATGTTATATTCAACACATAGGCACATGTGCACCTGTTTAAAATTGGGACCGAGAGAATCACTTCGTTATACCCATGTTTGTTCTAATGAAAATAGGCGTATGCTTATTTTTGTTACCATAGGCATTAACAGTTATGCTTTTGAATTAACCATTATTGTACCAATTGTGTTGAGCTGTTGATACATATTTCGATAATTAAAAATCAAATAGATTGCCAGATATAATATGCTTCTTTTCTTTTTTTATTCATCTATTTTCTGTTTTCTTTTCTTCAGAAACTTCATCTGCCACCTGACCTATCTGAGACTGTCAGTCGATCTCAAGAGGATCCTGCAAAAAGAGCTGCAAGAAACATCTCAGCATCAGCATTCAGCTGTACATCATCACTTACAGATAGGAAACTAGATTTTTGAAAGATCTCTCTAGGAAAGCTGCTAGCGAAACCCTTGCCTCAGCATTCAGGTGTACTTCATGCCTTACAGATAGGAAACTGGACTTCTAAAGGATCGCATTAGGAAACATTCTGCAACAAGTGCAGATGGGAAACTATACTTCTGAAAGATCTCTTTACGAAAGCTGCAAAGAACGTCTCTGCATTACTCACTGATAGGAAACTGTTCTTCTAAACGATATCTAGGAAAGCTGCTTAGAACATCTCGGCATCAGCATTCAGTTGTACGTCATCACTTACAGATAGGAAACTAGGCTTCGAAAGGATCTCTCTAAGAAAGCTGTTGTGAACATCTATGCATCACTCACAGACAGGAAAATAGACTTGTAAATGATCTTTCTAGGAAAGCTGGGAGAATCATCTCTGCATCACTTACAGATCTAGGAAACTAGACATCTAAAAGATCTCCCTCGGAAAGCTACTAGAAATATCTCTATATCACTCGTATTAGATAGGAAAGTAAACTTCTTAAACAGATACTCCTTGTAAAGCTACTCAAATAATGCATTAGACTTTTAAATGAAAATCTCATTCTTGCCAAGATGAACCAATATTGAATGCTTTTTGCAAAGGTCATGTTGAAGCCATCCAGAGATTTGGTGCTTGTCACCTGTTTCCTTTTGTACAAGTAATCATGATGTGATCAGGGATTTGAATATTTAAAGGGGACCAATACCCAAGGAAATAATCATTTTTATATGAAAGAGCACAATCAGAGGAGCGATTTAAAAAAAGTTTCATCAAAATCAGTTATAACATAAGAAAGTTATGGAAGTTTGAAAAGTCTTGTTTTACCTTCTATGGGGATCCTCAAACTGGCAACATCGGCTTCAAAATGGCCGATTTTATGGACAACTCTCCATTTGTTTTGTACACAAATTTTCATATTTCCCCCATTTTCTTTCAAAATATGTCTTATTTATTTCTGAGCTCAAAATATGTCATGGGAAAATGTATTTCACACAACATTATGTATAGCTCAGAAGGAGGTAAGACATATTTTGAAAGAAAATGGGGAAAATCTGAAAATTTGTGTACAAAACCAATGGAGAGTTGTCCATAAAATCGGCCATTTTGAAGCTGATGTTGCCAATTTGAGGATCCCCATAGAAGGTAAAACAAGACTTTTTAAACTTTCATAACTCTCTTATTTTATAACCGATTTTGATGAAACTTTTTTTAAATGGCTCCTCTGATTATGCTCTTTCCTATGACAGTGATTATTTCCTTGGGTATTGGTTTCCTTGAAGAGCTGCATTAAATTTCTTTTTTCTGATTACGGGGATATGTATTGCAATACGACTTTCAAATTGCAATGAAACAAAGGCAGGTAATACCTCTAATACAAACTGAAGTGAAAGGGTTACTGTCAGTAAGTGTCTAGTTTGCAGGCACATATGAGTCTGTCACAATACTAATTACAGGGTCTGAACTTTTAGACAGCAAATATATGCCATGTATTGTAGTTTCTGACATAGCCAGTGGGTAGCTAGACTATAGTCTGCAAGCACAGACCCTAATTTGACACTTTCACAAATCATACCTTGTCTATGGCGGGACTAGACTTGTACCCACCTCAGCCGGAGTAGCTACAGTACAAAGCGAATCTAGTCTCCTGAACTAGGCTTCGTTTAAGACAAATATTTTGCTAAAATGTCAGATCATAGTATGTGCTTGTAGACTGTCAAGAGACTCTTGATATAAAGAGAAATGCTCTCATTGTTGATTATGATTTATTAGGATATCATATTCATTTATGTAAATCATGGCCATGAGTGCCAATCACATAACTTTTTAATATACTATTTACACAAAAAAAAGAAGATTTATTTTAACAAAAGAGAGCTGTGCATTTTGTATTTGAGACTTCTCAATGGCGCAATTGATGGGGGTGGTGTTATTAGTCATTAATAAAATGATCTATTTACATAGATAACTGAGGTGAAGAAGAAATTCACATTTAAGATAAATTTACATATATATTCCTTATGTTTTATTGATTATGATTAAGTTTACAACTGATACGATGAGTAAGATAAAGAATTGTTGAGAGGATAGATTGTATGGAAGAATGATATTAATAGAAAGAAAGGAGAGAGGATGAAAGAGAGCGAGAGAGAAAGAAAAAAGCACGAAAGAGAAAGGGGAGGGAGAGAAGGGCAAAGAGAAAGAGAGAGAGAGAGAGGGAAAAAGAAAGAAAGTGAGAGAGGAGGGGAGGGTTATTGGGAGAGAGAGAGAGAGAAGGATGAGTAGGAGAAAGTGTTTTTATTTTTTGGTCTGCATGACATCACTCAGGAATGTTCCAGAAACAAGTGAATGGAGATAATGTTTTTGAATTGTATGGTGGCCCACTATTACCCATGGGCTGTCGTTTTTACTAATCAGAAGAACTTGCACATGTTCCAATGGGAAAAGATCTGTATGGACGATATTTTAATCTTTTAGTAGATTTTTACCTTTAAATAACACAAATCCTATTTGTGATGAAAATAATGTACACTGTTCGTCATAAAGGTGGAATATTTTTTTAAAAGGGAAATAAAAGAGAAATAAAGAGAGAAAAAGATGTTTGATGATAGGGAATATAGTCCACTCCTGTTAAAGCGAGCACAGATAGACTGGCAACTACTGTAGGCCTACATGTCGATTCCGTTATGACAAGACAATTTTGTTCAGTATAACAAAAAAAAAAATTATCACAATTCACTGTATTCACTGGGGTTTTATATGAAGAACAATCGTCCCTCCTTCTCATTACTGCTTTCATATCAACCAGAAATATGGAACAATGGAGCAAATGTCCCCCTCCATTAAAAAATTTAAAAAAATAAATAAATATATAAACCCCTCAAAAAATGTCTTGCAATTCAACTTTGAGCCCTCATATCTTTTTATTTGATTGTTTATGATGGTTAAATTTGATATGATTGGGAAAGTGTATATGTCCTGTCACATGTACCCATTGTGATGCGTATGGTAGCTTGATATGGCACAGTACTACGCAAACGAATGAATTCAGAAAAGAAAATTGCAATAAATGCTATTCTTACATCGAGTCAAACTTAAAGGTTTTGTGTTTCTTTTGTTTGTTGGTGTGCGTTAGGCGGGCAATCATTGGTACTTGGTGAATGTCAATATAATAGTTTTCAGGGTAATAGGTATTTGTGTAATTTTTTGTTTGTAAATAATGAACGTTTTTAAATAACCATTGACATGTTGATTGAGCCACCCACCGTTGTCAGGGTACCACTAACAGTTGCAAGGTGTTCAGCATTACAATCGCTGCATCGTGTGTTTGGTTTTTTCTGCGTTGGGCGTTGGGACTTTTCTTTATCATCATGCGTAGTTTCGTTTGTTCATCCACCTCAGACAAACCAGAGCGAAGCAGATCAAAATTGAAACTAGACTAGACTTTTTTTTTTGTCATTTCAGCACATCAGTCACACACTAAACGTGTTCTCGGTTCTTTGAACCGGATTTCTCAACATTAATAAGGACGCGCCATCCATTATCTTTCAAACGATACTCCATTGAAAATAGGCATCCGCCAACAAAAGGCTGGGCAAGGGCAATTCCTTCTTCAAAGCAAAAGTAAACATGGGAATGCATTGACCGATTAATTGATACTTCAATAGAATCTGCCTTTCGAACAAGTGCCATTCATGTATACTTCCACTTCATCTGACTTTGATTTGTTATTCGTGAATACTGTGCATATGTCAAGCATTGCACGATACCTTTAGCTTTACAATTGTTAAATCAGTGTGAAGAGCGAATAAATGGAACGTTTCCATGCAGTGAATAAATGTAATGAAGTATTAGACATGACTTACATGAATGGAGACTGATGGACTCTAAGTGGAGTGCACAACAATTTTGACGGGTTTATATATATTATATTGTATACAAATAAAAAGAAACTCAAGACTGAAACAACAGGATTGGGCGATACGAAGAAACCGGAGATGAAGAAAAAAAAAATACCAGTTTGAAAAAGGGCTATCATCCGAAAGGCAAAAAGAATGTGAATTAACAAAGGGCCTCAATACAATAATTTTGCGTCCTTTTATTGTACATATGTCCTCACAACGTTAGAGACTCGGTAACCATGTTGGTATAAGCACACGCAACTGCTGTGTGATAAATTTGAACAGACAGCTTAGAAAAAAAATCATAGGCTGCCCGGCGGGATTCGAACCCACGACCTGTGGATTGCTAGAACGCTTGTCATTACCGCTAGACCACGGAGTGCCCTTGGCGGTGAAAGTTCAAACTATCCCATATACATGAATATCAAACGTAAAGGAGTTTACGCCGTTGGGATATTAAATAGACAAATAATTTTTATATGTCTCCAACGGTAACCATGTTGGTATAAGCACACGCACTGCTGTTGATAAATTGAAACCAGACAGCTATGAAAAAATCATAGGCTGCCGGGCGGGATTCGAACCCCGACCTGTGGATTGCTAGCCACTGTCATTCCGCTAGACCACCGGAGTGCCCTTGGCGTGAAGGTTCAAACTATCCATATACATGAATATCAAACGTAAAGATTTACGCCGTTGATATAAATAGACAAATAATTTTATTCATATGTCTCCATAACGGTAACCATGTTGATATAAGCAAAGGGCCTAATGTTTGTATTTTTAAAGCTTGGAGAACTTTGTTTTTTTTCTGTAAGTCATGTAATGGCGCGAACAATTCCCAAACTTTGCAATAATCATCTACATTTATTTTTATGGAGAACAATCGTGTAAGTGAAACCTTATAAAAGTAGTCCTGTTTTTGTAAGGTTAACATTTTTTCAGTTTAAGCTGATAGATTTTTCATGCCAGAATAATTTTGATCAAAAGCCTACAATCTAATTTTAATTATTATTTTTTTTAATGATTTAATTTGATATAAAATCTTTATGAGTTTTGTGCAGTTCCTTAAAAAAAAGTAGGGTCGGGGCCCCTGATTTCCTGTCAGGTGCATTTTCCACCTTGACAGATGAGGAAATTAATGGCCCCCTTTCCGATCTCGACGAAACGATCGACCGTAAAAGAGGGCGCGCTCGTTTATTTACGTTTTGTTGCGATGCGGTACGTCCGCCCACATCACCTGGCAACGCTCCATGTGTTGATATTGTACACATAAAATGAGCACGAATTGCATGCATTTTGTATGCGATGCGCTCTATTCAATCTGGGTGACTGAAAGCTGTCGGGCCGCAACAAACTGGCGAAATAAACATAGATTCTTCTAGTTTGCTTTATCCTAGATCACGTTAGTCATCTTGATTTGATTCGGAACATATAGCAGGAGATAAAGGAAAGCTAATTCAGTTCAGTTTAGTACAATTAAACGTTAGATCTATTTCTAAAATCATCATGACTGGAGCGGAAAGGAGATTTGATCTTCACCAGACCAGCTCAGGTCGAGGATTGGATTACCGACCAGAATACTATTTCCCAGCATCTGATTTTAAGGTACGTCTCGATTCAAGTTTGTTTTTTTTAAATCATATATGAATCATACAAAACAAAAGTTAAACATGTAAATATGTTTGTTGTAAAGAGGAAACTGGGTAGATCTACTTGTATACCCAGTTGTTGTAGATCTATGTCCGGACAGGTTGTTTATCCGGACAGACGATTTTGACCAGCCATTTGAAAAGGTGTAACGTTACAAGCAATCTTTTTGTAGTTTTTTTTAACGAAGTGATAGAAAATATTCTACACATCAAATATTGATGAAGATAAGCATCATTCAACATATATTTTTGGCTTAATCCTGAGACAAACAAGCAGGCTTCATTTTTGTTAAGTGTCCGGACAACGGACCCCCCATCCTACTTGTTTGCATGCCTAATGAAGTAATGCAGAAGAATCGTTTAATAATTAAGATCTATACCAATCGATCATGATGTTGTTCGCAAGCTTTGTGAATGTGATGAGAGTGCGAGTTCAGTTAATTAATGTCTTGTTTAATTCATTGGCAGTGCCCATTAAGGGAACACATAATGATACGTGTGCAGGCAATGCCTTCTTATAATGCGACACATTATCTTTTGCGTCATTGCTTAATTGAGCATTTGTTCACTCTGAGTCAAAGTCAAACGTTAAGTGTAACTGTTAGATTTTAAAGTGTTAAGTGAATGAGTCAGTGAGTGGCTACTTATTAATGTAGAATTCTAATGGAATCTTTGATAAAATATGAGTCCGCAGGACTAACAGTTATCTAGTTGAACAATATGTTCTATAGTCTGATCTCTCTCTAACTTAGATTATAGATCTGATGTTTTATTTTCCTCTTTTTTTGCTCTATTTACAGACTACAATCAACAACCCTCTACCGCCTGAACTTGCCAAGCAAGATGAAATCATCAAACCATTCCAAACAACAACTGGAGAGGCCCATAATTACAAATATCATGGAGGAATACTGGCTAACCCTCAGCATCACAAGGCCCCAGGTCATTGGAACATTCACTGCAATAAGGACTTGAGAGAGAAGGTTAGTACAATATGAGTTAGATCTAGATACTGTTAGTGGTCTAATTCTTAAATGCTGCACCTTCTACATTGCAGGTATAACCTTAAAGTTCTAGATTATGATGATTTTTGTTTTGTTCATTGTGGCAGTAGACTAGATCAACATGGTCTAAATTTTGTAATGGAATATACATAAATTAAAAATTGATATTAATTTAAACTTGTTTTGAATTGTGTGGAAATTTAAAATTAGGTTTCATTTTTCAAATTTACGTTTGCTTAAGCAATTCTTATTTATTCTACAATTATAGGAATGCATTGCACAGATGAAGAGAATTATTATTGAATCTGACATGGATTGATGTAAAATTAATCTTTTTTTTTTTCCTGTTCAGCTGCAACAAAGAGGCTGGAGAAAACCTCTAACCATGGGCAACCAGGAGAGCGAAGCCCAATCACAGTACAAGGGTGACCAAATGCAGATGGGTGTAGACTTTGACAACAGGCTCAGTGGCAATCCACAACCATCCAGTCTTCAAACGCACCATCAGAACTGCCCTGCTCCAGTTAGGGTAAGAATGAACAATAAATCAATGAATATATCCTTTACTTCTGTCAGACTTCAAATGGGGAGGTGAGAAAATTTATAAAAGTTATTGTGTCAGTTTAATACTTTATTTTGATTTGACTTCATTACTTTAGAATTAAGGAAATTTAAAACAAATATTAGTTTGAAAATGTCCAAGCATCTATCGAGATGCATACATGTAGATGTGCTTATAAATGCTGGCTTATCAATGCACCAATTTAAAAAAAATTTTTTGTGTGATTTCTGCGAGATTTAAATTTGGTTAGATTTTGTAAGAGTACTGGGGACAGTAGGCTTACAGAGTTAATGGTTTTCTGAAATATCTTTATATCAATGATCACAAAATTTTAAATCATTTTTTTTTCCATCTTACAGGACAGTGTGCCCAAATATAAGCCAACTCTTGTCCGAGATGACGGCGCTCTACAGCTCCTTGATATCTATGTGCCCACCTCACACCATGTCCATAAACGTTTCACTCGGCATGAGCTGGATGACTACCCCAAGAAGGATGCTGCCACCTATTGGCGATGTGAAGACTACACACAAGCCTGGGGCCATGGAACAAAACATAAGTAAGTACACTTGTGTATTTAATTGCAAGCGAAATGGAAACTTGATGAAGAGGCCATCTTTCGGCAGTGATGTCATGAAGGCATTTGGTTATTGATTTATTAAATTTCAAGGGACTTGTTAACAATGGCAAAATTACAAATGAAGTATAACCACAACAACTTATGTCTGAGGGTTGGGTAAATTAAATTTTTATATTTTGGTTAAAATAGTATTCTCATATTGGTTGTATCAATAATACACAGATAGTGAGATAATTTAAGGACAGAATATCTCTAGTCTGATAACAATAAGAAGTTATCACAAAGTCAATGGATGTCCCCCCCCCCCCCCCCTCACCCTAAAAAAAATGTTAGAAAATAAAAAATATCAGTTTTGATTTGAATAAATTTCCCCTCTCACCAATAAGTGACACAGGATCAGTTATCATCTCCAATCTGAATCATGCAAGTGGCAACACTGATAAATTGATCAAAGTAACTCATCTTTTTATTTTATTTATCTTCTTTAAAAACAGTCCTCTTCCCAAAGCAGCCGAAGTCCACCAGCGAGCTCCCATGACTGACGAAATGGTCTTCAAGACGGCTATCAAGGAACCCGTTCGTTGGCCTCAACGCTTCAAGCGTGTCCCTCATGCCGGTATGAAGACAACCATGACAAGCTCTTACAAGACTCCTTCAGACCCTAAGATGAGGGAGATCTTCTCCTGTCCCATAGATACACCCTGGGTCATCCCTGATGCTGGTCCCATGCAAACCTTCTCTGTACCTAACATGTACTCAACAGAATACAAGACGTATGCCAGTGGTAAACCAATTAATGTTTGAGAACTCTGTACCATGATAGAAAATCAAAAGAATACAAGACATACGTCAGCGGTAAATCAATGTATGTTTAAAAGCCTTGTATCTCAACAGAACGTAAGACCTTAGTGGTGTTAATCAATTGATATTTAAGAACTCTGTACCTAACATGTACTCAACAGAATACAAGATATACGCTAGTGGTAAACCAATTAATGTTTGAGAACTCTGTACTTTGTATATGTATCTACTCAACAGAACATTTTTCCAGCAATTAATGTTTGACTATGAACCATAATCTCCTGTAAACTACAGTAATGGATTAACATGCTGCTAAACATTAATGTGATAGAGTCTGAAATCTAGATCTATTTTATAAAGATTAAAGTAGTATTGGTATTTATAATTATAGCATAACATAATGCTCAATTTCAAATTTGGTTTATATGATAATGAATACTTTTGAATGTAGGAATGTTCATAGGAGCATCAGAAATATTGTTGAAAGAAAGTGTGGAATTCTTTTATTTGAATACAGAGCAAGTCTCATTCCTTTAATGCTGCGTTGCTATTAAAGTCTGAATGGAATAGCAAATTGGACATAACTTATTTCCAGAATCATTTAGTAATATTGTATTGGACAAACCACTAAATGAACAAACTTGTGTTAGAATTAATGCAATACATCGTTCAGTATAGCGAGTATAAAGAGCTTTGAATTTGTAAACATTGTGTTCACACACTTTTTATTCCTGAGAAATTTTGAGTATCGTACTGCTTTCACTAGTTGGCGAAGCTTTTTTTTTTTTATAGTAAGTTTAAGCAAAAATTTAGTTAAGTTTGTATAGTATAGAAAGAACATACAATTACACTTTAAATATGAAAGAGAATCATCTAAAATGTATTGCTCATATTCAATGACTTTAATGCCGCAGGATCTTGTCTACATACAATACTTTTTTAACTAATGGATGATTACAAAGACCATTCAACTTTGTTTCCTATAATTTTTTTCAAATATTTTGCTATGATTTTATATACTTAAAATGAATGGCACATGTACATTGCATTATATTTTGCTTCAAATTGGCATCAACATGTAATTTTCCAGTGAAGTATTTTCTTCTGGCTCTCTTTCTCTCTACAAAGATATGTTTGTTTGTACAAAAAAAATTTACATTTTGAAAGGTTTGATTTGCATGGGCAGGTATGTTTCTATTTTCAGGTGAATTTTCTGATTGAGTCTTTATTTACAAAAAAAAACAAAACAAAACAAAACAAAAAAAAAATATGCAAGCTGTTTACACTCGCCCTATATATTCTTAGACTCTGAAAGCTTTCAAATAATATCGCTGTTTGACATTTGTAACATGAACAGTTTTTTAAAAGATGAATGTATAGATGTAGATAATGAAGTTATGCAACAAACAAAAAATATTTGCCAGCAATATAACCTCAAAACATTCATATTTACCTTGTAAATAAGAAAATAAATTATGATTACAAAATATAAATGAATGTAAAAAGTTTATTTGATATCATGCCTTTCCATGCATGAGGAATAAAATATTTGTGAAGTGAAGGAAAGGGGGAGAGTGACGCACATGGGAGTGAAGGAGTAAAGTTAGAGAGAAAAAGAGAAGTAGAGGGGAAAAAGAGAGAGAGACTGAGTTTGAGAGTAAACGGAATGGAGAAGGAAAGGAAAGGGGGAGGGAAAGAGAAAGAGAACATAAGGAGTGAGAGTTATATGATAAGAGGGGGGGGGGGTGAAAAGAAAAAGAGAGGGACAGAAGGAGCGCGGTAGGGAAAGTGAAAAGAGAGTGGAGGAGAAAGTGTGAGAGAGAACATACATAAAATACAATCATTGGGATAATATAAACTCAATACATAATCACTTTAAGACAAAAAGGGCAAATGAGTAAAGTGTTTTATTCTTTCTTGAATTTTTCAGAAATTAAATTTTGGAGAAATCTGACTATTTGAAGGAAAACAAAAAATAAATAAAAATGTCCCATATTTCTATCACCTTGAACACCCTATAAATGACAATAAAAATCTTTTAGTAAATTACTTAATTATTTCTCCAAGGGCCTATCGGTGAGTGAACTCGTTCAGCGGGAAAACGAGGTGGATGATGATTAATTCTGTCCCAATCCTAAGTATGGAATTTTTTGTATAAAAAGTTAGTATGTATACCCGCAAACGTCAATATTAACATGTCACAACAACCTCAACCGCCTGCAATGTTTCGAAAATCAACGTCATCATCCCATCAAAAATTAACGTCAGCTCATTTCTAATTCCGCTTTCTCCCCCCCCCTCTCTCTCTCTCTAAAAAAAAAAAAAAAAAAAAAAAAAAATTGTTTTTACTTTTTGCTGACATTAAAGTTCTCTCCAACCAGACCACACGTCCATAATGTCGTAGCCAATTATAGATGGTCTCGGCGGTGCAGTGTGACATGATACTCTACTATGCCCAGGCGCGGATCCAGGTGCCCCCCCCCCCCGAGAAAAAAAAGTTTTGACGGAAAAAATTGGGTGTACCCAAACTCTGAAATTCCAATTTGCCTCTCCCCCCTTTTTTGATGTAATTGTGGATCCGCCAGTGATGCCTTTGCCAACGGTTGTTTTGTTGGAAATTCTATCTCACTAATATATAAATAACTGTACCAGTTAGTTCGTGAGTGTGGTTAAGTATGAAATAATAGTTGGCATTCCAATAATTTTCTGGTTGTGGTTAAAACTATACGTCCGCTTTTAAACCACATTATTCATTGGCATATCCGTATCACCGAAATTACAGTATCTAGGCCTACTGATGCGATAATATTTTTTGACATAAATTAGAGACATAATCAATCACTTTTGGGGAGTTAAATATCTACATTCTGTTGCCAATCCATGTCTGGCTCTATATAGTCGATTTTGGTTACTATTACATAACCCACCGTAATTTTAATTAAATCATGATTTCATCACAATATAGGGCGACTGTATACTATAGGCGTTGAATGTGTACGACAATTCGAGTGCATATTTTAGACCTATATCCTATGAGATAAACATGTAAAAGCCCCCTCTTTATCTTTATAGGTCTTTTGGATCACTGGACCGCGGGGTGTTTTTTTTTATGGGGGTGGTGGGGTAGAGCATGAAAAAAAAAAGGGGGGGGGGAATGATAGTCAAATGGTCCAGTTTTCGCATTTTTATACAGTAAACAATAAAAAAAATAAAAAAAGTGTGAGGGTGCTGCCCCTAGCCCCTGGCGGATCCATTCATTTTGATTAGTTTCGAATATGACAAAAATTTTAATATAAGACTTGCTAGGTCATTTTTTTCCCTTTCTGAATTAAATCATCTCATCCCATCGGCATTATACACTGGTATTCTCTGCTCGATGGTTTAAATATGCATGTCAAAGAAACATCAATCGGAAGTCCATTACTCCTGTTTCCTTGATTGCATAGTCATTAATAGAATTGATCCTAAGCAAAAACGGAAGCTAGGAACAGAGAGGAACAAACTAAGTAATTTGTTTTTCCTGGTTATGTAAATTAGTTGTGAGAACATCACCATGACAAAAGGGGGTTAACTCCATTTTATAACTTCAGAAAAACGCATTTGTTTACAAGAGTTTGTTCAGTCGTCTCTGGAGAAGTAGAATTAAAAGAAACCTTATGTTATTATAGTCGCAATTAGAATTTAGGATTATATTTCATATCTTCGTGATATTACTCAATTTTCATCAAAAGTTTATTTAGTCCCTTTTGGAAAAGAGGATGATGATCCAGAAGAATAATTTAATTCTAATTGTTTCTACGTACGTCAATTCTTTTGTAAGAATTTTGAAATTGAATTATGAATGCTTGTATAAATAGTCTAGAAGGCGAGATATTAATGAAATAGCTTTAATTTGACATGCGTTGTAGGCGTTTCGATAATATTTTCACCAGATTAAGAGAGAAAATACACAGATCAAGACAATCAAATCTTCTTCAATCTCGATGACGTCAAGATGACGTATGAAAACTTTACAACTCGGCCACTCCAGATCCACACACACAATACAATAATTGCATATGAAAACAATTCGCAAGAGACTAGTACATTGGTTAATGGATAGGTAGTACAGTTACAATGGCGAATATTAAAAAGTACTTATTGACAAATGTGAGACAAAATTTAAAAGTTAAATAAATAACTAAAAACTAGTGATTTGAAGATACTTTTGTTATTTATTGCCTTTAATGTGTGCTTCAATAATTGATTTCCCCATTTAATAATCAATCAACCCAGGAAGTAATTAAGCGCGAGCGCTGCATGCAGCTCTCGTATGCAATTTCTCAGTGTTGGAGCTAGCCAGCTAGCTAGCTGCAGGTGTATTTGGTTCATGGTTATTGTTTGGATGTTTGATCGTGAGTTGGAAAAAATAACTCCAAAATTGTGCTTGTAAAACTATATTTTGCCAGACTCCAGCCTATGGGTTGCTGTATCTCTACTTAGGATTACTCAATCAGAAAGAATCTATTACCTGTTGGTAATTTGCTGCTTTTAAAATCATGGGGATCATCGTAAAAGGAATTGTGGTAGCAGTTTGCTGTCTTTTCGCAAGAGGTAAGAACACTCGAGACTTCACCCGGGCAGCCATGGGTAAGGCGAGGGTGAGGGCCAGGGGTATGATTTCATTTTCAGGTCTCACTTGTTTTTTTCTTATGACAATTGATGAATGATGATTTTCAACAGACCCAGATCAATTCGTCATTGTGAGTAGTTTATGTAGGCCTTGCTATAGAAGGTGTGAAAGTTCTCATCATGATATGAAATTGATGTTATTTTTGCGGTGGTTTTATTTTTTTGCAAATTTTGTCATGTTTCTGAATCATTTTTTAATCCCACTAAATATCAAACCAATGTTTAATATAAAGCCTGAAATGTTTGTCTATTTTAACATATTAGATCTAACAATTAAGTGACATGCTAATTTGTTATTGTGTTATAATAAAGATTTAGTTCTTAGATTTATAAAAAAAAAAATGTTCATCAGGGCAACGTCATTTAAAGTTCCGTAGATGGAATGTGATTTGATGTCTGGGAACTATAATCAATGGTTGATTCGAGAGAAGCAATTTTTCAGGCTGACTGATTTTCTGGCAGCAATTATTTGTTGACCCATATAGTGGGAAAAAAAACTCATCCTTGCTGGATGGACACAAAATAACTCTTAATTAAAGTAAGGCCATTTTTCTCAGGCCACTTTACTTAAAAAAGAAAAAATGAAAATAATAGATTAGTGATGATGTTAATTTACCAGCTAGACTTATCATCATTAAGAAGATATTGGATTCAAAATTAATCCATATGCATGTCTGATACAATGTAACTTTGGTATCCAACTCCTACATTATATAGAAACTTGCAGCTGCCATCATACATGTATTCTAGTAAAGAAATGAATGAATAGAGAATCCAGAGCAAGATGATAGTAGAAATGTAATTGAAAAGGGAAAGACATAATGATGCAGGGAAACATGTAATTTAAGGAAATGTATAATTAACAATTAAACAATGGAGAACGGAATTATGTTTGACAAAGTGGATGAACCGTACGCGCCTATGAAAAATAACGATAACTAATAACCAAAACAATTGATACAATTTAAATACGATTTAGGGAAAGGGCACTTAGCAGGAGGGCTTTTTACTAACTTTTCCACATGGGGTCCACTTTAAATTCTTTAGGGGAAACGACGCTTGGACTGTGACAATTGTTCCGAAAATGTCTATCATGGGTTAGGGTTGCAATATACGTTTTATATTAGATTTAGGATATGAAGGGTGTATGAAGTCCAGGGCTGAAGCCAGCCATTAGATTAGTGTTGGGGATTGACCGCAGAGCGATTGTCGCCAGAGAAAATGCCAATTCTTTAAGGTCAGTCTGCATGGATATTGAATTTGGTGTACTATGCGGCTGTTCGTGTTGAGCCATGCTCTTGGTAACCCTGTATCTCGTGTTATAGACTGTGATCAAACAGACCGGCCCACCTGCAGTGTTTGCAATGTAGGATTAAATTGATCAGCGCTATGAGGTCACTACACATACGTTTCATTTCATTCTCTGGGATGTGTGCATAAAATGTGGGTTTATTCGGGTACCAAGCAAAACTGTTTGTTAATCAGGTCTGTCTACAAGGCCATGTACCATATTATCGGATGAGAAAACAAACTATGTAAATATCTAATATACTATCTAGACAGAATGTCCTGCTTTCATCATACTGTTTGAATTGTATTTTGTGGAGGCCTACATGCAACGCTGCTACATGTATAGATCTTTGAAATGGATCAATTACATTACACAATGTAAAAATCAGTTCAGCAGCCTTCAATTCTCCCAAGATGATCTACTTTGTTGCCTACATGTAATATTTTGTTTGATAATTGAAATAGCAGGCCTATAAACAGGAAAATAAAAATATGGGTACATACTAATATTTTGAGACTATTTGTATCATGAAATTTCCATTTGACTCTTATTTGTATCATTTTTTGGGAACAATTTAATCATTATGGGCCTCCAATTATTGAAAATAAAAACAAATGTTACTCTAAACTCTGTATATAATAGGCCTAAATGTTTTGGTTTTCATTTAAAAAAAAATAAATATTGAATTCTAAACTATTTGTAAGTTGCTCACATACATGTACATGTAGCCTATTATCTTTATATAAATTACTTGCATTGTGTGAAGTTATCAGACTGAATATACATTTAAAGTGCGCAGAGCTCTCTTCTTAGTGTGACTGTATCAATTGGATGAGCCTTTGATGAGGCCTCTCGATTGATTACTCACGCTATTCTTCCATGAAATTGAACTTGCTCACTCTCCCGCTATCAATTAGTGCATTCTGAGTAGTCTAATCCCCTGTCGACGTTAGGATTTCAACCCTGTGCAATTAAAAGGAGTACCATGCCTGATATTGCAGACTAAATTTATATGAAACAAAGATATGTTTTTGACATACAGCCAGTAGAAGTTGGGTAGAAGTTGGCATTGGCTTCATTCAAGACTTGATAATTTAATTCAAGTGGAAGAAAGGCAGTTGTATATAGTTTTTCAGAACAGAACATATTCTGAGTCTTGCCATATCATTTCACAATCATTTTCTATGACTCTGACTTTTTTTTAAAAATGGGATTAAAAAGATGAAAGCACTTGAACAAGGCTACATTTTGGCTAATTGCACTATCCCTAATTGGCATCCATATTTTCTATTAATTGCACTGTTACTATATTAATAAGTTTACTGCCATGAAAGATACATGTAGAAAGGGAAGCTAGGTGTATAATTAAAAAATTCTTTGTTAGATTATGAGTAGGGCCTACATACCAATAGCCTGTTCTTAGAATACTCAATCATTTTTGTTGTTAATAATTGTGTATTTAATATAAAATATTAGAAATCATGTCTATATTTTACATTATTCAGAGAACAAAGAAAATACCACTTGAAAGAAATGTTTATTATGAATGATTCATCTTTGAAACTGAAGAGGTGAAGTTTGTATCTAAAAAGAGCAGTAGCTGATTGCTACATTCTTGGCATTTCAAATCACTTGAAATAATGCTCCAGGGGATTTGAGATGGAATGGAAAGATCTGTTTACATCGGATAACTAATCTGGATTAAGTACTGAGTGTGAACACAGCATTCAATAGACCAAACAAATTACATTGAGATACAATATGCAGTCCATGTACAAATGACAAACTTGATAGTTTGCATTTTGCAATTTGAATATTTTTACTGCTAGAATTAATTAAAAGTGTCTCAACTACTCAATCAACAAGAAAGAGAGAGAGAAAAAATATAGGCCTATAGCAAGGACGTTGAATGTAATCCATTCTATTGAAATACATCTAGAGAGAAATTATTCCTCTCCCAATAAACATTGGATTAAGTTGTCAAAATTACCACCTACCTGTGCATTCAATTAACTGGAACAAGGTATTTGTGAAAGTGGTATAAAAAAGCAAAAACTGGAATGTCTAAATTTGAAATTAAAAATTAAGGAGAATTAAAAATCATTAAACTGGTTCATTTGAATGCAATCAAGGAAATATACACACACACACACAAAAAAGAAGAAGAAAATTAGAAGCAAATGAGAATTGCTGCAAGAAAATATTTGAACATAATGAAGGCAATCATATGAAATAATGTCTTCATAGATCTTTTGTGTTTTATAGTTTAAAGTTTATGTGTGAATTGGGTGGATGGTGATCAGCGTTGAGATAGAAATGAAACCTAATCCCTGGTGCATGAGATCAATATCTTGAAAATGTCAGTCAATATGAGGGGTTATTAGAGTCTATGATTTATGGGTGGATGGTGCGATGTCTGGACTATATCTGGGAGATTTTCAATCAGTTTCAATGTAAGCCAGAGATGAATTATAACTTTCCCTTTCACTTAAATTGTTTTAATTCAATAATGCATTCAGATTGGTTTTCATATTTACAACCAGTGTTGAAATTGGGTGGCGATTATACCCATTCAAAGTAGACCAGTTATTCCTGTTGTGTAGTAACGCATTAAATCTTACTTGTAAAATGTACTGGTTTTTGTGTGAAATGGCAAAAAACTTCAAAATATTCCTGACACATAGATTGACTGCCCATAGTGCCTGCGATTAAATTAAAAAGAAATATATATTTTTTATATTTCAAAATGATTTTCATACAGTGGATTGGGCTTTTTTTAAAACCATACATCTTTGTATTTAATTTAGATTCTTGTTGTGTTATCTTATATCTGTCCTTTGCTGTCAATACCTCATGAGTCTAATTGATTGCCTTCCACTACATGTAATCCTCTAAATTGAAGATGAGATTAAGTTAGAGACATTAAGCTTCCCTCATTTATCTTCTCAATTTGAGGCTATTGCCCAATCTGTTTTGTTTGTTTGTTAGAAAGAATAACAACTAGAAATTCACAGATTGAAGCAATAAATCGTCACAAAATCTTGTGTAAGGGTTTGATCATAGATCATACAAATCATAAAATGTAGCCAAAACTAAAGTTTTATTATTTTGTTTTGGTGCAGGGGAATGAATTAAGGAAACAAAAGACAAATTTCATTGATTGATTTTGTGGAAAATGTATATGTAAACGCCGTGAACGATATTAATAAAAGAAGGGGTGTATTTCATTTATTGTAATGTAATAGATGAAGTACAACAAATCAAATTCTGTGGGTGTGTGGCTCTACAAATTGTACACAAGAGAAAGAGGAATAGAAGCAAAAGCAAGGGAGTACATGAAGAGAGAGAGAG
>CALNVZ010003426.1:32431737-32480211 GCA_940671915.1 Paracentrotus lividus
CCAAGGAAATAGAATTGATCATTACTGAGGACATAAAAAAATGATACAACACAACACCTAACAAAAAAGGAGAAGCTTCCATGACTTCAAAAGAAATTTGATTCTGAATGTAGGTCGACATGGATACTTGAAAGTTGTAAGAATTCAGTAATCTGAACTATTCCTAATTTCCTTGAAAATGACATGTCTTGTCTAGCCGTGGTTTTCGTGGTATTTGTGGTTCAACCTCCTACTGAGATGATAGGAAGATAAGAAGGGTAATCCCCTAGATACACCTCAAAATACCACCCCTTTCTTGCACTGCAAACACTATACACCACTCCTTTTGGGCTAATATATGATGTTTGCAAATGAATATCTTCCTATTCTACATGTACAACATACCAAAATACAAAATACCACTCCTTTGTGGGCAATATATGATGTTTGCAAATATATTCCAAGCCTACGTGCACAACATGTGAACACATGTACATGTAGGCCTACAATGTTACAGACAGGGAACCTCCAGCCCCAATAGGATCAAAGCAAAATCATTTACAATGTTTGCAAATAATTTCCAAGACAATGCTTTTCATCGGTGGTGCATGATACTGGAACAATGACAGGTTGCATTGAAAAGCTATTTTTGGGATGGCATAAATTCTAACAAATCTGCAAACAAAAAGTTTTCCCACAGTTATATTGATATTTAAAAACTTACTCATGTATTTGCTTGTTTTGCGTGTTTTGCTGCTAAGGAACGGCATGGTTCATTTTCAGAGAGCAATTACTTTCTTAAAAAGTCTTCACAGAGAAAAGTACTTTTTATAATCTATTCTATTTCCTCAAAGCACATTTGCTCTTAACAAAATACATGTAGATGAATAATCCTTCATACAACGTACTTTAACCAAAGGGACTGAAAGACAACTTGTTAAAGTTTTTTCACTAAACAAAACACTTTACATGTAGGTAGTATTATCGGCTAACTTGTATCGTATTGATTGTTATAATTTTCTCAATATCCAAAAAGCAGAATTTCTCTTGATTATCTGAAATGGCACATTGTTTTTTTATTACATCTGAATGGTCTTTTCCACTACCAAAGAGGCCTGAGGGACTGTATTCACTTTTTTTTTTTTTTTTTTTTTACAGATAGAGTGTATCTGTAGAGATTTCTTTGCAATCTTTTCAATTTTCAAATAGCATGTCTTCCCTTTATTGTGAGTGTGTACATGTCCAGTATGTGGGAGGATGTTGGATGTGTTTCATCTAATTGGAGTGGATGGATGGCAAGATGGGGTTACATTACAGGAACTCAGTGCAATACAATCTCTGAGATTAGATAGAGAAAGGCTTAATTGGACAGGTGCACGGTAACACACCTGATCGTCGGGAAACAAATGTCTGCACGGCTACTTCTCATTATTTTATCAAGCTTCTTGTTTATGCTCTTTCTCTTCTAAATTGTACATTGTATTCTTCTTCTTCTTCTTCTTCTTCTTTTTAGGTCACCAAATTATATTTTATAATTAAAACCAGTCCAGTGTTGGACATAGGACTTACAATGTATGTATTCTATATTTAATGTTTGGCGTAGAAATTGTCATCTATTTTTCCAATGTATTTGTGCATGAATGTATTTTATTTTCAGTCTTTTTTCAATGAGTTTGTGTTTATTAATCTTGTAGGATTATTGATTTTTAGTTATTGCTTTTTATAGATTTTTAAGCCTTAAAGATAAACTTGAATTCTGGTAATGACAGAAAATAACTTTTGACAGAATCCAACTGAGTCTCAGTTCAAAACTATAAATACTTTCTATCCAATGATTTAGGAGAAAATTTAATAGCTGATTAATATTACCCAATGAACACCCAATATTTGTATATGTATGTAAGAAAGGGAAAAACAAATATCAGAATAAATTTTAGTTTAATTTTACAGTTTTTCTCAATTTACAATTTATTTTACATACACAGTACCAAGATTGGTTATAATATAATTCATGTAGGCCTACTTTAAAGGTGGATTACATATTCTGTGAAAGAATGATATATTTGCATATATTTTAAAATCTAAATGTATTTATCATTTATTATTTTTCCAGTTGAAAGTTTGGGAGTTGACCCAGCTCTAGAAGTAGACCTGATCCAAGGAGTTTACATGAGTGCTGTAGATTCACCAGACGTCACACAGGTAGCAGGGCACCCACATAGCTATGGACCTGCATTCAATTTTGAAGGTTTGTACAATATTATTAAGATGGTGGCGATGAAGAACAAGTGTCCCAAATCTGGAAAGAATGAAAGAGAAAGAGAAAGAGAGAGAGAGAGAGAGAGAGAGAGAGAGAGAGAGAGAGAGAGAGAGAGAGGGGGGGGGGAGCGAAGACAGACGAACAAACAGAGAGAGATGCTAATATGGACAAAAAATGAAAGAGAGAGAGCGAGAGAGAAAGAGAAGAAATAGCGACATACCTGAACATGTGAAGAGAAAACAGGATGAAAAGAGATAGACAGAGAATTTCAGAGAGAGGAAGAAGGAGAGACAGACAAATAGAAAGGGACATAAAATATAAAAAAATAAAAGAGGCAGAAAGAAGGGTACATTTTTAGAGAGTGGGGGAGAGAGAAAGACAGATACAAATGTAAGGATAAGGAAAATGCACTGACACAAAAAAAAAGAAGAAGGAGGAAAGACACTGAATGATATGCCCTCCAAAAAAAGAAAAAGACATCCCAAAATATATATAATGCACATGTACATGCTGTATGAAAAATGCCAGGAAAAATTGTAATGCTCTGATATTGATATCTATAATGTAGGTGAATCAAGGACCATTGAAGCTAATGAAGAGACTTATCAGAAGATGAAGAATTTACTGGCAGGGAGAGTGCCTGAATTTACTGTCTATGCTACTGTGTATCAGAAGAAGAGAAATAGTGGTAGCATTGTGTCTATTACTGTGGGAAGAATAAGGTAAGTCAGATCAGCAGTGATTTAAAACAAACCTGAAACTTTGGTAAATGCTTTCAGCCATTTCCATGTCCTGAAACTTTCATGAATTGAAAAAAAAAAGTGTTTTGATTATTTTTATCCTTGTATTTTGCAGCTCGAAACTTTGGGGAATCTTGACCCGTCATCAAATTCCGATTAAAAAAAGAATTCTAAAAAGCTCATTTTTATCTTGATAGAATACTTGTAATGTCAAATAAACACAGGAAATCGTGTCTGAGGTATTACACGAATTTTACAAATGATTTGAATATAAAGAGCTAATAAATGGGATGCCCACCATATTCTTCCTGAAGTGTCACACTTTATTTCCAATAATCTGATTAAATTGTAGGAAAATACAATGTATATCAAATGCATTCAAAATGTTTGTCAAAAAAATTTTCAACTGTATCTAATATGATTAGAAATGATTTGAGCATCCCGTTTGGCTCTTGAAAATTCAAGTTATCCGTAAAGTCATACATTAGCTTTGCAAGCAGCTTAGTGAAATATATTTGTACCTCCACTCTTTCCTGGTTGTACGATGGACCAAACTGCAATAAACCAACTATACACCCTGTGTAATAATTGCATAGTGTTCATTGTGTAATTACTTGGTGTGGGCCTGTATCGTATATGATCTCATTCGATGGTCACTAAATTAATCACTACCTTCAGTTTGGTTGTGATATCCTGTTTGTTATGTCGGCTAATGAATGCATAATTACAAATACATTGTAGGTCGGGTGGGCTATACTCGTTAAAATTTAGTGATGATCACTGTACAATGTATTACATATACAATTATATACTGTCTTGCTAACAGGCCTAGGCCCCTACATATAAACATGAGCAGTGAAATCAAATTCATAGGACCACTATTAAACGTTTTATCTGTAAAAGAGCTTTCTTTAGAAAAACCCATGTGAGCTACAAAAGAGTATAAACTGCTGTTAACGTACTGATGGAAATCCAAAGATGTTTTTTTTTTTTTTTTTTAAAGGAGCTATTTGTATAGGTGTCCTTGGCACATAAAGGCTCAAAAAGCTTTGAAACACAAAATTATCCTGTTGATTTTTGGTTGTTTTTGCTACATTTTCAGATAAAGAAAATGGGCTCCACTGAAAAGAACTTTCAATATACAGTATACATGTATATTCCCTCTTTACAAGGCTTCCCCATGAGCGTTAGTGATCTTGGCAATGTTATTTAACAAAACAGTGAACGGATATTTCAATGGTCTATTTTTACATTGTACAATAAAGTTACCTTGTACAAATAGATCTGCTTCCTTCTATATACCAGTACATTTAAAATTCTAAAGATATAGGAAGGCTTAAAGGGGTAGATCAGTAGTTGTAAAGGCAAAGAAATCCTACTGAAAGTGATTCCATTATACAAAAATATGTGTTATTCTTGCCATGAATTATGGCAAATTCTAGTGTATAATCCGAGTCAACGTAATTTTAATATTTATTTATGCCAATGCCTAGAGAGGCAACATTTTTTCTTTCCATTTAAGCCATTTTTTGATCAAATGTGCTTAAATAAACGGTGAATATTGTATTTAAACAATATAAAAAATATTTCCAGCTAACAAAGTTATTAAATATGCAAAGTCCTATATCTTCCACTTAAAAAAAAGAAAAGAAGTAAAATAGAGGTACATGCACCTCTTACTGAGTTCTGTTTCTATATTGGGTGTGCTGTGTCTGTTAAATTAACGCACCCCAGAATAGCAGTTGGCGTGCCCATATATCACGGTAGGAAACAGCTAATTACCCAGTATTCATCAGGATTGTACCCTTTTGATGTGACGTATCAATAACTATAGTTATTAATTGTTAGTCAATCTATGAATCACGCTAACTGTATTCTTACTCATCTGTTGCTATAGAAACTGCATCGCTCTCCAGGAATGAGCATGTAGCTATATATAGACAATGATGTAACTATATACAATAAAGAAGGAAGATTCTGTTGCTAACAAAGAGATTATAACATTTTTTGTATATCAAGGTTATCAGGAAATAATAATGATTTCCTGATGAAGTAATAATTTCCTGATAATGATGTAACTTGATCCCTTAGGGAATTCATCTGTCTTTGCTTCCCATGTTCAAGTCCATATAGAGCTCGATCAAGCTCCAGTGTAAACAAAGCTGTTTCATTGTAATCTGTCTTCACATATATTTTAACAATAACAGATGTGTTCTTGACCTAATGAAATTTAAAAAAAAAGAGAAAAATGGGGAAATTAACAAAAAAAGCCAAAAAACAGTAATTTACTTTTATTGGAGAGGGTGAAAGGCATATTTTCTTGATTGTATTTTCGTGATAAGATTGGAAAAGATGCATGTACTGCTCTCAATGGTTTACTTTGAATATGGAATATTTCTTTTTATATTTTTAACAAAAGTCATATTTTACTCAGTATCTTTGAAGTTTGACTGGTTTCACTAGCAATGAAGGGTTTGATTGTACACTAAATAATCTTTCCAGACCAGAAGACGAGTGTGGTTCCGAGAAAAACCCATCCACTCTTGATGAATTGGTGAAATGAGTCATTATGGTAATGGCACGCTTGGGAAACTAGTTATATTCATGCAACTCATATCATGTCGCACAAAATAAATACTTGCACTCATCAAAGCCAAGGCAAGAATGAACAGAAAATATGAAAAACACAATCAAAGTTACGAGGAAAGATATTATATTTCTTTATTCTGTCTTTTTTTGGTGTTTTTTTTGTGGGAATAAGTTACGCTATATATCATTTTGGTTCTTAAATACATCTTTGTGAGTACATGTGGAAGGACGAATTCAGCTTCTACTACACCCATGACAGCATGGTGAATGCAGACTGAGTTGATTCCCTACCCATTCAGTTTTTAATAATTGTAATCATGCATTACATATCATTCTGGTTTTTAGATACATGGAAATGAATTCTGCTTCTACTACATTTTGTGCACCCATGATGGTGTGGTCCAAACTGAGTCAATTCCCTACCCATTCAGATGTTAATAATTGTATTCATGTACCTCATATCATTTTGTACTTTTAGATAAATGGAAATCTTTGCAAGTACGCGGCCTGAGTCGATACCCTAGGCTACGCATTCAAATTCAAATAGTTGTATTTTATGCACATTGTGGTTTTCAGATACATGGAAATCTTTGCAAGTACGCGGAACAATGAATTCCGCTTCTACTACACCCATGACGGTGTGGTCCAAACTGAGTCAATACCCTACCCTTTCCAAGCCGAACAATGGTATAAGATTGCAGTGACAGTCAGCGGGTCTCAACTCAAACTCTCTGTTGATTGCAAGGAGAATACGACCAGGCAGATCAGAATACCAGACCTGGACTTTGATAAGCCAGGATTGAAGATTTACGTTGGTCAGAGAGGTGATAGGACATACTTCAAGGTATGTAAATGTCTCAGAAGTACTTTAGCAACACCAACCTAGCAGTCTTGAACCACACATTTTATTCATATCCAAACAGTCAACATTTTGTTCACTTAGTCTAGAAAGTGGAAGTATATTGAATGATTGAACATCTACGCTATGCACTTTACAACAGACAATTCCTCAAAATTTCATATGAAATCATTGATGGAACAAGAACATATTTGGTTGAGGTATATCTACTGTATATATGAACATGTAAATGGAACAATAAGAGGACATAGTTTAACAGATTCTTATTTGCTGCAATTCAAGTTGGGCTTTAAGTGATACAAAATTGCTCAAATACAACGCTTAAATTACAAACTACACCATTGTCCTACAGTTGTACCTTATGTTCATTAATTTGGCTTTTATTGTAACATTAATGCTTCTTCAACTACTATCTGCTCAATCAATTCTAATTTTGTTTTCTTTTTATATTCATATATTTTTAAATTGCAGGGCACATTACAAGATGTGAAGCTGATAGCCTCTGCTCAAGGCTTTGTTGCTCAATGTCCTTACATGGGTAGATCATGTCCTACATGTGCTGAATATCACACGATGGTTGAGACTATAACAAGACTAGAAAACCAGCTCCATCAGATGGAACTCAAGGTAAGTGACTTATTTAATTAAGATTAAATCTTTTTATCTTTCCAAATGATTAAAAAAAGACGTTCATGTATTTACAGGGATGTAGTAACATTGAATGATACATGTATTCAAATCACATTTTATTCGATTTAGCTTATTTTGCCAACATAATTATAAACACTTAGGTCAGTCTGTTATCTCTTCAAAATTACAAGCTTATTGCTTGCTTTACCTTCGAGATATCAATGATTTCATACTAAAATCTTACAAACCATCCCGAATGGTTTATAAAACCATGTGCTTTCCACAAAGCACAACATACACCCATTTCCTGTTGTATAGTCCCCATCCCTAGCGGCCTGCTGAGCTAGCAAGAGAGGGTACTGGTGTTCGGCTGTATGCTTGGCATTGTTTGTTACACTGTTTTAAGGTAGTAAATGACATCCATTTGATCTGAAACTTTCAGTAGTTTGTTTCTACTGTTGGAACAATATAATTTTATTAATCTTGATCCAATTGCTCTCGTTTTTGAAAGCTACCCAATCCCTTTAAAGAATATATTCAATAATCCATGATATTAAAAAAAAGTAATATATAAAATATTAAAAAAAGAAATGTCCCTGCCCCTTGCAAATAAAATTGGAACAAAATTTTAGAATTTGAAAAAAATTTTGTTGGTGATAATAGTTTAGTTGAGACTGATTCCATACCAAAACTAAAAACTCTAACAAAAAATAGGAAACGGAAAGCAAAGCTTGTAAGCTATTAAGTGGTAAAATAAGTGACATTGATTGAAGCTTCTTATAGGCATGTTAGAAATTTGATAGCAAATTTAAAGGGTGTTGAGTGGTTAGAATGATAGGATGGAGTAGTTGTTAGGGAATCATCACTTTATTGCAACATCAAAAATTGATCAAAGGAATATGATTACCGTTTCAAACATAAAAGCAGATTATGCCCACATGTATTATTAACACATATGATTTATGGGAGAATAATTCAAGCTATGCGTGTTAGATACTGGACACCGAAAAGCAACGTATGCGTGTTTGGAGAGTAATTAAACTTATTTCTGGTCAGGAAGCGTCTATTGTTTACTGAGTAACCTACGTCAGATTGATTGAAGGTTTAATAGAAATACATGCCAGGTAAAGTTTGTGACCCTTGACCCCTGAAGGTCAGGAATCACTTTCATTTTCTATTCATTAAAACAATCCATAATAAAAACCAGGATATTAATATTTGTACTTTAATTGGATTAAACAAACAAATAATATAAAACATCTGGAAATCACAATTTGTATTGATTTTGGCAGATAATTTACCTCAATGATTCATCAGACTATTAGATAGGAAGTAGCTCGGTCAGCTGTTTGAAAGGTTTTCCCATCTGTTTTAATTTACGATGAAGGTCATGTACTTTTGTAGTAGTATACCGGGTAACCTTCATAACAGCATAATTTCAGGAATCTTACTTTCCGGATCTAATCATGAGTATATACTTACTCCCACTAGTTAGTACATTGTGTATCAAGAGAATCAGAAGAGATGATAAAATATATTTTATAATTTTTGGCTTATCTTCGCCAAAGTGTTCTATGATTGCAGTCTAACGACTTTTTCAAAAATAATCCCCCCAAATTGTTTTTTTTTTTTTAATCAATTAGTTTAGTTCAAAATATTGATATGGTCTGAATATGGCAAGGTCAAGTTTTAAAAAATATGGCAGGTAACACACAGGACATGTAACAAACGGGACAGTTATTTCCTGAAATATTTTTTCATTAAACATTTGGTGTAGCCAAGGTGTAGCAACATCTTGTGTAAAAAATTCCCGCTGATAAGACAAAAGAAACATAATACAACACACAAATGTAAAAATACTTATTGTGTTTCATTATTAAGGTGGAAGGGGAAGTAATAAAACTACATAAGCTCAGCAACTTTTGTGAGACTTTTCTGAGACATGAATACTTTAAGACTAAAAAAATAGAAAGTTATGTGCTAGGTTAGTTACAGTTTCACCAGAAGTAGTATTGAAACAGAAAATACATACTTTTTTGTTGTACTCCTATGATAAACCTTAAAAAAAAAATGATTGAAAATAGGCATTTTTTATGCATTTTTTTCATGAATATTAATGAGCCTTGTGATATCATATGACCTTGAAATGACTTTTTGTCCTCATTTGCATCAAGTTCATTTCACACCCTTTATGGTGATATATGACACATTATATATACCTTTACAAACCCACTGACACACTTGAAACACAAATGGTCGAAAGGTTGAAAAAAATCACCACCTACACTTGTAAATTTACAAGTATTTAAGACCTTGCCCTAAAATGAAACTAATCATATCAAACAGTTGAAAAAGCCCACACGTATTTTGTCCCAGTAGACAAGACTATAAAGAACAAGTTCGTGCAAGCCAGCGCTTAGTGGAGTCATTTAGGAAACCACTATTGCCATTGTTAGTCTACCGGTATGTGTGGGTGAACATTTTTTTGTACTGTTAGGTTGTTGAAAATTGTAAGATAATAGTAAAGTGCAGACCAATTAATACACCCAAACAGGATCCAAGTAAAAAAAAAAAAATGTACATGTACGACCTCTGTATTATATTTTTGTTACATTACATTCTGTTTTGGGGTAGATTTTACTACATGTAATACCAATAAATCTTCAACTGTGAATATTCCCTTTAAATACCTGACTATTTCTGTTTCTATTTATTTTATAGTTTCAAGTGTCTGAGGCCCGAATTGATGAGTTGGAGTCATGTTCATGTGATAAAGGTTGTCATGTGAACGGAGAATTAATGGAACATAATTCAAGATGGACAGAAGACTGTTTGGACTGTACATGTCAGGTAAATAAACCCCACTAATCATCACTTTCTCACTCATATTTTAGTTTTGATGCAATAATTTGTTCTTTGATTGTACTTTCGCTTTACTGTAGTTGTCACAGTCATACTTAACTTATTGTTACCCCACAATCATCATCATCATCATCATCAACATCATCATCTTAGTTATCAGCTTCAACATCATCATCATAATTATCATCATCATAATCATCATCATCATCATTATTATTCACCTCATCATCATCATCATTTTCAACATCATCAACAACAACAACAACATCATCATCATCATCAACATTATCATCATCATCATCATCATCATCATCATCCTCATCCTCATCCTCATCATCCTCATCATCATCATCATCATCATTTTCAACATCATCATCATTATCATTATCATCATAATTATCATCATCATCATTATTATTCACCTCATTATCATCATCATCATTTTCAACATCATCAACAACAACAACATCATCATCATCATCATCAACATTATCATCATCATCATCATCATCATCATCATCATACTCATCATCATCATCATCATCATCATCATCATCATCATCATCATCATCATCATCATCATCATCATTATCATTATCATCATAATTATCAGCACGTCTTCTAGAAATAGACACAGATATAGCAAATACAAGTACAAGACGTCTTTCTTTTAAAATAAAGTGCAATGTTGTATTTATTAATCTTCTAAGCAATCTTTGAATGTCTTTAGCTCTACTTAGAAAGCTTAAATATTTTGTAATTTAAAATACTTTTTTTTTTAAATCATGTTAATTAGTCCAGTGTTTTGAACTCCATGTTTTTTGTGTGCAATGGTGCATGTACTGATTGATTTGTGAATAATTATTGTTTTGTATTCATACTTGTTTGTAAAACCATTAACACATACATTTCAACCTTTTAGTTGCTGTGTTATGTGCATGTATCTTATATATTTTCCAAATAAACTATAAATAAAATAAAAAAAGCAAAAACAAAAACAAACTATCACCATCAAATGTAAAATTTTAATAGCAAAGCTCTGAAAATGTGTTTGTTTATGGTGTGATGTTTTTGTTGATAGATGAAGTATGTAGAATGTAATATAAGCACTGCTTGTTGACAACCAGCAGTAACTGATATTGATCTGGGTGGGTTGTGCACTTTTGTTTTTCTGAGAAAATATGTGTATCCACCCAATATTGATATTATTATTATTATTATATTATATCTACCCACTCTTGATATTTAATGGCTACCTGCAATAATTGAAAAACATAGGAAAAACAGGGTAGAGCCATAGACATACACCAAATATCAATAGAACAGATGTTGTTTATCCACTCTGTGCCGCCTCTATACACTAGTTGTGTTCACACGACCAGCATTAATTAAAGTTAACCCCAAGTTCCCCTCGAGAATTAAAATTAAAATGAACCTGACTCTGGGTAATAGCCATCAGGTTTTTCATCCTTGTGGATAAGAAACCTTAATAATTAAAACCCTGATGGTACCGTGCAAACATAGGTACTTTATTTCACCCGGGTCAAATTAATCATAGTGATTTAATTTCTCTTTAATACTGGTGCTAGGGGATTACACAAAATTAAAAGAATAATAATCTTGTCGCAGGCAAAGTTTTGAGCTTATTGGGTGCAGTGTACATGTAGAGGAATTAGAACTTCCTTTGGATAGGAAATGGAGAATAATAAATTCAATATAAGTTTAATAAGAAAACAAAACAATAAAAGACTAAATATGAATCTTTGCAATATTGAAATCTGTGAAACCAAATCATTTTGTTTTAAATTCATTTTTATTTAATATGAAAACTCATATAAAATAAAGTTTCTTCACTTGTTTTTTTTTTTTTTTTTTTGCCCATAACAGTCAGGCCATGTTACTTGTGAACCTGTAGAATGTGCACCTGTATACTGCAAGAATCCTATCTACCAAGCAGGCAATTGCTGCCCAATCTGTAAAGGTTTGTAAATAACATTATATTTATTGCATGTGTGAAGATAATCATGATTTATATGGTAAATGAAGATTAACAGAATCAAATAAAAGTTACAATCATGAATGTTAAAGCCTACAAGTAAAGGATGATTTATGAATTTTTATAATTGCAAAAATAATTTGTCATATATATTTATATTTTTATGTAAAAATGGTAAAGCACTTTGATCAGTTCGTACATGTAAATAGAAGAGCACTATTTAAAACAACTATTATTTTTTTTAAAATTTATTATTTATATGTGTATATTAGTTAAATTATAATTTAGCTGAGCAATGAGCAAATAAAGAAGGAATTGCATGGCAATAACCATAAATGAATGGCAAATAATTCAGCATCAATTTTCACCACTTTCTCTTTAGTTGTAATTGTATTACCATTGTTCTTTCCGAGGACAGAGATCCAGTTTAAGAAAACATATACATTATACTATGCACGTCTACTTGTACATGTTTGTGGAAATTCAAACAATTCATGCTCCTTTTAATGTTAATTTCAAAGTTTTTAACTCATGTTTTTTCACTTTGTTTTAATATTTAGCTAATTGTACAGTATCCGGAGTAACCTATCATCATGGAGAGGTATTTCAACAAAAAACATCTCGAGGAGCTCTGCAGATTTGCAGTGTTAAAGAATGCAATGTAAGTTACAGTCTCATTACTTCAAGATATTTATTAAAAATATTACCTCAATTGCAGCTCTTTGCTCATTTCAAAAGGTCAAGTTTTATTGGGAATTTTAATATACTGCAATGCAAAATTCAAAGTACATATACTCACTCCCAAGCTCTTATCAAATCATTAACCCCAAAAATGTTCCATTGAATGGAAATATCATCAAGAAGTTAAAAAGGGCCGCCCTTGAGGGCCAGGGTTCTATTTTAGTTGCTGGGTAGAGTAGACGGGAATACCATGAGTCGGTTCTTGGATAATTACACCCTGCTAAAAATCTACCACATAACCCTTTTTTTTTGGGGGGGGGGGGTGTGTTGTTGTCCTGGTGGTAATTGTCCAGGGGGTAGTTGTCCTGATAAGTCATGAAATGTAGTATAACTGCACAGTATCTCATATTTTAACATTTTTTAGAGCAATTGTTTGGGTGATACAAGTCTTGATTTGATTTCATTGTAGAATGGTGGTACATCAACACAGAGACAGGATAGTGTAAGTAATATGTGTCCTACACCATCCTGTGCTGTATCAGAGAGATTTACTGTACCAGGAAGCTGCTGTGAATTCTGTCAAGGTAATCATACATTTCAAACATGTTTTCCCTTCTCACATAGTCAAATTATTCTTTATAATCTCAAACAGACCCCCTTCTTTTGAAAATTCCAAGGATCAATTCCAAAACATGTGAACACAATATCAGTTTTGCCGGCCCTGAAATTTGGAATGATCTTCGTCTTCAAATTTGTTCTTTTTACAACAGTTCAAACATTCAAGAACAAAATGAAAACATATTTTTTTCACCCTCTGATCCATTTGGCATGAAAATGGCTTGAGGAATTGTTGAAGTTTTAATTTCACTGTCTAAACTGTTCATTACTTAACACAAAATAATAGAATCTAATAAACTTGCCTCTGATGTTATGTCATAAAGAAATATGTATTAAAAAAAATGTTTCGATAATATAAATTAAATGTGCCTTTTCTGTTCCTAACACCTTTGTATGTTCTTTAACAATTAAGAGCTCAAGATAAGCCCTAAACTGTGTTGCAATTTCAATATTTTGCAGGAACCGATTACTGTGCCATGGGTCACAGCTGTGCGTCTCCTAAGGTCTGTGTGAACGCACCCACATCCAGTGAGTGTGTGTGTCCTACCGGCTACCTGCAAGCCAATGGCAACTGTACAGACATCAATGAGTGTGTCGTGAGTGAGACACAGCCCGATCCCCACTGCTATGAAGGAACGCTGTGTGTGAACACACCGGGCAGCTACCAGTGTGAATGCAAACCGGGTTATGAGAGGGTTACAGATACAGCATGTAGACGTGAGTTACATCATCATCAGTTACATTATTTAAAAAATGACAAGCCCTGAATTAGACCTGCTGCAATTACTTACATATTATGAATGAAAAAGGAATAAAATCGAACAACCACATTAGAACAACTTTACATCTCTTAATTCTGTACAAATTACTGCAGCTACATCCATGTTTATCATGTCGATGGCATTAAATTTATCACTTTTTGAATAATTGAGATTTTGAGGTGATATTAGATCATATTTCGATTTTTACCTAGATGCATAATAATGGTAATTTGTAGTGGATCAAGAGGTTGACTATATAAGCACTTCATAATTTGGTGAAATTATCTGATGTTCTTCAACAGGGTTTAAACATTATTTTATGATTAAGGGCCATTAAATCCACCCATGCACTCTTTTCCATTGTTTTTGAACTGCATGTAAATTAATTATTTATTCTGGCCAGACTATTGTTACCATGTAAATGAAAATAATGGTTTAAAGATATACGACTTCACATTTGAGGTACAAGTAATCAGTATTCCAGGGAGTGTTTCACGAAGTCATACGAGCGACTGGAACATGTTCTTGGGTGCTATAGTAATCCCATGCACTATCATTTAGCACAAGAACTGATCACCAGTCGTTCGTGAAGTCATTCATAAATAACGACTTGGTGAAACACAGCCCAGGTCAATTATCTTGTATACTATATGTTCAATATCATGATAGTATGTACACTGATAATTATTGTTACTTAAATGTTTCATTCATAAGATACTAGTGTTGTTGACACCCATCTTCAAATCAAATCACATCCAATCAAAATCATCATAATTATTTTATTTCAGAGATTGATGAATGTGATGCTGGAACACATAAATGCAATGAAAATGCAAATTACATTGATAATGATTGTTCCATCCACTGGGCCTAAAATCCCATCATCAAATCAAATCAAATCAAATTATATCAAATCAAAAATCACTTTCTTATTTATTTCAGAGATTGATGAGTGTACTTCTGGAACACATAACTGTGATGAGAATGCAGAATGCACTGATACTGATGGTAGCTTTACTTGTACCTGTCAACATAGATACTATGGAGATGGCACATACTGCTTCCGTAAGTCTAGGCTTTATCTATCCACACTAAAACCTTGATTCCATGTCACACCATTTGATGTGACATGGGATTGTGAAAAAAATACAGTAATTTTTGCCCATTTTTGTACAGAGCAGTTCATACAAATCAGCTGTTTTTCCAATGCTTGTATGAACTGCTCTGTACAAAAATGGGCAAAAATTGCTGTCTTTTTTTTCACGCTGTATGGGCCTTGAAGTGATATGTGTCCCAGGATTTATTAATACAAAAGCATTTGCAAGAGTTCTTGAGGTTTAAAGGTATATGCTCAATAGTTTTCTGAAAAGGGTTTCTCAACTGCAGCACCCATTTGATGGAACAAAATGTATACCAAAGGATTGAGAACTACATGTACAATCTTTCGTTTGAAGGCAGTATGGTTCTTATTGTTTTTATGCTCTTAAATATTTAATACTATTTTCACTATCATTGTTAATATTATTATTACGATTGTTATGATTATATTGTTCCTCTCTCTCTCTCTCTCTCTCTCGCTCTCAGCTATCTGTAGTAAGGTATGTCAGAATGGAGGTGTGTGTATAAGACCATCAATGTGTGAATGCCCACCAGGCTATGAAGGAGATGCTTCTATTATATTATTATGATGATGATTATGATTATGATTATATTATATTGTTTTTCTCTCTCTCTCAGCTATCTGTAGTAAGGTATGTCAGAATGGAGGTGTGTGTATCAGACCATCAGTGTGTGAATGCCCACCTGGATATGAAGGAGATTCTTGCGAACTTGGTAAGTAGATATTTTTAGTCCATCTCTCTTTTTAATCCCTCATTTTTTATCAAGAATAGAAAACAAGCTTGGTTAAATATTTAAAAAAACATCAAATATATTAACAGATAATTTGAAAAGAAATATAGTCCATCTCTCTTTTTAATCCCTCACTTTTTATCAAGCACTGCATAATAGGCTCCTATAAAGATATTACAAAGATATCATCCTTTTAGTTTCACTTATGTTCAGACTTTTGTATTATGAACAGTCTATTCTGATTACAATGAAGTACTTGGGACCACTCCAATTATATTGTTCATAACAAAGTTTTGTTATAATTAACATTAAAGGTTTGCATATTTTTGCAATAAAGATTGACCTCCATGCATGTCGTGCCTCATAATGAAATCTTGTTGTTTTTATGCTCATGAACTCTCTTTTGTCACACAATTGCACACACAAGTTTCTGATTGCATGCTATGTGCACCAATATATTAATTATTTGTTTCTATATAAAAAAAAAAAAAGATTATCGACCACTATCGAACTATTTTTCTTTTTGCCTAATGGTGAAATAATTAAATTTTCTTCTTTCTTTTCTTTCTTAGATAAGGATGAATGTAGCAATGGGGAGAGCCAATGCAGTGGACATTCACATTGTGTAAACCTACCAGGGAGCTATCACTGTGATTGTGATGTGGGCTACTATAGTGACATGGCTTATGTGGACTATGGAGCATCATGTACAGGTTAGTTGATCAATACAGTCAACCTTGCTTAAGTCATCTTCTCTTTTCATGCCATTGTTTTTAAGTCATTTTTTAAAGTCCAAACAGATTTGACTTAGGCAAGGAGGGAATAGAGCAACGTCCATCTGGCGCTGCTCACTGTAACTGTGATGTCGGGCCCGCGAAAAAAGGGGCAAAAAGAATTTCTGTTCAACTTTGTTTCGGACAATAAAATTTTGAGCATTAGAGCATTATTGTCAACTGTAGTATGAGGAAATTTTGACATGCTGCAAAATTTTTCGCTCAATTCATATCAATCAGTGAGTTTATGAAGTGGCCTCAATTCAATCTTTTTCCCCTACATGGATGATTGATAGTCCTTGACTCATATTCACAAGATCACTTTTGATTTCAGTCGAATGCTTTATGTAATTAGCTCTAGAGAGGCATTCTACAACTGTAAATCGAGTGTGCTTTGTCTACTCTTGTATTCTGTTATAACTCATAGAAACCTTTATGTTATTGTGTCTTGCATTAGTCAAAACCTTTCATTATTCATAATTTTTACTTTGATTCTAGATATCGATGAGTGTGAGACGTCCAACACATGCGACAAGAGCCGTCTTTGTATCAATACGGAGGGTTCATACGAGTGTCGGTGTTCAGCTGCTAGTAGCTGCTCCACGGCATGCCGTACAGACTGGGGCAAGAAGGGTAATGGAGCTACGTGGGATACACACATGTGTCAAACGTGTACCTGCCAGGTAAAATAACCAATTTATAATTATAGTAGGAATGTTGTTTTATTTACCCAGGGTAGCCACTTCAGTTCTTATTAACTGATCTACCACTGGGTCATGTACAACATTATATGTTATAATCACCCAAAGCAACTTGATGAGAGCTTAGGGTTATGAGCTATGTTTAGTTACTACTCTGATAATACGTTTACCCCACCTACTACTTCAAATACAGTTAATTTCCATTAATACAATCTATAGACGAATTCGGGCAGCATTTCATGGAAATGAGCCCTCTATGTGCCCGCCATATAGCTGGGGGTTACCCAGTGTACTACGCATGCGCCATGTGCGCTTATGTCTGCGCGTTTGTACATTTTCCTTTGTTACGCACACATGCAAACACAAGGAGCATGCGTTGTATGTTGGAAGCCCCCCAGCAATGGCTGCCACCATGACAAAACATCACCCAAACCGAATTTGTCTATTTGGAACAAAGGCAATATCTCGTAACAAAATCTAAGGCTGAAAGGCAAAGTTTGAATTTGTGCCTGGGAGATTGATGTTACAAATTCTTATTGTATCTATGCTCCTTATAACTGGAGTATACTGTTGACATTTACTCACCCACACCCCAAATAACGAACTTGCTAAATGTTACTGTTTTCTTTGTTTCTTTGCAGACTGGTGTAGTGACGTGTACCCCACAGGTTTGTGACTGCACCGATCCAGAGATTGATCCTATTTGTTGCCCGATGTGTGTGGCAGAGATTCAACAATGTCTTCATCAAACATCAGCTATCACCTATAACCATAGGGAATGGTGGACCCATGAATGCAAAGATTGCCAGTGCATGGTAAGAAAGACAAAGGAGGAAGATGATGATTATGATATTGATTATAATTACGATGATGGTGATGATAGTGGTGGTGGTTATAATGATGATGATTATGATGATGATGATGATGATGATGATGATGATGATGATGATTATGATGATGATGTTGATGACGAAGGTGATGATGATGATTGAAATGTGGTTGTCAACAGTGTCTTCTTTTTATTAGCTATTACCTATAACCATAGGAAACGGTGGACCCATAACTGCAAAGATTGCCAGTGCTTGGCAAGAAAGACAGTATAGAAGCAGGATGGTGATGATGATGATGATGATGGTGATTGTGATGATGATGATGATGATGATGATGATGATGATGATGATGATGATGATGATGATGATGATGATGATGATGATGATGATGAGGATGGTGGTAGTGGTGATGATGGTGGTGGTGATGGTGGTGGTGGTGATGGTGGTGGTGGTGGTGATGGTAGTGGTTATGATGGTGGTGGTGATGGTGGTGGTGGTTGTGGTGGTAGTGGTGGTGATGATAATGCTGGTGATTATTTTTATGTTGTTGATGATGTTGTTGATGATTGTGATAATTGTAATTGTGATGGTAATGAAGGGGATTATGATGATAAGAATGAAAATGAGATAAGGTTGTATTACATCGACTCGTAAAGAGTGAACACAGATTAAGTTCATAATAATGATATGATTTGATAATTGTATTTTTCAGGAAGGAAGCATCAAATGTAAACCCATCCAATGCGAAGACCTGAATTGCCCTAATGTCTACACTCCAGTCGGTGAATGCTGCCCTCGATGTCAACCACACAATGCATGTGACCTTACGACCCCTGGACCAAAGGTCACGACTTCTACAGCTACTTGCATAATGGATACAGGAGTTGTATATTCTCACAAGGAGAGATGGTTCTTAGATGAGGATCATTGCACAGAGTGTGTGTGTAAGGTAAGAACAATAAAGTACAGCATTGAAAGCTGATACCAGGGCCCCGTAACACAAAGGATTACGATCAATTGCAAATATGAAGGAACCACTCTGATTGGTTGATGGTCAGTCTTTTGAATCAACAGCGCATGCAACGACAATCTTGATTGGATAATGCAACTTTGCAAAAATTTGTGTTAGAGGGCCCAGGTGTTGAAAAGTACATTTCACATTATTGGCATAATGGACTCCCATTTTCACATGGTGCTTGGTACCAACTGTTTTGCCTATTGTGTATCCATACTCATTGTAATGGGAGTGAACCAGTAAAATTGTGAACTCATTTTAAATTGAAATTAGCACATAAAGTTAAAGGATATAAATTTGTATTCCAACTTCATTTTATATTTATTGAACTACATAAAATTTTATTCAAATACATTGCACAAGTAATAACCTGCATTTTCAATGAGACATTCAGTTCATTTTCAAGATAATAAAATATGTATCAGTAACAGATTTATTTTACATTTATGGCACTGGGGACACTATTTTGGAGAGAAATTTCATGCCATTAAAACAATGAACATCAACCCGTCTCTAGTACAGACTGTAATGCTGGCTTAAATCCATTCATACTTATTCTTCAGGTGATACATTGTATAGCTTTGAGACTTTAAGTTTGATACCATTCTATCTTTTCTTTTCATTGTCTTTTAGGATGGAAACATTTGTTGTGCTTACAACAGTGCCTGTGCCCCCTGATTATCTGATGTGTGGGACTGAAGATCATCATGTGTGCAAACTAATATCTATACCATAAGAAGTTACGTGTAACCCAGCTTTCTAAAACCCAGTGTTGATCAACTATGCATGTATAATCTGAAAGCTTATGTCCCCAAGCTTTTCAATGATACAAGTACATTATTTACTGTGGTTGTTTTTGTGATGGCTTTATTTTCGTGAATTTTTGCAAACAATCCTTGCAAAATTCCTACTTCAATATAAGGCTATTAATAGTACTGAAGACATGTGTAATCTAAAAGCTTACGTCTCTAATCTCTTCATTGATACAAGTACATTATTTACTGTATAAATGGTTGTTTTGGCGATGGCTGTATTTTCGTGAATGTTGCAAAACAATCCTTGCAAAAATATCCACTTCAATATAAGGCTATTCATAGTACTGAAGACATCACAAAAGTCTCAAAATTATTCACTAGCGAATTTTTTGCAACTACATATTAGTCCAAAATCGTGAAAATATTGGCTTATACAGTATTTTTGTATATCTTTTAGGGCCCTACAATTGCAAACAATAGTCCTTTCATGCATCAACAAGTATTTATTGTCTGCTGTGCATAGGTTTATAAAGTCCGGCACTTTGTGCAGTTAGAACAGGATGGTCTTAAAAGTTTCAGTTCAATAAAAGATAATGAATATTCTTTGTACATGTATGCAAACTTACCATGTTTCAGCTAATTAATGCCAAGTCACAAAACAAAATATAACCTTGCAATACATGAATTTTTTGGGTGTGAAATCTTCCATTTAAGACAACCATAGTGAATAATTGTAGACATTTTCAAAACAATGTTTGATGGGCATTACCATGAAAAATCTCTCAAGGAGGCGCACGGAAGCCGATACATTTTCATGATATGTGTGTATTTATACTATTGCTGAAAAGAATGTTGTGTATTAACTTTGGTTTTTGAAAGCTGGTGTTCAGGTTTATTGGAGAAACTAGTAAAGTTGGGGCTTAAAAGAAGCGCATTTATGCCGTGTTGATATAAGACTACCGGTATATGGCTATTATCATGAACGGAAACGTTTAATGTAAATAATGAGAAGAACTATAGCCATAATGTTCATGGAGCAGTAGCATATTACCTTCATCTATTCCATCCTGTGCATTCGTTTTATATATCAACTGACAATAGTGATTTCATATTTGTATTTTGAAAGTGACAAAACTGTATCTTCCATATATCTTACGAGTTGTTTATATATCTGTGAATTTGTCTGTGAGAACATGTAGAATATTATGCAAACAGTTACAGTTGAGTTTTATGTGCTGCTTCTTTGAGTCTTTATTTCAAATTATGCTATTTCTGTTGTACATTAGTCTTGCCAGTATATACCTCAATTAATGGTCTGAAATTTTATGTGTTATTTAATTTTTAACTTGCTTTATAGTGATTATCACGAAATTTAGAAAACATGGAATGGTGTGATATCGTACAAACCTCCAACGCCGAGGCCAAGTTCGGTTATAGCTACTTCCGGAGGTATTTTTCACAAAGATCTGTGCATGAAAATGGGCACATTTTTATATAATTTACGCAATTAATTAAAAGCATTGTAGAGGTTTATATAACAAGATAAACGCCTGTGTATATTTATCAACTTATTATTTATATATTAGAGTATTATTTTTGTGTATATGCTTTGCCATGATTAAAGTTCTTGTACTAAATGATCAAACCACAAAAAAAGTTATATATCCGTGTAGTGACGATCAATATGCAAACATTTTTTAATTGATTTTTAATTATATTTTCATGTAGTTTTAGGCTCTGAGGCTGTATATATGTACATTCATAGTCTTTATTTAATTTTAATACTTTGTGAAAATCAAATAGATTTTAGAAGTAGCTCCACCCCCCCCCCAAAAAAAAAAAAGAGAAGAAAAAGCCAACAACTCAATGTTTGTTCATAATTGAAGAAGTTTTGTGTTAAAACTTTAATGTGAGGAGCAAGTATTAAAAGTGAATTCCCTAAATAGCTGTATATGTTGTACCATGGTACATAGTCACTACTGAAGGGTTTTTTGCAGACACATGTTTGCATCTGTATCATTATTATTGAGATACATTTGAGTGTATTGTATGGTGACCTCTAACACACGATTTAATTATTTCATGGAATAATGTAAGGAAGTAATAACAGGACCCAAATGAGCGACATCCGTCAATTCCATACCTATTGTAGTGTGTAAATTATGTATTTACAAAATTATCTAAATAGTTGATGTCTATGTACTAGATAATTCAGTGTATTAAATGTACATGATAACAATGTGGTTGTCCTGAACACAATACTAATAATGGTATGTTTTCTTACAAAATAAAATATGCATCAAAACTCAAAGACTGCATTGTACTTTACCAGTGATTGAATCATGTGACAATAAAATAACATCAAGTACATGTACATTGTTGAAAGGATGGTAGTGGATAGTGAAGGAGTTAGAGAAAGAGAGAGAGAGGGGTGGGGCAAAAGAGAGGGCAAATGAGGGGGAGGGCAAGAGAGAGCAAGAGGGGTAAGAAAGAGGGTGAGAGAGAAAGAGACGGGGCAAAAGAGAGAGAGAAAGAGATTGCAAGAAACATGGAGAGATAAAGAGGGTAAGAGAAATGCATGAAACTAAGAAATGAGGAGGGTGAGAGAGAGAGATGGGGCAAGAGAGAAATTGAAAGAGACAAAGGTAGATAGGATGAGTGAGAGAGAGATGGACAAGTGAAGGGCAAATGTGTGAGAGAGAGAGAGAGAGAGAGAGGATGAGAGAGATATTGAAAGAAACATAGCATACTACTAGTAATTGCTTCTGCTAAATATTAAAAAAAAAATGTGTGTCATGATTACAATAGTATAAAGCCAGATGGAATAATGTTAATGATGAGTATGGATATGCTAGTGATAAACTATTCTGAAAAATGAAGGCAATGGTGAAAATGATATTGAAATTATAGGAATGAGGATGATTATGATAAAAAAGATAAAGAACATTTTCCATCTTTCATTAACCTGTTCATCCTTCCTATTATTTGTTCTTTCTGGCATACATTATGTCAGTCTGTTGTTTGTCCGACCTATCATTTATCATTTCTGTCATACCTTTTCCATCTTTCAAAAACTCATTTGTCATTCTTATCATTCATCCTTTGTCATACATTCTTTTCCTTTTGAATCGACTCATTTATTCTTTTCTCCCATTCATTTTTCCATCTTTCATTGACTCATCCTTTCTTTTTATCCTTTCTGTCATACATTATGTCTATCTGTCATCAACTAACTCCATCCTTCATTTCATTTATCTTTTCTGTCATACATTCTTTCTATCATTCATTCTCTCAATCATTTGTTTTATCATACACTCATTCATTCATCTCATTAATGTATTCTGTCATTTACTCATTAATTATTTCTGCCATTCTTTGCATCATACATATACACATTCATTTTTTCATTCTAATATGAACAATTAGTTCCTTTGAACACTTAGGCCCGAATTCACAAAGGTGGTTTCTGCCAAACCCACGGATCCGCGGATTTGTGAATATTCATGTAATAATTACGCTTAATTGTAGCGCGTACATTGAAAAAGGTCCAATATGAATGCGCGATTTTGTCATTTTGCACGAGATATACGCCAGTTGCTATGGTGTTGACATAATGAGCCCACGGTTTTGAATTAATGAGTCCACTGTTGAGTCAACGGTTTATTTAAATTAATTTGAATAAACAGCAGCAAAACCATAGCGACAAGCGTAAATTTAGAGCTGTGTGACAAAATCGCGCATTCATATTGGATCTTTCTCACAGTACGCGCTAAAATTAAGCGTATTTATTACACAAAATCTACATAATCCACGGATCCGTGGGTTTGGCAGAAACCACCTTTGTGAATTCGGGCCTTAATATTTATACAATCTACATCTGTGAATGCAATTAAATTCATGAGAAATCTATTTATTTAGAAAATACAAAATAGAAATTACAAAAAGCATTGTCATATTATGTTCCAGCTAACCATGCATTTACATTCAAATGATCCCAGATAAAGTTTCACTTTCAATGGATATTGCTTCATAAAATCTACATTTAATGCTACAGTCACACAGACACTTACATTGAGTTACGTCCGATTGCGTCCAAAAATTATTACAGTGAGAATAGTGATAATTTCGTTCATTCAATAAAACAAAAAGAAATACATAATAGATTATAGAATAGAAGATGAAATAAGGATAAAACAACATAAACATAAGTGTCTGTGTGACTGCAGCATAAGAGATCAAAATGCCATTTGAAAGTTCTGTTGTGATACATGTAAATGAATACAAATTAACTCTGCCACCACTCAATAAATAAGACACTAGTACTTTAAGTATACATACACAAGGTAAATAATCATGAGATGTTTCATACTTACAGATAAATAATGATAAATAGATAATACTACCAACAAATCAATCTATTCAATGAAGCTAGGGACATTGTAAATTCGGCATCTTGTACATATCGCCCCTTTAATTTATGAACTTTTTTGTTCCTTAGTCCATGACAGGAAAACTGAGAAATCAGTTGTTGTCAATTTTCAAGCAATCAAATATCATTCCTTATTCATGTACATGTATACTGTGAAGCATTAAATAATTCTTGATATTGTATTATTTTTGTATATTTGTGGGCTGGGCTTATTTTTTTTAAATACATGTAGACAAAAAGAATTTGAATTATGGACAATAAATTGGAATTAATTGAATTTAGGGTTAGGGTTTAGGCTTGTGTTTGAACAATTTTTTTCCTTGGGGGAGGTAGAGTGATCCAAAGGGCCGATTTTCCATGGATCCATACTGTAGTACTGATTTTACAAAAACAAAACAATGAACACAATATAAGTAGGCTAAATACATTGCAAACAGATTGTCATAACTTCATAAATTAAATGTACAATCCATTATTCATTACAAAGATTGTCTGGCACGTACTTTGACAACAGTTGCATAGCCGTGAATGTTAACACTAAACAAACTCCATCAAGGGTTCACTAGCACAGTGAGCAAGCCCTTTACTGTCCCTCGCCATTTTCTAGCTGTTTTCCCTCTTTTTTCTTGCTTTTTTTGTAGAAGTTTGGTTGAATAGAGTGGGTGAATAGACTCAACGTTATGTAGCTGAAAAGTCTCCCTTTTATCACCATTTTGTAGCAAAAGGGCCAAATTTTGTCACTTAAGATTTTCCCATAGGAATTTGTACACAGAACAGCTAGAAAATGGCAAATTTTTGAACAGCTTGCTCACTGTGTAGTGATATACATGATCATAAAAATTTGCAGGACATTGCATCTATTGAAGAATGCAGCACCCTATACAACTCAGTTTTATGGCATAAAAGAGTTTTTCTATCCTACATGTAACATTTTTATACAAATATTTAAAAAAAGATCTAACAATCTACTATTGCAATCATATGCCTTTTTCCACTCCAAACTATTGCTATACATTTCATACATTTACATAAATAAATATATTGCACATTAAATTACTTGTTCTCATGGGCTAACCGACCTAATGGGTGATTTTTTGCTCTGTACCCAATCCATCTGCTAAATTGTATCCTGAGATCTTAATAATATATAATATTTATATTTACATCTATCCATCACATGAATACATGTACAGTCAACCCGTCTACTGAAAACACCCAAGGAGGGAAGTCAACTAAAAAGTCAGGGGCCTTTATAGACAGGTTCCTTTTATTGCACTTTGTTTCCTTCAGACTACTAGTACCTGGAGGAGTCTGAAGCAAACAAAGAAAGACCCGTTACTACTTGGACTTAATGAAGTAGTAACTGGTCTTCCTTTGTTTCCATCAGACTGACTGGACCAACCAATCATCACCATGTCATATATTAGGCTTCACACATTAGCAAGCCCTTGGACTTTGTGGACTAGCCAGTCTTTCTTTTTTGCCTTTAGAATGCCTGGAGCAAATCATTCATCATGGTTTATATCCACTTGGTCTAACAGTAGTTGGTCCAATTCTCTGATTGTCTAATACCACTTGGGCTAAAACCATTTGGTCTACTAACAATTTGGTCTAATTTCCTTTGGTCTAATGACGACTTGGTCTCATTACCAATTCATCTATTAAATAGCCAAATGGTCTAATTGCAATTTCGTTTACTTCCCAAATGAATATTTAGTCTATTTCCAGTTTGGTACAGGAATTGTCCAGGTGGTGTTAGACATCAGACAAAATGGACATTAGACCATATGGGAATTACACAAAATGGTAAACGGGTGAAGTGGTAATTAGACCAAAAGGTAGCTAGATGATCTGGTTGTGGGCAAAATGAAATCAGACCATGTGGGATGAGACCAAAGTGGGCTTAGACAAAATGGCAATTGCAGAGATGTCAAGTTGAAAAACAAAATTTGCGTGAGATCATTCATATCGTGTTTGAAAGCAGTGCGCACGCGGCGCGCGTTACCACATATGCGCGCGCGCAGTAGTAATTTGTACATAAAGGAGGCGCGCGCGCACGCTACACATGTTTCACGTAGTAAGCTGTCTTGCATATAACGATCGCCCGCTTGAAAACATCGCACTCGCAGGTACGATGCGCGACAAAACTGCCGATATTTAGGGTTTTGAGACTCCAAAATAGTGAAAAAATCTATAATAATGCTACTTTTTCTCATTTTGCGTGAGAAATGGGGTGTTGTGAGTGAGATCGTGAGACGGACCCAAAATGCGTGATTCTCACGCAAGATGCATGAGACTTGGTAGCTCTGCAATTGACCATCATCACCATGTTATATGGGATTCACAGAGTAATAAGCCCTTGGATTTGGAAGCAATTAGTAGCTGTTCTTGATGGAAGATAACAGATGATGACGCAGGCAGCTGAGTCCCATCATCACTGTACACTTCAAATACCTCGTTCAATGAGCCATGGTTGTGCCGTATATGAAGTACCTACATGAACAAATGTAGAGGAAAAATAATGCTTAAGAATGCACAATTGAGAGGGTCGGTTTAATAGAGTTCTAACTCTCACTTTGGTACAAATTAAGTTAGGTACACTAATATAAAATTGGCCCAAATACAGATATCATGTCAACATAATTTCTATAAACATGTTGGTTAAATGTCATGATGTCTTTTAGCTTTCTCATTGGCCTTCACACTAATTAAGTTTCAAATGTGAGTATCTTGGAATGACACTTGTCTGGGCTAACCCTGCATCAACCCCTTTAAATTTACTCTGAAACTTCCAGGAGTTTTTAATTACAGTGAGAACAAGAAGATTTCACTCATCTTAATCCCTAGTGCACAATGTAGTCATTGTGCATTAGGGTATTCTTGAAATTGTATACAGTTTACACTGCAATGCCATCTTTTTATAAGCATATAAGTTAGATATTTACCTGTAAAATTGAAAAAAAAAGGGAAGGGAAGAACCCACTTACTTGTGAAGGTGGAGGTGTCCTCCTATGTGTCTGATAAGCTTCATATTTATAAGCAGCAGGATGATTAGCTGTCCATACATTCCCCTTAGCATCAACAAACACCTTGTCTACCAATGATGAAAGACTCACTGATCTACCATTCTGGATTTAAAACAAAACCAAAGCCTCTGCTTACTCTTTGTAAATTTTCATACTGCTAGTGAGCTGGAATAAAAATTATTTTTCACAAATTTGTATAAATGTACCAGTACAAATTGCATACGCCAATGTTTTTTTACTTACATATATTTTCACTATTTCAGACATAATGGGGAAATTCAAGAGAGCTTAATTTCACAATACATGTATTTTTAGTATTTTCATTGCTTTACATAGCCATAAATGAAGAATTTTTTTCTTCTAAGACCCACTTGCGAAATTTAGTGAAAAGAAAACCACCTCAAAATAACCACTCACTTTAATATACAGTTAATGAAGGATAAATTGTGGTTACCTCATTGAAACAGGTACCTCGTCATCATGATTTCTTTACAAATTTTAATTTCTTATAATAATTTATAGTTTTTGTTACCATTTGTCAATTTTGCAGTTGATTTTATACCAAAAAATTTCTCTTGTGCCTTGAAATATATTGCATTTGCACTATAGTATACAAATCTTGAATTGTAGATTATTACACTGTATGAGGCCAACTCAATATAAAATAAGTGATGTGATATACATTACAGGCAGCATGAAGCTCTTTTTTGTTTAAAACCTTTTCTATGATTAAAGAAAGTATGATATATCTGGGGAGGCCTGACCACATGGTGCTGAAATTAATTGACTATGCCTATATTAGAAAAGCAGTGAGTGTTCTGTACCTGGGCTGATAAGCTGTTTGTTTCTGGGTCTCTCTGGTAAGCATGTACGCCCATACCATACAGTGATGCAATGTAGATGTACCTGGGGATGAATTAGAGAAGATAAGTTCCATTACTTTAAATAGAGATTATTGTTTGATATCCTAAAACAGTTTGGAAAGAAATTAAAGACTTCTTGATGATTTCCAATACATTTTCATACTAAATAAAGAATAGAGGGTAAGATCAGCTGCTTAATCGGCATATGAATGAATCAAAAAAATGTCTGAAAGCAAATCTTAGTACCAGGAGGGATTTGAGTTTGTAACACTGTTATCCATTTTATAGAAGACTACCAAAATTATGCATACGTTTATTATGCACCGTGGTGTCTAAACATATCAAATCAATTCATATTCTCTTGCAACCAAGATGATCTGGACTCTGTAACACAAATTTTTTCAATCAATCACAAAATGTCAATGGCCAATGACAATAACTGTTGCATGCACTTTTTGTTCAAAAGACTAACCGTTATTAAACCAATCAGCATTAATCCATCAAATGTGCAATCGATCGCAGGACCTTGTGGTTGCGTATGAGAGAGCTTTGCAAGGTGCTAATCATGGCCGAATATCTAATGTTTTGTTGTAAATCGCAGACACGAAAGAAGAATTCTTTTGTATAAACTTACTTTCCATCTGGTGACATATGAATTCCACTTGGCTCAAAGAGAGGGTTGGACACCATTCTGCAGGTCAAGTCACAGTAAAGGACTTTCCCCCATGGGAACATCATATAATGTTCAAAGAGCCTAGCCCCTGGATCTAGACTGTGTGCTAGATTAGTTACATACAGTTGATCAGGACCAACAGCTAAAACATCACTGAGTCTGGAAAGAAAAGGGGGTGAAGAATATGATGCTTGAAATAGTTTTTCATTGTAGCCAGTCATGTAAGAAAAGGTATTTGGACAAAAGACTAATATCATAAATTGTACATGAGCAAATCTACATGTAGTTGTGCTTCACTAAAGTAATTAACCCGTTGTATACTGAGAAATTTTTACAAAGCCGAATGAATCATGATTGTCAAGCATGCTTGCAAGAAATTCTTTTCATTTCAAGGTGAAACAAAGATAGCTTTAAATAGATCAATGTCAGATAATCTAAATTATATAAGGTCTTTATATGTTTATGCAATTATGAGTGAAATAAACGGTCGACAAAAACGATGTTCTTTGTTTCTTCAGCCCGCATATATGCGGGCTTAGTATACAACGGGTTAAGATAATGAAATACAAAAAATCTTAGAAATCTTACAAAATTTAACATTTAGATAATTAACTAATTAACAACAATTCATAATGCAATTAATTAATTAAGTACAGTATCTACATACATGCATTCATATTCCGCATGATCCAAAGATATATTTTTATATGAGGAAAAACAAGACAAAAGGCTTTGGGATACTCCTTGATTTGCTATTGACCATGGTCACACTGGGGAAATATCTTCTTCAGAATTTGCAAATTTTCTTTAAAAAATACAATTATTCCATTCATACTAATTCACGAGTTTAATTCATTGCTTTCATGCTGCTAACATGAGCACAAATTAAACAAATATCCTGGTGAACCACTGATTTATTCAAACATAATTTATTCTAACACTTTCAGAACTGAGATACTAACCTTCTCATCAATGGATCGTGAATTTCTCTAAGGTATTTCATAGTTGGTTTATCTCCTTGATTCCATTCGTACACCTCTAGAGAGTCCTTCCTTAGCTGATGGTTCACCACATATACATACATGGAACCTGTATCAGGTGGACAATACACACAATTTGAATAACATAAGAGTTAGTTTAATAGTTTTCTTACAAATGTCGCTTAAGAGAAAAAGAGGAATACATTTCCATATACAGGTTACTAACTAGGCAACTAACTATGCGACTATAAAGCTGCTCAAAGTAATCATATGTAAGCTGACCAAAACTTTTGTGATGTCGCTAATCATGTTTGAATCTACATTGAGATAAACAAAATAGATTTCAATGCTGCATCTTCAAGATTAAATGTCTGAAAGCCCAAAATATCTATGTACCAAAAAGTTTCTGATTATCAACTTTTAGTTAGGTTTAGGCACTTAGTACTTCATAGTTTCCTTTTAGGCCCTGACTCAAAAGAGTCTCTGATAACAACATAGCTCTTGACAATTATTCCTCACCAGAATTGCTAACGCTGCTGAGTCCGACAGGATGAAAGGACCCGGGTGGTCGATTGGTGATGACAACTCTGGCAAAACCATGTTCAGGATTGGATAGGTTGAATGTATGAATTGCTCCTAGTTTAGTATTAGATCTGTAATGAGACTGAAATGATGGGACAAATAAATGAAACAATCTCTCTAGGCTGATGATTAGATCTTCTTCTATCCCCTCTTCTAGATGGAGTTCTCCAGCCGAAGGTGATATACTAGCTCCAATGTTGAATTCTTGCAAAGTCTTTGGCATCGCATGCCTGCTCTAGTGCAGGGCATTTCAGTAGTGGTTCAGAATCACACTGGATAGGTATCCCCACTTCATTAGAATAGGAATTTGAATAATTGAAATTTACTCAAAGACTCGAAAATCTTACTGACAGAAGCATTTTACATAGGAACATGTAGGCCTACATGTAAAATTCCTTCTGAGAAGTCAAAATGGCAGCAACCGGGAAGCAGTAGGAGACCATACATTTCATAATCTATATTTACTTTTTTTTTTGGGAACATTTCTGAGTGAAATCTTTCAGACAAATAAATTAGAAAACATTAAATGTGTCATAATAAGTACAAAATATATGTACTAAGGGATTGATTGCCCTTTACAATAGGCTAAATATTATGATTTAGTACAACTCACAGAGGCTATCAGGACCAGTCCATTAGACATCAATTCCATGTCAGCTACACCATATTCTGTAAAATAGAAGAAAATAAAAGAGGACATGAAGTACTACATTTAAATATGTTTAGACGTAAACAAAAGCTGCAACATAATACACAATTCATTAATCTTTTCCCATTACGAACGAAGAGAACTTTCACTTATTTTCTGAGTCGACCAAATTGTATATATTTCTAGTGAAAACTAAGAATATATATATTTCTAAACATTTCTCTTATAAAATTTAGACATAGTCTACTGGTCTATATTTATTCTATTATGTGTTCTATTTCGTTGTTGAGAGCATTCCAGAAAAGGCAGAGGCAAACTTTATATACTGAAAGGGTTGTAGATATAAAACATAGCAGTGGGGTGTAAAAACACAAAGACTTACGATTAATAACAAGTTACGATTGATTTTTCCTCGGTAGCCTCATCATGGACAGGATGCCCCAAAGTTGATGATCTTAATCTTAACCCTACTCTAAAATCATATCCAAATCCTAATCCATGACTGTACCTGATTTCCAAATGAGGCTACAGAGAAAAAAAAATCAATAACTTTTTATCAATCTTAAGTCTTTGTGTTACACCCCACAGTACACATAAACAAAATAAATGCTGATATCAAATTTTAGCAGGAGACCTCAATTTTTATGACTAAAACATACATTTCTATGTTTCTTTATTCCATGAGCAGTGGATATGTTGAAATGTTCTGTTTGCAATTTTTGCTATTTTTGCAAGGTTGATCCTAGGAGTAACTGAATACATTACCTATGTTATTCAGAGCTGTACATTTTCCTGGTCTGTGTTTAAAGACTAACTTGTGATAACCCATGATGTATCTAGAAAAAAAAACATAAACAACAAACTTTATTAATATGAAGTATCATTTGTTGTTTTTTTATGGGATTTTAATGGTAAAATTCAATGGAAATACTTTCAAAAAGCAAACATAATTTTCATTATTTAAAAAAAAAAAAAATTAACTTACCATTATTCAATAATTGGTGTTCAGATGTTCTTTTCAGTATCTGTAATGTTTTACATTTTCTTCCTCTCTCTCTAAAAAAATTCTCTTTTGTGTTGAAATACAGTGGTGGCCAAAATTATTAGAACACCTGAACCTACACAAAGTCTATGGGATTATCAATGCCCTAGTTCATTTGCCGAAATCAGATTAAAGATATCTTTTGAGTGCCATGAGTTTTCATGACTTTTTAGCATAGGGTCTTACGTATATGGTGATACCAAATTTATATAGTTTCGACCATCGGGTAAAGCGCAGCATTAAAAATAGTTGCGCTATGCGCTTTTGGTTTCCCCATAGACTTGTGTATTAAACATGTAGTCAAAATGCAAAAAAAGTAAAATGCCAATTACATATGCCGATTGCTCAAAAAGTATGAGGTAGAAGTATTAAACTTAGCAGGCTTATCCATTCTAATATACCTAATTTACATTCTAAGTTTCAACAAATTTGGTCGAATGGGGAGGGTGGATTCGCCCCCAACCTTGGTGGTGAGATGACCAAGATAACCATGCCCATTGAAGGTTAAGACCATTTTTTTAAAAATTTAATGAAGACACTTCTTCTAAATTTAAAAAAATTTTTAAAAGGAAATTTCATGAGCAATTCAAATATGTTGAAATATTAAGGGTCATTGGAACAATGGACTTAAATAGGGGCACTGAATTAAAAATTTGGGGCCCTTCAAAAATAATTTAAAAATCCCCACATAAGATGTAACTACTTCACCCTGTGTTGTTATGAATGCCATTTTTGACATCCTCAGGAAATTTCCTTTCAGAATATCTATAATTTTGTAGGGAGAGGCTTAAAATGTTTAACGTTATGACACTTTGATCCTGAAAGGGGCAAGATTCCTAAATTTTTCAATTGGTGGTGTAACATAAAAAAGGGCGACTTGAGGCGAGTTCCCAATGCAGGGCTTTGTTATTTAGTTTTTAAAGCATAATGATGATATTCAGAGACATTCCAACCATTTTATAGGTATTTAAATGGTCAACTGAATGAAAATTATTAAAATAATTTAAATATGGTTGGTGTTCTAATAATTTTGGCCACCACTGTATGTTTCAGCAATATTTCAGCCGGGGGAGGGGTCAGAAGTGTTTTTTCATTATTCAAAACCTATTCTGTGTGAAGTAGATCTATACATGTAGTTACATAGAAATATATTAGTAATTGTATTCACAGCAAAAAGTTGAAAAACCTTGGAGAAAAATGATGGCTACAACAAGTACAAAGTTAAAATTTATCTTAAGTGGTCCCAAACAGACCAACATGTACCAGTGTCACCGTACAAATTACTAGTGTGCGCGGGCACACATAGAAAATGATCTTGTGAACACTCTCACACATCGGTTAACTGTTCTCTTGATGTATTCACATAAATCATTCATGTAAATCTAACATTGTTTTGCCTCTAGACTTGTGGAACAAAAACTGAATCTAAAAAGAAAGAAAAATAATGTTATTGGCCTGTTATTAATCATTCAGAGTTAAGAAAATTTTATGGGGATGCTGAGCTTTAAAATTCTAGATGTAAAAGACTAAACGGCCAGCGCAGTAAGTGTCTGTCTGTCAGACTCAGTGACACTATTTTCATGTTAACAAAGTCAAAAGAACATAGGAATGTAAATTATTAACAAATTATTAATGTTATAAACATGAAAAAACAGGGTACATGTAGCTTGATATGTCTACTTTACTGGAGGAATATTCAGTAAGATTTAACAAAGATATGGAAGAAATAAAATATTGAAAACTCTGGCACTTGCACTTCTGAGCTGGCCGTGCTGAAAAACCACCTCCTCAGTCGCCGCCGTACCCGCCCGGTGAAGCGGGGAAGCCAGCCTGTATGTATGATCAGTGTCTGAGCTGGCGGCTCCAACAAAACCAAAACAAAGCTAAATCTCTCTGAATTGAATGGTATTGAAAAAATTAATTGAAAGTATACTCACATAAAAGTCATTATATGCTGCAAAACAACAAGGCCAACAAATGAAATTAACAAAAATTTCCACATCTTAGCTGAGATGTCCAGCGATGTTGACGATGTTCCTGCCTCATTTAATTTGTCTTCTGCCATAAAATTTTGCGACTTTACCACTTGCACTTTGCACTACAATGAAAGGCTATTAATAGTACAGTAATAAAAAAGAATTATTATGAGTGACAACAAAAAAATGAAAAATTATTTTGTAACAATAAATGGCGACCACTTCTGACGTTTTTCATACATTTGATAATAATAGCAGTAAACTTTTAGTAAAACTGATTATTTTTTTTGGTAATAATTAGTTCGATTGGTACGGAAGCTTAAAAGTGCCACCTACAAGGCGACTTGTGTAACTCGCCAAGGCGCCTTGTTTTAGCCAAAAAGCCCAGAAGGCGGCTCGCAAAGGCGCCTTGTCTGAGACGAGAAGGCGAGAAGGTGACTTGTACAAACTCGCCAAGGCGCCTTTTCTAATACGAGAAGGCGAGATGGCGACTTGTGCAAAGTCGTCAAGGCGCCTTGTCTAAGACGAGAAGGCGAGAAGGCGACTTGTACAAACTCGCCAAGGCGCCTTTTCTAATACGAGAAGGCGAGATGGCGACTTGTACAAAGTCGCCAAGGCGCCTTGTCTAAGACGAGAAGGCGAGAAGGTGACTTGTGAAAACTTGCCAGGGCGCCTTGTCTAAGACGAGAAGGTGAGATGGTGACTTATGCAAAGTCGCCAAGGCGCCTTGTCTAAGACGAGAAGGCGAGAAGGCGACTTGTACAAACTCGCCAAGGCGCCTTTTCTAATACGAGAAGGCGAGATGGCGACTTGTACAAAGTCGCCAAGGCGCCTTGTCTAAGACGAGAAAGCGAGAAGGTGACTTGTACAAACTCGCCAAGGCGCCCTGTCTAAGAATAGAAGGCGAGATTGCGACTTGTACAAATAAAAAATTATAAAAAACTAAAAATGTTTATTTTTCATTTGAATGTATTATCTACGATGTAAACGTTTTTCTATATTTTTGAATTGTGCACAGTTCAACGTTTAATGTTGCGACCCATGATTATTTTTTAACAAATACCATTTTGAATTGAACCGAACTGAATGTATATTATTAAGATTGCCCTTTGTGGTAAAAAAATGGGGGGGGGGGGATGAGCATTTTTTTTTTTTTTTTTTTTTTTTTTTGGGGGGGGGGGGGGGCTTGAGCCCCCAAAAGCCCCCTGTTCCCGTAAAACAGCGCCTGATAGATATTCAGAATGGTAATGCCTTTGATAAGCATTTAAATTACTATATTGATAGTAAGCTTTTTTTAAATTTCATTTTCAGGAAATTTGCATCCCTTCTGTTATTTTCTTTTCTTATTCCTCCGCGTTTTCCTCCCTTTATAATTTCCTTTCACCGTGCTCTGTATTCTTTTTTTTTTGGAGATGGGGAATGAGACAACGTGGGATCAAGGCCCTTTCGGTCTCCAGCCTCCTCCCCCCTTCCCCCCTTTTCCTTTCTTTCATCATTTCCCCCTTCTTTCATCTACGTATCGTTTTTCCTTCCTTCTCCCCTATGCTTTTTTATGGAGGGGGAGGGGGATGAAAGGCCTTTTGGCGACCGGCATTCCTTCTTCCATTTTCATTTGTCTTCCTATTTTTTTCCTTTTCTCTCCTCTCCCTACCTTCTTCGTTTTTTTTTTTTTTTTTTTTTTTTCTTTTCTTGGCGAGTTTGCACAAGCCGCCAACTCGCCTTCTCTCTTAGACAAGATGCCTTGCGATTTTTTACAAGCCGCCTCTCTGCCTTCTCGTCTTAGACAAAGGCGCTTTGGCGAGTTTGTACAAGTCACCTTCTCGCCTTCTCGTCTTAGACAAAGGCGCCTTGGTGATTTGTACAAGTCGCTCCTCGCCTTCTCTTCTAGACAAGGCGCCTTGGCGAGTTTGTACTAGTCGCCTTCTCGCCTTCTGTCTTAAGCAAAGGCGCCTGGCGAGTTTGTACAAGTCACCTTCTCGCCTTCTCGTCTTAGACAAAGGCGCCTTGGCGATGTTGTTAGAAGTCTGCCTACTCGCTTTCTTATGTAAAACAAGGCGCCTTGGCGAGTTTCACAAGTCGCCTTGTAGGTGGCACTTTTAAGCTTCCGTAGATTGGGGTTCAAAATTGATTTTATTCCTTTTTACACTATGCCTATGGAAATTTCTATTTTCCCAAAAAAGTATAGATTCTAGTAGAATCTTAGCCAAACATAGATCTAAATCATAATGAAAAAATATATCATAGCTACCATTTACAACCTTGTAATAAAGGCTAAAACAAGTTTTTGGGAAATTATGATTATTAGGCCCTAAGGGTTTGAGGGTTTTTTTTTTTTTTTTTTTTTTCTTAATTTATTCTTCTGTATATTACAGCCAAAATCCAACCTTTATATACGAGCAACAGTACAGTGCAGTCGGTCATTTTTAAAACGCTGAAGAAATATGACGTAATTTTTTTTAATGCAATCGCTACGTCACAATGCACCAGAAACAATGTCGGGTCAGCGAACTTTCCAAAAGTCTAGACGGTGCTTGCGCGTACTACGCGCATTTAATGCAAAGAAAGAACACAAATATAAACAAAGTCGGGTCAGCGAACTTTCCGAAAGTCTAGACCAACGAACGTAGAGGGCGACAACACAATAGCAACACTGTTTTGTGTTGTCGCCCTCTACGTTCGTTGGTCTAGACAGTGCTTGCCCGTGACGACAACACAGTACGCGCATTTATGCAATCACTACGTCACAATGCACAGAAAGAAAACAGTAGCCAAACTCGGGTCAGCGCGAACTTTCCAAAACTCTTACGTCACAACGCAAGGAAATAAATAAATAATTATTAACAAAGTCGGATCTGCGATTTTGTTGTTGTTGTTCTTGTAAAGTCTATTATTTTGCTAGTAACTTTACAAACTATTCAACCTTGTAAAGTTGCCATACTTTTATTGTGATTTGGTTGTTACATGGTCTGAATTAAAATATGTAACTGTTCCAGATACGAGAAACATAATTAATATGATATTATGGAACAATAGTAATTTAAAAAAAAAATGCTTCGGTCTGGGAAAGAAAAGGGATTAAAAAAGTTCACCATATTCTTTATGATGGTCGTTGGAAAGATTCTGACGAAATTGCCCAGGAATATGGGTTACCTAAAATATTATTCTCTTTTAAGTTTTCATGGTTACAAAAATTACAAGATGTAGAACATGAATATACGGTTGATTTACAATTTACTGAGAGTTCAACAGGAGATAAGATATATAAATCTGTCAAAACTCAATACGAAAATAATATATTCATTGATGGTGCAAAGGAAAAGAGAAAAACCCATATATTTTAAATGCATGGAAACAGCGACTGAATTTACATTTGGATTTCAATTTTGCATTTTAAATGTCATTCTGTGCGATATAATAAAATTATTGAATTTAACTTAAAATTTTTGCATATGATTTTACCATCACGTTACAATTTATGTAAATGGAATATTTTAGAATACAATACATGTACCTCTTGTAATACTTTTGAAACTTGAAAGCAAATGATGTTACAATATGAGAATGTAAAATTGTTTTGGAGAATTGTTTCTTTGTTAATTTTATTAAAATATTAATTGTTGGGTATGATATTGAAAACTCTAATTATGAGTTAGTAAATCTGATTATTAATTTTGCTCAAATATACAAGAATCATGTAAAAAACTTACAGTCGTATAAAAGAAGAAATGTTATAACTTTATATAGAAATCTGAAATATGAATTATTATTTTATTTGAAATGTATAAAGAAAGAGGACAGTATGGTCAGAAAATTAATTGATTTGTTGTAGGCAGCGAAAATAATTGGGGCTTTGCAATATCTTATTTTTGTTTATGAAATTGATTTGATTTTCATTATCTGTTTATTTGTGAAAGAAAAGAAGAAAAAAAGAAAGTTATATCAATAAAGTTCTTTTGTTGAGGTAAAAGAGAAAAAAAAAACTTGGTAAAGGCGTGATCCATTTGTGCTTCCATTTTTTTTACTTAGAGCGAATCGCCGTCCTTAGCTATTTGCATGGTGGATTGACGCGACTATTTTGCCCGTTACCATTTTCGGACCCTATGGATAGTGGTCATTCAAGTATGATTTTTTTTTTCTTCATTTCATTTTTTTTCTTCATTTGAAGGTGGGAAAAAAGTCAATTTGAATCATGAAAGGTTTTCATTTTATTCAGTCATGCAGTAGGCCTAATGAGTGAGTTAAACAGTCAATAAAAGGAATGTTCTCTTCTTTTTTTTTTCCATTCTGCATAGTATAATATATGCAGGGGCGTAGACAGCGGGGGGGGGGATGCATCCCCCAACTCAAAAGGTGGGGGGATGGCATGTACAATCATCCCCCCCCCACTTTTCACGGGTGAAATGTATTTTTTTTTAAAGGCTGAAATAGGCTTTGCACACTCCTTTTTCTTCCAAGGAGGTCGAAAAAAATTTCGCTCGCGCTTCGCGCTCGCATATCATCATTATTATTATTATTATTATTACTATAGGTTTTCCCGGTCAATTTCGTTGCTTTGTCAATCAGTTGCATATTAGAGGCATTCATTTTCGGGAAAAACGCTGATGCATCGAAATGTTGCCAGTCAAAATCGTATTCAGTCATCAAAATTAACGATCGTTGTGATCGATTTTGTATTTGCCCGTTCTACTTCACATAATAAGCATTTACATTCGGCAACAACTATTCAATTTCGTCTCCATCCTGTCGACATTTCTTCCCGTATACTCAAATTCGCACTAATTTGAATGCACAAATAATGAAATCAAATGCATATATCCGAATTTGAACTTTGCATCCATTACTTTGGGTGCCTAAAAACGAATTTCAGCGCATGAACACGAAATTAATTAACTTAAGTCGGTCTGTCGGATCAAACTCACGAATTTGAATAGACATTAAATGAAAACGGATGATAAATGTATGAATTTGGGCGGGAAAACCTATATTATTACTATAGGTTTTCCCGGTCCATTTCATTGTTTTGTCAGTCAATTTCATGTTAGAGACATTCATTTTCGTAAAAATACGCTGATGCATAGAAATATTTTCATTCAAAATCGTATCCAGTCATCAAAATTAACGATTATGGTGACAGATTTCGTATTTGTGCATTCTAGTTCACATAATAAGCATACATTTTCGGCAATGTTTATTCAAATTCGTGTGCCCTCTCATTCCGTATATTCAAATTCGTTTATAGACAAACAAGTTCATGATAGAAGCATTCAGATTAAACATGTAAAGTACCAATTGAAATTGACATTGCTCATGCAGTATTTTTCATTGAATGTCAGAACATATCACTAATTTAAAAAGTTTATAATAATCATGCCTTGTTGTGAACAAAGATGTAAAATGAAGCCCATTAAAAAATTGCGATTATAACGATGAAAATAAAGATTTACAATGAAGACACTTAAACATAAGAATCATGATAATGGAAATTGATGTTCACAAATGCAATACACTAATGATTTATTTTTTTATCAATTGACTTTGGAGTAAAAGAGAGGTGTTGAAATTAAAAACGAACACGATAATCACAGTATTGATAAAATCACATTTACTGATAAAATGGTCAAGATTACCTACTCCTTATCATAAATATGTGTACATGTATAACGGATTTGGATGCTGAATCATGGAAATCGATCGCTTGAAAACGAAATTGAAAGTGTTTTTAAAGAGCTTACCCTGCCATCACACTAATGTGAATGCATTAATAATGAAATTGAATGATTATATCCGAATTTGAACTTCGAAAGCATTAATTTGTGTGCCTAAAAATGATTTTGAGAGCATGAACACGTAATTGTTTGACTTATTGTCAGTCTGTCGCACCAAACACACGAATTTGAATACACATAATATGAAAACGGATGGTTAATGTATGAAATTGGCCGGGAAAACCTATATTATTATTATTAAATCAAGATTAATTATTTTATCTATTATATATTTATTTATATTTAGGCCTATACTTATTTTATTATTTCCAGGGAAATTATTTTGTTTTTCTTCCAAGAGCTCTATTTTTATTAGTCTATTTACCCTATGTGTTTGTTTGTTTTAATTGTATTCATACTTATAATTGTATTTTTAATATAATAATATTTGCAGAGGTGTATGCCTATGCAGCTCTTGGTATATTTTGCAGAATAACCCCTTTGTGGATACGAAATAGGGCTCAGGCCCCTAAATTGCTTTATTTTTAGCTCGCGCTTCGCGCTCTCTTAGAGGAAATAAAAAGCTGGCACATAAACCCTTCTGGTACGGCATGTTTGTTTAATTTCTTATTGTTATTATGCAAGCCTTGTATATTTGCTGAGGTAATTCGGCGCAACCCCCCCCCCCCAATCGGCCCTTTTTGCCCCTTCTTTGTGTGTATAGATACAACAACAACAAAAAAACCCTCTTGTTTACCTCAAAATGTTCCGCTCGCGCTTCGCGCTCGCCTGGAATTGTTTATATTTGCTGAAGAAATTCGATGCAACCCGAAAAATCGGCCTTATTTGCCCCTTCTTTATGTGTATAGATACAAAGAAAAAACACAGGCGTCTCGTTTACCTCAAAATTTTCTGCTCGCGCTTCGCGCTCACCTGAAATTATATATGCTGAAGAGATTCGGCGCACTGCAGCCCCCCCCAGCGACATTCTTTTGCCCCTTATTTTGTGTATAGATAACAAAAAACACCTTTCGTTTCCTCAAATTTTGGGGCATAGAGTTCTGGACCCAATGACATCCCCCCCCCCCCCCATATTCGAGGACCTTGTTTACGCCACTGAATTATAGCGGGCTTTAATATGCAACTATAACTCAAATAACTGTTAAGGATTTTTTCATTCTTCCTTCCCGTAAATGAAGTTGTAAATGAACAATCTTTCTGACTAAATTAAATAATGTTTATTAGGCTTACTTAAAAAAATATATATACCTAGTATTGCACATAAAAATAATATAGGCCCTATCAATTATAATCTTGAATGTACTAAACTTTCTTTAATCAGTGGTAAAGTTTGCTCTGTTTATTCATTACAGTCTGTGTCAAATAAAATGGTACAAAGTGGAAAACATTTTTTTTATAGTATGAAATTACATCACAACCTGGTATTGTTTGACTTTCTTCTGCAATTTTTTCATCAATTTGGTGTTTTAAGTTTTTGAGATATGACTAATAGTTTTCTTAGCATCTAAGAAAAATTCATTTTGTCGCACACCGTCTCAATGCCTTATGCCGTATAAAAAGTTCGCAATAATGCGTTATTAAATGCTCAATTTTGAGTATGTTCCCGTCACACAATAAAATTTGCATAACTTTTTGTTTTACGAAAGCAAATTACTACTAGAACAAAGCGGTATCAGCAGGGAAATCTGTGACTTTATTTTTGGTACCATACACACATTATTTGAAATTATTTCACACCTAAATAATTTTTTTTTCCGACTGTACCATGTTGTTTTGAACACAGACTGGCATAACGTTCCTCGTAATATGCAAATATATTAAAAGGAAACCAGGCCTCTATGATAATTGCATGTCAATTTGGTTGCTTTCCGCCACCAATTATATTGACTGCAGCGAGGACTTAAGTTGCTTACAACGATCTGCACAAACAGAGATATATTGCTTCCGTCCTCGTTGGCATTATAACAATAATGTTATTGATAGTAGTAAAGATTAAATTTTTATAGCCACAGTGTACTTGAAGACTATAAATGAGCTTATATATTAAAATAAGGTACCTATTAACTACTATTATTTTAATATACATCTTACTGATTGATGATAGGGAACAATTGTTAAATCATTAAACAAATCCACATAAATAGTTCACATCAAAATGAACTTGGGACTAATTTACCCGGTGGATTAATCCTCTCCTGCTCAAGTAATACACATGGTAGATGGTAGATGGGGGTAAAGAGTAAAACAGAGGTAGTGGAAAGGAAGGTGCATAACACACTGAACGTATAACTATACAAAATGAACTACACAGATCTTTATGGGATTGAGATGGTCTTCTCTATGAAACATGACAAAAGAGGCATCCGTCATAATCAATATCTATGCATTACTGTAAATGTCAATCGCCCCCAACATTTAGAAATAGTGCATATAGGAGCTGAGACAACATAGTGGGAGTGCGCGCCGGGGGGGGGGGGGGGGGGGGAGGGGGGCTGAATAGGCTAAAAATCACAAAAAGATGGTAATTTTTTGTATTTATGTACTTGTTGGGGGCTGAAGCAACCCAGCCCTAGGCTCCCGGCCCTCCTGATTAAAAAAAAAACAGAGAACCCACCCACAGAAGGATTCCAGAAATAATTTGGGCCATTTTTAAATGATTTTTAAAAGTATGGCAAGGAGATATTAGAGTGACTCCTTGGTATGGCCGAGATTTATTGTATGTGTGGTGTATACCCTCTCCTCCACCAGCGACAACATAAATGCGACGATCGACAGCCCACATTTTTTCGGCGAGAAGTACCGAAATCCCAAAAAATTGGAAATCGGCAGGGCCCTTCTATTTAACGAAATGAGGGGCAGTGGCGCATCTAGGATTTGAAGTAGGAGGGGGCAAGCCCCCGATAGGGGTGCCGCCAACAAATTTCCCAATGTTAACATGCGAGCGGCTTTCAAATTATATGGGGGGGGATGCGTCCACTGCGTCCTGCCTGGATCCGCCACTAGAGGGTGTCCTAAAGTGGGTGTGTGTTTGTCATCTGGGCCTAGGTATTTTTTATGACACTTCGCCGATGCCGAACATTTACGTTTTTACAAATACATTTAATAATAATGAAATACATGTTATCAAAACCTTTTCGTCCTGTTTATAATTTTGGAAAAACCATAGTTCAAATAGAGGAAAAACAACGAACAAAGTGCAATGCAATTTCCGGGGTTATGAATGGTGTGTTTTCGTTAAAATTGTGTCCTGCTATATATTCCTTTCTTTAATTAAATAAGCCCTACCGATACTACATCGTCGAATGGATCGCGTACACGACATATCTTTGACCACGCTGACAATTATGCAAACAATGAGATTAAAAATCTTTCTTGTGAAGTCGGATTTTAAAATGAACGCGTTGTGAAGTTAGGTTAGTAACGACCTACTTCTTTCATAGCTTCATCATGTTGTGCAACCATAAAACCGGGATTATTCTAGAAACAGTGCAAATTTAGTTCGCTTTATGATGATCCTGAAAGGAGACGTCAAGATATCGCTGTTTAATAATGATATAGCGTGGTAGGCGTACCATTTGTAAATAAAACATCATATCAAATGTTTTATATTTGCTTGCCCGTGTTTATGTAACTTTTGCGATCAAAGTGACCTTCAGATTTCTCAAGCAATATGTCCACTATGATAGTCCAAAGTTCGATAGTTGAGGTGATTATATCACTCAAATAGCTAGAAGCATACAGAGACACGAGGAATAATTTAGATTTTACAACCAGTCTTATTTTCCCCTTCAAAATATTGTGTTTCACCAGTTTTGCAGTACCACACAAGATTGTCATCTTTTGTTGTGACATAAATATATGCGGATATGCTTTGATATACAGCTAACGTGATGGCCAGCCTGCCGTAATATGTCCACATGTATTGAAGGATAAACCATTTTGTTGTTAATTCTGCCATCAGTAAAAATTAACTTTTTCGATCTCGAACGCTGTAGTCGACTACCGAATCACAATGACGGCGACAGGATTGATCAAGAGCTTGTGCCTTAGATTTAGGGATCCTCGTCAGTAATATTGTCTTCGTTTTAGCGTTGACATGGGTGTAAGTATAAAGAAACAATTAAGTCCAATTCAAACTTCACAGCCACTGTACATGCATATCATTATTAAAATTAAATTGCATTCATCATCTTTTTAAGCTTAACCATTAAAAAAAAAAAAAAAATCTCAAAAATATGCTATTGCTTTTTTTTTATATTTTTCTTTTTTTTTTTCTTTACTTTTTACAGCAAAATGATGGTATACTAACCTACAGAAAATTGCTATTTTGATATAATGATATAGATAATTATCCTTTTATATCAGTCACATCACGAATTTCATTAACAAGACATTGAAGGCTGGATAAGAATCGCATATATGAAGAGTTTGATTCCAAAAGGCGTAAATCCACTATTTGAGGAAAATTGAGTTAGTGATACCCGCCGTGTGTTCCAGACTGGTAGGCCTACCTGTCTATCAAACAAAAGTTGAAACCTAAATTCAGACAGCAATTATTAAAAAATGTACATTAAATCTCATTTCCCATAGACACCTGTACAAAATTCTGCAAACAAATGCTTTCTTCTCAGAAGTTACAAAAAGTGGATTTAGCGCCTTTTGGATAATCATAACTCTCATAATATCTTCCAGTATTTTAATAAAAACAACGAAAAGGCATCTCAGATTAATTTTGGTTGATAATGGTAGGCTAGCATATTAGGTCACTACATTTTGAAAATTATCAAATTTTTAGTTTTGCCTTCCTTTTAACAAGTGCTTTCCAAGCGAACCCATTTAATTAATGAATTTCTTTCTTCAGTCTATGTTTAGATCGAACGAGGCAGGCGCTGAAGGATATTTTCTGGCTGCGTGCTATGTGTTGGCTACCGGTACGTATTCAAAACCAACATATAACATAAAATAACTAGCCCAATATAAGTTATAAAGTTATCACAATCGATCGATCGATATCACAATATAACTTCATAACATTAACCAATACCTTTATAAATTGTTATTGAGATATTTAGAGGATATTCAGGAGTCCTAATATAAGTTCCGTAATGGTATTTATATAGGGGCTACATGCACATGATGTACAATTTTACAGAACGAAACATTCTCACTCATGTTCAACTCAGAAAATCTTAGCTTTTTCCTGAAAGTCTGGTCATATTTCAACTACTATGTCAATTCATTATTATTATTATTATTTTATATTATGCCTATTAACCTCATGTAGTGAGGTATCCATAATTCGTTAAATATATTATACTATATATTACTTTACACTTTATAAAAAACGAAAGGTTTTCTTAATGTGCAACTTTTAAGTATCAAAACTTTAGTGATGTTATGGAAGTCTTTTTTGTTCTTTTTTGTGTGGGGGTACTATAAAATCAATTATTATTATTGCTATTACTATCATCATTTTTTTTAGGTTGGTGCATCGCATATTTGCTAGTAACATCGGGAGTGAACATTTTGTTGGTTAGCTGTTCTGGCCGCTGTGTCGGGTATAGCTGTGGGAGCCTTGACTTAATGTAAGATTCCTGGATTTTGTGACACAATTATGATACTTACATTGTTCTATCATATAAATCACGATGTTTTGCTGTTGTATCTCCTGTTTTTTTTGTATTTGCATATCATAGTTGCTGTTAATCAAATTTAGGTCCTATCTAATTTTGAGTTTCTAAATGCTAACATGTTGTAATTAAGCTGATATATTTTTTTAAAGGCAGTAAGTTAATTACATTGTTATTAATATTAAAAACATTGAAATTGTATGCCTTTTCTAATATCCAGTAGGAATATAAATAAATAAATATATATAACATGTATATGTATCTACTGATTGGTTTAACAGGCACTGATTATTCTTCAAGTACTAGGATGGTCTTTTCTACCGCATTCTATTTGGCGAGTGAATCTTCACTTTACCAGAAGTTCATGGAGAAAAGGTTTGGAGGAATACGCATCAGGATGATCATAGCCACCATCCTCACTTTTCATAATCTTTACTAAGATATCGGTGGGAATTTTAATATAGGGTGTTCCGGCCAATTTCATTGCCTTGTCAATCAATTGCATATTAGAGGCATCATTTCGGAAAAAACGCTGATTCATCGAATAATGTGCCAGTCAAAATCGTATTCAGTCAATCAAAATTAACGATTGATGTGATTGATTTCGTATTTGCGCATCAACTCACATAATAAAGATATATATCGGCAATAGCTATTCAAATTCGTCTTCCACATCCTGTCGACATTTCATATCCGTTTACTGGATCGCACTAATTTGAATGCACAAATAATGAAAATTAAATGCTCTCATCCGCCAATTTGACTTTGCAACCATTACTTTATGTCGTGCCTAAGAAGTGAATTGAACGATGAGATACGAAAGTGTTTGACATACAGTCATGTCTGTCAGCATCAAAACACACGAAATTTAAATAACATTACATGAAAGCGATGATTATATGTATTGAAATTGGCCGGGAAAACCTATACTAATGATACAAATTGAAATATTTAAAAGTACTATTGTAGAATTTTTATTTATCATATTAAGTACCAAGAGTCACAGCCGATAACTGCATTGGTACATGCAAAAATTACAATAATAAAACACAATCAGAATCTGCACAAATGAATAAGTAGCATTAAAAAGTCATCCCAATATATATACGCTAAGAGGGATGATATATGAAATAGTTAAACACAATTATGAAAAATAAACAATAAGTTAAATACAAACAGTCAGCGTTTAGTATAGGAAGCTTTACATTAAAACGTCGAGTATCCAATTGATCGGACAAGTGATGATGCATATTTTCGGAATTATTGGTTTTAACTTTGAGTTACTGACGTTTTGGATTTTATGCATGTGGTTAAAGTATTGTAAAATAGACATTGAATATGATTCGGTGTGGGTAAGATGTTGATCCGGCAATGGTCGCGGTACGCAGTCGTGTGAGCGGTGTGGGGACGGTTCCCGTTAGTTTTTGCTTGGGCATAATAGAATAACTCTACACATCTTCATATACTAGGTTGTATCTGTATTCTGGACTTTGTTCATAGAGCAATCGTTGGGTGGAAACCTTTTATCTTGCATTCGTGGTACTACTAGGAATTACAGTTCTCTATACAGTAACTGGTGGACTTGCAGCAGTTAATCTATACGATACATTACAATCTATATCATGCTTGGAGGAGCTCTGTGGGTTATGTATTGCAAGTTAAGAAGCTTTTGACATTGGTATTGACCTCTCTCAATATTTGATGACGGGAGTAGGGATACTATTCGATTGTGAAATGACAAATGTCAAATAACAAACAAATGGCGTCATAAAGAACATAATGCATGACACATAAACCGAAAGGTAATTATACATGTATCAGGATAAACAACCCCTGGACAAATTACCCAGAACAACTACCCCCATATAATAGGTTAGGTTAGTGTAGAGTTTTGGGGAGAGATTTTTGACGGGGGAAGTTGTCCAGGTGGTAAACTTCCAGGGGTAGTGTCCTAGAACCTATAACTTCGTCACATTTTTAATGTTCTTTTTGTATCCACGGATTTCAAGATGCGTTATTTTAATTGTTCCACGTTTTGTTTGATTTTAGGTTTTATAATAGATGGTGGCTTCAGAATCTGAGCCTTTGTACAGTGAAGCAGTCCCCAATGAAACTAAGTATGGGTAATCGATACGTGTGGTAAACCTCGTGATGACCTTCTTTCATATGTTCCGTGATTCCATATTGATTCGGATCTACCTTGGCCAGTTTCTGTTCGGCTAGACACTGCATCTCTCTGGTATGCGGACTACTGACCAGTATACCAACTATATAATACTAACCATAGACCCCAAGATTTCCTAAGAGTAAATTATCACTTCTCAATCATCAAGTTGGCATGCATTAATCTTTTGTTTACATTGACAACTTTTAGAAAATCAAGACTATTAGAAGTGATAGATTAGTTGATTTGGTATTTCATTTCTGACGCGCCTGCAAAGTTATAATGAGATCAACATAGCTATGGTGGGTAATATTGGATTATATCTATGGACATTCAATATGCCATGTATGCAAACGGACCTAACTAAATATTCGTCTTTGTCTCCGCAAGGTTTTTTTTCTTCCTAATGGTACTTTTTTATCGAGTCTTTTTTTTGGGGTGAAATAGTGATCGCCTCACGTTTTTAACTCATTTGAAATATAATTATGAATCGTTTCATCGAATCGATTTGCAACATGATATTTCAATTCACTTTAACAGTTTGATGATAACACAATATACATATTCACTTTGTATGGTAATAGTTCAACAAACGCTGCCGTAGACATCTATCTCACGGTAAAGGCCAACCTGTCTGGCTTGTAGATACACCAACTCTTCTTCATGTCATGCCGGAATATATCAGGATCTCTTTCATACCCAGCGTGCCGTTTCACACATCCAAATCTATAATGGAAACAAATTAATGCCACCTATGTTTTGCATTCACACACGCAGTGAATCTCACACTCTGTACAGAACGATACCGTTTGGGGTACATGCTAACATCACGAC
>CALNVZ010003426.1:32480507-32491530 GCA_940671915.1 Paracentrotus lividus
ATTAAAAAAAATACAAAAAATTACCATCTTTTTGTGGATTTTTAGGCCTATTGGCAGCCCCACTCCCCCCCCCCCCCACACCGGCTGCGCAACCACATTTGTCTCAGTCCTATAGCACTATTTGCTAAATGTTGGGGGCGATTGACATGTACAGTAATGCAAGATATTGGATTATGACGGATGCCTCTCTTTCTGTCATGTTTCAAGAGAGACCATCTCAATCCCATAAAGATCTGTGTAGTTCATTTTGTATGTGTTATTACGTTCAGGTTGTTATTGCACCGTTCCTTTTCACTACCCTGTTTTACTCTTTACCCCCGATCTACCATCTACCATGTTATTACTTGAAGCAGGAGGAGATTAATCACCGGAGTAAATTAGTCAAGTCATTTTTGATGTGAACGTATTTATGTGGATTATGTTTAATGATTTAACAATTGTCCCTATCACAATCAGTAAGATGTATATTAAAATAATAGTAGTTAATGGTACCTTTATTTTAATATATAAGCCTCATTATAGTCTTCAAGTACATGTGGCTATAAAATTATCTTTCTACTATCAATAACATTATTGTTATCAATGCCAACGAGACGGAAGCAATATATCTGTTTGTGCAGATCGGTTGTAACACTTAAGTCCTACGCCTGCAGTCAATAATTGGTGCGGGAAAAGCAACAAATTGACATAATTATCATGAGCCTGGTTCCTTTAATATATTGCATCATTACGAGAACGTTATGCCAGTCTGTGTTGCAAAACAACATGGTACAGTGGAAAAAAAAATTATTTAGGTGGTGAAATATTTCAAATAATGTGTGTATGGTACCAAAAATAAAGCACAGATTCCCTCTGATACGCTTTGTTCAAGTATAATTTGCTTTCGTAAAACAAAAGTTATGCATAATTTTTGTGTGACGGGAACATCTCAAAATTGAGCATTTAATAACGCATTATTGCGAAACTTTTTATATCGGCATAAGCATGAGACGGGTGTGCGCAAAATGAATGTTTTCTTGATGCTAAGAAAACTATAGTCATATACTCAAAAACTTAAACACCAAAATTGATGAAAAAATTGCAGAAGAAAGTCAAACAATACCAGTTGTGATAATTTCATAATCTATAAAAAAAATGTTTTCCACTTTGTACCATTTTATTTGACAAGACTGTAATGAATAAAACAGAGCAAACTTAACCACTGATTAAAGAAAGTTTTAGTACTTCAAGATTATAATTGATAGGCCTATATTATTTTTATGTGCAATACTAGTATAATATATTTTTTAAGTAAGCCTAATAAAATTATGTTAATTTAGTAGAAAGATTGTTCATTACAACTTATTTACGGAAGGAAGAATGAAGAAAATCCTTCAACCAGTTATTTGAGTTATTTAAGTTGCATATTAAAGCCGCTATAATTCAGTGGCGTAAACAAGGTCCTCGAATATCGTGGGGGGGGGGGGGATGATTCCATTGGGTCAGGATGACTCATATTGCCCCAAATTTGAGGATAACGAAAGGTGTTTTTTGTTATCTATCACACAAAATAAGGGCAAAAGATGTCGCTGGGGGGGGGGGGCTGCAGCCGAATCTCGTTCAGCTATATAATTTCAGCGTGGCGCGTAAGGCGCGAGCAGAAAATTTGAGGTAAACGGAACGCCTGTGTTTTTTTCTTTGTATCTAACACATAAAGAAGGGCAAATAAGGGCCGATTTTTTCGGGTGTGCAATCGAATTTCTTCAGCAATATAAAACAATTCCAGGCGAGCGCGAACGCGAGCGGAATGCATTTAGTAACAAGAGGGATTTTTTTGTTGTTGTTTGTATTATACACAACAGAAGAAAGGGGCAAAAAAGGGCCGATTGGGGGGGGGGGTCTGCGCCGCAATTACCTTCAGCAAATTACAAGGCTTGCATAAAACAATAGAAATTACAAAACAGCCGTACACGAACGGGTTTATGTGCCAGCTTTTTTAATTTCCTCTAGCAGAGAGCGCGTAAGCGCGAGCTAAAAATAAAGCAATTGGGGCCTGAGCCCTATTCGTATCCACAAAGGGGTTCATTCTGCACAAATATACAGAAGCTGCATAGCATACACCTCTGCAAAATATATTTTATATAAAAATACAATTATATAAGTTATGAATACAATTAAAACAAACACACATAGGGTAAATAGCACTAATAAAAATAGAGCTCTGGAAGAAAAACAAAATAAATTTCCCTGGAAATAATAAAATAAGATAGCCTAAATATAAATAAATAATAATAGATAAAATAAATTAATCGTTGAATTAATAATAATAATATAGGTTTTCCAGGCCAATTTCATACATTAACCATCCGTTTTGCATATTATGTGTATTGCAAATCGATAGATAGTTATGGTACGACAGAACTGACAATAAGTCAAACAATTACGTGTTCAATGCTCTCAAAATATTTTTAGGCACACAAATTAATGCTTTCGAAGTCAAATTCGGATATAATCATTCAATTTCATTATAATGGCCATGCCATTAGTGGATGGCAGGGTAAGCTCTTTAAAAACACTTTCATTTCGTTTCCAAGCCGATCGATTTCCATGATTAGCACATCCAAATCCGTGTATAACTTACACATATTTATGATAAGAGTAGTAATCTTTGACATTTTATCAGTAAATGTGATTTTAAAATAACTTGGTTATCCGTGCTTCGTTTTTAATTCAACACCATCTCTTTTACTCCAAAGTCATTGATAAAAAATAAATCATAGTCGGTATTGTCATTTGTGAACATCAATTTCCATTATCATGATCTATGTTTAAGCTGATCCTTCTTGTAAATGCTGATTTCATCTTATAATCCGCAATTTTTTAAATGGGCTTCATTTTACATCTTTGTTCACAACAAGGCATGAATGTATTTATAACACTTTTTAAATTAGTTATAGTGTTCCTGACATTCAGTATGAAAATACTGCATGAGCAATGGTCAAGTTTCAATTGGTAATGTTAACATGTTAATCTTGAATGTTTCTATCATGAACTTGTTTGTCTATAAACGAATTTGAATATCGGAATGAGAGGGCAGCACGAATTTGAATAAACATTGCCGAAAATGTATGCTATTATGTGAATAGAATGCACAAATACGAAATCTGTCACCATAATCGTTAATTTTGATGACTGGATACGAATTTTGAATGAATATTTCTATGCATCAGACGTATTTTTTACGAAAATGAATGGTCTTCATAACATGAAATTGAGCTGACAAAACAATGAAATTGGACCGAGGAAAACTATAGTATGAATATATAGGTTTTCGCCGCCAAATTCATACATTTATTATCCGTTGCATTTAATGTCTATTCAAAATTTCGTGAGTTTGATCCGACAGACCGACTTAAGTTAATAATTTCGTGGTTCCATGTAGCGCTGTAAATTCTTTTTTAGGCAGTACTTGTTGGGGGCTGAAGCAACCCAGCCCTAGGCCCCTCGGCTCCTGATTAAAAAAATACAGAGAACCCCACCCGAAGGATTCCAGAAATAATTTGGGCCATTTTTTAATGATTTTTTAAAAGTATGGCCAAGGAGATATTAGAGTGACTCCTTGGTATGGCCGAGATTTATTGTATGTGTGGGTGTAAACCCTCTCCTCCACAGCGACAACATAAATGGACGATCGGCAGCCCACATTTTTCGGCGAGAAGTACCGAAATCCCAAAAATCTGGAAATCGGCAGGGCCCTTCTATTTAACGAAATGAGGGGCAGTGGCGCATCTAGGATTTGAAAGTAGGAGGGGGCAAGCCCGATAGGGGGTGCCGCCACAAATTTCCAATGTTAACATGCCGAGCGGCTTTCAAATTATATAGGGGGGGGGATGCGTCCACTGCGTCCTGCCTGGATCCGCCACTAGAGGGGTGTCCTAAGTGGGTGTGTGTTTGTATCTGGGCCTAGGTATTTTTATGACACTTCGCCGATGCCAACATTTACGTTTTTACAATACATTTAATAATATATGAAATACATGTTTATCAAACCCTTTTCGTCCTGTTTATATTTTGGAAAAACCTAGTTCAAATAGAAGGGAAAAAATACGAACAAAGTGCAATGGAATTTTCCGGGTTATGAATGGGTGTGTTTCGATTAAAATGTGTGTCCTGCTATATATTTCCTTTCTTAATTAAATATGCCTACCGATACCTTACATCGTTCGATGGATCGTACACGACATATCTTTGACCACCTGACAATTATGCAAACAAATGAGATTAAAATCTTTCTTTGTGAATCGGGATTTAAATGAACGCGTTGTGAAGTTAGGTTAGTAGACCTACTTCTTTCATAGCTTCATCAATGTTGTGCAAACCATACCGGGATTATTCTAGAAACAGTGCAATTTAGTTCGCTTCTATGATGATCCTGAAAGAGACGTCAAGATATCCTGTTTAATAATGATAAGCGTGGTAGGCGTACCATTTGTAATAAAACATCATTATCAAATGTTTTATTTTGCTTGCCCGTGTTTATGTAACTTTTGCGATCAAAGTGACCTTCGATTTCTCAAGCAAATATGTCCACTACTGATAGTCCAAAAGTTCGATTGTTGAGGTGATTATATCACTCAAAGCTAGAAGCATACAGAGACACAGGAATAATTTAGATTTTACAACCAGTCTTTTTTTCCCCTTCAAAATAGTGTTTCACCAGTTTGCAGTACCACACAAGATTGTCATCTTTTGTTGTGACAATAAATATATGCGGATAGCTTTGATATACAGCTAACGTGATGGCCAGCCTGCCGTAATGTTCCTCATGTATTGAAGGATAAACCATTTTGTTGTTAATCTGCCATCAGTAAAAACGTTAATCTTTTTCGATCTCGAACGCTGTACTTCGACTACGATCACAATGACGGCGACAGGGATTGATCAAGAGCTTGTGCCTTTAGATTTAGGGATCCTCGTCATGTATTTTGTCTTCGTTTTAGCTGTTGGACTGGGTGTAAGTATAAAGACAATTAAAGTCCAATTCAAACTTCACGACACTGTACATGCATATCATTATTAAAATTAAATTGCATTCATCATCTTTTTAAGCTTAACCATTAAAAAAAAAAAAAATCTCAAAATATTGCTATTGCTTTTTATTTTTATTTATTTTTCTTTACTTTTTACAGCTTAATGATGGTATACTTAACCTACAGAGAAATTGCTATTTTGATAATAATGATAATGATAAAATTATTCCTTTTATATCAGTCACATCCATGAATTTCATTAACAAGACATTGTAGGTGGATAAGAATGCATATATGAAGAGTTTGATTCCAAAAGGCGCTAAATCCACTTTTGAGGAAAATTGAGTTAGTGATACCCGCCCGTTGTTCAGACTGGTAGGCCTACCTGTCTATAAACAAAAGTTGAAACCTAAATTCAGACAGCAATTATTAAAAAATGTACATTTAAATCTCAATTTCCCATAGACACCTGTACAAAATTCTGCAAACAAATGCCTTTTTCTCAGAAGTTACAAAAGTGGATTTAGCGCCTTTTGGAATCAAACTCTTCATATATAACTTCCAGTATTTTAATAAAAACAAACGAAAAGGCATCTCAATTAATTTTGTTGATAATGGTAGGCTACATATTAGGCCTACCATTTTGAAAATTATTCAAATTATTTTAGTTTTGCCTTCCTTTTAACAAGTGCTTTCCAAGCGAACCCAATTTAATTTAATGAATTTCTTTCTTCAGTCTATGTTTAGATCGAATCGAGGCAGCGCTGAAGGATATTTTCTGGCTGGCGGTGCTATGGTGTGGCTACCGGTACGTATTCAAAACACAACTATATAACTATAACATAACTAGGCCAATATAAGTTATAAAGTTATCACAATCGATCGATCGATATCACAATATAACTTCATAACATTACACAACATACCTTTATAAATTGTTATTGAATATTTAGAGGGATATTCAGGAGTCCTAATATAAAGTTCCGTAAATGGTATTTATATATAGGGGCCTACATGCACATGATGTACAATTTTACAGAACGAAACATTCTCCTCATGTTCAACTCAGAAAATCTTAGCTTTTTTCCTGAAAGTCTGGTCATAATTTCAACTACTATTGTCTATTCATTATTATTATTATTATTTTATCATTATGCCTATTAACCTCATGTAGTGAGGTATCCATAATTCGTTAAATATATTATACTTATATTTCTTTACACTTTATAAAAAACGAAAGGTTTTTCTTAATGTGCAACTTTTAAAGTATCAAAACTTTTAGTGATTGTTATGGAAGTCTTTTTTTTTCTTTTTTTGTGTGGGGGTACTATAAAATCAATTATTATTATTGCTATTACTATCATCATTTTTTTTAGGTTGGTGCATCGCTATTTGCTAGTAACATCGGGAGTGAACATTTTGTTGGTTTAGCTGGTTCTGGCGCTGTGTCGGGTATAGCTGTGGGAGCCTTTGAACTTAATGTAAGATTCCTGGATTTTGTGACACAATTATGATACTTACATTGTTCTATCATATAAATCACGATGTTTTGCTGTTGTATCTCCTGTATTTTTTTTGTATTTGCATATCATGTTGCTGTTAATCAAATTGTAGGTCCTATCTAATTTTGAGTTTCTAAATGCTAACATGTTGTAATTTAAGCTGATATATTTTTTTAAAGGCAGTAAGTTAATTACATTGTTATTAATATTAAGAAACATTGAAATTGTATGTCCCTTTTCTAATATCCAGTAGGGAATATAAATAAATAAATATATATACATGTATATGTATCTACTGATTGGTTTAACAGGCACTGATTATTCTTCAAGTACTAGGATGGGTTTTTCTACCAGTCTATTTGGCGAGTGGAATCTTCACTTTACCAGAGTTCATGGAGAAAAGGTTTGGAGGAATACGCATCAGGATGATCATAGCCACCATCTCACTTATTCTATACATCTTTACTAAGATATCGGTGGGTATTTTAATATAGGTGTTCCCGGCCAATTTCATTGCCTTGTCAATCAATTGCATATTAGAGGCATTCATTTCCGGAAAAACGCTGATGCATCGAAATAATGCCAGTCAAAATCGTATTCAGTCATCAAAATTAACGATTGATGTGATTGATTTCGTATTTGCGCATTCTACTTCACATAATAAAGATATATATTCGGCAATAGCTATTCAAATTCGTCTTCATCCTGTCGACATTTCATTCCGTTTACTGAAATTCGCACTAATTTGAATGCACAAATAATGAAATTAAATGCCTCTATCCGAATTTGAACTTTGCAACCATTACTTTGTGTGCCTAAAAATGAATTTGAGAGCATGAATACGAAAGTGTTTGACTACAGTCATTCTGTCGCATCAAACACACGAATTTAAATATACATTACATGAAAACGGATGATATATGTATGAAATTGGCCGGGAAAACCTATACTAATGATAAAATTTGAAATATTTTAAAAGTACTTTGTAGAATTTTTATTTATCAAATTAAGTACAAAGAGTCACAGCCCGATAACTGCATTGGGTACATGAAAAATTACAATACATAAAAACACAATGCTGATATTGCACAAATGATATAAGCATTAAAAAAGTATCATCAATATTATACGTAAGAGGGATGATAATGAAATAGTTAAACACAATTATGAAAATAAACAATAAGTTAAATACAACGTCAGCTTTAGTATAGGAAGCTTTACAATTAAAAACGTAGCTATCCATTGATCGGACAATGATGATGCCATTTTTCGGATTTTGGTTTTTATTTACTTTGATGTTTACTGAACGTTTTGGATTTATGATGTGGTTAAAGGTATTGTAAAATAGACATTGAATATGATTCGGTGTGGGTAAGATGTTGATCCGGCATGGTCCGGTACGCAGTCGTTGTGAGGTCGGTGTGGGGACGGTTCCGTTAGTTTTTGCTTGGGCATAATAGAATAACTCTACACATCATTCTATATTACTAGGTTGATCTGTATTCTGGAGCTTTGTTCATAGAGCAATCGTTGGGGTGGAACCTTTATCTTGCTATCGTGGTACTACTAGGAATTACAGCTCTCTATACAGTAACTGGTGGACTTGCAGCAGTTATCTATACAGATACATTACAAGCTATCATCATGCTTGGAGGAGCTCTGTGGTTATGTATTGCAAGTAAGAGCATTATTGACATTGGTATTGACCTCTCTCAAATATTTGATGACGGAGTAGGATACTAATTCATTGTGAAGATTGACAAAATGTCAAATAACAAACAAATAGGCGTATAAAGAACATAATGCATGGACACATTAAACGAAAGGTAATATATACACTGTATCAGGATAACAACCCCTGGACAATTACCCCAGAACAACTACCCCCATAAATAGGGTTAGGGTTAGGTGTAGAGTTTGGGGAGAGATTTTTGACGGGGGAAGTTGTCCGGGTGGTAACTGTCCAGGGGTAGTTGTCCTAGAACCTATACACTTTCACATTTTTAATGTTCTTTTTGTATCCACGGATTAAGATGGTTATTTTAATGTTCACGTTTTGTTTGATTTTAGGTTTTAATGAGATTGGTGGCTATCAGAATCTGGAGCCTTTGTACAGTGAAGCAGTCCCCAATGAAACTAAGTATGGTAATGATACGTGTGGTAAACCTCGTGATGACTTCTTTCATATGTTCCGTGATCCTATTGATTCGGATCTACCTTGGCCAGGTTTTCTGTTCGGTCAGACCACTGCATCTCTCTGGTATTGGACTACTGACCAGGTATAACCTACTAGTATATTAACCCATAGACCCCCAAGATTTCCCTAAGGAGTAAATTAATCACTTCTCATCATCAAATTGGCATGCATAATATTTTTGTTTTACATCTGCAACTTTTAGAAAAATCAAGACTATAGAAGTGATAGTTAGTTGATTTGGTATTTCATTTCCTGAATCTGCGCCTGTACAAAGTTATAATGATGATATCACATAGGCTAATGCTGTGAGTAATATTGGTTATATTATGGAAATATCAAATAGCCATGTATGAAAACGGCACTAAATCAATTCTCTTTGTCTCCGCAAGTTTTTTTTTTCCTAAGGTACTTTTTTATCGAGTCTTTTTTTTTGGGGGTGATAGTATCGCCTCACGTTTTTAACTAATTTGAAAATAATTATGAATCGTTTATCGAATCGATTTGAACATATATTCATTCACTTTAACAGGTCTGATGATAACACAAATCATTATTCACTTTGTAGGTAATAGTTCAACGAACCCTGGCCGCTAAGAATCTATCTCACGGTAAAGGAGCAACTCTGTTTGCTGGACTCTGTAAGATTACACCACTCTTCTTCATTGTCATGCCGGGAATGATATCCAGGATCCTATACCCAGGTGCGTTTCACACTATCACAATCATAATGGAAACAAAATTATGCACACCATGTTTTGCATCTCACACAGCAGGAATACTCACAATCTGTACAACGATACCTTGGGGTACACTTACACAGACAGACATGCAGACAGAGAGACAGTAACACACACATACCCACTTACCCGAACCCCTACTCACCTAAGCATAGTACATAAACGCATATCTCATCCCTCTATGATATCTAACATCGAGACAAAACCATACTCACACTACATCATACATTGAGGAATACTCACAATTTATTATTGAACGGAGAATATCCACATCTACTGTAGATTGAGGCACACCTACATCGACACTGTTATCACAGATTGAGACACATCCACATCTACCATAGATTGAGATACACCCACATCTACCATAGATTGAGACACACCCACATCTACCATAGATTGAGATACACCCACATCTAACATAGATTGAGACACACCCACATCTACCATAGATTGAGACACACCCACATCTACCATAGATTGAGACACACCAACATCTACCATAGATTGAGACACACCCACATCTACCATAGATTGAGACACACCCTCATCTACCATATATTGAGACACACCCGCATCTACCATATATTGAGACACAACCACATCTACCATAGATTGAGACACACCCACATCTACCATAGATTGAGACACACCCACATCTACCATAGATTGAGACACACCCACATCTACCATAGATTGAGACACACCCACATCTACCATAGATTGAGACACAGCCACCTCTACCATAGATTGAGACACACCCACATCTACCATATATTGAGACACACCCACATCTACCATATATTGAGACACACCTACATCTACCATTATATTGAGACGCACCAACATCTAACATAGATTGAGACACACCCACATCTACCATAGATTGAGACATACACATATCTAACAAAGATCGACACACACACACACACACACACACACACACATCTAACATAGATTGAGACACACCCACATCTGCCATATAATGAGACACACCCACATCTACCATATATTGAGACACACCCACATGTAACATAGATTGGAAAACACCCACATCTACCATAGATTGAGACACAGCCACATCTACCATATATTGAGACACACCCACATCTACCATATATTGAGACATACACATATCTACCATAGATTGAGACATACACATATCTACCAAAGATCGAGACACACCGACACCCACATTGCATAAATTGCATCAGTCGAACAAATCATCAGAAAAATGATACACACTAAAAGACACGGGCTACTTGTAGATCATACATTGATATACCTCGGCTAGATTCCTTATTAGCTAAAAGCGATCGATAACATTCTGTTTTAATGTCTTTCTTATCAACAGATATTGTAGCCTGCGTAGATAATTGCGAAGAGATATGTGGCTCCAAAGACGGTTGTTCGAACCTTGCTTATCCTCTTATGGTAATGAACATACTACCTGATGGTAAGTTAGCAAATAGTTTATGAGTATATATAAACGAATCCATGACATATGCTCCGGCGGCAATTGCTCCGCCGACAAATACTCCGCAAAAAGTGACAATTGCTCCGCGACATTTGCTCCGC
>CALNVZ010003426.1:32494308-32538486 GCA_940671915.1 Paracentrotus lividus
CCGAATGTTGCGACCAAATGCTTCCGGCCGACATTTGCTCCCGAACGACAAATGCTCGACCGACAATTGCTCCGCAGATATTGCTCCGCCGACAATTGCTCCGCGACATTGCTCCACAGACATTTGCTCCCGGGACAATTGCTGCCGCGGCAATGTTCTGCAAAGACAAATGCTCCGCGGCAAATTGCTCCGAGCGATTGTCGGCGGAGCAAATGTCTGCGGAGCAAATGTCGGCGGAGTAATTGTCGGCGGAGCAATTGTCGGCGGAGCAAATGTCGGCGAAGCAAGTGTCGGTGGAGCAAAATGTCGGCGGAGCAATTGACGCAGGAGCATTTGACGTCGGAGCTAATGTCGCGGAGCAATTGTCACTTTTTGCGGAGTATTTGTCGGCGGAGCAATTGTCGCCGGAGCATATGTCGGGTCACCTATATAAACATTATAAATTACCAACTATGTGTACATAAATTCCTGTTTATGAGCGCAAAATCCGAGTCAGTAAACAATAATGCTTTTAACCCTATCAAGACCAAGGTATTTTGATGGTTCATAGGCCCAAGGGGGGGCACAATGTGCCCCCCCTCCATAATTTTTTTATTATTTGACTGATCGCTTTCATATTTGGCCTGATGATAGAGCAACTCAAGCTCTACAATTTGGTACAACTAAAATTTCTCAAGGTCATCATATGGGGGCGCTATTTTTACTTAAATAAAGAAATACATAGAAAAATTCACAAAATTTGAATTAAATCAATTTAACTCCCTAAAATCATGGTTTGAAGATCGAAACTGTTACAAATATGTTTTAGGATTCATTCATTGTTCATTCGTCCATTTGAAATATTCAAGGTTGCCAAATGAGGGCGCTCTATGCTCTTAAATAAGAAAAATTTGATTTCACCAACAGAGGGCGTTTTTGGTAACTAATTGAAATAATTAAATAATGATTGTTTTTGTACTAATTTTCACTATTTAGGCATGCAAAGTGAATGTATAATAAGCAATAATCATATTCTGTGAATTTCATTGGATAAACTCATTTACAAAAATAAAAAATGTGAATAAATTGATATTTCAATATTTTCTATTATATTTTTTGTTTTGGCGCCAATTTTAATACAAAAAGAAACAAAAACAAAAGAAAAAGATTGGTATTCAGTTTGGAATGTTCATTCAATTTATTTTGAATAAAGAAACCCTATTTATAACACCAAAATATTGTTTAAAACTATGTATATCAAAAATGATCAAAAATTGGATAAACATGGCTGTCAATTTATGGTTGCCATGGCAACACGGAATATCATATCTCCACAAAATATGTATCAAAATGTTCGTGAATAAATTTTAGGAAAAGTCACCAAGTTTGGGGGAAAATGAGCAAAGCGTATAGAAATGGCGTATAAAAGTTTGGTAGGGGGGGCACATTGTGCCCCCCCCTTGGTCTTGATAGGGTTAATGGCGACGTTCAATTATCGTTTGGCTGTATCTGTATTCAACAACACAACCCCCCCCCCAAAAAAAAAAGGAAGTGTCATTGGCTACTTCAATAACTTTAAAAATATCTTTTTGAAAAAAAAAAGTTATGCCAAGTAATATTACTGTTTGTTATAATGTGTTTTCAACAGCTTCCCAAAACACCGTCGTTAAATAAAACTTTGATTTACCGATACCAGAATGAAACGGGTGTTAAACACGCGTTAACACGGAATATCAGTAAGTTTTAAATCGACGTTATCTACATGTTTGGAAATGCTGCATGCTTTGTGAATATGTTTTTTAAATCTATATATATATTTTTGTTGCCTTTTACTACTTTACAGGTGTCCGTGGGTTAATGTTAGCTGTTATGCTGAGCGCCTTAATGAGTTCACTGACTTCTATATTTAACAGTGGTTCATCTATTTTCACTATGGATATTTGGCGTCATCTTAGGAAATTCCCTAATGAAAAAGAAATGTTGAAATTGGATAAGAAGCAAAAGCGAAAATATGAGTTGGAGCTGATGATCGTTGGCAGGTTGGTTGATTATCATTTTCTTGTTTTATACATGTACATACGTTGCACTGGTTGAGCTAGAAACGAAGAACTTCCTGGGTTTTCTAATTATCCACAAAACCTTGTCGCCGGTAAACCGGCCTATCGGGTTCAAAGGGTTAAGTCGCAGGTATCAATTTTTTTTACAATGGTTAATCACAATCATAATGAAGAGAACCATTTTCATTTTTTAATTTATGGTTTGAAATAGAAATGACTTTTCAAGATTTCTTGTGTTTTATTCATTTTGTTGTTTTTGAAGATGTCGTAGGCCCTACTCTTCGAAAAAAATGAAAAACTTAATTTAATTTAAATGTCTAGTTTCGGAATTACATATTTTAACACAACATGAATATAGAAAGACACCTTAATTGTAAATTCATCATTCATTATTCAGCACTAAGATTATTTGGAAAAATAGAATTCTACTTAGGACATTGGTCCATATTAATTTTAAAACCTCATAATAAAACATAATATCGATGTAATACTATCTTGAAACGTATTTTAGTGCTTGGATTATGTTTTTTGCTCTGGATAGGGTGTTCGTCCTGATTCTGGTGGTGGTGAGTGTATTATGGGTTCCTGTGGTTCAAAATAGTCAAAATGGAAGACTATTCGACTATATCCAACAAGTATCTGCATATCTAGCCCCGTCTATAGCAGCCGTATATACAGGTAATAGCATTTTTCTTGTTAATCCCGCACTAACCTTTAAATGTGGAAAAAATTATGTTCCTTGTGATGTGATCCCCTTGCTAAAGCCCAGACACAAAACAAAACAAATGAAGCCAATATATATAGGCCTAATATGCCCCTATAAGGCATTTTCAAATATAGATAAACTTATTAATTGACAAGCATAATTTTCAATCATATATTAATTTCTAATAAATCTTTCGAGTTTATGCCAGGTTCTATAGCTTGTGATCACTCGAGCATGAGAGCTAAGGGGTTCTATGGGATGGATACTGCCATTAGGGCTTTCTGTAGCTCAGACGGTAGATCACCTGTCTATAGTAGTCAGGAGATCTTTGTTTCAAATCCCGATGTAATCCCATTTTCTTTGCTCATTTTTTTTTTCATATTATATATTTCTCCCTTTGTTTAAATTTATCAAAAGTTGTTAAAGAGCGTGAAAATAGTTAAATGGTTCTTTGTTTTAAAGTTGGAATACTTTGGGAACGTGTGAACGAAACCGGTGCATTCTGGGGTCTGATGAGTGCTTTGGTAATCGGAGCGGTTCGGATGATCCTCGATTTCGTTTATCCGGAACCGGGATGTGGCGAACCGGATGAGAGACCGGAGGCTGCGGCAGCCATTCTCTTTCATTACATGTACTTCGCACTTTTTCTCTTCAGTTGGACATCATTAGCCGTTATCATCATCAGTTTGCTAACAGAACCTATTCCATCAGCTTACGTAAGAATTTTGTTTATTTCGAATTTGCATTTGAACATGAATTATTCTACTTATAATAATAATGCAAAAAGACAAAAACAAACAAAAACAAACAAAAAAACAAACAAAAATCAAAACACAAACAAAAACGAAAAAACAACCAACCAACATGCAAACAAAGAAAAAAAAGTTTGTTTTAGATAATGAATAAATTTAGGCCAATGTCAATTCTTTTTGTACATTTTGTTTGAATTGAAAATTAAGAATTAAGAAATAAACATTAGGAGTACGTGATGTCAATTCTTTGTCCCAGCGGGGATGTAATTTCATACAATCATAATTTTTTTTAAAATCAAATAGATGAGAAGGATTTTTGTTGATATCATCTCTCGCAGATAATGCCCAGGAGGTTTGATCTTACATAAAACCTAATGGATAATTGTACAGGTCTCGAAGTTAATCATGCAGCGGGTATTTTGCATTTATTACTAACTCTGCCTTTATATCATTGTTTTCATTTTCAGTTATATCGATTAACATTCTGGACTCGATTTAGTCGTGAAGAGAGGAAGAATATCGGTGATATGAAGAGAAATGAGCTGCTAGAAGGCAACACCAACCCAATCAAAGAGGCTTATATTATGAAAGAAGAACAAACAATTGAAGAGGCATATACCATGACTGAAGAACCAATAAAAGAGGCTTATACCATGAATGGAGACGAGACAATTAAAAAAGAGGTATGTCATAACTTCATCTTAAAGTGGCGATCAATAAAGTTCCGAAACTTTGGTTCTTCTCTCCTTATTGACTGGCTTCCTGATTTGAAGCTATGAACTTTATTTGAGCTTAAAAGGAACATTCTAGACTTATTCTAAAAGCAGTTTTAGAAGTTTTAGATTTTTAATAAGGCCAAAAAAAAAAAATTGTTTGGTTGTCCAATGAATGCCTTTTTTCAAAAATCGGGTCGGTCGGTCGGGTTTTTTTTTTTTTTTTTTTTTTTTTTTTTTTTCTTCCTCTCATTGAAAACAAAGAAAAACAAAGAAACGAATGACTTCCATTTTTTAAATCACTTTTACGTTTTATTGAGTTATGTAAAATGGGACTGCATGGAAAAATAACACATGTTATAATACTGTTTTATGAAATATATACAAATAAATATGAGCTGTGTATTTTCGGCGTTTGGGTGAAAAAAAAAAAAAAAAAAAAAAAGAGGTTGGTCGGGTTCGGGCGATTTTTCAGAGGGTCGGTCGGTCGAGGACAACCAAACAATTTTTTTTTTTTGGCCTAATCAGTGACTTATACACGTATTTTCAGATATTCCAAAAAGCATGGAGATGTGAGTTGGTCTGACTGGTAGTGTTCTTTCTTTGTTTTACCTATGAAAACGGCCTCTGACAAGCATATTCCCCCCGCTTTTCCCCTCTATCATTTGCAATACATGTATTCTTAAACTTTTTATTGGATAATTATTTGATGTTTATTCTATTTGTATTTCTTGTATTTTAATTTACTTTTTAGATCATTCTTATTTGTATGTATACCATATCTATGCGCAATGTTTACTTGTTTTTATTAAAGAGTAATATTCGTTATTAAAAAGCAGCCAAGTAATAAGAGGATATATCCTCTTATTCATAAAATATGAATAAATAAAAAGGAAAGGAAAATATTTGTATCAATCCTTGTTCGACATCGCAACGTAAAACATATAAGCACCACATAAAAAAAAAAAAAACAAAACAAAAACAATAACAAACAAATTCAACCAGACTGACAATGACGACGACAACATGCACAACATCAACGGCAGTAAGGCTGAATATAGAGGTTTCAGTGATAATTCTCCATTGCATTTGGCAACATGAGCGCGTGACACATTAGTAAGCCTAATTGATATTTTATTGAGTGATAATTGCATTTGAAATCTCACAGGTATCACCTGGTGCTACAGAGGAAACCGCGCTCTCTGTCGCAGTAGATGAGAATATACCTCCTAATGGTCAGCAGATGACACGAGAAGGTAAACAAATTAACAATAAACAAACAAATAAATAATAATAACTGTTAATATATAGAGAATACATAGTTTAGAAGAAAACAATACTCAAAAAGAGGTTGAATTTCTCTCTATCAAGTGATTAAAATGAGGAACAAGTTCTTTTTTTAATTTTTTTTTTAGTACATTACACTGGGAAAAAAAAATCTCTGTAGGCCTAATTTTATAGCGATGTGATGTTAGTAGTGTCGCCATAACCTCTGATGTAAGAAAACAGTTTTTTGTTGATTTCTGCTCCCAAGAATCTATGAGAGAGAGAGAGAGATGTAAAAATAAATAAATAAATAAAATAAAATAAAAATCGATTTTGAGTGAATGTTCGTTCATTTTTAACAAAGCGAGGCAAATTCATTCCTTCACATTAATTTTAGAGCTTAAAAAAAAAAAAAAAATCTCAATATACATGTAATTAATCTAACATTCACCCTAACAATACCTGGACTCACTTACCAGTTAGCAAATACATGTTCATCCTAATTATTTTAACTTAAGTTAGACTTAATATCCATACATTGTTTTGGTTTAATCAAGGTGACGAGACGACAGAAGATAAATCGAGATGGTGGCGTTTATATCAATGGTTCTGTGGGTTTTCTTCCAATGACGAGACGATTTCGGATGAGGAAATCAAAATGAGAGAACAAGATCAAATGGAGAAGGTCGTTCAAAAGAGACGTGACGTCATCATTCTCAATATCGTAGCTGTTATTGTGATCGGTATCGACATATTTTTGTTCGCGTGGTATGCTTAGATTACTCCACGTTCGTTTGGCCCCGTTCAATCACGATCAACTGCGTCCGTTCATGTTAAACCACGTTCTTGCATATATGTCACATATCATAATGATAGCTTAATTCACTGTGATGGTATTTTTTTATGCGTTTGATATGCAATAGTGATAGGAGGCATGTCCTCTGAATCACTAATTCATCGCTATTGTTCTTAAATATTGTTTTTTTTTAAAGATGATTCAGTTGAAAGCTGTGAATGTTTTCTACGTTAAAATGTACGAGGAAACCAAATGAGGATGCTAATACTCGCCATGAATCAAGTAACATAAATAATTATATTTTCATTTTCATTTTCATTTTCATTTATTTTCATATCTCTCATGTTACATCGGTATATTCAATGAACAAAATAATACATATGTAAAATAACATAAATGGCCAATATGAAGTAGAAATTACATTAAGAGAAACATGATGGGACCTACATGAAAGCAAGCTTGTAAGGCTGTAGGCCCCAATGATATGATATGTGGTAATGAATAGAGAACGGATATGAATATTTAATCATGACCAATCAAAGTACGAAAGGAAATATCATGTTTCATGAAAACAAAACCATTATCAAATAACCTCATATTATCCTTCATAATTTGTATTCATTTGTATATTTGTTAATATTATTTTGTAAAGGCTATGGTAGGCCTATGCTTGTATTTCAATATGTTGAACGAGCTTCCTATATGGAGGATCATTGTTACAAAATATTAATATTGATATCATTCTGAGGGCAAGGATCAAGGCTATTCCAGGGGTGGGATAACAAAAAGCTTTATTTTGTGTGCCCTCATTAACTTAAGACTTAAAACAATTTTAGGAAAGATTTTTTTTTCTTTGTTGTTAATAAAGATAAAACAATATTGTTATGACTCTAGACTCTAAAGGGATTATGTAATCACCCTTTTTTCCCCTGTATATTGCCTTGTGTACCATTTTGTGTCTGTGAATTTGGAGGAAATCTTAGATTTTGTTATCATAGATTAATTATGCACGTTAATAATATGTATTATATGATTTTATTTGATATAATGTCTCAACCCTGTACAAAAAAAATTGCACGCTATTGTATTTTTCCTAATAAACTTTTTTCAGATTAAATAAAAAAGTAATATTTCATCAACTTTTCTTGCCGTGTCTTTTGGTAGACGTATAGGTGTGTGTGTTTGTGTTTGTGTTTGTGTTTGTGTTTTTTTTTTTTGGGGGGGGGGGATGGGCGACGGGGTTCCCCCCAAACATTGTCTCCTTGATCTTGATACAACAATGTATTGCTTAGCTGCTTATAAATTACTGAAAGGGGGACCGAAAATGTTCCAGCTTCAACGGTTCCTTCAGGTAAATGTATCTAAGAATATGGCAATTGCTCCGCCGACATTACGTCCACCCATATTAACATTTTCTATAATTTCTCAAATGGGAAAACGGCATTTAACAGTAGAGAAATGGGACATTTATTTGTATGGAGGGATATTGAAGTTAGGAAAAAGGACAATTATTAGAAAGGAAAATGTTTACATAGAAGAGAATAGTGGGTTTTCTTTTAAATCCCGCCTCACACAGTGCGATCTGCTGCGATACGATTGTTACATCTGAAACATATAAAATAATCTTGAGAGGTATTCTAAACATATAAAAGAACGACGAAATCGAGATTTGTTCAGCTGCCAAATTGGCCTCAAATCACAAAATTTCTGTTACGTCAATGCAACACGGAATAATTTTTTTTTTTTTTTTTTTTTTTTTTTACAGAGAAGGGGGTTCGCAATAGCCATGGATTTGAAGTTCGGTATTCATATAGGAACACTCAAAATCCTAAAAAGTACATTTTTCTTTGTTCAATTGCGCTTTTTAAATATTAAAACTTTTTCTCAAAGTAGTGTCGTAGCAGATCGCACAGTGTGAGGGCTTAAAAGGGGTATTTATCAGAATGGAAAAAAAGTCATGTTCACATGGAATGGGTCAATACGCCGGAGTCTGTTAAAATATACACACGACCAAAAATTTACAAACACACACGCACTCTCACCCATCAATAACCACACACATTTTCATGCACTCTTGATCTCCCACTAATACAATCATCACACACACACCCACACCTCACACTATAAACGTACGTTTGGTGGTGTCCACCCATATCAGGACAACTACCCCTTTGAAAATTACCCCATACAACTGTCCCCAGAAAACTTAGGGTTAGGTGTAGAGTTAGGGGATTGATATTTGGAAGGAGGCAGTTGTCTCAGGGCAAGTTGTCCTAAAATGTGTACACCACTTAAGAGACATGAAAACCGACTCCAGACCAACTTGAAATCATTCACAGACATGAAGACTTGTGTTTAGTCTGGTATCCGTTTAGAGACCGTCATGCCAGTGAGAATAAGGAGTCGATTACATGAGACCAAAACAAAACAATGCAAGTTGAATGATTCTTGAAAATCATGAGTATTCAACCTCTTTTATTTCAAAATAAAGCAATTTGTAACCCCCTCCCCCCCCCAAAAAAAACCCAACAGATGCTCAAAATAACTTGACATCCAAGATAAAAGACTATTTACAAATGCAACATACTGACTACCGTTGACTTAAAGTGGAATCTCATCGGAAGAGATGTCTCCAACAATAGATTGGAATCAGTCTCGGACGCCTCTACAACCTGCAAAATCTAAAAAACTATCAACATGTTCTATTTTATGAGACTCGTGAGATGTTTTATTTATTTATTTATTTATTTATATTTCACCAGGGTAGCCCATTGAACAGAAGTTGGTCTTCCATGGGGCCCTGTAAAAAACATCACAAATATATACAATTAAAAGATTTTAAAATGACATAGCAAAATGTTGCAGAGATTTATCTCTGCGACATCTCCCCAAATCCAGAAGCTCAGAATCGCAAACCATTCAGGAAACCCGTCTCATGGCTGGGGAGATATCATAGATCTCCTTACAATGTTTCTGTAAAGAATGATGTTAAACAAAATTATAACCAGCCAGGTATGCTATACTTGCAGTAAATGCATGTTGTGTAGGACAGAGGTGTGTAAGTTCAGGTTTCTCTGTTTTAATTTCAGCTTATTTTCAGCTTATTTGAGCTCTTCAGCTTTTTTCAGCTCTTTTTATTTGTAGTCACTCCCACTCCCGGTAGGAGAAGAAACAGTAGCACACTTTGCATACTTTTTTTTTTCTTCAAATACATGTATCATCATTAAGATCCATGATGAGGCTACCAAGAAATAATCAATCGTAACTTTTTATCAATTGTAAGTTTTTGTGTTACACCCCACAGGTAAAGTACTCTAATGTATAGTTTTGTTGATCTTTTCATTTTTATAAAAGGCTTTACCCGATGTATCTCTTTAATATCTGATGTAGTACTATTCTACTAACTCAACTAGATACCTGTTTTCCTAAATGATAGTGATAATGATTGGGTCTTTTAAACTTTTCTATAAAGGATATGGACTCATCTATTATTATCAAGCTTTTCATAATGCTATTTTTAAACATATCCTCACATATGTATTACAAATTTGAAGCATATTGAAAATGAGTGTCACTTAGTTCATAGACCTGAGGATTATATTCAAGTTACATGTTATCTTTACATGTAGGGCCTAAGTGTCAGATTAGAGCACCTTATCAGATCTTTTCAAATTATGAAATATATACATAATTAAAAACACAATTTCATACAGTTTAATGTGATGATGCATAAGCATTTATCACAAATTTCTATGGAACAAGTCTCATTGCAATCTCATCTACTACAACAGATCACCTGGTCACATTTATCTCTTTTTTGAGAGAGAATTGAATCTAACTACATCAGAATCTGTCAACAATCTCTCAATTTCTAAATGTAACTGAACTGAGTCTGGTCTTATTGATATTCTTACTATTTATCATGGATTTTGATGTAAAATTTTCAAAGTCAGAGTTCTCAGAAATACATAAACAAACAAGTTTGTTTCACATTTCATTCAAAAGAATATTAAGTTGTTAAACATGTGTTTTCAATAATATACTGAACTGATTCTCCACAAACACGTCAGCCTTCAATCCTAGCTAGACATATATATTTTACCAGATTCACATTACCTGAGACAATTATACAAAAATATGTATTTCAGTTAAAATATAATGCATGTAACTATTATACAATCTAATTAAATTTCATAACATATCAGTTTCTTTGGTAATTATATCCTGACTGACAAATACATTTAGGCATTGCAGTTACAATATCTGCCAAAAGAAAAAAAAAAAGTGAAATATAGTACAAAAGGAAAAGAACACAAATCTTATAACTTTACATGAGATTACTTAACAATCCCACAAAAACCTTTAAAAGGACCTTTTAAAGGACCTGAAAAGCGATAGAGTAAAATTAAAATGTAAATTTATAGAATGAAATGCTGAAATTGATGACCAATTGAAAAGAACAAATATTAGAATATAGCACAAAAGAACAGGCTAATTCAAGAAAAGTCAAACATTACCAAAGCAACCAAATCTTTTAAATGACCTGAAAAGCAGTAGAGTAATAAAAAGCAAATTATGTGTTTAACTTCAAATTCATTAATTTATTTTCACGGCGGTGTATGTATCTTCAAATATGTTCTAAGTCTACATTCATTGAGTAACAAAATGTAAAAGGTTTGACCAAATTTCAACATTTATTGCCATTTTCTCCAGAATGCTTATACCCATGATTCTGCCTAAGTCGAATTTCTTGGGACCATTGAAATCTGTTTGAGTTCTAAAAAGGATATATGACTATGAGGGGGAAAATAACACGTCTTGTATGAACTGGACTGAAAAATTGCTTTGACTGGTGATTATTCTACTTAGGGGGCCTATAGAAGGTCGGCTTACGAAGAATTGACTGTATCTACAAACCAAACATGGTACAATCAATGTAGTAACATATCACGCATACACTCCGTAGAGAGACACACCTATAATGAGCACACAGATACATGTTATGTTTAGGATGATCTTATCTCGCTTAGTTTGAATAACTTTAGCCATTTGTGATGTCTCTCGGGCTTGAAGCTGTGTCTTGCTTATGTACTCTTCATTGGAGAGACCACAGAACCAGTTAAAGGATCGACGCCACCACGTCTGGTGCTCTTCAAAACCTGAGATAGGAAATATAAAAACAGTATTAAAGTAAAACAAGAGCTTCGATAATTGTAGAACAACCCCCTGGACAATTACCCCCCCCCCCAAAAAAAAAACTAGATGAATCTTCGACCGCGCACGGTCGGAAGGCATGCCTCCGTATTGCCACATCGGAAAAAAAAGGCATGCGCATGTTGAGTATTTTACATCCATTTATACCATGACATCTTTGAGATATTGACCCAGAATCTATTAAAGTTGTATCATCAGAATTATTTCCAACTCAGGAAGGATGGCTACTGATGTAATAAAAAGGATAAACATGTTATAAGTTGATCTGTCAAAGGTCCTTCAGAAATTGCACAAACGAGTCATTTACATAAATAACCAGTGACCTTTGATGTCCTGACCTCAAAAATCTAATCAGTTCATCTTTCCTCCCACATGACCCAAGTTTGAAGTTGATCCATAAAACGGTTCAGAAGTAGCAAGAACGTGCCATTTTCATGTATACAATGACGTCTGTGACCCTTGACCTTTGACTTCATGACCTCAAAATATAATTAATTCATTGTCCCTACCATATGCACACATGACCCACGTTTGATGTTCATCCATCAAACTGTTCTTATTATCACGAGAACAAACTATTTTTATGTATACAATGACCTCTGTGACCTTTGACCTTTGACCCCAAAATCTAATCAGTTCATTGCCCCTCCCATATGCACACATTACTCAAGTTTGAAGTTGACCCGTCACACAGTTCTTAAGTTATTGCGAGAACGAACCATTTTCATGTATACAATGACATCTGTGACCTTTGACCTTAAAATCTAATCAGTTCATTGCCCTTCCCATAGGCACACATTACCCAAGTTTGAAGTTGACCCGTCAAACGGTTTTTAAGTTATGGCGAGAACGAGCCATTTTCAAGCATACAATGACCTCTGTGACCTTTGACCTTTGACCTAATGACCCAAAGTCTAATCAGATCATTGTCCCTACCATATGCATACATGATCCAAGTTTGAAAGTGATCCGTCAAACGGTTCTTAAGTTATCGCGGGAACGAAAACGGGACGGACGGACGGACGGACGGACAACCCGAAAACATAATGCCTCCGGCACCACCTTCGTGGCGGAGGCATAAAAAAAAAAAAAAAAATCTACCCTTAACTCTATTTCTGGGGGTAGTTGTCCTAGGGGTATTTGTCCAGGTGGTAATTGTTCTGATACGTTGATAATGAGATAGAAAATCAAGAAAGTTGGCTTTAATGTGTTTGATGTGTACTTTCATGCACTACATACATTTGTGATGAAAGTACATCTAAAGTCATGAAATTTGTATGCACAATAATTTGTTAGCGCAGAAGTGATTTAACTGTTTTGTACATTTGCACTGTTGCACTGAATATTAACACATTTGTACTAGCACTTCTAGACAATGGGTTTACCTGCATAGCACCATTACTGTGCATTTGATACTAGAAAGACAGACATTGGGTTGTGTGAGGGGCCAGGATTCTACCTTTTGATATCAGTTCATCCTGGAATGGTAGATGATTTAATTTCATCATAAGCAAGCAAAGAGTTTTCATGGATTAATTAATGGATCAACGACGGATTAATGGAAAACGAATTGGCAAGACGATCTATTAAATGTTATGAAATCCTGTAGAAGCCTTGTTTCGCCTAGTTTATATTTGTCGACCTCACTACAGCCACATTGAAAACTCTTTGTGTAGCGAGATGACTTCGACGTGAACTTCTTCTTTCGACACGACTAGATATCCTCGCGGTTCAATTGACTTCAGTGTATTCTTCCAGCTACGGGAACATTGATGAAGTCAAATCGGAAACCTTTAGATTGAATGTTCAGCTCCATGAATGAAAGTTTCCTGACTGAATGATCTCTTTCATCTTTCGTCATACTTCTATTAGGATATAATCATGTCAGAAGGAGAGGAAGGTGGACGGGATAGAATGCAGACTGAGAAGGGTTTGCAGTATAAAGCAGACATCACAGTTAAACATGGAAAGATGCCATTCGACTTTGGAGGAGAAGGGCAAATAAGCATCGCCAGCTTATAGTTGAAGATGATGTCAACACTGTGATGATTAAAGAATCCCGTAATCAAGTGCAGGAAGCCATGGATAAGGCCATTTCCTCTCAAGAAGAGCTTGCAGCTTTAACTTCTTCAGCAGATTTTGATGATGGTGAAGAATGTCTTGAAACTATGGAAGAAGAACATTCATCTTTAATGAGAGAAACAATGCAAGTTATTCTTCGTTTGAAAGGCAGTACGATTTTCTCAAAGTCGGGTTCGAGATCATCCAAAGCAAGAGTTCAAGATTGGGTTGATCATCAACCATCAGTACCTCCTCAACTCAGAATATGGTTGAGACCCCGCCAATGGAGTCCAAGGTTGAAATCAACAATCTGCTCCTCCACTGGAAAGCTCTGCAACTAAGAATAGACATCAACAGCAGCAAAGTCCAGCAATGATGATGTTCTCTCCAATAGTTTGAAGGAGTTGTTATCCTTAAATAGACTTCCTCTCCAGAGCCGGGAATTTTCTCAGGTAACCCTCTCGACTACACAGCATGGAGGCGGAGCTACGATGCATTAATTGAACGTCGTGGAATTCCTATTGCAGATAGGTTTTACTTTCTCTTGAAATATCTGACGGGTGAGCCGAAGTCCTTGGTGGAAGGTTACTCTATCGGCGATGGCAGAGGATACAATGATGCAAAGATGGCATTGGAACAGAGGTATGGGGATCCATTTGTGGTTTCAAATGCCTACCGTGACAAGCTGGACGCTTGGCCTAAGGTTGGATCAAGAGACTCCTTTGGACTCAGGAGATTTGGAGACTTCTTGAAACAATGTAATGCAGCATCCAAGTATGTTCCCCACTTAAATCATCTCGATGACGAACGAGAAAATCAAAACTTACTGAGGAAGCTCCCTGAATGGCTAGTTGCAAAGTGGGGAAGAAAGGTTGTACACTGGAGACAGGACTGGAGAGTCTTTCCACCGTTTGCCATCTTCACAGAGTTCATTGATGCAGAGGCAACCATTGCATGCGACCCTGTCACCTCCTTTCAGTCCCTGCAGCAGACCTCAAAGGAAAGGAAGAGGTCAACTACTTCTCGATCTTTGCAGACTGGTACACAGAATCATAAAGATAGCTCTGCTGAGAAGAAACATCCCTCTTGCATCTTCTGCAAGGGTCAACACCATGTTACTGAATGTTCCTCGTTCAATTTACAAACGATGCAGAAGAAGAGACAGATAATTAGGGATAATGGTCTGTGATTTGGTTGCTTGAGAAAGGGACACATGTCAAAGAGATGCAAGAAAAGAAATACGTGCTCCGTATGTAAAGGAAAGCATCCAACTGCTCTACATGATGAAGAATGGAAGGAAAAGCGACGGAATGCTATAACCAGAGAAAGGAGCAGTGAAGAGACTCTGGAATCAAATTCTTATGCATCCCAGTCAGATTCCAGTCATTCTATAAAGTCATCGATGATTGTTCCGGTATGGCTGTCTCACGAGTCTAGTAATAAGGAGAGACTAGTGTATGCATTATTGGACACGCAATCCGATACATCCTTCATTCTCACACAAACCAAGGAAGCAATTGGCGTCAAGGGCATACAGATACACTTATTGCTTTCTACAATGACAAGGGCAAAATGAGAGTAGCTTGTGAGAAGGTATCAGGATTGAAGGTGAAGGCTTACTATAACTCCGAAAAGGTAATAAGTCTCCTCCAAGCTATACAAGAGACATTATCCCAGCAGATCGACATCATATTCCGACTCCTGACACAGCAAGATCCTTCAAGCATTTGTCCAAGATTGCTGATTTGATTGCTCCTATACAAGATGTCGAAATTGGACTCTTGATCGGATATGACTGTGCAAGGCTTTAGCTCCTCGTGCTGTCATCCATTCTCCTGACGAAAGAGGGCCCTATGCAGTTCAGACAGACTTAGGCTGGAGTATTGTTGGACAGTGAAAGCAGGTACGTTGATAGTCACAATGATCCCATTGGTGTGAGTCATCGCACGACTGTACGGATTGTGCCAGAGGAGGTACAGCTGAAGGGTCATCGCTCAGAAATGTATTCACAACATCCAGCTACTACGAAGGAAGAGATCACTCCTCTTCATGTTGTCCAGCTTCTCGAGGCTGACTTCGCTCCTGATAGGAAGCAGAAACCCTACTCACACAATGACTTGAAGTTTGTTAGGCTGATGGAGAAGGAGATCCACATTTCAGAGAGTGGACATTACCAGATGCCCCTCCTTCAAAGAGAAAGAGGCACCTGTGCGCCTAACAACAGGTTCGTTGCTGCTAAACGTTTGAACCACCTGAAGAAAAAGTTTGAAAACGATGCTGCCTACTGAATCGGTACCTCCAGCAGATGAATAATCTCCTTGAAAAGAAGTATGCAGAAAAGGTGTCTGAACCAGGTGAAACCAGGCAAGCTATGGTATATTCCACATCATGGAGTACAGCAACCAAAGAAACTCAGAGTGGTGTTTGACTGCAGTTCACAGTTCAAAGGAGAATGTTTGAACTCTCATCTTCTGACAGGCCCAGATTTAACCAATGCACTTGCTGGAGTGCTGTGTAGGTTCAGAAAGGAGAAGGTGGCCTTCAATGTGTGACATCAGAGAGATGTTCCATCAATTTCACGTCAACAGGGAGTGCCGTGACTACTAGCTTCCTCTGGTGGCCGGATGGAGACTATCACCGAGAGCCTGTTGACTTCCGGATGAATGTGCACATTTTTGGAGCTGCCTCTTCTCCCGGGTGCGCTAATTTGGGGTTGAAGCAGATAGCGACCGACATGGCAGGTGACATAGGTCAAGATGCAGCCAAGTTCATCCAGCGAGACTTCTACGTGGATGACGGGCTTAAGGCAGTAAAAACAGAAGAAGAGGCAATCGATCTTATCTCAAAAACCAAGAAGAATAGTGAACATGGTGGACTTCATGTTCATAAAGTTGTCTCCAACTCCAGGAAGGTGCTAGATTCGGTCCCAAAGGAAGATAGAGCCAAGGAAGTGAAAGAATTGAATCTTCTACTTGATCATCTGCCTGTGAGAAAGCTCTAGGGGTGCAATGGTGTGTAGAGTCCGATACATTCCGCATCAGGGTGACCTTCCAAGATAAGCCACTGACGAGGAGAGGTGTTCTATCAACTGTGATGTCCGTGTATGATCCCCTTGGATGTTAGCCCCACTACTGCTTCCTGGTAAGGTAATACTTCAAGATCTATGTAGAAGCCTCGCCGCTTGGGACGACCCCCTTCCAGACACACTTCAAGATAGATGGAATAGGTGGAAGACAGACATTCTCCAACTTGAAAGGATCTCCATTGACAGATGTTACAAGCCAAAAGACTTTGGGGAAGTCAAGAAAGTTGATCTACACCACTTCTGTGATGCGAGCAACCTTGGTTACGGTCACTGTTCTTACCTGAGAATGACTAACGAAAGAGGAGAAAGTACACTGTATGCTTGTGATGGGCAAATCCAGAGTGTCACAATCAAGATAGTCACAGTGCCAAGGCTGGAATTGACTGCAGCTGTCCTGTCAGTGAAGATGAGCTCCTTTATTCAAGCTGAGCTAGACCTCAAAATTGACAGAGAGTCTTTTGGACTGATAGCCGAGTGGTTCTGGGCTATATCAAGAATGAAACAAGGCGTTTTCATGTCTTTGTTGCTAATAGAGTGCGCCAAATTAGAGATGAATCGTCACCTACTCAGTGGAGGCACATCAGCACTCAAGATAATCCAGCTGATGGGGCATCAAGAGGACTCAGGTCGGTCAGCTTGAAGCATTAAAGTGGCTCATGGGTCCAGACTTCATTTGGAAAAAAGAAATTCCAGAAGAGACTGAGGAAGAACTACAGTCATTCCTAAAGATCCTGAAGTGAAAAGTAACACCCATGCTTCTGTGCAACAGGCAGATGTGCTCGAGTTGGAACGATTTGATCATCTCTCTAGTTGGTATCAAGCAAAGAGAGCCGTGGCGAAACTGTCTTCGTCTCAAATCATACTTACAGAGATGCTGCCATGCAAGACGAGATACGAAAGGTGCCAAGAAGGTTGTGATGGAACCTCTGACTACCGAACTACTCCTTCAAGCAGAGAAGAAATCATAAAGGTGATTCAAAGGAAGACGTTCAATGAAGTGAAAGCATCAGGGATCAATAAATCTCACAACGAAAGAAATAGAAGGCGTCATTGTAAGACCCTGTCGCTTGCATCGTCTAGACCCATTTACAGACGATGACAGCATCCTTAGAGTGGGAGGACGTTTGAGGAGATCCGACCTCTCGTTTGAAAGCAAACATTCTGCCATCCTACCTCAAACTCACCTGACCAAGCAAATTGTATCCCAATGTCACACTGATGTTGCTCATGGAGGAAGAGGCATGACCATTAACCATCTCAGAGCAAAGGGATATTGGATCTTGGGTAGCAGCAACTTAATCTCAAAGTTCATCTCCCAATGTGTAGTCTGTCGCAGACTTCGACAACCTCTACAAGTTCAGAAAATGGCAGACTTACCTGAGGACGCGTCTATCCCCAGCCCCGCCATTTACGTATGCAGGAGTTGACTGCTTCGGGCCTTGGTTAATAAAGGAAGGATGGAAAGAACTGAAACGATATGGTCTAATTTTCACATGTATGGCGTCAAGAGGTATTCATATTGAAGTTCTACACTCTCTCTCCACCGACTCCTTCATCAATGGTCTTAGACGCTTCATTTCTGTCAGAGGCCCTGTGAGACAATTGAGATGTGACAGGGGAACAAACTTTGTAGGCGCTGAGGCGGAGTTCAAAACGATGTGCTGAGTCCAGTGAGAAGCAGGTAAAAGACTTTCTCCTGAAAGAGGGTTGCGACTTCATTGCCTTCAAGTTCAATGTACCTGCTTCTAGCCACATGGGTGGAGTGTGGGAACGGCAAATCCGCTCTGTACGTCAAGTCTTAGATGCTCTACTTCACCAGGCAGGCCAGCAACTAGATGACGAGTCGTTGAGGACTTTGATGTGTGAGGCGGCCGCCATTGTGAACAGCCGTCCGCTAACTACTGATCTCCTGAACGAACCAACACATCCTACTCCATTGACTCCTAATCATCTGTTGACTCAAAAGTCGAGGGTCATTCTTCCACCCCCTGGGAATTGTTCTCTCGAGAGGACGTCTATGCGAGGAAAAGATGGCGGAGAGTCCAACATTTGGCAAATGAATTCTGGTGTCGTTGGAAGAAAGAGTTTCTTCTCCAGCTTCAGTCCCGGCAGAAGTGGACCAAGCCACATCGCAACATGAAAATAGGAGATGTGGTTATCATTAAAGACGATAATACTCCTCGCAATGTATGGCCTCTTGGAAGAATTGTTGAACTATATAAATCCAAAGATGACTACATTCGTAAGGTTAAAGTCATGGTAGGAGACAGAAAATTAGACAGCCGGGGAAGACGAAGTAGCCCAGTGTCTAACCTTGATCGTCCTATCCATAAGCTAGTCCTTCTTGTCCCAAGTGAAGACCAGGAATAATTCCCAGCCAAGGAGCCAACAGGACTGAAAAGAAAGACTATATAATTCTTGAACAGGATCTGCATACATTTAATGTTTTGACGATTCGTTTGATTTGGACTCTATTTCGCCAAAACTTTCTTTGAGAGCTCTCAAGAACAGACTGAACTCAAACTACAAATGAGATGATATAAATACATATATCTTTTGTTTCATGTGTAAAAGAAACAAAGGATGACGGTTTTCAAAGGTTGAAGTAAAATTCAAGTTTACTGAGCTACTTCAAATTTACCATATTTTTATCAGAACTTTCTGAGTCTGATTTAAGACTATATTACTTTGTGAAATTTATACATTGTTTCTGACTAATGCAGAATAGTAATGTTATGTTTTCATAATATTACATAATTATCATATTTTGCCAAAATTAGATTTCATCAAATGTACATGAAACATTGGTCTGAAATTAGACTAATGCTTCTCTTAATTTCATTTGGAAGAAATAATGACAATATATTGCATATTTTCAAAAGTTTAGAATATAGCAAAGTCAAGAAAAGGATTGAGAACGTGTAAGTTTTCAGTTGTATTGAAATAGACATGTGTGTTTCAAAATATTTCAATATTTTCATGTTTCATAGAAAACAGAGAGAATATAGAAGAAATTTGATATTGAAATCTTCCAAGGAATATCGCTTGTTTGATGTATCTGAAAACGTAAGGTTATGACTGAATTCAAGTCGAATTCATGTGCGATATTGTATACACCTTTGATATCTAATTGGTCTCTTTATCACGATTGTTAAAAATACAGAATTATGTATCTTACTTGGATAGAGGTCTAAATCCTACTATAGGTATTCGAAGTTGAGAATTTAAAATTTTGACTACAATACTTGATTCTATTTCTTGTAGTTTTTTTGTTTAGATACATGTTCCATAGAAAATATAGGAAAGGTACAAAGATTGTAGGTTAAGTTCATACTTTACCAAAAATGACTCGTTGAATATCTCGTTAATGATTTCTTGAAATGGTTGAATTTCTCAAGTTAAATTTGTGTGATTTAATACTTTTATATATTATGTAAAGAAAAACTTTGAAAATTGAAAGGGAAAGAAATTAGAAAATCGAAAACTAATTTTCGTTGTTGTTTTGCATTGAAAGCATTTCAAGTACTCCAACACTCCTATAATGAGTTTTTTTGATTGGTAAAACCCCTTTAAAATTCAAATGTGACATTTTGTGATATCAATTAATGTTTCATTTCAAATTGTTTAGATGCTTAAATGCGTCAATATGGTTAATTGTAAGATAATGATATAGCTAAGTAAGGATTGTGATTTGGTAAAAAATTTCGAGCAAGCTTATTTTGTGCTCATTCATGTATGGTAATCTAATTTGCGGAAGTACATGTATACGTAGTCTATAAAATACTTCATATATATTTGTTCATTGCAGATGTTTTCTTGGGGTAAATAAATTAATAATTTAAAGGAGCCATGTGATGAAAGTACATCTAAAGTCATGAAATTTGTATGCACAATAATTTGTTAGCGCAGAAGTGATTTAACTGTTTTGTACATTTGCACTGTTGCACTGAATATTAACACATTTGTACTAGCACTTCCTTAGACAATGGGTTTACCTGCATAGCACCATTACTGTGCTTTGATACTAGAAAGACAGACATTGGGTTGTGTGAGGGGCCAGGATTCTACCTTTTGATATCAGTTGCATCCTGGAATGGTAGATGATTTAATTTCATCATAAGCAAGCAAAGAGTTTTCATGGATTAATTAATGGATCAACACACGGATTAATGGAAAACGAATTGGCAAAGACGATCTATTAATGTTATGAAATCCTGTAGAAACCTTCTGTTCTCTGCTACTAACTCTTAATATCTGCTCCCCCGTGAAACAACCTGTCATACTGTTGACAGCCACAACATTGTTTAAGGGGGGGTTAAAAGGGCACCCAAACAATTTGTGAAGGATGTGAACGTTAAAACCATTAGTTTTTTTTTTTTATGCAGTAATAGATTTTGCTGCATAAAAAAACAATTGTTGGATTCGATATTTGCATCATATCTAAATCCTTTTCGTGCCCATAAACCCCCCCCCCCCTTATTCAGCCTCATCTGCTCAGGGGCTTTGGAACTGCGTCACTTCACGTTTCCCCCCTAAATTTAGATCTCGGACACCAATTTTTTGAAAAAGCAGAAATTTTGCAAGAGTGATGTAAGACCTTTCTGTGCAAAATAATTACTTGAGCATTATAATATCATTTACATAAATTGTTATAGTAAATAGTGGTAGAAAAATACGCATTGGGATTGGATAGATCAGTACCACGTGACCTACCTTCAATTTGTTATATTGTACATATGTACAATATAAGTTTCGGTTTTTGGATGGGAAAGCCCGTAAAAAACAATTGTTGGATTCGATATTTGCATCATATCTAAATCCTTTTCGTGCCCATAAACCCTCCCCCCCTTATTCTGCCTCATCTGCTCAGGGGCTTTGGAACTGCATCACGTCACGTTTCCCCCTTAAATTTAGATCTCGGACACCAATTTTTTGAAAAAGCAGAAATTTTGCAAGAGTGATGTATGACCTTTTTGTGCAGAATAATTACTTGAGCATTATAATATCATTTACATAAATTGTTATAGTAAATAGTGGTAGAAAAATACGCGTTGGGATTGGATAGATCAGTACCACGTGACCTACCTTCAATTTGTTATATTGTACATATGTACAATATAAGTTTTGGTTTTTGGATGGGAAAGCCCGTGTTAAATGAATGGGGAGTGTATCGATTCTATCGATTGCCAGGTGCGTTTGCCTCATTGCAAGCACGTAATAACAGTAAAATGGTGCGCACAGCACTTTATAACAATGGATACGCGGAGCAACAATCTACGTCATAATAGCTAATTTAGCACCAAAATTTTGGCAAAGATAAAACCAGATTAGGTTTAGTCAAAGATCTCGGGGTCTATTTACTATAATGAATAGTGAACGCTCCATCTTGCAACATTACTGGACTATATGAACTCCAAATACTAAATTATCCCTCGTGCAGATCTATTTCACCTTGGCCTGCGGCCTCGGAGAAACAAATCTGCTCTCGGGATAATTTAGTATTTGTCGTACTTATAATCCAGTATATTGCGCGATAGATTGTACACTATTTAATATATAATATATTCTTATAAATAATCTTTTTTTTAAATGGATGTTATTGCACATTTTCAAATAAGTCTTGCCTTCTCTGTGGATTTCTTGTGAGTTGACCTCCAAGTCAACCTCTTGTTTGCCCTCTGACCTCATTTCTTCATTGAGTTCTACAGCCTCATACTTGTCTTTGGTTGTATGAACATCCTGGTTTCCTGCCTGATATGCCATGATGTCCCATCTTGGTTCTCTGCTGAACCTTGTCCAGAATGTAAGACGGTACAGCTGTAAAACAATACAGTACACTCGTTAAAATGGGCTACTTGAGACTTGGCCAATAAGCCGGTTTGAATATATTCAGAGTCTTTGTCGGGCAAACAAGTCATTTGTAAAAGTATTCCTTTAAATTATTCTTTAAAGCAGTGGTGGCATGTAAAGATGACCTTCTCTCTAAGTTTTTGGTCATGTTTTCTGGGACATAGAATAAACGCTAGAATTATAGTCATTGAAAATCTTAAAGTTGCAATATTTCAAAAAGGTGATAAAGTTATTAAATATTTCAACATCATGTTCAGCTGGATTTTATGAAATGCCATGAAAACACAGAGGAAACAACACGATTCATCTTCTTTTGTACAACATGGAAATTTCAGCTTGATTTGTTTATGATAAAAAGGGCAAAATGTTTGTTTCTATTACTAATATAATAACGAGAGAGAGAGAAAGACTTACATATTGCTTAGGGATGGGTTTTGTCAGAAGACTGATGATGGTGACACTCAACATTGTCCAAAGGTAGAGGAAGAGAGCAAAGTACATGTAGTGAACAAGGAGAGACTTCATTGCAGCAGGTCTCACATCATCCTCTCCACACCCAGGGGATGGGTAGATGAAATCCAGTATCATCCGAATCATACCAACGATGAAGGCACTTGTTAACCCCCAGAATGCACCCGTCTCATTGATGCGTTCCCATAGCAACGCAACAGTAAACAGACCTATGTAGAAAAATAGGGTTATAGGTATTGTGTTTGGAAAGATATTTGCTGCAAATCAAAATAGACACCCAATAACATTTTGAGAGATAATTTGCTCATTACATGTACTGAGTTCGATAAACAATAGGTGTTTCATAATAAAAACTATTCAGCTGAAACACTGCATCTACAATGGAAATGTGCTAGGAAAAAAACATGAATCGTACTGAAAAAATGGAACGTGCTGGGTATGAAATAATGAATTTGGACTGAAGGTACCAACCATCGATGGAAGGTGCAAGGTGTGAAATAGTGAATATAAATTGAAGGTACTGATAGAGCAACAGAAGGTGCAACGTATGAAATTTTTAATTGGTCGTAATGACCAGCAACGGAAGGTGCAGGGTATGAAATAGTGAATTTGGATTGACGGTACTAACTACCAATGGAAGGTATAGGGCATGAAATAGTGAATTTGAATTGAAGGTACTACCAATGGAAGGTGCAAGGTATGAAATAGTGAATTTGAATGGAAGGTACTAACTTCCAATAGAAGGTGCAGGGTATGAAAGGGTGAATTTGAATTGAAGGTACTAATTTAAAATAGAAGGTGCAGGGTATGAAAGGGTGAATTTAAATTGAAGGTACTAACTTCCAATAGAAGGTGCAGGGTATGAAAGGGTGTATTTGAATTGAAGGTACTAACTACCAATGAAAGGTGCAGTGTATGAAATCTGACGGTACTGATACTGACTAGCAATGGAAGGTGCAGGGTATGAAATAGTGAATTTGAATTGACGGTACTAACTAGAAATGGAAGGTGCACAGTACTGACCAGCTATGAAGAATCAAGGTATGAAATGATGAATTTGAGTTGAAGGTACATGTACACGTACTACTACCAATGGAAGGTGCAAGGTAAGAAATTTGAAGGTACTGATCAGCAATGGCATGTGCAGGGTATGAAATAGTTTGAATTGAAGGTACTAACTTCCAACGGAAGGTGCAAGGTATGAAATAGTGAATTTGAATTGTTGGTACTGACCAGCGATGGCAGGTGCAATGTAGGCTGTGACCTGTTGGATGTAATGAAAGAGCTGTCCACCTTGGCCTGTCATCACAATGGGAACCCACAACACACTGATACCAACCAGGACAATCACAAACACTCTGAAAATAAAATGGGTTTATTGTTTATTAGGATTACCTTTGAAAACAGACACTTTGATGAATTGTTAATAAGAGCTATTTCACCTCATTACACAAAGATTTCTAGCTTTATTTCTTTTTAATTCTGCTTTGGACCCAAGGGAAGTACTAGTTATATGATACAAGAATATTGTTTTATGGGACACATACTGGTAAGTAAAATTTAAACTTTTGCAATCCCCTTTTTATAAAAACTTAATTATCAAATATTATAATAATAATAATAATATAAACCCAATTTTAAAAATGAGATGTTTTTATATGCAAAGAATCTGTTTTACACATTAATAACTGATTCATAAATTATATCAAAATAAAAACAAACCATACCGTCTAGCAGTTTATTTTGCCAAGAACCTGTGTGAGAAATTTAGCTGCAGTCGTATATGTTCGGCAGTCGACATAACAAGGGAGAGGCCCTACAAGCCCCCTCATCTTATTAAATACCCAAACACCAAAGCTTGATTAATACTGTATAAGCCAATATTTTCGCGTACAGATATTTTCGCGATTTTGGACTAATTGGGGAAATTCGCGAGAGCAAAATTTCGCGATTTTGGTGATGACTTCATTACTATAAATAGCCTTGTGCTGAAGAGGAAATTTTCGCGATGACCGACTCGCGAAATTCGCGAAAATAAAGTCACCGCGAAAATAACCACTTATACAGTAATATAAACTAATTATCATGCTCTTTGTGTTAAGTGATTAACCCAATGTAGACTGAACCAACAAGCCCACAAAGGAATAACATAAGTGAAGATTTACCGTCCAACGATCATTAGTTCCAACTCGTATTTCTTGTTTTGCTTTCTACTTATCTGCGTCATCTGTTCATCGGTAGGGAATTTACGAAGGAACCTCCAGATATCCATAGTGAAGATGGTTGATCCGCTGTTAAAGATGGATGTCAGTGAACTCATGAGGGCACTAAGCATAACAGCCAACATTAACCCACGTACACCTGAAAGGAGGAATTCATTCGAGTAAAAGATACTTTGAAGGTAGACAAATCACACATTTCAACATAATCCTGCTTATTCTCTTTTGTTTTGTTAGCTCTTTGAATGCTTACAACCTAGGTGCCAATGCATAAAACTTGATATTAACTTTGCCAACTATGTAACTTGTAACTTTCATAATTAAGAGTGTTGAGCAGTGTTACTATCTAGTTACCATTAAAGGCAAAGTTCATATCATGCAATGCCACACAAACATTAGAAACTCTACATAAAGTCATTTAAAGCTCAAACATACAACTTCATGTAAGTCACAAATTGTAGAAGAAATTCCTATGTCTATTAGAAGAATATAGATGTATACTGTTACTGTATCTTGTTGTATGAAGCAAAATTTGCAGAGTGTACTTAATCAATACAAAGTGCTAAAAAAAAAAGGAATAGATGTGAATAGATCGGCAAGATGCCTAAAGGCTGCAACTTAGAGTTATTTTAAATGTTGCAGTCAAGTGGTCGTATCACTTGACTGGGGATGCAAAGGTCATGGGTTTGATCCACAGCACCAGCATTTATATCCTTGAGCAAAGTACTTTACCTACATTGCTATTTACAATGCAATTAACATTAGTGCATTATGAAACTGGGGAGGGTCCACGAGGCCGAGGATTTCCCCATTAGGGCGAGGGTCCATGAGGCCAAAGGTCCACGAGGCTGATTTTTCTCATATCAAAATCTTACATCGATGTAGACAAACATCCTGATAATATGAGAAAAATGGGCTTCATGGATCCTCGGCCTCATGTGAAAAATCATCGGCCTCGTGGACCATCGGCCTCATGGGAAAACCCCTGGCCTCATGAAAAAAACCCAAACCATATTGTCAGACTGCAATTCCAACTATTTCAAAAGAAAAAAAAAGTGAAAACTCATCATATCATGTTTTTTAAAAAGAGATAGCATGTTTTATATGTTCAAAGGTTAAATCAACAACACAATTAAATATAAATATCTGTCTATAAACGCTCAATATCACAAACAGGCAGTAAAAATGGTCAGGCAAAACATAACAAAATAAACATGAGAATACAACAAACATATAGAGTGCATATATAGAAAAAAAGGTCATCCATTTTCGGAGGGCCTATATTCCCAGCTCATCTGTTCTGGCTATTTATTTGTATCATATGATTAAAGACAAACTTCTCATCTTTAATATGATAACTTTCTTAAATAATAGAAAGATGTAACGCATTACTGAGTAAATTGCAAATGAAGGTGACAGGTACAAAATCCATTTTTTGGCAAGTTTTTTTTTCTTCAAATGGTGAAAAATTGAGTGAAAACTTTCAATGGTGACGCACATCACTGCACACAATCTTATTCAGAGCTATGGGACAGCAGGGACAGCATTCACTCAGTCTTGTATCATTCTTAAAACTTGCAAAAATGTATTCAGTACCTGTCACCTTCATATGCATGTTACTCGCTAATGCTTTACATTTATTGCTAAAAAAAGTATGATTGCAAAGGTGAAGAGTTACATATAAATAGCCAAGAAAGATGAGTTTGGAATAATTATCGTCTGCCTAAAATGGATTACCCTTTTTTTATATGCACCAGGTATGCACTGTATTTAATGCAAAACAAAAGCAAGAAGAAAATTTATGACTAAGAAAACATTTACATTTAAATCATAATTCTATCAGTACTGCCCTATAGCTACTTTGCAACACTGGATGGGCCTGACCCCAAAAGGTCTCGCAATAAAAAATATTCAGATGGGGCCATAATACACTTCTGCACATTATCTCTGTAGCACTCATCAGAGGCTGTGTTTACCAGGTCAATTTTCTTGTCAGAGCTACGAATACCTGCCAAATTGATGGTTTTTTAGACTGTCAGAACTAAACAATTAATTTACAAAAGACTTGCTGCAGCACACTGGAGGACAGACTGGCAGTTTGTGCTTTAGGGAAGGGGGCGATTTCAGGGGCTATGGCAGGGAAAACCAGAAGGGCAGGTACAGGCATCATTATATCAATCATCATGTTTGTAAGACAGAAAGAACCACATTATCATACATACCCTTCATCATGTTTGGTGTATCATCATAATCCTGTTTTAAATGAACCAGGATTAAATTTTGATGCATTTTTGAAGGAGAAATCCACCCGAAAATCAAATATTCGAAGTATTCCATACGTAGTACATGTCTGATTTCTGAAGGGTTGCAGCAAAAATATTGTTTTTGTTTTGGTAATCTGTAAGTGGAACGATAACTACTGCCATTGTTTTACTGTGCATGACCTTCTTGCATGGTGCGAATGGAAAGGAATCACCATTAATTATCATGTGTAGTTAAATGAACAATGACAAGTAGTACATCACTATCATATGACTAAACCTGGATTTGTGCAGATAATTTGAATGTTTGCTTTTTACAATATTAAAACACTCTCGGGGATTCAGACATGATTTTTTTTCTTTTTCAAAAAACACATATACGTCAAAACTACTCCGAAAATTTGATTTAAAGGAATGCAAAGTGTTGGTCAAAGGGGTCAAGGTCTGGCCTTAAACACAAAGGTTTGAAGGAACAATCCAAATTGGTTACTGGACAGTCTCTTGAACAAAAAGGGCCTTCAATAATGATCTTGATTGATCATTGCCATTTTGCATTTAATTGCAAACCTTTGTGGTACGTAGACCTGGATTTTCATACAATGACATATGTATGAGGTTAGAAAACAACCTTGAAATAGTTGCTCTAAATACCTACACTTTCAAGTAATCAGGTTTAGTTTTCATTTGGGGGGATTTATTGGGTACTCTATAAATTACAATTTATTCACTTCATAGAGGATATTCCGTGGATAGGATAAAGGCGTTTATAAACTCACAATACACAGAAAGATTCTCTTCTTGTTCATATTGAACATTTACATTTCACAAATAAAAAAAAACTTAGGAACAATGTTTGAAAGGAGTAAAAAAAAAATTGTCTGGCCAGATTGATATTGCCATTTCTATTTGTCCTGTTATATCTGATAGTTGATTTTGCCTTTGACCATATCAACGGTATGCACATGTACCAAGACATATTATTAAGAATTGATATGTGTGAGTGTGATTTGAATATTATTCGATACTTTTGTACATATGAAAATCACAACACATATTACGATAATTTAATATACAAAAAAGGTATTAAACAAAAGTTAGAAATGTTAAATGACATATGTTAATGGCTGAGATACATACCTTTAGGTAGTATATTCATGACAAGGAGTGGATAAGCAAGGTTAGAACAGCCATCTTTGGATCCGCATATCTCCTCACAGTTTACAGAACACGCATAATATCTAGAAAAGAAGAAAAAAAAATTGCAATCAAATAATTACAGTTAGGGGCAGGTCATGTTTTTAACTTATCTTAAGGAGAGAATGCAATCAATTTAAAGAATACAATGTATGTCTATTTTATCTAGTTCGGTGGTGTTTGAACAAGTCATTTCATGTAAAGAAGCTTCTAGAACTACATTCATGTCGTTCACATGCCAATTTGAAAACCTAAACTATAATCAAGATGCATTTACATGCTTTCAGATCAATCAAATGCCTTTTCCATATTGCCCATATATCTCCACACATCCCTAATGCACCTGAAGACTTCTCATTACAAACAGATACAATCACTTTAGGTAGATCATCTTTAAACCAGGGGTGAAAATGTAGTATATAGAGAGTAGTATCTAGAGAGGTAGGTCATGTGATTAATTGAACACCACAATGTAGGACATTTACATGTAGGTCCGTGAAGCACAAGAAGATGTATTACATAGAAAGAAGGTCATGTAATATTAAAGCTTCGTACTAGGACAAGAATGTAGTATTTGAAAGTAGGTCATGCAACTATACACCAGGAACGAGAATGGTAATATATAGAAAGTAGAGCGAGAATATTATGTATTATAGAGAAGGTTATATGATAAGCTTATTAGTAGGTATAAGAATTTAGTATCTAACGAGTAGGTCATTTGATAAGCTTAACAGTAGGGTCAAGAATGTACAGTGTAGTACATAGAAAGAAGTCATGTGATAAGCTTCGTACTATAGACAAGAAAGTCATATGTAGAAAGCAGATCATGAAATTATTTAAAGGAGCACTCCAGGCTTAGCATTCAGATAATTCTGAAATGTAAGTAAAATGTTCCAGCACAACACTCAAACTTCATCCAAAATCGGATGAAAACTAAAGAAGTTATGATTTTTTCTAAATTTTGCAACTTAAAAAAAACAAAAAAAAACAGTTCTGTGCATAGTCTAATCAAATTCAATGAGAAAGCTGGTGATATCATTGATTCACTTTTTCTCTTGTATTTTATTATATGAAATCTGATTTTTTTTTTTTTTTTTTTTTTTTTTTTTTTTTCCTTTTTTTATACATGAGTAAAAAAATTATATTCCTTAAATGACATAAGTTACAGGAATGATGATCTTAAGCATTCCTTTAGGAGTCATCCCTAATTTTGTATTCTTGCATGGTGCAGAAAATTTTGAAAAGCATATCATGTTACTCCACATTTCAAATAATCTAAATAAGAAAGTAGGTCACGTGATTAAGAGATTAAAGAATTGTAAGTAGGTGAACATACCAGGGAAGAGAATGCGTGCAATCATGCCTGGCATAACAATGAAGAAAAGTGGTGTGATTTTACAAAGGCCAGCAAACAGCGTCCCTCCTTTTCCGTGAGAAAGGTTCTTAGCTGAAAGAGCTCTCTGTACAATAACCTATCACAGAAAACAAGTCAAGCAAATAATAATATAAAAAAAGCAGTCAACTATAAATGTATACTTTAACAGAAGAGAATTAATACACAAAAACTGTAAGGTAAACAGGTATGTAAACTCTTGATAGTTCGCTGTATTGACATTCAATTATAAACATTCTATTTTTTAGTAGTATAATCTAGTTGTCTCAATTAAGGCCAAGTATGCATACACTCTTAAACAAAAAAAGCCCCAGATTGTAGCTAATACTTTACGATGAATATTTGAAGTGCTGATGATTGATATACCTTGTACAGTTCAACCTTGCTTATATAGCCATCATTTAACTGGCCTCCTCTATCAACCAGCCATGGTCTTTGGCCAGATTCCCTCTTTTATTCCTTTTTTTTAAATTTACATAAAAGCCTCACTTAAAAAGTTGAAAAAAAAAAGGAAATGCATAAGAAATTTTAAAAACAATCATCAAAATCCTCCTAAGAGGCTGTAAACCCCAAAATAGCATAAATTAACATAATTAATTAGTGATAGATTTTTTGGAGAATATGACACTTCAGTTCTGTAGATGTTGCCGTGGGTAACATGCGTGCCAATTTTTGACGCGATTGCATGATCAACGCCTGAGATCTTGGGATGGGGGAGGCGAATCAGCCCCCCAAGTCTTGTTATGTGTCAAAACGGCCCAGTTTTTTAAGCAATAAATCCCTCCTCTCAAAGTTATTAAATATGCCACTATAAATTTTGATTGAAATGCTATATGGTGTATAATATATAAGTCATTCATTACTCTCACAACCGGACATATCACTCAAATAGATGGGTGTTGATCCCAACATGGCCGGATAAACAAGGTCCAAGTGTACTTCAGGATGATCGACTGTTTGAACTGCTTATGACTGCTATATCTCGTAGTACAGCAAGTGATCTGCTAATTTACTGTGTTTTCAGTTGCTATGGTTACTAACCTGATCAGTTGCCCAGTACCATAGAGAAGCCGCAGTCTGCCCAAAGATGAACCCTGGCCATGGAAGGTCAGAGGTCACTGGGTCACGGAACATATTGAAGTAATCATCTCTCGGGAGACCACATGAGCTGTTCGAATAGATGGTATCGTTGGAAATGGCTTGGGCATAGAGTGGCTCTAAATTCTGGTAACCTCCTATTGCATTAAAACCTTCAATATAAACAATAAAAAATGAAAAAAAAGAGAGAGAGAGAAAAATACAGCATTTATATTTCATTCTTTTGAGTATAAATTACAGAATTCAGAATACAGGGGGGGGGGGTGAGGGGGTTCACCAAGTCGTATGTAAGCTACAAACAATTTTATAATCGACATGAAATAAGAAAAGCCAGACGTGATCACCGAAACTTCCCCGTAACGGCATAGAGTGGCCCTAGATTCTGGTAACCTCCTATTGCATTAAAATCTTCTATATAAAAATAAAAAGAGAGAAAATATACAACAATCAAAGTAATTGCATTTCATCCTTTTGGCTCTAAATTACAGTATTCTGGTTTGTCACGCATTCTACATTTTCTCCCTTGATACAGGTTTTAGTATCAGCATTTTCGAAACAAAAAGTCTGTAAATCAACTATATTTCTTTTGCTATGACAGGTAATGTTTTACAGTGTTTTTATTGATAATCCCAGGAACTTTTTACTAGAGAAAGTTTAAAACTTTAAATAATATTGACATTCTTCATCAAATATATAATGAAATTGTATTAGGTTTCATTTTTTTACTACTGTCCACTCTCTCTCTCTCTCTCTCTCTCCCACTCTCTCTCTCCTCTCCTCTATTTTTATTTTCCATTAAAAAAAAACAACTTTATTTTGTTGCTTTGGAGGTTCTTTTTATTTTATATTTGTAATTGTTCAGTTTTTGTTTGTGACCAATACCACAAACACTTCACTAGGAGCATGTTAAACAATTCAGATGTACATGTACCTATACTGTAAACATCTAATTCTCCGTTTACCTAATACCTCATTGGCAAAACCAATTTTGGTCTACTAACAAATTGGTCTAATTTACAATTGGTATAACACATACTTGGTCTAATTCTCACTTTGTCTAATGACCACTTGGTCTAATTGCCAATTCGTTTAATAGCCAAATGGTCTAGTTGTATTTTTGTCTAATGCCCAAATGAATATTTGGTCCACTACCAGTTTGTTTCTGGAATAAGGGAGTTTACAGTTAGCAAAAGGAGATCTATGAGGGGTCACCTGTACATGGTCTCCTCTATATCAGGAGTTCTTACGTGTGAAGTCTATGATACCCTTTGATTTACATATGGTTTTCATACTTTTTTGCGCGGATATTGTGTAAATATTGATGAAAAATCGCACTTGTCTATTGATGAGATAGACAATGTATACTTATTCCTATCTTTATTTTGATACCATGTTTATTCCAGTCTCTTTTCTCAACTGAAAGCGAAATTGGTAAGTTACCAACTCGCGTAGGGCAAACCGGCATTGAGTTCGCCGAAACCAACGGCGCGCTTTGCTGCTCATCACTCGGGTGACTCGGCAATAAGTACACAGTCCGTTTTTGCAACTTTCTGGGAGGAAAACCTCAATCAAAGTCATGAAAATGTCTCATCATATTATTTAACATGGCAAACGCGAAGGAACAGACTGATAAAAAGAAATATACAGCTAGATTTTTGTCTGGTACAAATTTGTAGATATGCCGTTCATTGGTTGACTCATGGGTTGACTGTACGGTCGCCGCATTTTATGTACAGTTGGCCTGACCCCGAAAGTGGATATCGGAGACTCGCGCATGCGCAGACTGTATCTGTAAACTCCCTTATTGACCAAGTGGACATTAGACAAACTGGACATTAGACGAAATGGGAATTGTACAAAATTGTAAATAGGCGAAGTGGTACTTAGACCAAAAGGTAACAGACGAAGTGGTTATACACGAAATGGATTTAGACCTTGTGGAATGAGACCAAATGGGCATTAGTCAAAGTGGGTTTAGACCAAATGGCAATTCACCATACTTACTCTCAATACAAAGCCACAATGCTCCTGATATCATGATAATAGCCTGCAAGGTATCTGTGAAGATCACAGCAGCCAAGCCTCCAGTCACTGTGTACAATGCTGTGATAGCAAGCAGGGAGAAGATAGCAACATAAAGGTTCCAGCCAAGAGCTTGTTGTATGAACAGAGCCCCTGAGTACAAATCAACCTAAAAACACAAGAATTAGTAAACAAACAAGTGGATTAGTATATTACGCGATGCGGAATATATGTCCCCGCCAATAATATAAAATTCCCATTATATCGCATCAGAAAGATAAAAACGAAAAGTCAATTCTCTGTATTCCTGTACAATTATACAACCAAAATATGTAAAAGCTACAGAAAATGTTCCAAATAATATAAAAAAAAGAATGCTTCTTACAAGCTATGTGAAATTATGTAATAAATGATAATAAGAAAATTACTAGAGAAGGTTGAAGGAGTAGCATTTTGTAAGCAATGTACAATATTCGCCGACAAAGTCATTACGTCACGAGCAAGGTCGAATGGTCGGAACCATAGTAACGGGTTCACGCTACGATCAGCACACCATTTGCTCACTACACCCACAATTTGTAAACAGCATTTTCCTTCTTTGGAAATCGAAAATAACTACAATGATGACTCTCACTAGTATAATTACAGTCTGCTGCAAAGCAAATTCACCATATTTATATCCTATTTACGCAAAATTTTGAAGAAATCTCCGTCTAAAAAAAATTGGTGTTTCGTGTCCTATGTTTACCGCATGTATCAATTGGTTGCTAATGAAAGTGCGTGAACCATCGTCAGGGAAAGCTACTTGACCCATGCAGGAAGTGACGCGCTACTTTGTCGGCGAATAGGTCAAATCAAGGTCAAAGTCAAAGGGTCAAAAAGTCAAATTCTGTGAGAAGTTTTGTAGTCCTCACCTAGTGCTATATCATAAAGCAAACAAAATCGAAAATCGATGAAAAATGGCAAAGGAGTAGCATTTTGTAACCAATGTACAATAATAGGTCAAAAATCAGGGTCAAAGGTCAAAGGTCAAATTCTGTGAAGAAGTTTTGAAGCCATCACCTAGTGCTATCATATAAAGCTAACAAAATTGAAATCGGATGAAAATATAGCGAAGGATAGCATTTTGTAACCAATGTACAATATTAGGTCAAATCAAGTCAAAGGTCAAAGGGTCAAAAGTCAAATTCTGTGAGGAAGTTGGTAGTCCTCACCTAGTGCTAATCATAAAGCAAACAAAATCGAAATTGGATGAAAAATGGCGAAGGAGTAGCATTTTGTAACCAATGTACAATATAGGTCAAAAATCAGGTCAAAGGGTCAATAGTCAAAATTTCCGCGAGGAAGTTTTGTAGTCCTCACCTAGGCTATATCCATAAAAAGCAAACAAAATTGAATCGGATGAAAATACCGAAGGGTTAGCTTTTGTAACCAATGTACAATATAGGTAAAAAATTCAAGCGTCAAGGTCAAAGGGGTCAAAATCAAAATTCCGTGAGGAAGTTTTGTAGTCCTCACCTAGTGCTATATCATAAAGCAAACAAAATCGAAATCGGATGGAAAAATGGCCAAAGGAGTAGCATTTTGCTAAACCAATGCTACAATATAGGTCAAAAATCAGGTCCAAAGGTCAAAGCGTCAAAATCTGTGAGAAGTTTTGAAGCCATCACCTAGTGCACATATAAAGCTAACACATTGAAAATCGGATAAAAAATAGCGAAGGAGTAGCCGATTTTTTGTAACAATGTACAATATAGGTCAAAAATCAAGGTCAAAGGTCAAAGGGGTCAAAAGTCAAAATTCCGTGTGGAAGTTTTGTAGTCCTCACCTCGTGCTATATCATAAAGCAAACAAAATCGAAATTGGATGAAAAATGGCGAAGGAGTAGAATTTGGAACCAAGGTACAATATAGGTCAAAAATCAGGGTCAAAGGTCAAAGGTCAAAATTCTGTGAAGAAGTTTTGAATCCATCACCTAGTGCTATCATATAAAGCTAACGGAATCGAAATCGGATGAAAAATGGTGAGGGAGTAGCAAATTGAAGATTTTGATCACATACGGACGCACGGACGGACGGACGGACACACACACACATACACACGTACGGAGCCCGTTTCATAGTCCCCTGCTCGAACTCGTTCGGCGGGGACAATAATGCACATCATTGTGGGTATTAGTGAGAATTATACACAAAAGGTGACTTTGGAACAGTCAAACACCATGGCCCGAATTCACAAAGGTGGTTTCTGCCAAACCCACGGATCCGTGGATTATGTAGATTTTGTGTAATAAATACGCTTAATTTTAGCGCGTACTGTGAGAAAGGTCCAATATGAATGCGCGATTTTGTCACAGAGCTCTAAATTTACGCTTGTCGCTATGGTTTTGCTGCTGTTTATTCAAATTAATTTAAATAAACCATTGACTCAACAGTGGACTCATTAATTTAAAACAGTGGGCTCATTATGTCAAAACCATAGCAACTGGCGTATATCTCGTGCAAAATGACAAAATCGCGCATTCATATTGGACCTTTTTCAATGTACGCGCTAAAATTAAGTGTAATTATTACATGAATATTCACAAATCCGCGGATCCGTGGGTTTGGCAGAAACCACCTTTGTGAATTCGGGCCCATAAGTTTCCAAACCCCTGTGACTGTGTACAATGCTGTGATAGCAAGCAGGGAGAAGATAGCAACATAAAGGTTCCAGCCAAGAGCTTGTTGTATGAACAGAGCCCCTGAGTACAAATCAACCTAAAAACACAAGAATTACAACTGTAGTATACAAATAATGCACATCATTGTGGGTATTAGTGAGAATTATACACAAAAGGTGACTTTGGAACAGTCAAACACCCGAAGTTTCCAAACCCCTATACAGGTTCCAACCAAGAGCTTGCTGTATGAACAGAGCTCTTGAGTACAAGTCAACCTAAAAACACAAGAATTTATAGTATACAAATAATGCACATCATTTAGGGTGTTGGTAAGAATAATACAAACGATGACTTTGGAACAGTCAAATACCCAAAGTGACCAACCCCCCTGTGACTGTATATAACGCTGTGATTGCAATTAGAGAGAAGATGCCAACAGACAGGTTCTAGCCAACAGCATGCTATACGAACAGAGCTTTTCAGTACAAGTCAACCTTCAAGAATTAATGAAAAAAACAACAACAAAAGAATTAGTATAAAAATAATGCACATCTGTATTTGTGAAGATAACAGCAGCCAAGCCCTGTGTAACTGTATACAATGCTGAGATAACAAGCAGAACAGATGGCAACAAAAATGTTAAAACAAAAAGACTGCTGTATGAACAGAGCCCCTGAGTAAAAGTCAACCTACAAACACAAGAAATATTATACAAATAATGCACATCATTGAGGGTGTAAGTAAGAATTATACAAGGTGACTTTTGAACAGTCAAACATGTGGAGTTACCAAACAACAAATAAACCCCTCACAAAAAGTTTCGCAAGTCGACTTTGGGTCACGATAACTCTTCAGGTACGCTTTAGTTATTCCTGATTTTCATACCATTAGAAAGATAATTTATTCCCCTTTTTATTAATATCCTACTTGTAATGATTATGTCATGCTTCAATGCACAGAATTTCAGAATATGGAGAAAAGTAAAAAGTCAAATGTTGCAAAATGCATTTATCAAAGCGAAGTTCCGCAACTCGACTTTAGGCTCTGATAACTTTCGAGGTATTTTCTAATTTTTATTGAATTTTAGACCATTGTCAAGATAATTTATTCCTCTTTTCAATGACACCCTAATTGTAACGATAGTGTTGTTCCTGCATGGACAGAACACCTGAATGTTGGGACAAGTCAGAAGTTAAATGTTGCAAATTGAATGCCTATTGTGAGTATTATTGTCTGTTGCGAGCAATAACAATGCATTTCGCAACTTTTCACTTTTTACTTTGCATTATATTCGTATGTTATGTGCATTCAAATATGATGTTACTATTGTAAATAGGGTATCAATAAAAAGAAGAATAAATGAGCTTTTTAATGCTATACAAATTGACAATGATTAAATCCCCACATTAAAATGTATCAAGGTTCAGTGTTGTGTTACAGAAATTTAAACTGAAAATTATCTTTCGCTTTGTCATGTATTCAAGTGGTATTGAGGGGTTCTGTGGACACAGGCATGACATCACCCTGACAAATAAGGTATCAATCAAAAGAGGAATAAATTAACTTGACAATGGTATAAAATTCAATAAAAATTAGAAAATATCCCCAAATGTATTCAGGACCTAAAGTGAAGTTGCGGAACTTCAATGTGATCAATAAAAATGCATTTTACAACATTTGACTTTTTACTTTTCTCCATATTCTGATATTCTGTGCATTGAAGCATGAATACAATCATTACATAAGGATATCAATCAAAAGGGGAATAAATTATCTTTCCAATGGCATGAAAATCAGGAATAACTAAAGCGTACCTGAAAAGTTATCATGACCCAAAGTCGACTTGCGAAACTTTTTGTGAGGGGTTTATATAAAATGTAATATATGTAATATATGAGGAGCAGATGTGTGGTATACTTACTGATATCTTGGTGAATATGTAGAGTATTAGTGAGAGGACTGCAATGTACATTCTTATCCTGCGGCCTCCAAACCTCTTCTGAAGGTACTCTGGCATGGTATAGATACCACCAGCAAGGTACACCGGTAGAAAGACCCATCCCATTACTTGAAGCAGAATGATAGCCTGTAACACATTCAATTGAAGTAAATTGCATTTATTTCCAATTTCGATGAAAAAACACAAAATAATAATTTCAAAGGCATATAAGATTGTTTTAATATTTTCATATTATATATTTCTGGCCAGTTTCCTTCTTTGTTCAAATTTGTATTAAAAAAAAAAGCTGCATCACTTCACCATGATCCCTTGCATATATCCCCAAATTGATTTCCATCCTTCGGGTTTATGCCAGGTTTCAGTAGCTTCTGACCACTCAAGCATTGAAGAGTTAATAGGTTTCAGGGATGAATGTCACTATGCGTTTTTTTTTTATAGTTTTATCTAGTTATCAGTAGGTCTCAGGTTCGAATTCCAATGGAAGCCCATTCTATTTAGTTCATTTTTTTTATATATTATATATTTTTTGTCATTTTCTACCTTGTTTACAAATGTATAAACAAGTACAATTTCATGTAGGTCTACAAATAAAAACAAACATCAAAATACATCAATATAACATTGGAATTGTGGCAGTTCCATGTATTCTTTTCAATTTATAACAGTGGTGAGCAAAAACAAAACAAAACAAAACAAAACAAAAACAACATCAAAGAAATAGAAAAAAGGAAAATCAAACAAATAACTTCTTGCAATTGTGTATGGTTGGGATTACGGGTTTTAAGATTTGAGATGAGATTTTCAAGCTATTTTTAATGCATTTAATGATGGTTTGTGTTGGTTAAATCCTGCAAGAAACTACTGTGGAATCCCATGTTAAAGTAGACAACTGGAGAGTCAAAACTGCTTTTAATTGCAACAAAATTCATACCACTGCAACGAAAAATCTTTACTGATTGCAGAACATCTAAACCCTTGTCAAAATCTGTTTTAGATTCGGGATTACACCTTTCAAAGAAGGGCCCCCATTTTCAGGCTTCAGCGGTAACCTCGCCCAAAGGGCGTCGAGAAGTTATGACGTCACACGCTTGGGCACCTGTAACGCGTGTCCACTGTGATGCAGCGTTATATACATGTATATCCTGCACTGTGCTATATCGGCGTGACATTGCCACAATCTGATTCTTGAAAACTTTCTTTCTCTCTTGCTCTCAATAGCTCATGCTTCTCCAGGGCCCTGACTAACTGGTCAAGGTGATATCTTCTTGCCGATGTTCCTCTTACCATTTTATCTATATATTTATGTTAATCCATCATTCAATGATGCATTATTTTTCTATTAATATTAACATACTAATTAGAAGTATCCTCTAAGCACGAGAAGTGAAGTGAAAGAAAAAAGATAATAAGAACAAAGTGACATTGTTTTCATTGTGGACTGCTTCAAATACACACTTTTGGTTTTGTTGTCCCTATATGACAAATTATTTGTAACCAATTAATCCTATATATTCTATAAGTGATAAGCTATCAAGGTTATCATAGATCTTGAAAATTGTTCATTTGGTTTTGGTAAGTCTTTATAATTATTGTGCTGTGCAGAAGGATCGCCGAGATTAATTCATCCGGTTTAGACTATGTAAATTCGTCCAAACTTTGGATGGAATACGTAGCTCCTAGTTCTTCAGTTACAGTATGTGACTCTTTTTTTCATGGTTTTTAGATATTGTATCAGAATGAAAATAACAATTTTATTTTGTGAGATTGGCACGCTTGTGTTTGCAGATGAATTTGACAGATTTTTGCATTGTGTGGATTAAAAAACAGCAGTCTTACGAGAGGCTGAGACGACTGCTATTCCAATCACGTCGCTGGCCGGACTGATATAGCACTACCCCATAACCGATTTTAGAGCGTTGTGGCTGTGTGTAAGAAGTTAAGGCCAAACTAAATTAGTAGACCTGTAAATAGTTGAAACAATCAATGGCTACACATTGATGTCTTAAATTTCTGTCTCTTCAATATATATTTGATTTTTATTTAGAGGAAGTTTCTGTCGTCTTTTAGCCATTGAATTTCAATAATAAATAAATAAGGAATTTTGGAGGAATGGTGACATGACCACCTCTGTCAAATTAAATGATGGTACGTTGTTAATCCGTGTAAGTTAGTTGGGAAAGTCATGAGCGGTGGCTTATATTGTTGCTCTAAAACTTATTTGGAGGATTCCTATTTTAAGAAAAAAATCATATTAAATCAAGTAATAGGATTCAGCCACAGACATAAGTCTTCTTAAAATGAAGTCGCTAAAATTTAACGTGGATTTATAAGCTTATATCTCCCAATGTCATATGGGCAAATTAAACGCAGTTCACCAACAACCAACGGGGCCGCAGCCGTTCCCGGTCTCGGTGAGAAGATGATGAGCAAGGCAATTCGTTAGCTTTTGATCATTGATTGCAACGTCTGTCAAAAATCTATCCGCAGCAAGTTCAAATACTACAAATTAATTCACAATCTGTAACGACGGAATACTCAAAGACAGAACTATAGGATATTACAAACGGCCGTATTATTTGTCCCAATGATGAAAATCAGTTGTATAAAAGAGCCATATTAATGCCGAGGACCACAGCAGCCTATAGCAAGCTAGTACAGTGCGAGCAATGCTGTTTTACGAGTGTATAGTATGCATCCAAGCTGCGGCCGCGCAAACTCAGATTCAGCTGGCTGTTGTTCGAGTTGTCCAAAGGTGCGACGTCACAAAACTACGAGCTCCTCCGCACGCCGATCGGCCATTGTTGGGGCGGATTAACAAAAACAGCTAAAGACCTATTTTGACAGGCTTATTGTCTGAGAGAATTCAGTCATTTTCAGCATGTCAATCGTAAATAAACGAAGGAAAATCTATTCAGTAACATGTAATTTGGCCATTATTAGCAAATATTGTGTATTTTCTCCGTGTGTCTACTTTAAATAGGAACACAAAATGTGGTTTCAAATGAAAAGGTCCTTTTCTTGGTTACACTTTTTTATATGTAGTATAAAATGTTTACCATGTGTGATAACACAAGGCTTCGTGATCTTTGACCCTATGAGTTTGTTATTTCCATTACCATGTTTATTCAGAAAGGTCAAACATCAGAAAACCATCTGTTTACACACAAAGCTATTTCTGAATCTTTAGTTTCAGGTTCAGGTTGACTTCATTTTGGAGAACACTATTCTATTCTAACGTTGAGAGTAGGGAGGTCCCTTTCAGGACCACTCATAACCTCAAAAAAGAAAACTTGGTGCACCGTGAAACCTTCCATTGCTCATATTATTCTAAACTGAAATAGATTGTAAAATCATTTATGGGAAAGGTTGTAAATGATAGAAACATTGTATGCATTGCTACTTTGATTGACACATTTCTTACCTTGTACGAACAAATATTGTCTGATTGATTGAAGGATTATGTACCCTGAGCAAATACACACTCTGACACTATATTAATTGCTTCTTTTATGCCAGGCGCCGATCCAAGAAAATCGAATTGAATGCATTTCGGGGGCACAATTGTTTCGGGACAAAAGCGGCTCTATTGTGTTTACGCATGGGCCCGGTAAGTTCGTTGTGGGACTCCGGTCTGCGTCCGCTACTGTATGCAATAGCTCATCAAGCATTTTAGAATAGGGGAATGGGGGGGGGGTAGGAGGAACTTCCCCTTAAAGGGATGCAGTAACATTGAACAAATTCTAAGTCAATGAAATAGCTCATTTTGCCAACATATTTTCAAACACGTACATGTAGGTCAGTCCGGAAACCCTTGAAATTTACAAGCCAATTGCTTGATTTACTATCCAGATATATATGATTTTATATCCATATTTTGAAAACCTTTGCTGTAATATTTTTCAAACAGTATCCTTCTGCCGCGGCTCAGAATGTACAATGTACAGCATATTCTGGGGCCGTATTCCGAAACTTATCTTAAGACAATTATTCTTGTATCTTCAGAGTTAAGACAAATTCTTATTCCAAAAATTATCTTATCCTTTCTCTTATCTTTTTCTTGTAAGTTCGCTGAGCGCATGATGTCAGAGCTGTTTTGCGTAAAGTTAGACACCGGCGCACAAATACATCTGTGCGTAAGGTAAAATCTTGAGATAATAGGTATTCTTGAAAATTGTCTTATCAATTTTTTATCTTAACTACCTTGGCAACAACAAGAAAATTTACAACAGGTAGGGGGCTGTTGTATCTCAATGATAACTGTGAGTTTGCCCTAATTAATCTTTAGGTGAGGGGAAGATAATGGGTATGCAGGGTCAACAGGCCTACATAAGAAACATCCCGAAGAAATTAGAGTAGATTTTACTTATTTGTTGCAATTTATGACCTCATTCGAAATGATACACATTTTCATTTTATGGGGTTTTTGTTGAGAAAACTCAGAAAAAACGTCACAATAGAATAAATTTTACGTCATAAAGAAAATTTAGCTTCCAGACGAAAGCGCGCAAATCGCGCAAGATAAAACAACGCCTAGTGTTAATGGTGCGCGAAGCGCATCTTGATATTTTTAAAGAAGGGGCTCTTCGATTGGTTGACCTAAGTATTTGAAACCTTTAATGATAAAAAATTGGGCATAAGAGGAGCGTGACAGAGATAATATAAGGGTGGTCCTTAGAGAGATAAGATAATTTTCGGAATACATCTGAAGGATTATTTTAGCGGTCTATTATCTTTTGAGATAAGATAAAAGATAAGATAAAAGATAAGAGAATTTTCAGAATACCGGCCCTGGGTTGTAAAGTCCCCGCACTCACCCACTTGGGGTCCCGTGCACTGGACCCCTCGCGACAGAGCGGTGGTAATTTGATTACACAAGGACCTAGACCAAGCCTCATTTATTTTTCACTGTTTTAAGATAGTAGAATAATTTCATTTGCTCTGAAACTTTCAGTAGTTGCTTGTACAGTCAGAGCAGTGCTATGAATCTGCAAGCAACTCATTACTCATTTTTGTCCCTTTCGCACTTGTTTTGAGAATTTATCCCTTTAAGTTTAAATGATCACACTTACATTGAGTTCAAATGCTCCAACGCCTATGCCCGATGATGCTCCTGATCCTGCTAGGCCTATGAAGTGCTCACTGCCAATATTGGATGCAAACAACGAAGCTCCTACCTATAATACAAAAAGACAGAAATAATGGGGGCTGTTCGTTATTTCGAAAGTTCGAAATTTTGAAAATACAAAGCATAGATTAATTAAAACTACACCTGAACACATCTGCTGCACTAGCCTGTATATGACGTGCAGTGAATAGCAGAAGGTGAGAACATGATTATCCATTTAGAAATAGCAACAAAATCATTGCTTTCCTTTATTCCAATACATTGTCGGCTGAGAACCAGAAGGGCGCTACCACAGATCAAAGATGTTCCATTGAGAACCAGAAGGGCGCTATTACCATTGATTTTGTACAGCAATAGCGCCCTTCTGGTTCTCAACGGAACATCTTTAAGATGCAATAACGCCCTCCTGGCTCTTAACAGACAACATGCTCTATAAAACAGGAAATAGGAAAAAGAATATATTTTTCTTTTGTTTGTCCCTATCTTTATGATTTCATGACGTAATGTATGAAATATAAAACAGAAAATGATCATTCTATATTTTTCTTTTGCTAGCGATAGTGGTGTAGCAACAAATAGAGCTTGTTCATCATTCACAGTGATCAGTAGCAATAACAGAGAACATTCATCATTTAAAGTGGAATAGTAATTATAATCTTAGATATCAAGTAAAATTAGGAGGGGTTCTTGATGAGGTCATAAGTGTGAGGGAAAGTTGCACAGCTTGAATGCTGCACTATGTATACAAGTCTTATACGTGTATTGTAATGCATTTAACTTTTTATCCCTTTCCTTATTTCATTCATTGTTTTCCTCACTTTCCTTATGTTATTTATTGTTTCACTATTTCCTGATGTAATCCGTTGTATCTCCTTCCATACCCATGGTTTTGATATTTCTGCTTTCCCAATGTTATGTATTGTATTTCTCTCTTTACCTTATATGTTATTCATTGTTTTTCTCAATTTCCTTATGTTATCCATTGTTTTTCTACCTTTCCTTATGTTATTCATTGTTTTTTTTTTTACTTTCCTTATGTTACTCATTGTTTTTTTTTTTTTACTTTCCTTATATTATTCATTGTTTTTCTCACTTTCCTTATGTTATTCATTGTTTTTCTCAATTCTTTATGTTATCCATTGTTTTTCTATCTTTCCTTATGTTATTCATTGTCTTTCACACTTTCCTTATGTTATTCATTGTCTTTCTCACTTTCCTTATGTTGTTCATTGTTTTTCTCACTTTTCTTATGTTATTCATTGTTTTTCTCACCTTGTTATGTAATTCATTGTTT
>CALNVZ010003426.1:32546169-32564356 GCA_940671915.1 Paracentrotus lividus
CCGAAAATTGGCACGATGGTAGTGTGTCATGTAATCTACAAGCTTGCGCTGTTAATTTTTGCGAAATAATATCAATTTAAATTATATGAATTAATTATGCTAATTTATGCAAAAAATCATACTTTTTGCTCTAATTGAAAAAATGAAGCTCCTAGAATGCTAATTTTGTGTATTATTATTCCTTATAGCATTCCTAACAATTGCACTCCGAAAAAATTCTCATTTCGAAATTAATTTCTTATGTATTTTATTGTTTTATGAATTTCTTATGTATTTCTTTGTTTTTTCGACCTTTTGTTTTTCTTTGTTTTTTTTGCAAAAATTATTGAAGAAGCATTTTGAAGCATAATAATGCTAAAATAAATTGATTTCAGCCAATGAGAGTGAAAATAATCATAACTTTATGAATAAGGTGAGAAAACTCCATTTGCATTGACTTTGTACACAAAATACGTTTTTGAGCCGTTTTCGGTCTGACGGATATTTTTGAAAATCGTGCAGCATCGTAACGGTATGACCGATTTTCGCAAAAATGGTTTCAAAAGATGCACAAGACTTGAAAGTATAAAGTCAGTGAGCAGCGCGATAAAAAAATGTCGAAGGGGGGGGGGGCCATGAGGGTTAAGTCCGGGAATAAGCACTAAACTTAACCCTGACCTAAACATATTGTCCTATTGTAACCCTAACCTTAAACTTACATCGTAGATGAAATGAAGCCCGGGGCAATTGCCGCTGGAGCATTTGCCTGTTCTCATTCTTCCTGAATGTTCTTAGGTCCACATACAAGAGCCATCTCTGTAGTTCTTTTTCCATCCCTCTCTGTCATGACCTGCCTTCTTGAACATGTTTCCATGCTCTTCCAGTTCTCTTAGTTGTATTTACAAAACCCAAGCTTTTCAACCCCCCTGTATAGATAAAATATGTAACTTCATGAAGTCAAAATGAAATATTAAGACAAACATCACAGAGTGGTTTATTTTCATTATTTTGGATGGTGACACGATTTCAATGTGTACAGTCCCGGTGGCAGACCCCAATTATATGCTCGTAAAGTCGTAAAAGCTTTTGAATTCGTAACGGCTACGGAAGCCGTGCGCTGAGTGAAGAGCAAAAATCGTCCAAAATTCACCTGCTTATATCTCTCTTTCTTTATCACCAAATTTCATGATACTTTCAGAGAACTTAAAGCTCATGTATAGTTTTGGGAGAACATAATTTTTGTTTTACTTCCATAGCAGAATAATATGAATTAATACCTCAAAATAACTCTTGTGTTCAAAAACGATTTGTTATAAAATCCACTCTAAGACCTGAATTTAGCACAAAACTGTGTAAATCGATTTGTTTCTGGGCCATGCCTAAACAGGATCACACTGGGGAGCGTGCAATGTGCAGTGGTTTGTGTGCAAAGTATATGCTATTGATACACAGACTGATACACCAGAATGCACACATGCCATACCAGTCAGCAGTGGTGTGGCATGCTAGAGTTCTGGGGTGAGAGTGAAGGAAGTATGGCCTCATTTTGATGAATATCTCCCATGTTTATGCTAACTATAACATATCATGAAAAGACATGCATGGCACATGGTTATATTACTTGCCCATGTATTGATATGTTATTGGAACAATATTAGGACAAGTTGAGTAAGTTTTTGAAAAATGCAATTTTCTCTACAACAACTATACTTGGGCTTTAATGAATGATGATATTAAGCACCATATCAAATATCATTGAAAATGGTTGTGTATTTTTGGAAATACGAGTATATTTCTGTTTTTCGAGAGAGGTTTCATTTTTTCCCGACACAAGTCTGGGACGAAATGAAAACAAAAACAAAAGACATGATACTGTACAGTACACACCAGTCTCACTTCCTGCGCATTTTGGTGTTTGGGCAATCAGTAGTTTTGTCTAAATCTTCCTTCAAATGTTGAGTATTTCGCTGAGAAAACCCTGGAAACTACATCTATCAACGCCAAACTGCTCATTTGCGCATGCGCATTTCCGCACCTCACTTCCGGGTTTGGAAAAACACTCGCCAATATGCGTGAGAAACCCGCTGCGATGACCCTACTGCAAGTTTTAAGGACAGTAAACCACTATATTTTGTTATAATCCTCAATTATTTTTCCATGAATTAGTTCTATATTTGATATTTGTCATTTTCTTTACTCGATTTCAGCGTTTTCTTGCCATTGACGGCTTGGAGAAGAGCGGAATATTTTTTCGTGGGGCTAGTATAGCGGTCAAAATATGCCTACATCACGAACCACAGTGTGTGGGACCACAATGTAACCTTATGGAGGTTTTTTTGGAATGACTTTGATACGGATTTTTCCCGACATAACCGTGGGACAACATATTATGAAATGATATTTCGTACGGTATTTCGATATGATATACTTTGTATCATATCAAAGTTTCGTTCTTGGGCAATTTCAAGAAATGTGAAAAATAATCAACTTTTTTCGGAATTTCTGGGGTTTTTTCGGGGTGCTTCCGAAAAAACCTATTTATCACAATTTATTACTGATTTCAACCATAATTAACATCATGAGAGGTTAAAATGACTCTTTCTTGTTAAATAGTCGTTGGATTTGTTTCATTTGGTGGTTTTAAAGGCGAGATATCGCAGTTCGCCCTAGACAACTTTGTAGCGGTTTTTCCGTGCAAAACCTGTTTTCTTTATGCAAATTAGGCACACAGAGCGATAGGTTTCTCAGAGTTAATTGGGGTGTGACCCCGCGACTGTGTATGCATAATTAGATGCTAACTGTATATAAGCTTGTAGATCACAATGTTGTATTTAAAGGATTGAGAAATCGCTCATAACATTATCTATTTTTTGATTGATTATCAAGTTATCATTCTCTATCTTTTCTTTGTCTATAAAGCGATCAGTCGAGGTTGTGTGATCTTGAAGATGTTGCAAAGGCTGCTGGGAAGGGGAAATGGGCGAAGGAACAAGCTGCTGATGCTGTCCGTGAGATCAGTTGGACTCTTGAGAATCCTCGTCATTTTGTGGACTCACTACATCAGAAACCATTGGACGGTGAGCTTCTTTTAGATACAATAAGGCTACGTTGATCAAATTTTGTTTTTTTATGCCTCCACCACTGAAGGTGCCTCCAGAGATTTTTATTTTTTCATTTGTGTATTTTTTTTGGAGGGGGGGGGGGAGGGGGGTTCAGTAATGAATCCAACAAAATTCTTAACAAAGCAATGTATCGGCCCATGCATAAACATAATAGAGCAGCTATTGTCCTTTGAAAGTGCTGATGCTGAATCTGCTCCTGGGTATTTAACTTCTGTTGTAAGTTTGGTTAGATTGTTCAAAAACTAACTCTTTTTTTGTGCTGCATGTTTTATTAACTCTAAAGTGGAGAAAAGAGGGTAGGGGAAAAGAATAATTATGTAAAAATAATGAGTACAGTACATGAATATATATGCAACAATGATGACAACAGATCATTCCATTCAATCTTAGAATGATATCACATTGTGATTATAAATCATCTCGTTAGTCTGAGTTGCAAATCATAAAGACAGCTGCCCCAATTAAAGTGCCCTAGCTTTCAAAATGTTCATTCATCTTCTGAAAAAAAATTGTATAAGGAGAATCAAAAGTTTTTGGAATTAACTTTTTCATGCTCAGTTGTCATCTTCTCTGTTGAATAGCGTAAGGTTATAAAACTACTTTTTGCCGTCAAAATGTACACAAACATTTATTCATGATTGAAAACATAATTGCCGGGAGAATGTAACTTTACATCGTAACTCTGTTACCATGTTTCAAAACACCTTTTCTTTAGTTTCAGATCAGACAATCTTGTTTTCTTTCAACAACATTGTTATGGAATGATCTTAACCCATCTTTTACAAGCAACATGTAGTAAAAATTGAATACATGCATCAATGCTTCTACTCTCCTCTTTTCTTGAAAATGTTATGTTCATAATTTGAATCAAGGCTGTAAACACAACTCATATTCCATCAGGCATGACGATGAAGTATCGTATCCCTTCTTGATATGTATTTTATTTCTTGTTACCTTATCTGTTTTCTTGAACAGCTGTTGTAGAGCATGTACGTGATGGATGTACAATCCGTGCCTTCTTACTCCCTAGCTTTCAGTATGTGACTGTCATGTTCTCTGGAATGAAGGTAATATCTTCAATCTTTCATTCTTTTTCTCAAGGCATTGCAATAATATTTTAATACTGAAATTACGGAATTAGTTGACTGCTTATGAGTCAGTTTGTAGCATGTAATATATAGGGAAAACATGCTTGCGAACATTGCAAATGAGCACGGTGCCATATATAGAGAGGGCCTAGTGAATAATAGGTATCATCATGGCACATTTTCTTTTTGCTGCTTTGTTAGGCAGTATATTACAAAAAAAAATGTGTAATGTTAATACCCATTGGAACAGAGAATGCTAGACCCTCTCTGTATGCTCATTGGCAAGCATTCACCTCTTGGTGAGATACCCCCTTAACTTGAACAAAGAAGGTTTACACATTTTGTGGTATTTCTTCTGTTACACAAGATGTAAAGAAATTTTAAAAAGGTAAAAAAAAAACGTTGCAATAAATATTTTTTTGTTTGGGGGGGGGAGACATGGGCTATTGAGGATTAATGTTAAGTCAATGATTGATTTGATTGAAGATTAAAAGCCTCTGTGATGAGTTGCACCCTGGGGGCATATTTGCATACCCCTTGGTTTGGGCAGCATCATGTCTCTCAGATGTATCAGGTGATCATGTCACATGACACCAATCATATGATAGACACTTCCAAGTGCACAGGGGCCATCTGAGAGAGCTTTGTAATAAATAGTTTATAAATGTCCATTTTCATGGTAACAAGGTGCTTGGGACCTAGGAAATTATCTAATGGAATCCTGATTCACTGAAAACATTGATAACATACTGTACCAGACTTTTTAAACTTAGGACAGAAGCATTGCCCTTCTATATTGAAATTTCTCTTAGTATCTGCTGATCGTTATAATGGGAGTAGGACTGTATTTATCAGAAATCCATGAAGAGACTTAATACAGCAATCCTACATCATTTGACAGAAGAAGCTAGAAAATAGAGCTTCATTTAGTATAGTGCAACCTTAATTAAATGTCCTAGGGGTGTTTCACCAATTCGTTTGTTACAATTACGAAAGACTTTACGAACGACTGGAACCTGTTGTTTTTTGCTGATACCAATTACATTCTCAATACCTTTAGCACAAGGAATGATCAACAGTCGTTTATAAGTCATTCTTATCTTTATGAACGACTTGTTGAATCAACCCCTTGATTTTGTGATTATAGAATTATACTGTGGATTTTGTTTGAACCCAATATGATATAGCAAGGTTCCTGATATAATGAGGTCATTTTGCTTGTCCCAGCTCTTGTTTTTTTTAACCCTGATATAATGAGATTCCTGATATACAAGGTAACTTCTATGGTCCCAAGGACCTAGTTATAACGAGTTTCCTCTGTCAGTATATTAAACTTTATCTGTGTTTGTACTACAGTGTCCCATGTTCAAGAGAGATGGAGACACTGAGGTTGCTGAACCGTATGCTGATCAAGCCAAATACTACACGGAAACAAGACTGCTCCAAACAGAAGTCAAGATCATTCTGGAGGTGTATCAAACCAGAATCTCCTTGGGTCTGTCTGAATCCAGTTAATGTAAGTTTCATCATTATTATGAAAGTGCTAATGCTTTCTCAGTTGATGTTTAAATAATATACTGCCAATCTAGCCTAGGTTGAACCTGTTGAGACTGAAGAAATAGCTTCGACTAGGAAAATATTTTTACTAATGAAGGGTTAAAACGATAGAAGAAAAAAGACTTGAAAAGATCTTTGACTCAGGTGATTGTTCAACTTATAATGTGGACTCGATTAGGCAAGGTTGACTTGTACTTCCTGCTTTACCATTGAGGTCAATGTTTGTCAGTTAATATAAATGGGAAAAATATTTTGAAATATTACAAGAATTATTTATCCAGTTCAATCCCAAAAGAATACCTTTTGAAGCACATCTTGTGCTTTCAAATCTAGCTGACAAAGTTCCTTTCATAGTACAATTCTTGCCGTCAAATGATTTATTTTTCTTTTCCTCATTTTAGAAAATGAACATTGGGGAATGTTTGCTATTAACCCTATTCTGGTCAATTTGACCCCCCTGTACGAAATTCGCGACTGCCGCGCAACCGGCAAGTCGCGACCGGCGCTCTATGACTTTCTTCTTTCAAGTGTCCCGCAACTTTTGACACAAAGTTTAAAAAATATCGGACACCCTGTTTTCTCGTTACGCAACATTATGTAATCACATGTCGGGCCAAAATTGAACGAAAATCGTCATTTTGCATGCGTTTGTGTACAAAATACTGCTTTTCCTAAATTGCTTTATAACACTGATAATTGTGCCTTCTGAGCCTTTTGATTGATTAAATTTGTCTTTATATTGATAAAGAAATTCTCAAGCATAAAAATTACAAAACAAGAAATACATAAGAATAAAAACAATATATACATAAGAAATTCACAAAGCAATAGAATACAAAATAATTAATTTGAAATTTCTGAATTTGTCAATTCAACACTGTTGACTTTGCTACTCAGCAACTTTTAGAAAAAATTTGAGCTTCATAACTGTGTTTATTAAAGGGATGTAGTAACATTGAATGATATTCAAATCACATTTTTATCGAGTTAGCTCATTTTGCCAACATAATTAGAAACACTTAGGTCAGTCTGGTATCTCTTCGAAATTGCAAGCTAATTGCTTGCTTTACCTTCGAGATATCAATGATTTCATACTCAAATTTTATAAACAACCCGGTGATGGTTTATAAACCATGTGCTTTTCCGCACAGCACAACACACACCCATTTCCTGTTGTATAGTCCCCCGTAGCTAGCGGCCTGATTAGCTAGCAGCAGAGGGTAAGTGTTAAGCTGTATGCTTGGCATTGTTTGTTACACTGTTTTAAGGTACTAAATGACTTCCATTTGATCTGAAACTTTCAGTAGTTTGTTTTTACTGTTGGAACAATATAATTTTATTAATCTTGATCTAATTTCTCTTGTTTTTGAAAGTTACTAAATCCCTTTAATGATTATTAACGATTTTAATAAAAAAGCATCTAATTTGCATACATGAGTATGCATAAATTAGCATAAATTAAATATGTGATTTTTTTTTCGAAAAATATAATCAGCGATACCCTTTACATGTGCAGCGACGTTCGTGCAAATTTCGCGGCGATGAGACCATCCGCAGCCGAGATCTCGGGGGGGGGGGGAGGTCAAATTGACCCCCCCCAGTCAAAATCTCCTCTTGAAAAGCCCAGTCAGAATAGGGTTAAAGGTCACCAGTTCGTATTGGCTTTAAAATATGTTTTGCAAATAATTATCCAATTCAATGCCAAAAGAATGTGTTTTGAAACATATTTTGTGCTTTCTGTTTCAAATCATTCTGACACACTTGCTTTTACTGTTGAATAAATCTTAGTTCAATGATTTTTTTTTTCTTTTCCATATTTCAGAATATGAACATCGGGGATATGTTTGCTTCAGAATGGGTTGCTCGCTGTGTAGACTGGAGTATGGGAGTGGTCTCATCAGGAACAGACAAACTCAGGGCAGCAGAAAAGTAAGCACTCTCTTTTAACAATTCCTCTGTGAACAATGCCAACACTAATCCAATCCCTACCCCTAATCCCAATCTTGATCCTCACCTTTTCACTTAAACAAAATCCCTAATCCTCACTTTCCTAAACCAAACACAGACAACTCAGGGCTGCAGAAAAGTAAGCACTGTCTTTAAACAATATCTTTGTGGACGACGCAAAAACACTAATCAATCCCTAACCCTAATCCAATCCTTACCCTCTCCCTAACAAAAATTCAATCCTGACCATTTCTAAACCAAACACAAATCCCTATCCCAATATCTATCCCTACATATTGGACAAAATGAAACCAGAACAAATATTGGTGCAATTGAAACTCATGATAAGCAGATGGTATGCTTTCTTTTATATATTGGCTTTCCTTTTTGTTAGAAACCATGACAAAACTAAATTTCAACTATGTTTGTATTTGTTTCTTCATGTAGATATTGCGTCATGACATTTCTGCTAATCTTTTTGTTTTTCCTTTCCCTTGTTCCTTGTAGGGTAGCAAAGGAACAACGGTTGCGGATATGGAAGGATTACGTTGCACTACTACAATAGATGTAGGAGAAAAGACTTTCAGTGGAAAGGTATGAGAATAAATCAAATTAAACACAAGTAATGGTTTTACTTTCAATATTCATTCTTAACTAAAGGGTAATTCAAATACTGCTTGTAATGTGTGTGTATAGATTAATTTCTTAATTTTTCTGCAGGCAAGACTTTTGCATATTATTGCTTTAAAAATAGAAATAAAAAGAAAAAGTTTATCTTATACTAAAAATTTACATTTCCTTTTAAGAACATCAGTTCCAGCAATGATGGTAGTACACATTAAATAAGGAGTTGATCATTTGTTTTATACTCCTAGCGGAGAAAATTAAAATGATTGTAATTTCATGTAATGAATACAACAAAAAGAAAAAGTGGAGATATGCCATAAGGTCAATGATGGTTGAGAAATAAGTTGATTATTTTTTCTATCTATACAGGTTGTGGAAGTTGTCAATGCTGAGCTTGGTTATCAAACTGGATAATGGAACTTTCAAGAAGATCACGTTATCTAGTATACGACCCCCAAGACTTCCTACCAGCAATGAAGAACAACCTAAGGTAACTTATGAATATTTATCAATATACCAAGCTATGAAAAGTGTAGTGGAAAATTATTTATATGAGGAGGGAGTGGATAGCTACTATTTTTTTCCGAGGGCAAAGCCCCGAGGACAAAATAGTAACTTCCAGTCCTTCCGAAGATACATAATTTTCACTAAACTTTCGAACTAATGCTTGGTATGTTTGTTTTTATATGCCTTCTTTCCTAGCTAAATTATAAATACCATTAACACGGGTGTTTTTATGCCTCGCCACGAAGGTGGTGCCGGAGGCATTATGTTTTCGGGTTGTCCGTCGTCCGTCCGTCGTCCGTCCGTACGTCCGTCCGTACGTCCGTCCGTCCGTACGTCCGTCCGTTTCGTTCTCGCGATAACTTAAGAACCGTTTGACGGATCACTTTCAAACTTGGATCATGTATGCATATGGTAGGGACAATGATCTGATTAGATTTAGGGTCATGAGGTCAAAGGTCAAAGGTCACAGAGGTCATTGTATGCATGAAAATGGCTCGTTCTCGCCTAACTTAAAAACCGTTTGACGGGTCAACTTCAACTTGGGTAATGTGTGCCTACGAGAGGGGCAATGAACTGATTAGATTTTAGGGTCATGAGGTCAAAGTCAAAGGTCACAGATGTCATTGTATACATGAAAATGGTTCGTTCTCGCAATAACTTAAGAACTGTGTGACGGGTCAACTTAAACTTGAGTAATGTGTGCATATGGGAGGGGCAATGAACTGATTAGATTTTGGGGTCAAAGGTCAAGGTCACAGAGGTCATTGTATACATAAAAAATAGTTTGTTCTCGTGATAACTTAAGAACCGTTTGAGGGATAAACTTGAAACTTGGGTCATATGTGCATATATGAGGGTCAATAAACTTATTAGATTTTGGGTCATGAGGTCAAAGGTCACAGGTCATTGTGTACGTGAAAATGGCTCTCGTTCTTGCGATAAACTTAAGAACCGTTTTGAGGGATCAACTTCAAACTTGGATCATATTTACATATGGGAGGGACAATGAACTTATCAGATTTTGGGGTCATGAGGTCAAAGGTCACAGAGGTCATTGTGTACATGAAATGGCTTGTTCTCGCATAAACTTAAAAACCGTTTGACGGATCAATTTCAAACTTGGGTCATATGTGCATATGGGACGGACAATAAACTGATTAGATTTTAGAGTCATGAGGTCAAAGTTCAAAGGCACAGAGGACATGTGTACGTGAAAATGGCTTGTTCTTGCGACTTAAGAACAGTTTGATGGATGAACATCAAACTTGGGTCATGTGTGCATATGGTAGGGACAATGAATTTATTATATTTTGAGGTCATAAAGTTCAAAGGTCAAGGGTCACAGACGTCATTGTATACATGAAAATGGCACGTTCTTGCTGTAACTTCTGAACCGTTTTATGGATCAACTTCAAACTTGGGTCATGTGGGAGGAAAGATGAACTGATTAGATTTTGAGGTCAGGACATCAAAGGTCACTGGTTATTTATGTAAATGACTCGTTTGTGCAATTTCTGAAGGACCTTTGACAGATCAACTTAAACATGTTTATCCTTTTTATTACATCAGTAGCCATCCTTCCTGAGTTGGAATAATTCTGATGATACAACTTTAATAGATTTGGGGTCAATATCTCAAAGATGTCATGTATAAATGGATGTAAAATACTCAACATGCGCATGCCTTTTTTTTCCGATGTGGCAATACGGAGGCATGCTTCCGACCGTGCGCGGTCGAAGATTCATCTAGTCTCAATCTATATTCAAAGAATAAAGCCATGATCCTTCACCACTATCTGAACCGAAGTACGAAAGTAGGTTTTGGAGATACGCGCTGCGCGGCCAGCGCCGGCCCAGCCTGGGCAGAAATGAACTAGCTGCGTTACCGTTTCCCTGGGCCCTGCTTGAAAAAAAAAAAAGACGACGAGAAATGAACTGCAAACTTACCACTTTTTCCAATTTTCATGAAGGAAGTTTGTACCAAAGAGAAGATTAATAAAAGGGATTGTTTATCGATTTACTTATATGATTACACCCTTTTATGGCCTACTTCAAACATATTTGAGCAGTTTGGACAATAATTGCGTCGACGCCATTTTCTTAAGCAGCTGAATGTTGATGGACTTAAGTCGACTTTTCACTTGACACAATTTTGTTGATGTGATCGATAGTGAATATCATAATCGTATAGTCGCTAATTTCTCAGACGGAAAAAAATAGAAAAAGATATTCAAAGCTGATTTAGAGATTTCTTTTTCCTAGTGGGATTTATATTTAATCACGTGATCGCCAATTGACCAATAATTTATCTAGAATTCTCATGAATATTCGTAGAAGTGATATAATAAAATATAAACAGATGTAATTAATATATTCAAATGTAATAGAAGAAAAGTAGAGAAATATATATTATGTAAAATGCATTTTGGTCAATAAGAAATACTTTGATAAATTAACCGAACTGTAGGAAAAGCAGTTGAACCTTGCATTTTTATTTGTGTCATTTATATGAAAGCATGTTGTATCAACCTTTTGATAATGATAGATGTATTTATAAAATGTGAATGATTTAAGAAATTATAATGAATTCTCAACATAATTTTCAATCTTTAGTTGATTTTGTCTGTCTCTATATGAATGGTGTCCTTATATAAAACACTTTTTTGTGTATAATACAGGATCGTCGGATCAGACCTCTGTATGACATCCCTTACATGTTTGAAGCAAGAGAATACTTGAGGAAGAAACTGATTGGGAATAGAATCAATGTATCTGTGGATTACATCAAGCCTGCCTCAGATGGCTATCCTGAGAAGACATGTGCAACAATCACTATTGGACAAGTGTAAGCATTAGATAAATAATACAGTCTACTCCTGTTGTAACCAGGTGTCTGGGACCAAGTTAATAAACTTGATATAAAACTCATTTGACTGAGCAAATAGGCATATAAACGTTGTGCACTTGTTTAAAATTGAGCCTGAAAAAAGAATTGCTTTGTTACATGAGATTCTAGTTGTATCTGTGCTTGCTATAGATGAAGTAAGCTGAAATATAAGAAGCGGGAATGTAAGAAGCAGGAATCACACAATTTTTCATTCGATTTGTGAATGCACGTGCAACAATGATGACAACAAATCATTCCATTCTATTCTAGAATGATATTACATTGTGATTATAAATCATCTCGTTAGTCTGAGTTGCAAATATTTCATGCTTACATGTAGTTGATTTTATATCAGTCTTCTAGCTTCTCCAATAAGTCATTTATTGACAAATTTATTATTTTAATCCTGTTATTACAAGGTACATGGGGTCAAGATTATTACCTTGTTAAAACTGAATCTGGCTTTACTGATGTACTGGTCAATACACAGTCAAACTTTTCTAAAGTCAAATGATTGCCCTAAATCAAAGGTCTTGTCAAGTCATCTTCTCTTTATAATCTATTATTTATAACCCTTCATACATGGGTCAGTCTTTTTCTTCATTCACAACAGATTCAACCTGGGCAAGATTGGCTAATCTTTTCCTATTTGCTCTGTTACATAATAGCTTTTGCTGATTTCTTTTAACAGTAATGTTGCTGAAGCGTTGGTGAGTAAAGGTCTGTGCACAGTGCTACGCTACAGACAGGACGATGATCAACGCTCAGCACATTATGATGAACTCCTGGCAGCCGAAACCAGAGCTATCAAGAACATGAAAGGCTTGCACAGCAAGAAAGAACAACCACTTCATAGAGTAGCTGATCTATCAGGGGTATGTTAATCTCTCTCTCTCTCTCTCTCTATTTCTGTATCTATGACTGCCTGTTTATACTTTCGTTTTATTCCTTTATGCATAACAGAATTCTTTATAATACCAATAAAGTCACATTTGAAAAGCGGAAAAATCTTTTCCCTTTGGAAGTAATGATGTAATTTGGATGGTTTATATCTACTCGGTCTTACAGCAGTTGGTCTAATTCTCTCTTCGTCTAATGCAACATGGACTAAACCATTTTGGTCTACTAAAAAATTTAGTATAAGTTACAAGTGGTCTAATACATATGTGGTCTAATTCTCAATTGGTCTAATGACCACTCGGTCTAAGTGCTAATTCATCTAATAGCAAAATGGTCTAATGGCATTTTTGTCTAATGCCCAAACAAATATTTGATCTATTACTAGTTTGTTACTGGATTTGACTAAGTGGACATTAGACGAAATGGGAATTAGACAAAGTGGTAAATGGCGAAGCGGGAATGACATCAAAAGGTAATTAAACGGAAAACAAACTGGTTGTAGACGAAATGGATTTAGACCTTGTGGAATGAGACCAAATGGACATTACTCTAAGTGGGTTTAGACGAAGTGGCAATTTAACATTTAGATTCTGTTTCTGTGTTTATTGTACAGGACTCTGCCAAAGCCAAGCAGTTCTTACCGTTCCTTCAACGAGCTGGTCGAACGGAAGCAGTGGTAGAATTTGTAGCCAGTGGATCTCGTCTTAGACTCTTCCTACCCAAGGACACCTGTCTCATAACATTCCTACTCGCAGGTTAGTGATCTTGTTTGTGATTTGCATCATGTACCTTGAAGTCCCAAGTTCATTGACTTATTAAAGCGAATCTCTAAAGTCTGCTAATGGATTTGTAAATTTAGAGAGAAAAAAAAACGGACAAATTTTGATTTTGAAATATTGATCATGAATTGCTACAAGTTAGGTTTTAATCATTACGATAACACCATTTTCCAGAGAGACTAGATTGGGAGGATGTGTGACACTCCTTCCCACTCAATTTTTGTATATTTCCTCTTCATATTATTACATAGATATCATATTTATTCGACAGAACTCGAGTTATAATTCATTGGTAGTTCTGAAACTACAGTCCACTTTCATTATAATAAAGTACTTGGGATCAAAGCCAATATCTCGTTATACTGAACACATTGGCACATACATGTAGGCATGTTTGCACATATTTGACATTTGGTCAGGGAGAATCTGCTAGTTATAACAACATCTTGCTCCTTAAAACGGGAGTAGACTGTTTGGTTTGATTATGTGAAAAATTATCTTATTCCATTACCAAAACTTAAACAATATCTTTACATATTCCATGTATACTATGTTTGTTTTTGTAGGTATTAGCTGTCCACGTATGGCAAGGACTGGACCGGGTGGCCCAACACAAGGTGAACCATTCGGAGATGAAGCTCTGCAATATACTAAGGAAATGTGTCTACAGAGAGAGGTAAGAGTTATTCATTCCGTCTTTCATGGTCTTGGCTGGGATAATCACAGGTATGTGTTACACGAAAATCTAAATGTATGTCAGACCTACCTTAGACCAAAGTAATGTAATCTCATGTAATCCAAAACATTCTTAACTGTTTCTTTGCAGGTTGAGGTCGAAGTTGAAAGCATGGATAAGGGTGGTAACTTCATCGGTTGGTTATTCCTCAACGATGGCACAAACCTGTCCCTGTCTCTGGTAGAACATGGTCTGTCTAAGATGCACTTCACTGCTGAGAGGAGTAACTATGCCAGACATATCACTGAAGCAGAATCAAAAGCAAAGTCTAACAAATTGAAGGTACATTTAGTCTCTCTTCAAGTATTTCTACAAATTACCTCAAAGATACACTCCCAATATAATGAATACCAAGCAAATTACATGGTTATTGGGAATTGTTGTTCTTCTGAACACTACTTAACATTTTATTAATTTACATAATTTACTTCAATAATCACATGACCCTCTCTTACCTTGCTTTTGTTCCCGAGAACAATGCATAGACCGAACCAACAATAGACTACCAAATATTTTTCCTACTTCCCTGCCCCATCCCTTAATACCCTGCCTCGCCTGCCTAACAAGAGGTGGCGCTAGACCACTAAGCCAGTCATATATCTTCATTCTGTATTTTCGAGTCATGCTGATCGGACCGTTCCTGAATTTTCGGGTGAGCTCGTTCCTACTTGCGATTTTGAAATAGTTTTATCAAATATTTGCGCTTCCAAAAGCCTCCTATTACGCCTAGCGTTAAATTTGGGTGCGTTAGGTTTACTGCGCCCCTCCTTTTGGCCAAGTTTTACGTCCTTTTTCGGGCGTTTTTCTTCCGTTTCCAACCCAGTCCCACTCGTTCATTTTTACGTGGTTGTTTTTGGTCGGTCGGTTTGGGCGCCTGTTTTTCCTTTGAAACTCAGTCCCGCCTTGCTCCGACTCTTCCCCTTGGGTTGTTCTCCTTTAGGAGGGTTTCCTTCTAGAACTTTTTGACAATTTAAGTACGTTTTTGTTATATTATTGTACTTTTCCCGCGGCCACGTGGCCTTTTTGCGGGGTGTCTGCCGGGTCTTTGGACTTCCGGTCTTTGTTCGTCGCCATCTTGTTTTGTTGGCGTGTGTGTGTAATGTGTGTCAGCGCCTCTTTGTTAGTCGCTCTTCTGGTGCATATTCTTTAATTTAGGTCTGTTTTAACGGAGGTTTTCCCCCGTTTGCGTAAAAAAAAACAAAAAAAAAAAACTAATTTTTTTTTTCTTCTTCGTCTAGCCTATTCTAGACGAGGTTTTTCTTTTTTGGAGTTCTCCATGAGCCGCCCAAGTAGGGCGGAGTTTAGTTTTCGCTTACAAAGAAAATTTTTTTTGTCTTTTCTTTTCAGAGGCGTTCTAACCATGGACAGCAGGAGTGACTCTTCTGACGACACAGAGGTGGTGGCCTTGGTCTCTTCGAAGCCGGTTGCGCCGGGATCGGAAGCTTGCCCGGCGGGAGAGCCGTCTCGACCGCCAGGTCGTCCGCTTCTCCCGCCTAAGAAAGGGGGGGGGGGGAGTACGCCAGTGACACTTGTGTCCAGCGCGGGCTCCACCTCCTCTAAGTCCAGCACTCAGAAAAGGTCTTGTAGCTCGAAGAGCACCAAGGCTAAACGTGCCACGTTTGCCAAGGTGCCTAAGACCGTGTCGTCTCGGTTGTCTCTGGCTAAGGGAGCGGGTTCGTCTTCCCAGACGTCTTGCTCCCCGGCCCCCCCGAGTGCAGCACAGGAAATTGCGGTTTCTGTCTCACTTAGGGAAGAGAGTCGTGCGCCCACGCCTCTTGCCCAGGCATGCCCCGCGGGCGTGCCGAGTACGGTTTGGGACCCGTGCGCCGCAGTTTCTGCGTCTGGCGGAACCACCTCCATCTTGGGTAACCCCAGGATGGCGGCTCCGCTTCCCACAACCGGAGTGCCTCCACCCCTGTTCACGGCTGGTGGTTCGCAGGGCTATTATGGCTATCCCCCGGGATACACCCTAACGCCCGCCGGGAGTTCGTTCCATCGAACGCCCGGTCTCTCGGACCCCAGGATGTTCTACCTGAACGTCCGGGGATATTCGTTATCCGCTCAGGATGCAGCTGCTCGCCCTGCTTGGCCAGGCCCGAGAGCTGCCGGATATCCCGATCCTTGGTGGGTGCCTCCGGTACCCTACCAAGCGGGTTACGCTACCTATCCCTCGGGCCCCGCCCCCAGAGGTGACGGGACAGCTTACCCCTCGTGGCAGTGTACACCCGGCCCTCGTCCCAGGACACCGGCCTGGTCACAACCACCCGCCACGTCGGCCTCTAGCTCGGACCGCCCGCCTCGGGAGTCCCAGCCGCTCGGCCCCCGGGATATGGGATCAGTGATCGACTCCGAACTAACTTCGGAATTTGTCACTTGACCAGCCCAGTCCCCCCCGGGAGTCCTCCCCGCCTCTGAGTCGGATTGGTCGGAGGAAGAGTCTGGTGACTACGAGTCGAAGTCTGGTTCAGCCTTTGAAGACTCGGAGGCCGATCCGCAGGTGGATTACTCCACCTCGGATCTTGCGGCGTTAGCAGTACGCCTTTTGGACAAATACGAGCCTGAGCTAGTTTCTAGGCCTCCGGATGTCGAACGGTCCCCAACCTGTCTCTACCACATTCCATAATCCACTTACTCCGCTCGAAGGGTCTGATGGAGAGACCATTCGAGGGAAGGGATCTGCCGCGGGACAGAAAGTCCGCTATAACATTCTCCCGACCCGGTAGATACGAGGCAGACGGAGGATACCCTCTCCCTGCACCAACTCCACCAGTTGAGCCGTCAAGCGGTTCAAACTCCGGAGTGTGGCCCCCTTGACGATGATGTAAGCCGCCACGCTCACATTGTCGTCAAATGAGAACCGAGCGGCCCTAACAGTCGATCCTGAAAAATTTCCATGGATGACTGAACCGCTAACATCTCTAACACATTTGATGTGGAGGAGGTCACGTGAGACCAGTCCCCCGCCGTCCACTGACCCTCGCATAGGCCGCCCCAGCCTGGAGGGATGCATCCGTGGAAATCGACACGGATGGTAGAGTCACACGAAAGGGCATGCCCCTGGAAAGAAACACCCGGCTCTTCCACGGGGCTAGCAATCGGGCTACCTCCGCGGGAGGGGACCAAGTCCTCGGAGACGAAACTCCCTGCTGGAAGTACGTTTGAGGTGCCACTGAAAAGGGCGCATAACAGCCGACAGTCCGGTACTAGGCAGTGAGGCTGGATAGCAACCCAAGAAGCGAAGCCACAGCTTGGCCCTCGCTCTGGGGGAGCTGAGTCGTCGAGCACAGACACTATGTCTCCTATACGGGCGGTGCTCGGCCGGGCTCGTCCCGAGCAAAATCCAACTCGGCTCCAGATAAACTGGTATGCGAGTCCGGTGAGAGCTCTGACTTGTCCCAGTTCACGGCAAACCCAACGCTAGGGCCACCGTAGGAGGATCTCCTTGTGCCGTACAAGCAGCTCCGGGAATTGGCTACTAAAAGCAGTCGTCCAGGTAGACGTAAAAGTCTGAGGCCTGCTCCCTGAGGAAGGCTACCAAGGCGCCCACGACTCGTGTAAAAACTCGTGGGGCCAGTTCAGGCCGAAAGCAGTACTCGATATCTGAAGGTTTTGCCCAGCACTGAAAACCCCAAAAAGTCCCTCGACCTGGGTGGATGGCACGTGGAAGTACGCATCTCTCAAGTCGAGAGATACCGCCCAATCCTCCGAGCCGAGCGAAGGAAGAATCCTGCCGAGGTGCTCGTATTGGAAGTGCTCCTGGGAAGGAGCGTATTGATCTCTTCATGTGACGATCTTCGGTCAAAGTCTTGCCACCAAGGGGGCATGAATCTTCTCGCCAAAGCGAAGGGCCTCCGAAGAGATCTTCTTGGGAAGAAATAGACCGTCCATCGAAGACTTCTCAAAGGAGAACTCCTGGCCACTTATGGACAGAAGAGCGCTTAGCCTTGAGGCGATAGTCCACTTCTGAACGCACAGCTTCCCGAACTGAGGGGGAAGGCTAATGCCAGGTTGGGTTGCTTCGCGAGAAGCAAGCCAGTCATCAAGACGACGGAGCCGGGA
>CALNVZ010003426.1:32569162-32599202 GCA_940671915.1 Paracentrotus lividus
TTTTTCTGGTCCCATTTGTTACGAAAGAATAAATTATCATAAATTAAAAATTAATTGAGTTATTTTAATTATTGTTTATGATTTTGTTGAAGGTTCTTAGTACTTTCAAATATATACCTAAGGATTGGGATTTCAATTTAAGATTTATCAAATAAACCTATTTTTGTCTCTGAATGTCCCGTTTGTTACATTGCAAAATAGCGTGGACTTGCCCTGAAGTGGAAATTTTCGCAAAGATGGACCACTTATACAGTAGTAATGTTTTTTGTTAATGTAACCAATCAGAGCACTTTACATATCTCACTTTTCTCTGAACAGTAGCAACAATGATGACAACAAGTCATTCCATTCAATATTAGAATGATATCACATTGTGATTATAAATCATCTCGTTAGTCTGAGTTGCAGAGCACTTCTATTCAATTTTGATGTAAAATGAAGCTTAACCCTTACTTTCTGCCTTGAGAACAGTTATGATGGAAGCCTAATTTGTAAGGCCTATTATGATTTGTATTTTCCAAATGTGTTTTATGATATTCTTGTTTTGTCCATAGCCCACTCCCATTTGCAGTTTGCTCTAAACAAAGCCAATCACCTATTTATAGCAAAATGTCCTTATTCTGAATGTACCAATAGATACCCGGAGACCTGATTCAATCATAACCGGATCTATGATTGAGTAATACTAGACAAAATGTCCTCATGTTCTTTTTTGTCAATCAGATTTTCAGCTAGTTTTGATGAATTAATAACATTTGACTGGCCTGTGCTGAGTCAGAACTGATGATTTGATAATAATTAATTTTGCACAACTGACTCACAAAATGATTGTTGTTTCAATTATTCTTGTTGAGTTTCCACTAAGGAAGTATTAAGTGCCTTGTATCCAATAGAAAAGGTGCTTTATAAATCTGAGTATGACCTCATCATTATTCCTGAAACATTTTACTTATAACATGTCTTGTTGTAATTGATTGACAGCGTGAAGTGGTATCATCAGCCAGCCTAGCCAGTCTACCGCCGGGTTACCACACACATGCTCCTCAGGCTCAGAAGTATCACCTGGCATGTGTACAGTTACCTAAAGATGTAAGTCATTTCACTCGTATACAGCAATTTACTATCAATAAGCTCCTAAAGTTTTAATATGGATTGAAGTCCCATTTGGTTCTTCATATTTTACATAAAACACCCTTTTTTTTCTAGATATCAATGGCATCTCTTTACATGACAGGGCCCAGATTCTATGACATACATTAATTATGAGCTTGTAATCTGTGTTGCTTATTCATTAGGAAGAGAATCGTCTAGACGCTATCGATGCTATCACGTCCACCATCCTGAACAACACCTACCTGGCTAACGTGGAGTATCGTAACGGAGCTCTAGAGTACGTCACTCTGCTCACTCCGGAGAAGAAAGAGGATGTGGCGGAAGGATTGCTCAAGGAAGGACTCATCTTAGCTGAGAAGAGAAAAGAAAAGAGACTCTCCAAGCTGGTCACGGAGTACGCCAAGGCTCAAGAAGCAGCTAGGAAGGCACATGTAAGTATCACACAGATGCCAATTTTCAGGAAATTTTCTGAATTCAGGGAATTTTCAGCCCTTTTCAAGTTTTTTTATTAATGAAATTATGTCTTTGCAAGATTTTGAATGGTTCTGAGTGTCCTCTGGAATCATATGTGATGCGTACGTCGAAAGGAGAGACTAGTCGCGATTTTTGAAATCCATTTTATTTGATATTATTGATCCCTGATTCATTGCCTTGAATTTGATATATAACCCGACTGTAAAGAGTAAATAGAAGTGGAGATATTAGCTCTGAACGCGAGGAGAATTGTGTCTTGGAAATCAAAATCAAGAGAAAAACGTCTGCGAAGTTTGACTTCCATTTTGTCACCGTTGTACTCACCGAAATGCCCTGCAACCACTTGTTACAAAGGTGAAACGATCGACCAATGAGGAGGCTGCATTCAGGTATACAGAGAACAATACTCGTCCGTCACGCATGATCGCAGCAAGCGGAAACAACGGCGATGTTGTCTAAATAACATTCAATCTTCTCAAAAAAAAAGAAGCTGAATTTGGTTAGTTGTTTATATCTTCGTCAAATAAATAAAAACGTCATGCTCTTTCTAATTGTTTAAGAAAAAGTCCGCTCTTTTAAGAAAAGTGTTCACCAATCCTGGCGCTAAATTAGTTAGAAACAAAACTATTTTAAAACCTTTTTGGGGGTTTTATTCCGATGTTGTGCGTGCGTTCTTTGAATGTCGAACGCGTATACTCTTACTCATAATAAAGCGAGTATTTTGATCTGAACTCTGTTGGAAATTTTGAACATAATAATGGTCTATAGACTAAATTATTCTTGTACAGGGGCTTATGCATTTTGTTTATATTCTTTGAATAAGTATATGATAGAGATAAGCCTCCAAAAATGTTTTAATTAATATTTGCGCCTCACGAATGTATTTAGAATTCTCCTGATCACGTTTTATGAGTGGCTAGGTTAGCTTAAGACAATGAAAATAAAAACGTAAATGATTTGCTCGATCTCGTCTTTTATTGATCAAATCTGTTACCAGTAATAATAAGATATTAATAATTTTTAGAAATGAATTATTTTAAGAGTAAATCGTATTTTGTTTCATCGTGTTTAGTAAAACGCTACTTTCTTAGACACGCTACTTTGTAAAATAAACTGCAAGAGACTTTAACCTAAATACTTTGTATCAGAAGTATTATCACGTCACCTCTTTTGTATGCTCTATGTTTCCCTGATGGAACCAAATTTGTTTATAGGGAGGTTTTAATTTCCATCAGGACAACAGATATCGCGGCCCCTAAAATAAAATGCTAAAATTAACATTCATTTGGATCCAGATAGCTAAGTCAATCATAGTAGCTTTTCCCACATTCCCCCCCCCCTCCGCTATCCCGGATGAAACGGCTTTATTCACAGCAGGTTGTGGCATCGCACGCAAAATTTCTGAGTGCAGCTAAAGAGAGTTTAGTTCGCTATTCGCTCACAAAAACGAAACAAAAAGCCAGTTGAAATCACACATCACACGACCGTGAACGTCCATAAAAAAGCCATGCGTTGCTAAGGGCGGAGCTAAACGGAGAGGGGAAATGAGCGTGGACGTTCGCTTGTATGTCCGGAAAAAAAAATTATGACCGAAAAACACTCGCCGAAAAACTGCTTTTTTACCACTTTCCCGTTATCATTTTCACTCATTTTTTTAACAGAGCAAAGATGAAGCATGGTAGAACCAGAAAATCAAAAAAAAAAATTTCCTCAAAATTTTGAGTTTTTTATCAGTTTGTCGATTTACTCGGATCTTTGATCTGCGACTTCTCTCTCATTTCGACAAGACGTATCACATATGTCTATGCCTCTATGGGAAGTGTTATAGGTGCCAGCTGTCCCTGCGTAATTCCGTCCAACCCACTCTTTTTATGCCTCCGCCACTGAAGGTTGTTCCAGAGGGATCTTCTTTTAAAGCTTTCCGTCTCTTTCCTGTTTACTTGTTCTTGCGATATCTGAAGAACCACTGGAGATATGAACTTTAAACATGGTTATAGTATGTATCACCGTTGGAAGATGATTCAATAAAATTTAGACATGTGAAGGTCAAAGGGCAAGTGTTACAGAGGTGAACTCAAGAAATCCCAGGTATTGGCCTCATTCTGGCAATATCTGAACCATATTACAAAGAGAAAATGTAATTTCATTATAAACCATTATAATAACACAAGCTGAAAATTTTAAAGTGTCAGCTTGTGTTATTATAATGGTCTGAATTTTTAATTAGATTTTCACCTTTTGGCAAATCATGATATTAAATCTTATTGATAACACAACAATACAAAAAAATGCATCGCAGCTTATCTAAAAATTAAGCAATGAAAATTTTTCTTTTCACCTACGCATTGGGAAATTTGCTTTGGACTTAACCAAAAAAGTTGAATAAGCTTGACTAAAATCCTGTAAATGTCATGTCATATTACAGTGGAATTCAGAAATTAATGGAATATACTGAAAGAATTAATTTTGTTCAAGTTTGTTACAGGAGCCAACTCTATCTTTATTATTTTCTTCTTCACAGAAAAACTTGTGGCGATATGGCGACATCACCGAGGACGATGCAAGGAATTTGGCTTTTCTGGCTGAGAAGTCTCGGATCTTAACTTGTTTCAAGTCTTCAAAAAGAAAAACTAAGATGCAACACGGCCTCTGATTCAGTTACACTCAATAAAAAATATTCCAATTGACATCATTATTCAGTATTCATACCTCAATGTAAAGTGACAAAGCTATCATTGAATATAGTGTGAGGGGTTCCAATGTCTATATTTTGACGGCTTTTTATAAAGGTTTTGTGAGAAACAATTTGTTTTGAATTTGTATTGCTCTCCAACTGGGCCCAATAACACAAAGGTTTTTTATTATCAATTGCAAATATGAAAGAACAATTATAGTTTGTTACTGGTCAGTTATTAGAACAAAAAGCACATGCAACAATGATTGTGATTGGCTACTATTGATTTGCAATTGATCCTAACTCTTTGATGTTACAGGGCACTGATGTTGATAACAGGGTCTCTGTTACACGATTTTCAACTCTCTATGAGTAATATCATTCAACCTATTTCAGTGATGAAGTAAAATGATAAAGAACATATTACAAATACGTTTGGCCGGCCATTTTGCTCTCCTTTGATATTACACATCTCAGGGACAGATGTTATTTTTATTTTCCTCTTTGAAGACTTGAAGAAAAGAAATCACAGCATGCTCAAGTGAAACATAGATACTTCATAACAAATTGAAAGAGAACCTTAGAAACATTTAATCAGAAATATCAAATGTTTTATTATGCTTCCAAGAAGGTAGTTATTAAAGATTAATTCAGAATTTGTAATGTACAATGTATTTTATTTCTTGTCAGCAATTTTAAATTGAATCATTGCATTAAATTTCTTATTATTTGTTGTAGTGCATGTATGTACACGTAACACTCCGATGTAAGGTGTAGTGTAGATGGTAGTCTTAGACTAAAACTCTCAAATAAATGTTTAACAAGATATAGTATATGTTCTAACTTCGGTGTCGGGGGAAAACGTCATCCCTTTTCAAATTTTCTTTCTTTCCATTTTATCTTTTAAAATGTTTACCTCCCATTTGGAGTCAAAATTGTGTTTTTTTTTTAGGGGGGAGGGCAAAATGTCCCTAGATCCTGATTTTATGTATCCCTTTTCTTTGTTTCCTTTGGACTGACTGCCACAATTCTAATAGGATACAATTTTATCTTGGGTAATTTTATACAATGTTTCCTTGACATCAGATAACAAAGAATCATGACAAAGTGTGTAATTATCTTGTTCTGTCAGATGTAAAAGATTTATATGTGTTGTGGCAGACTGAAAGTTTTCTGATAACAGCAGAAGAAAATACAAAGTGGTATATTTTACTTTTTCTTTAGTTATTCTCAAATTGAGGTTGGAAGAACATTAGCAACATCTACCAGTACACCATTTGTGTATAAGGAAATTTTGACTTCCATAATTTCAGTATATCGATGAAGTGCAAAAATGCTACTAATCGAGTTTTAAAGGAGATATCTCTAGTTTGTCTAACTGCTGTTAGCAATTAATTTCACCTAAATGTTTCTTTGACATCCCCATGTGGCATTTAAAATCTTAAAATATTGGCTTTTGTTGGGTTTTTATAACATACCTGTAAAATGCAAAGTAATCAAGCTCTTTTTGTGTATGAAAGACATCTCATAAGTGAAAGAATATATAGAATCTTAATGTGCTATACAATGGTTCATTGTTTGTCTCCAACTCTTACTACAATCTATATCAAGATATTATCTCCAGGGGATGTTTAACAGAGACTTACACACAACACACTTCAATTCCTAGTTGTGTGCATTATATAATGCATCACCTCATTCGTAAGAGCATAAAGTGCGTCTTAGTAATGTTATATTTCTGAAAACATCCCAGACCTATTAAAGCTTGACAAACAAACTTTCTATTGTATAGTTATTGGTATCACAGATTTATGTGACATCTTGTTTAAAACCTCACTTTCTAGGGAGTTATTTTTAGTATAGCAAACTACATGTAGTAGTATTAAACCTTTTCCGAGAACATAAACTTCAGTCTGTGTATTTTTCTTGAAGAGTGCTTTGTGTGTGACATCAGGTGAGATCAGGGGTATTTATTTACCTTGTCTCAACGTAATTTAGTATCTGTGCTGGTTATAATGGGAGTGCACTTTACTTTGATATTGAAATGATTTATCGATTGTTCTGCTAGTTTTAATGAGCAAATGTTTTAATTGGTTCTAGGACATCTCCCCCGGAGGACAACTCCCCCGGAGGACAACCCTAACCCTAACCCTATGTCCTCCGGGGGAGCTGTCCTCCGGGAATTGTCCCCGGGGGAGTTGTCCTCCGGGGGAGATGTCCTGATACGGTTTTAATTCTATTGTCAAAGCCAAAAATCATACCAAATTAAAGCCTTTGATCATAACATTCATGTTACTAAAGAGAAAATTTAAAGGGCTCAGAAACTGGCGAACACTGGTTAACGCCATCTATGCCTTCTGCTATTGACCTGTACACAAAACTTGTGACACAAGCAGTGCACCAGTCCTACACACTGTGTGCGGGATGAAAGTGTGTCTATGTGCAAATGGAAGAAGACCTACATGGTGTCGACCAGTATTCAGCAGTTGCTTACCAGTATTCAGCAGTTGCTTGGCCCTTTAAGAGCCATAATACAAATAGATGGTTGATGGAGAGTGCGAGTGTGACAACAGTTTGAAGGTACATGGGACACATGTGGGAGATTTGTGTGTGAGGGATTGAGCATGGAGTGAGTAGATGGAAAGAAAGTTTGAACATGTCCTGGAAGGAAATGGACTGAATAGAAAGTAACCCTAAAAGCAGGTAACTTTCGATCTTGGCAACAAACGTGAAGCTACTATGAGCATACGCGTAACAAGGAGGAAATACCATTGTGGACGAGGGTGGGCGGGGGAATGAAAATAGCAAAGAAAAGTGGGATCCCAGAGGGATTTGACTCCTAGATCTCCTTGCATGACTGGTTTGCTACCGACTGAACTAGAGATGAGAAAATGGAAGATGGCAAAGAAAAGAAAAATTACGTAAGAAATGAGAGAAGAGAGATATGTCTCCACACTCAAGTTAACTCATAGTGCCTGATGTTCGGACTGAGGATCAAAAGCCTGCTAGTATATAAACAGAATGATGAAAATAATCTCTAGACTAAATTCCTATCCCTAACCTGAAGAATATAAAACCGTATTGCAACCCTAAATCTTCAATCTTACATGAAAAAAAATCAAAGAGCACCATTATTTTCATTATACCACCAATTGGTAAGATTTCAACACGAATAAAATAAATAAATGAAACCAACAATTTTCTTACATGAATACACCAAAGTGTAGTTTTATTACAAACAATCCTCACGATCTAATTAACAGTAAATAATCCATGCAATTATTCAAAGACAGAATACATGATTGTACTGTAAATGTATGAATGAGAAAGTGCAGCTACATGTATGTCGCATACAAATGGAATACCACATATATATCTGAACAAAATAACATACTGGACATACACCAGGGCTGTCAACCCACCCACATTTATTGCGAGTGTCGTGTCACTTTGCTCATTCTTCCGCCGCCTGGGAGTCTAACAATACACATTTACTTTCTCCCACTTATGGTAGGCAGAATTGTGACCCCTAAATATTTGGGGTCTCCGCTCATGCAGTTCTAGAAAGCCAACGACCCGAAATATGTAAATATGTCAAAAAGTTCCTGATCACAATTAAAGGCCTAAATTGATGCACAGTGGACCGTAAAGTTGAATGGGTGACAGTATATACTCCCAAATAGGAAAGATAGTTTGACACTGGGACATATTTTGAGTAGTATACAAGTAGATTATGAGTCCTGTGTTACAGCTATATCATGTGCAGCAAAGTCTGCTGTGTTGTCACCTGGGGCCAGCTGAAGGACCGTTGAAGCTGCGATCATATTGGGAAGAGGAAGTCCATATTGTAGCAGAGAAAAGAGGTGACCTATCGGTCTACGAGCTTAAACCAGAAAGTGGACAAGGGAGAATTCGAGTTCTCCACAGAAACCTCCTCCCTCCATGTGACCTCCTTCCAGTGACAGACCAGAAAGACCAGGTACAGAGCTGCCAATTTTCATTAGAATATTTTACAATTCTGTCATTTATTGTATACATGTACATTGTATCACAGGTGGAACGTTTCAGTTAATAGTGTAATTTTACGAGTACCATGTATCTCTTTAAATGAATACAATAGAACAACATATACTGACTAAACCTTTCAAAATCAGTATTATGTACAAAACCAATGATTTTGCAGTACTACTTGGTGGCTATCTACAGACATTTAGCCTGATACTGGGGATTTGAAGCCAGTTCATCATTAGAATATTGTTAGAATATATGTAAACATGTACTGGCGACAGACTACTTTCAACACGATCAAGGGGCTTTATTGTTGGACGTACTGTATTATTAAATTCACATGAATCTTGAAAAGGTAACATTAACAGATCAGAATCAACTAGGAGAAAGCAAAGGAATGTTTTATATAGCCTTCAGCTGCACAGAAAGAAATCAAGCTTTTCCCTTCATATGTCGAAAGGGTGAATGACATTGATTGAGTTTGGTTTACATTCTGTATGATAATACTAAATGATACAGTAAATTGCCACTACTTGTGATAATGCCTGTTTGGTCTCATTCCAAATGGTCTAATTCCATTTTGTCTACAAACATTTTGCCTAATTACCTTTTGGTCTTATTGCTACATTGCCTACTTACTATTTTGTCCAATTCCCTTTTTGTCTATTTTTGTCCAATTCACTAACATCAACTTGGTTTAAAACTTGGTCAATTCCAGTAACAAACCAAATATTTATTTGGGAATTAGACAAAAATGCAATTAGACAATTTGGATTTTAGACAATTTGCAATAAGGCCAAATGAGAATTAGACCAAGTTCAAGTCAGACAACATTGCTAGTAAACCAAATCGGTAATCCCATATGGTATTAGACAATCAGAGAATTAAACCAGTGGCAAGATGATATCTTGACCATATGGATAGTAGATCAGACAATAAATCATTAGAGGGCCATTGATGTAGCTAGATTGATATCATGTGAGATGACTTGTCGATCCCATCCACATGTTAATAGCTTGTTGCTTTGAGTGTCCCAGGATAAGCCATGAACAAAGTCATTGTGGGCGTAGCTACGGTATCTGCAATGCAAAAAACAAAACAAAACCATAAAATAAAGTTTTGAACGGAACGGAAATACTGCAAGGGGCAAGTTGAAGCATTACTGAAAATTAATGGATTTCACACATGCATACCTGGGTGGTTCTTCACCAAGTCGTTGGTAAGTAACGAAAAAAACCTTAGACACGACTGGTGATCAGTTCTTGTGCTAAATGACTGAAAATGTAATGAGTACATGTATAGCACCCAAGAACATGCCACAGTCCTGCATAAAGTCATGTGTAACTTTAAGAACGACTTGGTGACACACCTCCCTGTATTGGTAGTGTTCTCCTACATGTATGTCATTTTACCTTTAATTCATGTTTAGTTAATATACATGTATGACCTTGACAGCTAAAAGCGACCATTGAGTTGCAACAGGAAAAACAGATCCAATGGCAATTTGAGAAGGACACTTTTCTCTTTATCTGATATATACACACTGTATAAATCAAAATGGTACAAGATGGTAAGAAACATTTTTTTATAGTATGAAGGTTAATCGCATTGTGCTAGTGTTTGGTATTTCCATTAAAAAAAAAAAAAGAAGAAGATTTTCTTCTCCATTTTTATCTTTTCATTCACTGCTTTAGATCTCGAGGTATGATAAGTTATCTTCAATCAAGAAAAATTCATCTTGTGCATGCCGTGCAATGCCTCTATGAAGGTTTGAACATAAGCCAAGTTGACAATGATAGAACAAAGAGTTTGTGTATTTTGTTTCTGTCGCACAAAATTTAGCATAACTTGTTTTTGCAAAAGCAAATTATTCTAAATTCATCTTCTTAATTCACATTTATTCTTGTGACTCACTGATTATTTTTTTGAGCTGGAAGGAATACTGGATAGAATGGTACTTACATTTGTTTAACCTCTGGTTGTAGTTCAGTGACGGCTGCTGTGCAATCATCCGATACAGACGCAAGTAGGAGAGGACTGTCAAATACAATAGTCATAATATAATGTATTATAATGTTGTTTTTTTTTTTACCTGTGCTCAATTTTTTTTAAACATAAAAAACCTCAAGGCTGATAAGACCTATCAGGATCTTGGACTTGATGAAAAATTATGAGACACAGTATAATATACCTTTAATATCTATGCACATGTACTCATGAAACCTTCATTCCAAAAATCAATGCAGTTTTTGAAAAGCAAATTAATGTTAATTATATGCATGATTTGCTTATTCTGTCATATTTTCAGGTCTTTAGCTTTGAACATCATTATTTAAAAAACATACTAGGCCCTACATGTTTCTTGAGTGTTAAGAAAGTAGAAAAAAAATTGTTGTTTTATATATTATTGTTTTTTTCTCTTTAGAATACTTTGGTTATTGACTACCTCTAAATATTACACTAACATCAATTAATATCAGGGTTACATTTCAATCATACTTTTGATCACATATTTAGATGTTTTACGGAATATCTCAATTTCAATGTCTATCTTTGTTATCTCTCATTCTATCTTTAATTTTCTTAAAGCGTATAGGGACTTAGATGTATAGTGATATGCGCTATTAAAAGTGGTATATTATTATTATTATTATTATTAAAGTGAGTCAGAATTCAGCTTACGATTTGGTTGAAAATGCAAGCCTGTGTACTGCCCTCGTGTGTGCCGATGTGGCAATAGCTGTATTCTGATGACTGCGAGCATCTTGAACCCTGATACAACCACTCTCATCACCTAAAACACAAATTCACAGACTCATATCATTCACAATGTGATACATTATCAACCCTAAAAAGACTTGGGCGCCATCATGGCCCTCCTCAGCATTTTCCGTGACAAATTCTACTTTCAAGTCTCCACATCTTCTGACACAATTTTCTCGAAAATCAGGCATACGGTTAGAGCACTGCATGACCTTTTGTATAAGCTTGTCAGACCGAAAAGAGCTAAAAAAATGTGATGTTGTGTACAAAGTCAATGCCAATGGAGTTTTCTTACCTTATTCATATTAAAAAATATATGATTACTTTTATATTCTTTAGCTGTAATCAATTTGAAAATAATTATGCTTCAAAATTAACTTATGCAAAAAAACAACAACAAAAAGCAAAGAAAAACAAACAAATACATAAGAAACTTGTGAAACAACAAACGTTAAGTGCTACATACACTATCATTTTTATGAAGTACAGGTATGTTATTTTTTAAAGTTTAGTTTAATACTTTTAAATATTGAACACACAATTGCAGAAAAAACAAAACAAAAAAAAACAGAAAATAAAACCTGGTGAATGAAAGCTTAACTATGATCTTCATCTGTAAGGAGATAGTGAATGAAAGCCTAACAACTACAACATTGTACTATCATACAGGAAATAGTGAAAGGTAGATTACTAACCAATATATTCTAGTACATGGAAACTTGTTAAAATGAGGTCCTTGGTACATGGAAATTACCTTATTACATCAGGGTGAAAAAAGAAGAACCCACAAAAATACAAAGAGCTGGGAGCAGCAAAGTTACCCTGTTTTATAAGAAATCTCCTTATGGACTTCTTTATAATGAGTTTCTAGTGTACATGTACTATCTTCCATATTTGCTCTGGCGACAATTGCGACGTTATATAATTCCATATACTTATCCAATGACCAACTCAATCCTGGACCTAACACTATATGCTACCCTAAATCCAACCCTAAACCTCACATAAATCTCTATTGCAACCCTAACTCTAACCCTACATCTTAGACGAAATAGAGCCCGAAGCAATTGTCCCAGGAGCAATTGCTATATCACCACTGTGCTATCCTACAGGGAAATAATGTAAGGAATCTTACCAACTGCTATAACATAGGATTCTGCTGGTTTCCAAACAACGCTTGTAGGGAGATCATCTTGGCATGATAATCTTTGTGCTGGTTTGGGTTTCCTCATATCCCATAGTAAAACAGATCCATCCTGAGATAAATAATAGTTAGCCATAACATGAGATACATTTCACAAAAATAATTAGACTTTTTAAAATTTTGGTTCGTTACACATTACAAAGGAGAGGACATGGACAAAATGACAAAATTTTGTCCCCAAAGCCTTCGTAAACTAGGTTAAACTAAGTCTAACTATTAATCAACGTTATTGCTGGCGTCTTGGGAAGATATCTGAAACAGAAACAACAATTAAATGTCAATTACATCACAATTTGTACTAAGGTGTAACTGAATATGTCATTTCACCCGTTTATAATGTCTTATGGCTTCCGAAATTCATTTGTACGGAAAATGTGTTAATCTTTTAACTTTTTGAAATGCCTGTGAGAAAATATGAATGAACTTTTATGCAATTTGCATTTTCACCAGTCCCACATATGCAATATTTTTTTTTATACAAAGTTCTTACGAAATGGTCTGAAAATTGTTCGTACAGCATCCTTAACCATTCGTAATGGCATTTGTGACCTGTATTAATACCTGTGAGCAGGAGACAAAGACTTCTAATTCATTAGGGTTACATGACAGCTGTTCCACCTTGGCAGTATGAGCATTCAGAGTTCTTAATGACCGCTGGGTGGCTAGATCCCACAGCTTGATCCTGATAGTGAGGGAAAAAACACGACAAATGTGACTACAAAATTTGACTTATCTGTACATTTTCTGACAGCTTGCACTACTTTAGGGTACAATTGTGTATATTATCTATAACAATTTTAGTGTGTTTATGAGTGCAGCGAAGATGATTACTTTGTAACATTACTTGATTCCCTATCTTCTCCTCAGCCTGGAGGATGGGGTCAACGACAGATTGTTGATTCAATAGTAACTCTATAAATCCGCAATCTCCAGAAAATATGATAAAAAGTGGAAGCGCCATCATTGGTAGAGGGCCTGAAGACTTTCCACAAAAGATTTCTCAATCACAATATTATGAAGAAGAAATAACTTCATGCAGCGGCCGTCACATGTAGATGGCATCTATATTGACTCAAATTGCCAAAAATTCTAACTATCAACCAACTTATTTAAGTACATTTTGCTATTTGCTATAACTGATCCACGATCACTCCCTAACACTAATCAAATGGTTACTTCAAAGTTCAAAGTTTATTTTCCACTTCAGCCCTAGACTAAACACTATAGAGTGTTCCCAGTGACGTCATGTTGGTGGGCTAAACAATAAAAACATGTCCATCAAACCGTGATAAATCATTGTGTTTACGGTCCGGTGCACCGGTACCTTATTGTTTTGCCCACCAACGTGACGTCACGTGAAATCGCTCTATACCTAAACCTAACAAAAAGCCCTATCGCAACCCTAATCTTAATTCCACATTCTAGATGAAATAACGTCTGGGTCAATTGTCGCCGGAAGATTTGTTGATTCTCTGTCTAGACACATATATGTATATATTGTACTCACAAGCAATCTGAAGAACCACTGATGACTCTGGTCTTGTTGGAGTTGACACTGACAGAGTTCACTGCACTATCATGCTCGTACAGATAGAACAGATTGCGAAAAGAGTTGCCCTCCACTTGCCAAATCTCAATTGCACCTGTACAAAGAGATAAATCAATCTCATTATCAACAAAAGGGTTTAATCATGTATGTGTCTCCATGTATGTACATGCATCTATGGCATTGTTTTTAGAAAAGCAAATTATACAAAAAATGTGTATCCCCATCAGCAAGAAAATATCTAGACTTTTGTTTAATACCACATACAGATATTATTTGAGACGATTTCATACCTTAACTATTTTTTCTAACTAGTAGATTTTTTTATTGATACAGTCTGTAGTGTTCACAGGGACCCCTGAAAAACAAAGTTATACCACAGATGAGGCTACCCTGTATAAATAAAACGGAATAAATAAATAAATAAAAAGTGAGCTCCACTGTCTTGAAAAAACAAAACCAAACCAAACAAAAAAGCATCTTTGTACCTGTATCTGAGCCAATGGCTAATCTGTTTTCATCTATCCATTCTACGTCAGTCACACCAGCCTCTGTGCGCACTCCAGCGGTACTTCTGCTAACGTCTGGAGCATTTGCTGGATCTTCAAAGTACCAGAGAGACCCGGTCCATTGTCTCCCTGTCAAGCCAGACGCAGCCACAATCAAAGAACCATCTATGAACAAAACAAATATTCATCAAGTAATAGGTAAAAGTAATGAATTACTTTACAAGTGACTGGAGCATATTCTTGGGTACTATACTTAATCACGTTCTCAATCATTTAGCATAAGATAGGAGATGTATCTTGTGGATTATAAAGAACTCACTAGTACGTGTGTGACATTTTGTGAAACAGTCCCCAAAACACACCAGCAGCAATCATGGCATCATGGACCATGATAACTTCAACTCAACAATAAAGCCATTCTTTTTTTTTTTGAAAGCTCGTTTCTATTTTGGGAGGACTTTTTGCATGTAGCAAGGTGAACAGAACATCACCCGTTTATTGTAAGCTTAGAAGATCCCATCATGTTTGCTCCGTTGATAATTGATCTGCTGTAAATTCAATATTCCATTCAATGACAGCCTTAAACATGGAATGGGCAAAACATCCCTTCCCTGAAACAAAGCCAAGCAATAAACTGCATTGCAACCCTAAAACCCTACATGTACATCTTTAATAGATATGTTGTAAAATAAAACCCACAGCAATTGAAGAAAATGCCATGTCATCATCTCAGTATCACTATTCATGACATTTCATCTTAGCCATAATAATCATGAACATGTACATGCAATAGACCAGTTTACTAACATATTCAAATTTTATGCATACTTTTTCCTGGCGACATAGTAAAAAGGTATTCAAACAACCTGTAATAAAAGAATGAACTACAATACATGGAATCTAGTTTGTATACGTTAGTTACATGTATGTCAGGCAAGCCTCGGTCAAACTTTCATGTTGTAAATAACAACCTTTGTTAAGAAAGTATGCATACAAAGTTCAATATGTTTTAAAACTGGTCTAGTTGATTGGTTACCCTGATAAATCCTCAAAATCAGACACTAATCATGAAAGGTCTCAGAAATAGCAAAAAAGAAGAAATTTTATGGGGGGGGGGGGGTGCGTTCTAACATCATAGGATGTTGGTCCCTAACCCGATCCCACTGGCCACTAAGGTTAAAGTTAGGTTTCAGGTATCTCCAAGTTATATTGAGAGCACTGCATCCTCATGGCATATACAAATATTGTAGAACATCAGGAATATCTTTATGTATGTTATCTCAACATATGGCTTTGGTTAACACTGTAATATACGTTTACAAGGGACTCTTACTCGCGTCTCTGAGCACTCACAAATAAACCCGCTATCCTCCATCATATTCCAAAATACTACTAATAACACGTGTGGTTCCTAAAGAAAAGGAGGAGTGCGAAGTTCAGAAGAGGTCAGTCATTCCAAAAGTATAGTGGTTTATTCTTGTGATTTCGTTTACTAAAATATTAAGTAACTCATCAGCTTTAAGATGTTGAGACATTGCTGACGTCCAAGAGTGTAATGGGTCACAGAGTTTAGGCGTCTTTTGAAGGCGACTAGGTACAAAACCGCTTTTTTCCAAGTTTGTGGTGTTTTCGGGTATGACAACAACTTTCTTTGAGTAATTGGGTGTCATTTGATCTCTTTCAAGCAAGTTTCAATGAAATGTTCATCTTCTTGTGCTAAGTGGATTTCTCACTGGTAATGAGATGCGTTCTTAATTAGAGTCTCTGGAGGTCTGCGGGAGGGTCACTGCGAACGGATCCTCTGGTCTCCAGGAAGTCGCGGAGAAACCAAACAAATGTCAAACATGTTCAATATTATTTAGTAGAACTTCCTTTCAGAGCGCAAGAAGATTCTCTGTGACGTCTCGGTGGGTTCCGCGACGTCCCTAAATATGCACGAAAGTATCCGACGACTTCTAGAAACTTTGTCGAAACTTTTGCTGCGATTAAAAGAAATCGAACAGGGATTGACAATTTTTTCAGACCTTTGTTCGATTTAGCCCACGACGCCCTGAAGTCTCAGGAGACGTCACCCGACGACTGTCAACAACTGACTCCAAGAGCCCATATATAGTGGAACCCATACCAATTGCCAGTGGTGCCTTTGGAAAATGAGATTGAATTTCATTGAAAACCTTGTGTGAAAAATACCCCAAACACGGATGAAACCATAAAACTACAAAAATTTTTGTTTTCGGGTTCTGTACCTATTGACGCGTTCAAGGAACCGCTAACTCGGTGACCCAATTATACAATTTAAGACGTCACAATGTCTCAATAATTAAAAGACTGAGTGAGTTACTGTATTATTCTAGTAACAAATCACAAGAATAAACCATATACTTTTGGAATGACTGACCTTTGAACTTCGGTCCTCTTTTTTAGGAACACACTGTATAGCAAATTCATTTGACTATTGGTACCGTATTGCACTGCAATACCTGTGTGTAATCGTACTGAATGTGATCTGAATACACTACTCAATTAACCCACATGAATTGTAAACGCAAGAATCAGAAGAGTGTTAATTTGAATAACAAAAATAATTTTAATATCATATCACATATCATTAATACTGTAATGGATTTAACAGATTTTACAAACAACTAAAGATGGAAAGCCAAGCAGGATTCTCAATCATGTTAAATCACATTAAAAACTGACGTCTGGAGAACAGAAAAATGTGTACATTTCATAATTTTTGGTATCATTGCATGATAGCGAATGATGTCAGTGGGGTGTTTCTCTAAGTTGTTCGAAAGTTACGAACGACTAGTGATCAGTACTTTTAACTTCAAGAACGACTGGGTGAAACACCTCCTAGAAACATAATTTTAAATTTGAATTTTATAGCTTCATGCGAAAAAAGCCTGTATTCATGTCAGTGCTTTCTCAATTTACAATGTACACAATGAATTAATAATGAACTTATTACACAATATTTGAATAATCCATGGTTTTCAAAACCACCTTTGTGATTTCAGGCCTATACATGTATGTTTGCCTTTTTATGCGTTCACACTACAGCAAACTAACAGATCCGTAACAAGAGGAATGTTAAAATATTCATCAACTTGTAATAACATTGGCTGCATTTTAATGAGCGAGTTAACAGACTTTAAATGCACAGTCCATCCCTGTTAAAAAGAGGCGCTAAGGGAAATAGCCAATTATACTGTACGTACCTTGTTATAATGACATTTTGCACATTGTATATTTTAAGATGGGAGAATTGCCTGAACAAAATCTTCTACCAGTGCTTGTTGTGATAGGAGTGGACTGTATACACAAGGTTATTTTATTTGGATTTGGATTTTGTTTATTGGACAAGATTACTTACATTACCGAAGCGACACTATTTTTACGGGCTGCTAAACGAAGTTGAATATATTTATCTCCTATTCATGTACATGTAGCAAATGCGAAATATTAAAATAAATTGCAAACAAAATAAGGCCCTGCTATGAAATAGCAGACTGGAGAGAGTTGAGAGCAGCCACAGCGGAATGAACATCTTCACATCTTGGACATTTCCAAGTCTGTTTGTTGGAGGCATCGGGAACGGCACAATAATTGGCATGCCACCATTCGCCACACACACTACACCGTGCCATCTTCATCCTAGATTCATGCGTAAAAGCATTCCATGGCATCCGACACAAGCACAGTACATCCACACTGATCTTCCGCTTCATCGCTCGCTCCCGACTTTGCTCCGTCTTTGGGAAAGGCATAAGGGAACGCCGCTTGAAGCACTGGTCGAGGTGTAGTCTTAAGCAGGAGGCGTCATAGGACACTACGGCTGGATCTTCCGAATGGAGGACGCCTACTGCGAAAGCTATCGCAAGGAGACCACAGTCGGTGATGTCGTTAGCCAGCTGCACTGGTTGGATTTGCACAGAGATCTGGGTATCCTGAGAGCATACGATGCTTGCGATCTGCTTGCGGATACTGTCTGGAATAGTCTCTGGACCCATGCTGTCATAGTACTTGACAGTTCCAGGATTGCAAGATATGGAGGTTACAAAAACCCAGTGGTCCTTTCCATCGAGCATCAGCTGACCAAAGTCATCCTGAGCAGCAGAGAATAAGAGATGTTCACCCATTGTAGGATCCTCAAAGCCACTCACAATAGGAAACTGGTCTAGGATAATAGCCTGTGCTTCTTGCATTGTCTCAATACTGACAGACTGGTTTGTACATAATCTATCATGAACAACCTCTGTCATATCAACGTTCTTTGCTCTAGGGGAAACTCTCCTGCTTTTCTCCTTGCATTTACAATTCCTCTTTGTTCCTTTTGGCACTTCTTTGTGAGGTTGTTCGTAGCCTTTATCAGGGACAGATTCCTCTGCAGCTACTCTTGATGTTGTTGACAATGGAGGTAGAGTGGGTTGTTCAGCAGGTGAAAGGTCAGACAGAACCGGACCACTATTCTGAGCAGTTCTCTCAACTGCCTGAAGGACATTCTGGAGGGCAGCTTGAAGCTCTTCATGTAGAGTGTCTAAGATGGACGAATCTTGAACAATGTAGGTCTGTTCACCAAGCTCTTTAAGAAGTCTTCTACATCGCATGCCTGGATTAGAATCGTCGCTGCTTAGATTGGCTGGAAGCACATCAACTATCTCTCTTTGACACTGCATAGCTGGATTGGCATTGTTGTTGGTTGGACTGGCTGAAAGCAAATCTACCGTCTGTCTGGAGGAATCCTCTTCTTGTCTGTTACAAATAAACAGTAAAAAAAAAAGCATAACTTTATTGAAACAATCCACGATACATGCAACTTGAAACACATTAAGAATCTAGTATTCTAATTCTATTCTGACTGAGTCCTTGGGAGAGCAAGTTTCAAAAAGGGGTTAAGGTACAATGTACCTTCAAGGCTTTGGACATGGAAAGCCCAGTTGACACAAAGTTTTGCAATGAAATTTACATACATGTACCATTGTAACTTTAGGTGTTGAAAACACATAAAAATATAAATTTGAATTTGATTTTGACCAGACATTCAGTTTGATCTTGCAATTAGTGTCCAATACAGTCAACCTTTTTCCATGTCAAACAAGCAGAAGAATAATCTCCAAAGTCAAATGTCTTGTCAAGTCATCTACTCTTTTATTCTATTGTTTTTAACCCCTCGTGAGTCAGATTTTTTGAAGTCAAATCTATTTCTTGAGTCCCAACAGATTAGACTTAAGCAAGGTCGACTGTAATTGCAAACATCCGTAAAAAAGATGAAGAATTATATCAAGATATATTGGCATAGCAAAGGGTGGTAAAGGGGCATGTAACCCAAACATGGCTTCTAAGAGGGTGTGAAAGACATTCTAAATGCATAAAATATGGGTGCATGTGACAGGTGGGTGGGGGGGGGGGGTAATAAAGAGTGCAAACCTTGTAACTGTCAGAGCTTCATGTAGGTTTTCCAAGCAAATCTGGTGAGCCTGCAAGCTGAAATTCATATCCCGAATCCCAAGTTGTTCATCTATTTGGTGTTTGTCAGTGTGTAGTACATCTCTTCGAGGTTCATCAGAGGATAGTCCATGTCTCTCACTGTATTGTTCATTGCCTTGCTGGTTATGAGACGGTAATTCATCTGTTTGCTGATTGGTCAAGTGTAGTTCAACTCTTTGCTGATTGGTCAACTGTAGTTCATTTGTTTCATCTCTTTGCTCTTTGTCTGTGTGAAGTTCATCTCTATGTTGTTTGTCAGTGTGTAGTTCATTTCTCTCACAATGAAGTTCATCTCTTTGCTGTTCACTTGCTCTTTCTCCTGACACGTCAAGATTAAGGACTCTTAATGTGTTGCTTTCAGAGTCTATGGTATCTGGTTGGTTTGGCACACTGTTCTCTGTAACTTCACATGGACCCTACAAAGACAAATTGAGAAAGTAGACTGGTTACCACATAAAATTAGACAATAGGATAACACTGTCAAATAGAAAACATTTCAGTATTGAAGAGTAAGGTAGAGGGGCAGGAGCCATCCGCTGGGAAATTATTGGCAAGCGTGGTTGTCACAAATCACTTTCATTTGATATTGAAGCTACCTACCTACCTACCAGGTCGGCTAAACTGCCGAGACCTAGTACGAATCCTCCAGTTATCTCTGTCGTGCATGCAGTTCTTCAGCCATAACACCAATTTTCAGTAAAAATCTATTATCCAATATCTAAGTAATAAATTCTTGACATATAAATAAGGCAATTATTTTGGCTCTTTGCTTTCACCTTTCTTTATACATTATTATTTTTGTCTAAATAAACAAGTAAACATACATCAAGTAAACATACTTAGACTAATCAACGTACCTTAAGCAGAAAGATATAGCCTGTACTGGACATAGCCCTAGTATGTAGAGCAGTAATTGTTCACTGCACAGGTAGTTTGGGCCTAATTGGCTCAGAACCACTATCTTAGCAAAAATATTTTTGTAATTTTGTTCCAAGAAACTTACATCTTATTTGGAAACCCATGTTACCTTCCCAGGTGTTTAAAAAACTCGGCAATAATTGTTGATGTTCAGTTACACATACAATCAATTGAATATCAATAGTAACCAATCAGGATCATTGTTGCATAGACTTCTGGCATAAAAGTCTCACTGAGAACCAATCAGAATGGTTGTTACTGCATACTTACTGATATGATTTGATGGCCCTTGTGGTCACCAGGCTCAGGGAACTTGATGTAGATTCGTCTCTCTCCTGTGACCTTTGACCCTGCACCAAGGCTCTTTCTAAGTTTCTCTGACATGACTTTCCTCCTCCATACAGTGTTGCACTCAATCTAAATCCAAAAGATATTGGTAATAAAATATTTTATACCAACACTTATAATGCGCATTAAATATCAAATCTATACTTTACATGGTATAATGTGCATACATGTATACTACGCAATGTACTTGATCATGGTGTGAAATTCAACATTAAAAGACAAAACCACCACCAAATTTAGGTTTCTTAATATTCTATACCTTACTTAAATATATTTAAAAAAAACCAGAATATAATATTTGAAAGAATTGTCGAAATGAGGTTTTGAATGATTCACTATCTGTCTGATATATCAGTGGAAATAAATGCAGTATGCATGATCTAGATGGACTACCTAGTGCATAGTATGTTATTTCATGAACTTGTACAACAACCTGGTCTTTATAACATGAATATTTTTGAGGACAGGAGCTTGTTTAAAATATGTTGTTTAATGTAACAATTCATTTTATTCTGATCTTCTCAAATATAAATGAGCTACACAGAGAGAGGACTTTACTTTATGTTCATTCATTCATTCATTCATTTATTTATTTCCACATACATGTATTTCTGTAACATAATTGTGGCAGGATTATTGAAAAATGTACATGACAGCGTAACCATAATATTACAATAAATATACTCACTGTGTAATCTGGGAATTTTAGAATATCTCTGAGGTAGATTTGTGCAGGACAATCCAACTTCTTTCCAGTGCCATGTTTCCATTTCCCTGAATGAGCTTCCGACTGCATGAAAGATATTACAAAGACAATGCACTCAGTTTATAATATACAGTGCATATGAAAAAAAAAAAAAAAAAAAAAAAAAAAAAAACGGCACAAGATAAATGTCACATATAGTTGAGTATTGCGCTAGCTTTTTTTTTAATACGTACTGTAGAACAACTTTATACTGGTACATAATTTAAAACATACCCTGTTCTTAGGGTCTTCTGTGGCCTAATAAATGCATTGGCATCCTACATGTACAGTACAGTACAGGAAAAGTTGATGACCCATTTTTAAATTGATCAGCATGTTCTAAAATTGTTCCTTTCTTGACAGCCACTTCTCCTTTGCACACCATGTCCCTTTCCCTCCTTCCAAAACATATTGATTATGATACCAGAAATAGCAGACTACTTCGCAACTCTGAACTGATGAAAAGGCAACTAATATGTGGTTAATTGCAATTTGGTCTAAACCCACTTTGACCAATGCCCTTTTTTCTCAACCAAAACAGTCTAATTCCATTTCACCTTCAACCATTTCGTCTAAACACCATTTGGTTAATTCCCTAACAAATATTAGAACAAATATTCTTTTCCAAGAATAAGAAAAAAAAATGCAATTAGACAATTTGGCTATTAGACAAAGTGGCAAATTTGGCTATTAGACAAATTGGCAAATTTGACTAATAGAATTAAACTAAGTATGAATTAAACCAAGGTAAAAATTAGACAAAATTGTTAGTAGACAAAAACTGGACCAACATCTAATATACCAGATGGATTTAAATATAATTTGAAAAGATAAGCCTGCCTTCTATTGTTAACTTAAACTGACCTGATTTAGAGACCTCTTCTTTCTTGCAACATGCCTGTCCCTGCCATACTGACAATCCAACATCTTGATGCCTACCACGATGTAAGGCATGTGATCAAATGCCAAGTGACCTTGACGTAACCTTGAACCATCTTCCCAGCATACTTTGTGGTGACTAACTACAATATCTGAAAGAGAGGTAAACAGAAAGACAATGAGTCAAATCTGACAGAAATATTGTAAATTCAATGTCATTTTAGCCTTCCAGGCTGCAAAAATTGTTTAAGTACATCTGGAATCTTAAAATGGCACACTACCAACAGCCACTATTATTACATTTGTAGAGTTTGTACATTTGGAAATCAGTTTTTCCATCAAAATACATGTACATACATGTAGTTTTCTAGTTGTATGATAAGTGTTTTGGCCAAAATAAATTATTCAAATCTTTATTTTTGTTTCATAACATAGACCATCAATATGTTACATGCATAATGTCCCTATTTCTCCTACACCTGTAAATATTCAACAATGTCTTCTTTTTTATTTTTTTTTAAATTTTGCTAAATAAACACTTGTGTACTACATGTAGATCTAATTAAGCAACCTCTTTCACATGTACATTCATGGGTGTTCAGAATGTTAAAATCAAATAATGCTAGCCTGTTGAACTACATTGTACAATCAAATATATCACAAAATTTCTATAAATTAATATAAATGCTTATTTCAATGAAAACAGAATAAGAAATAAAATCTGACCTTCTTTTCCATAGTCTTTGCTTTGTCTGTAAGTTGAGAACTTGATGCCCACAGTGTGTTCATAGTCCCTTCGGACACTCTCTGCCCGCTCTACATTACGCACATAACCAAAGGTAGGAGATAACTCCACATCTAATCCCTCAGACACTGAAAAAGCACAGAAATATCAAAGAAACAAGTTGGTTCTCTTTCCTCTTGCGAATAAATCATGTTGAAGCTAAATCTGATAAATGAAGAGTAGTTTGACCCCATGCCCTGCTCACTTGATTAATGGGAGACATTTATAATTTACAGAAATCATACATGTATCACATGTGGTCCTTTTTTAACTGCTTTGTGTCTGTTTTAAAAAAAAGGAGCTGTATTTACTATATTTATCAAGTTGATATGATGAATATCAAAATCATGTAGTCATACACATGTACATGTACATGTTATCTGCGCTCTCTACAAGTCTCATACATTGTATGTTGTTTGTAAGGGGGGGGGGGGGGGTACAATGAGTATTGAGAAACCAACTTTTTCTTGGATATTTCTTGCCAGACTTCCCATGATATCAAATGAGGTGGTTGATATTATATCAGCCCCATTTCATGACATGTCCAGGACCCAATAACACAAAGGTTTGCGATCAATTGCAAATTTCAATGAACAATTCTACTTGGTTGCTTGTCACAAGGCGCATGTAACAATGATCTTTATTGGCTGTTACAATTTTGCGATTTACTACAAACATTTGTGTTACAGTGCCCTGGGTCTAGTACATTTCCAAATCAAATTAATACTTGTCCATTGGGCATTGCGCTCTTATCCCCTACAGCAGGGATGAATAACAGAATGTATTGCCATTATTTGCACTAGTGCAATTGATTTGGTGCTAACTACTACAGAGTTAAATAGAAAATTAATTTATTCATTTGTCTCCAACGGTAGAAACTATGCAAATTGGTAGAAACACATGCAACTGCTACCAATTTGCATGGTTTCTACCGTTGGAGACAAATGAATAAATGAATTGTCTATTTAACATCCCAACGGCGTAAAAAATTCCTTTACTACAGAGTTGATCAACAGAACACAGACTTGGTGGTCTAGGTTTTACACCCCCCCTCCCCTTTCCCTCTCTCTCTCTTTCTCATTATCACAACAAAATGCCAAACACATTATAAACATCAAGATTGATTCAAAGTAAAGTACAGAATATTTTAATACATAATGCAATGTAGGCTACATGTAAAATAATAAAACAATAAAATTGGACAAGGTTGTAGAGTTATGACAAGTCATTGACTCTGTCATTCCATATGAAACCCCATTTTCTTTGCTAATTTTTTGAGTTTCCCTCTTTAATGCAAATTTATATTTCAAAAAGCTGCTTTTGTCAATGTATCATCTTTTTCTTCATTTAAAATGTACAGTGTGTATTTTTTTTAAAAACTAGATCTGTCCAACTTTCATTTCAATGCATTTCCTTGTTTTTCTCCTTTTGTTTTCTTCACTCCTATCTCTTTATTTTCCCCTTTCTTTCAACTTCTTTTCTACCATTTTGCATAGCATTCTAATTGACTCAGTTACGAAAAGTTGTTGGCTAGAATTTCAATACAATTTCTAATGTAATTTTTTTTCTCCAATATAATCTTAACTTCTATAGTTTTGTAGACATGTACTTCTTTATTTTTCTCCTAGATCTAGATAATTTTTTCTTCCCCTAGCTGATGCATTCCCTTGCTTTTCTCCTTCTTTCTTCAATCATTTATGTATTTTTCACTGTTTTTTTTTTTTTTTTTTTTAATAATCAGACTCTTCTATCATTTCATGCATTCTCTGTTTTCTCATTCTTTACTTTTTTTTCTTCTAAGTTTTATCCTTTCTTAAATTTTCTTAATCATGTAAGTATTAAATTATGATTGTTAGATTTTAAAATTAAATCAACACACTACACAGCAAGATCGAGCAGTGAGAATTAGTTCTCCCAAGTTTCTCTTCTTCTCCTCCCTTCCAAGTTCCAGAATCATGAGGATAGTGAACCACCTCATGTTACCCGCGATCTCTTTACTTTTTCTCACACGAGCAATGATTATTTTCACACACCGGTAATATCAATTCTCATCGAATACTCTTAGCAACTGCTAGCTGCTGCTGATGAGTGATGTACATGATGTAGAAGAAGCGCAGGAAGAAGAAGAAGAAGAAGAAGTGACAGGAATGTTCCAGAAACTCAATAATGAATATTTGGCAAGCAACTAAAATATTATGATAATAAATAGAATTTGATAACGGAAAATTACTTTAACTTTCTGAAAGCCTTCATATCCATGCATTAAATATCGCCATAGTCCCACATGGTTTGCTGCCTGCTACTTGCTACATACTAGCTGCTTGCCCTAACCCATGGTCTGGATTAACTATAGACAGCGCTGGCGCCGAAGGCGACAGCGCTGTAGAAGGATTTCTTCATTTACGTTGAATATTGATGGGTGACCTTTTTGAAGGGTCGACCCGGAAGTAGAAAAAAAAAAATCGCTGTGCTTTTGAAACAGCAGCGCATACGGCCCGCTAGAGCCGCCTGCTCTAGATGCCTGGCTAGCTTGCTAGCAGAGCGGCGCTCGCGACGGGGGTCAATATCGCCATGTACCGTTCCTGCGATATGAACACAAGTTACGTGTTTGGAACTGATTTTCGCGCTTCAAATATCAATCACTCATTGTTATGACAACATATTAAATATGTGGAAGAACCTATCTGCTCTTGTATTCTTGAAAGTTACATAAATTCAATGTGAGTATCATTTAAAAAAAAATATATTACTTGTGAGAGATTCGGGGTATACCACACATTACTACGAGGTCGATACGTAGTATCGACTCGTTAACCCAAGTCCTTCGAGAAAAGTATAATTTTTTTTGATCACTTTTATTTTTATTTCTCTATTCCTATCATGATATAATAACAAAGAAAACTATACTACACACTTTTTTTTGTACGTAATGCAAGTTTAAGGGTATTATTACTTATGTAAACATAGAAAAAAAGGAGAAAACTCAACGCATTAACTGCCTTCACCTGTCCGTCATGTCCGTAGTCGACGCTATTGCAAATGGCGCTGTAGCACACACGCATACTAATATTGTTAAAAAAAGTCGGCCCAAATCAAACCCCAATCAAACTCGGCCTATTCAAAACTCGGTGTCGCCATAGAGCGGTTCAAATTACATTCTCGGTACCCGTGGTACTATACACGTTGGTGTGGGCGAGCTTGGTGATTCCTCAGATCATCGTACCTCAGCGAAGAAAAAAAAAATTAGGGTAGAGTTGAACTCGAAGCTTACGTAATGCTGATCTTGTCGGAAATAAAGTGAATCTCGATTGAAGTCAGACTTGTATCGATAACTCTTGATTGGACTGCCAGTAAACTAATTTCCCGATCGATTCCTAAACATGGTTCCACGGTATCCTCAGTTGATCGGTTAGCGATACGAAAAACTACCTCTCGGAAGTAGTTACCTTTAACCTTAACTTGGATGTGTTGCTGCCCTCTACGTCTCTTTTGAAAACAGCATGTGAGTTTACCGAGATGTGCTTGTCGTATCTTCAAATTGACCATTTCGAAGTGTAAATTTACTGATTTTGGAAGGAAAAACAGATGACTCAACACTGATGCAAGGGTGTGTACATACCAAACTACCAAGTCATCTAGAAAACGGTAGATCTACGTATAGAGTCTAAGTCTTTATTTTAAAAATTCTAAACAAATTCAGAAAACGCAATAGCGACAGTATAGTGTAGGCCGTGGGCTCAGAATGTTCGGGTGCATACGTGGGGTATACCAGCCCCACAACTAATCATCCGTCAGTTCCCGTCGCTTCGCGACGGGGACTGGTACTGGTCAGTTTAGGTCTGGATGAGCCAAACGAACGGTCCTGCCACGCCGCAGCACCGGGGCCCAGCGGGTTAGTTAGCTCAGTCACACTCGCCCTCCCTCTGCTCCATTCATTCACCCACATGTTCAAGCGTTCATACACGTCAGATCCAACTTATATCAACTACAAAATTGAATAAATGAACTACCTCTGTCATGTTGAAGGGCTTCTAGATACATTTCCATGGGTCCTGGCTCGGTATTGTCAGGAGAAGTCATTTTTATTGTTTAGAAGTCGAAAATGTGAGAAAAGACTCTCGTCGAATCCGTGAAGTTGAAGTTAGAACACTAAAATTGTGCAGAATTATAATTTCGCGCATGCATGAGCTATGAGCGCAGCGACTGGTGTTGACAAATCGTCAAAAGTTTAAAGAAATAAGAAGAAATCAATTTCTTTTTGATCTGTCGTTTGCGCCATTTAGCCTATTGCCTCTCAGTTGGGGCGCGGATGGATGTGTCTGTTCAATTTCTGGATGGGAAAATTCTTAAACCTTAAACCTCAGGCCTATCATGACACCACTTTCAAAAATTACCATTTTGGAACCCTGCATGCGGGTGTCGCTATGTGACTTATTTTACCCCCACCGCCGCCCCCAAAAATCTAAAAATAAGAAAATTAACAGATCACGTGGCCACTGCGGCAAAATTTGGGGGATTCCCCCCCCCCGGAAATCAATCATTAAACAGAATTATCAACTTCCCCCTATTTTTCTTTCCTTTTTTCTTCAATATTTTGCCAGCAACAACCGACATGACGAAAATCATGCCTAATTTTCAGTTCATTAAATATAATTATTTCATAGATTTTAATGCTGAGCTAATTTAAAAATTCTTTTCATAAGAAGATGGTTCGCTTTTCCATCAAAAAGCACTCCATTCCAGGAAAAAATTGCAATAATAACGAAATATAAAGGACGAGATTCAAAGAGGATGAAGTGGACATGCGTAAATATTGTTCACCATAAATATGATCAGTTCTAATTTCAACCTTCACAAAGGCAATTCAAAGTTCAAAGTTACTATTCTGTGTATCCGATCCAGGAATCTATTTGGAGAACCCCCTTTAAAATCTGCTCGGGGTTGGAATGGTCGGATCCGCCTCATTTTAACGATTGTCTTCAATAATTACATCCATTTAATTTTCACAATCACTGCAGAACATGGTTCCAGTGTAGCAAGGTTTTATGCCCTCCGCCGAAAACGTCCGATTATTACACAGCCCAAGACGAGCTTATGTCGCTGGTATGATCTGTTGGCGGTGTCCCTCACCTTATCAAGGTATCCAATAATGCTTCGCGATCATAACTTTGGGTGTCAGCTATTATGATGCTAATCGATCAGGCGCGGATCCAGGGGGCTTCCCCCAGCCCCCCCCCCCCCTAGCCACAAAAAAATAGACGAGCAGGCCGATTGACCCCCTAACCTTACCCCTATGGCTGATACATAATTATGGATGACCCCTTTGATGGCCGAAGGCAAAAAAAAAATAACACTCCCCCCCCCCCCCCCCCGGCCCTCCATCGTTCTGCCATTGTGACGTGAAGAAAAATTTGAGTGTACCTTTTGGATGTCCCGGTGTAATGGGAAAAAAATTTGGGTGTACCAAAATCTGAAATTCCGATTTTGGCCCCCTCCCCCTGTAATGAAATCCTGGATCCGCCACTGATGATATCGTCATTTTTCATGAAACGTTCTGTAGAGGATCACGAAAATAGAAAATAATAGAAATGTTTAAATCTTCGTTCAGATTGTTCATAAATCTCGGCTCAAAAAAAAAAAAAAAAAAAAAAAAGGTGGTAACAAAATTATGACATTCTTGACAATAAAAAATAAAAAATAAAAAAAAATCGTCATAAGACTTTTAACTTTTTGAATTGCGTTTTAAGAAATTTTCACGTCATAGCTCATACAACAAATACAAATTTTATTCATTGATTTTCTTTTTTCGAAAAATGAGGTTAAATTTTTAAAACTGTTTCCCTATATCTCTGATATTCTATTTTATTATACAAGCCGTTATGACATTCTTGACAAAAAAAATCGTCATAAGACTTTCAACTTTTTGAAGTGCGTTTTAAAAAATTTTCACGTCACAGCTCATACAACAAATACAAATTTTATTCATTGATTTTCTTTTTTCGGTAAATGAGGTTAAATTTTTAAAACTGTTTCTCTATATCTCTGATATTCTGTTTTATTGTACAAGCCGTCATGGCATATCATTTCGCGCAAAGTGGTAAACAGCCCACAACCTTTATGCAATGTGAAAATGAGCAAAGAGAATGGGATTCCAGCGGGACTCGAACCCGAGACCTCCAGATTGCTTCTCATTACTTACTCAACTCTTTGAGGTGGTGATGACTCCACCTTTGTAAGTTGTCGTTGGCTGATCGATCTCCGTCTCAGAATCCGTTTCAATGCCAGATTCAGCATTGGATTCATTTCCTCTACGGTCGACGTTCATTCCATCTTCCATGATGTCCAGAAAGAACTCGGCGACATCATCGATAACGTTTCTGAGGTAAGCCCACATCTGGTAGACCACGTGATTTAATGTATCAGAAGAGAGATTAAAAAACAATCATATTTGAATATTAATTGATACACGCCTGATTTAACCAAATTAACCAACCATCATTATTCAATCTCATTCAGTTATCACTACATTTTTTTCTTTACATTCTGATGGGATTTCGAAGTTTTTTAATATCGTTTTTTTTT
>CALNVZ010003426.1:32609834-32622612 GCA_940671915.1 Paracentrotus lividus
ATATTTGTATTCATATCAGTGGTAAGAAACTTTCTTCTGTTATATCATAGCAAGTTTACCCAAACATTCTATATCTAAAGCAAGGCCAAAGTGGAAAAGTCAAGATAAACAATTAATGGTACAAAAAAATTCATTTACCTTCATGTTTCGTGAGAATACTTTCCTAATTCCTGTCCAACAACTGATCTTAGTGTTGTCAGTAGGGAAGCTACTGCGTTCTTCTTCATATGAACGTGCAGATGCTGCTTTTGAATGGCAAGAACCCATTTTCGCAACCAAAAGATTTCCGAATGAATTTCGAAAAAGCAGAAGATAAAATCACTTGTTATCACAAGAGAGATTAACATAAAATGTATAAAACTGTCAAGTGTTAGTTGATAGTTACCAATACAGCACGCATGCGCATGCGCTTGTCAGTTTTGCAGCAATGTCTACGTCATAAATGGTAAAGTTGCGCGCGCAGAAAACTTTGAAAAGTTTTGTCAGGTGCTTTCATTCAAAATAGGCACGTGGTGTCAGGTTCGAAGGGTGGGGTTTATATTTGTGGGGTAGATCAATTATGTAAACAAATGTAAACAAAGATATACACCAAAGACGCTTTGGTAGATCCGAATACAAATGGGCACACTGATTTTATAGAAGATATTTAGCACCTCTAAAATAATAAATGGTCACTGCGCTTCGTGTGCATGTATCTTTGTAACGAATATGAATCATAATTACATCACCGGTCGAGAATAATACTGTGAGCTGACATATTTAAATGACCCCTCCCACATACTTAAAATAATGTTTAACGTTTGAGTCAATTTGAATGAAAACGCCACTCACCAAATACATCGTGCTACAAAGTATTACTTCATCATTCATGGGATATCTTTAAGCCTAAAAACTTTCAGCCTAATAAGTTGCTTGTATAAATCCTTGATATTAATTAGTCAATGGATAGAGTGGAACACATGATTCAAATAAAAAATCAGAAAGTTCATACTTGAAATGTATCCTATTAAATGTTCTTTTGTTACGTTGCAAGTATTAGATTTATTTCTGCGTTCGCTTCTTTATGTTTCAGTTGTGACACAAGCCAGTCCTCTCTGTATTTCACACCACACACACACAACACACACACACACAACACAACACACACACACACACACACACACACACACACACCACACACACACACACACACACGACACACACACACACACACACACACACACACACACTCTCTCTCTCTCTTCTCTCTCTCTCTCTCTCTCTCCTCAGCATCTCTCTTTTTCCTTTTAATGCAACTCCAATTTGTTCAAAACTTTCTTTGAAATTGAAAGGTACGAAAAATAATGCATGTAGCAAAAGAAAAAAAAAATAAATTTAATAAATAAAACGCCACCTACTGTATGCATATTTTTGCGCAGAATAGGGCGATAAGTAAATTATATGGTTCAAATAATATTTGAACCATACCATAATATTTTTCAATTGAATACAATAATGTTAATGCATGTTTATCTATTTCCATATGCTTTCTTTTTGCCGAAATTTTACTTTTGTTGATCGTCCTTTTGATATCACAGGTTCGTCAAATTCTTGAGTACATTGATCTTCGTCATGTCGTCTAGGTTTCTTCCATAAAAAAGAAGAAGAAAAAAAATCGTAGGCCTAAATGATTATTAATGGCTCAATGACTCAAAAAGTTTCTCATAATAATTATGACATGGATACACAGGAATTTATACAATTCTGAAAAATGTGGCTTTAATATTAACAATGGTTTGATAAACTAAATTATAATGGCATTTTATAGACATACTGTAGAAACTATTTTACAAATTATATTGTCAGATTGTAGTGTGTTCCACGTGATCGTGTATTATGTAGTGTTTTACGAAATTTTCTAGATATCAATAATACAAATGATAAATTACGGATATGCACTACACAAATACATACACCATGACTCTTATCTAAACTTAATAGATAGACAGATAGAATACATCATTTTGGATAATAATTGTAAATTTATATAGCACAACTTATATAACTGGGCATTGTTGTTATCCTCTGCACGGCCTTTAAATAACCGAATTACCATGATAATTAAAAAATAATCTAAAGGAAACCATTTTATAATAGCACAGATTAAATAGCCCCATCTAAAATACAAACCAAACTATCAAAAAGCTATGAAATTTGTTTCTTCTTAACCTAGATAGTAGAGATCATATTATAACTGCAGTTTACACTCCAGAATGCGGAGTTCTCCATTATTAATAAAGTATTACTGATAGGAATACGATTTTCTTTAATTATTATTATTAAAAAAAATAATATTATTGACGGACGTCAAAACACTATACAATTGTTCCCATTGATAATTCATTCATTAAGAGAAAACTGCAGATAACAATGTTAATGTGACCTGTCCCTTTTAATTCCAAAAATAAAGGCCGGAAGAGGCCAAAACAAAAAAGTTTCATATATATCTGGAAAGTATTTACAGGTTTTCTTTATACCTTTTCCGAAAGACACACAATCCATGATTTTCGTCACTGATAATCACCACCTCTCAAATTTTCATTATTTGAAGCCTATTAGTGTTATTTTGCCTTTCCTTTGTTTCAGAAATAACTTGGTCCGGTCAACTTTTGCTCTTAGAAATCAATGCTCTTCTTCTGCTCTTCTGAAATCCCTTTCAGAATATGAAAAATGGTCAATAACACCCTAGTTATGAATGAAATAATTAAAACAACATATAAAAAGACATTTAAAATAAGAACTGCACACATTTTAGCTATGTTACAATACTTATCACAGGTGAGGGTATGTTTAGGCCTATATTTCATTTCAACGTACGACTCCTTTTTATGCATTCGAGAGTAAATGTTTATATCGAATGTCGTATGTACAGCTAGCCATGAGTGCATGCTATCGAAAAACGAGAAAGTTAAATATTGTTACTGGAATACTTGTATTCGTGTTTATTGGCAATAATTTACACTAGGAAAGTGTTTTTTTTTAATCGTCTATTCATATTTAATAAAATTTTATCATAGTAAGCTATATACCTCGGAAGAAAGCTTTGTCACAATACTACTAGTAAGACTTTAAAAAAAGGAAGAAAAAAGCCACAAATTATAATAAGGATTACCATTTTTAAAAGTGTATATGTTTAAGTAGGCCCTACCGTAGGTAGCTTTTATAAGCATTATTATTATGTTATCATGTTTGTTTTCAAAGGAAAAAAAAAAGTTATAAAATAAGTTGTCACCCAGTATTACATACTTATTCTTAACTATTTCAGACACGTTATTGCTGGTCCACCTCTATTTCATTTTCTAAAGAGATCTGGCAATGGGATTCTACCCTAGTCGCCTTTCAAAGCTTGCTGAATATAAAATGTTGTATATTGCCTTTGAGTCCCTAATTCTATACAATTTTGAGCAGAAACTATATGACTAGCAGGTGGGGTAGGTTAGAGATATCTCTAACTTTTTAAGCAATAGTTACTTCATAGTTTTCGCGTGGATCTATAGACCATCCCACGGCACCTTCTACATGTTCTAGAGATTCGTCTACTATAAAAGGCGTTTTGTGGCTGTCAGTTTGACTATGCTCCTCATTTAAAATACTAGACACATTCTGATTAGTTGATGTCGGTGACCACGCCCATCCTAGCAACCATGAGGGTTTCCCGTTTGGTCGAAGAGGGAAGGCGTAAACTTGAATGTTAGAATCCTCATCTGTGATTGGATAATTGTACAACTTGCTATGCACGAATATGTTCATGTTCCCTTTACTCTTTCTTTCTTTCTTGAAATGATGATCCCAAAGAAGCCCTGTGTCTGATTTCTTATTGCTTTCTTCTACTAATGAGGACATTCGGAAGCCGTCAATCAACCAACCAATACCAACCAACCCAAACGTGAAGAGATAAGCCACGCCCTTTTTCCAGTTTCCCAAATAGAAGTGATGTAGTCCGAATATACCAAGTGGAAACCAAAGCATGTAGGTGTCATCTAAGTGATGAAGGGAACATCTCAATTTTTTTAGTTCCACTTTGTTTCGTCTAAATGTATATGGCAAGCGAAAAAGATCCACCAAGACTCCTATGCCAGCCAATCCTAAGGTAAACATGTAGACGAACCCATAGAAAAAGCGTCTCATGTAGAAGTGATGAAGACCAAAAAAGCCTAGGGGAAAGGCTAGAGAATATGCAGTATCAAGGTGTAACGTGGATGCAGTACAAGACGAGACGTCTTTTCCACATCGCAGGTCTCGGATATCTTCGTTCGCTCTTCGGACGAGAATCGGGATGCGGAAGAGATCGAAGAGCAAACCAAAGCCCAAGAAGCCAAGTGTTGAAGTATATAGCAGGTGAAAGACGTCGTTTTTGCGGAAGGTTCCGAGATACATATGATGAAGTCCTAGATATGAAAAGATAAAATTGGAAAGAAAAAGAAGAAAAAAGAAAGAAACATTGTCATGAACTTGAATAAATTCAAAATAAAGGTCGTCATTTTCTAACGACATTTTAAAAATATTATGTCACCGTGGTGGTCCTGTGGTCAAGTTAACTGTCTGAATGTAAACGACTCAGACAAATAGATAATAGGAAGACGGTGATGAGGGTATAAGCCTAGTCGTAAGCATTAGGTATACTGCGGACTTGTTTTGTTGTTTCTTTGTCTTTGAAGTATTCATAACTATGAAGGACTAGGAAAATGGAGGAGGATTTGTGTCAGAGTACCTTACCGAAGAAACCCCATGGAGGGATACAATAGAGGTATGCATCCACAAGAGATCTTTCTTCCAATTCACCATATGGGACAGCATAGAGTGTGTATCCATTCTCAGCCACCTCACGGCGTGTGTTACGAGCAGCTTCAACGAGAGAAGGTAATCGGAACCAGTCTATTATCCAACCAATCCCGAAGAAGCCCAGGGTGGCTGTATATAAGAGCCCTCTAGTGCGCATGCCTAGATAGTAGTAATGCGCGCCGAAGAATCCGAGCGTAATGCAAACCAAGTACGTTCGCGTAAGAGAGATTCGATTGGCGATGGTCGGTTGAATATACGAGTTATTTTCTTCCTCGATATCCTCCTCGACATCAGCATCATATTCCTCCTTGGAGATTGTTTCTTGTTGATCTCCCATGTCTGGGTTTGCGAGTTCCTCCAATTCAGACTCACGTGTGGATGCCCGTTGGTGGCCAGGTCCGTTTATCAGAGTCATCTTTAATGTAGGAAGCATTCACATCTGTAAAGAAACAATGTAGATATCGATACTTAAAAAACACTAGTATTGACCATATATAATATATAGTAAATAGTGGTAGAAAAATACGCGTAGCGATTGGCTAGGTCAGTACCACGTGACCTACCTTCAATTTGTTATATTGTACATATGTACAATATAACTTTCGGTTTTTGGAGGGTAAAGCCCGTGCAGGCCTTCAAGTCAGCTTGAATGAAAAAGTAGGAGAAAAGTAGGAGCAAAATTTTCCAAAAAGTAGGATAAAAGTAGGATTTAATCTTCCAAAAAGTAAGATAAAAGTAGGATTTAATCTTAAAAAGAAGGAGAAAAGTAGGATTTCATCTATATGACAAGGGCCAAATATACACATATAAGACGCGAAAAACAAACTCGTGATAGAATTTTCCGTCAAGTATAACATTTGTTTGGAAAGTTAGAGTAGTCTTTAAAGGTTGCTCCTAAAAGTATTATATGTACCATCATTATGATCATCACCTGTTTATGAATTGAAATCCCTATATGTCCTAATAACAGTTCTGGGATCGTATTGAAGCTATTTCTGATGGTAGGATTAGTTCAATAAGGTACATGTAGATTTAAAAAAATGCTCACGAAATTACATTCTCAATGATAACACCTGAGGGAAATGAATATACCCTATATGTAAATTGCGCAGAGTATATGTTTGGCACTGTATCCTCTTTAATAGATCCAGATCCATTATACTCAAAGTCAAGGCAGTACATCTATACCCCCCTCCCCCCACCCTCAATGATGGAATACATACTAGATAAATGTTTTAGATGAAAGTCCCTAACTTTTATTTTAGATTGAATCTGAGATTATGCTTGATGGATACCCATTGCCTAAAAGGATATCAAACTGATGTTGTTATTCAAACAGTGATCCAATGTATGACTATACTCTAATCAACATTTCTCTTTTTTTTTTACAGCATAAACAGACCGTTTAATATCAAGAAGCTATTGAATACATTGCTAATGCTCTCAAAAAACCAGAGCTGCACTTTCATCATGGGATCTTTCAATTTCCTTGTGATTTTTCTGTATCACTCATTTCTTTCCATGAGACTTTCCAGTCTTGCTTTCCTCAGTAGCCATGCAGAAATCTTGAACAAATTATTGATTGTCTGCTTAATGCATGCTAGTCACTCTTTTCACAATAAGGAGTGAGCCAGTAACTATGTATGTGTTGAAGGAAATTTATTTCATGGAGACCAAGATGCTACTGGATTTCAGCAATCTTCCTTCCTGCAAATGGATGTCTTCAGATATTATAGAAGAGATCCAGAACCACAGTCTGCTCATCACCATCTCCAAGCTAACGCATGAACTTTGGAGGCATTATAGACCACGTGTAGGTTAGAAAGGATGAATAGCACCATGCCAGTCAATTCCATCTCAGCGAGATTTCGGTTAAAATAATTCCAGAATGTTTTGTCTAAATTTAGTCCATCTGAGCCAAGATTGATACTTGCTGTTTTAGTGGTAACTGGTAAACCTTTCTTCTACAATGCATCAGGCATTGCTTGTCCCAACTTTCTGTTCATGTACATGGCAAAACATCAAAGCTTTGAGGTATCTTACATATATTTGAATCATCTCTGGTAAACATTATTGGATTTAAACTGATTCTGGTTCTTTGCATTCCCAATCTAACCTGCTTTCATTAGTTGGGTCTAAGGCAATCAGAAACTAAAGAAAACTAGGACCTCGTAGAATCCATGGTTTAACTCATTGAGAAAGACATTGCATGAAATATTTTGGAGTGCCATTGCATAATGCAAAGCTGAGATAACTTTAAATAACCTTCAATGAAAACAGAATTTTGTTTTTAGATTATCACACTTTCTCAGGGGTGCTTGGCATTGAGCCAAAGGTTCTATAATTATGTACATGACTGAGGATGTTTTCTGTTCACTAGGTACATGTAGTACAAAGTGTTTATTTTCTAATTTCCAACAAATCTTGCATTTGCAAGATCACCATGCTTCTTTCTGTTTGCATGCCTATGACTTGAAAGAAACCTGAATTACCGACTCTGGATACCGTAGGAATTGTATAGTCTCTGCCACTGGAGTTCAAGCTTGTAACCTAACGTCATTTTCTTGGAATTTTAAATTTTTTTTGGAAAGAGGCATTGCATGTTAATTAATGGTGTAAAAAGAGATGCATCAATTGATAAAGTCCTAATTCAATGGATCACTATTCTTTTTGCATTTGAAATCCATCAATATATACAGCATGTCCCACAAAAAATGTTAATAATTTTTATGTTTGATTAAGGTATCATGTATCATTAAAAACATAAAAACAATTTTCTTAAACATCTTCAACTTTTCTTCTTTTTTTAAAGTATGTACCAGCAAGTTGTGGGCCCAAATTCTAAAAAAAAAGGAGGAATAAAATAAGAGTGAATGAAGACGTAATTGGACTACATACTTTATTCAATGTAATAACGAAAATTGGATTGAGAGGTTTTCTGATGAGTGCTGAAAGAAGGCTGATATCGCATAAAATGTAGGCCAGTTGTTTAAAATAAATACAAGTTTACGATTTCTAAAATTATATACAATATGATTTGCTAATTTTCAAATTATACTCATTTAAAGTGCCATTTGCATTTTCTGTGGCATACGGTGTAGTAATTTGAAAAGTAAAAAGGAAAATAATCATACTCCACAATCGTAGATTACTGCATGCATATGGATCTGGAACTAGTCAAAGGATGCAAACAATGCCAAAGCTGAGCTGCCACTCTAAACAATGTAAGGTGCACAAATTTCTCTCAGTTGTCATAATTGAAAATTTTTCAATCTACAATCTGAGCTCAGATCCCAACATCAGAAACAGCTTTAACATTAGGTGATTCCATTCAATCTATCATAATGGTAGTTACAGTACTCTGTGTCTAATAAAAACCTGTAAAGACTCATACTCCAAACAAACATTAAAATAGACTGAAAATTCTGTCTCCAGCTTTGTATTTTGCCTTTAATTTGAGTAGATCTTCAGTTCATGTACATGTATCTCTCTGAACTAAAGACAAAATAACCTAATTTAACACATTTAATGCACTTTCCCCTGTATTATGCTAATACGCACAGCTACTCATGTCATGATGCTGTGACTGGTTGTGCCATAATGTGCAGGGAAAAGTGGATAGGTTATGAATAGGGATGCTTCATGTACATGAGCAGACCCAAACATATCCCAAATACATTAATTCTAATAATAAAACACGTGACAGGATTTTGGGTTTCATATCAAACTTATGGCTAAGCCTACGATTTATTTTTTTTTCTTCACTTTTTCAAAAAAGTAGTTAAAAAGTAGGAAAAGTAGGAGATTTCAAAGAAAAATTAGGATAAGTAGGAGGTTGACAAAAAAGTAGTGAAAAAGTAGGAAAAGTAGGAGCGCTTGAAGGCCTGCCCGTGTTAAATGAATGGGGAGAGTATTGATTCTATCGATTGCCTTGTTGCACTAGTAAAATGGTGCGCACAAAAGTTAATAACAATGGATACGCGGAGCACCAATATACGTCACAATAGCTTAATTAGAACAAAAACATTGGCAAACGTAAAACCAGATCAGGCGAGGTCAAAGATCTAGGGGTCTATTTACTATAATAAATAGTGAACGCTATATCTTGCAACATTACTGGACTATAATGAACTCCAAATACTAAATTATCCCTCGTGCAGATCTATTTCACCTCGGCATGCGGCCTCGGAGAAACAAATCTGCACTCGGGATAATTTAGTATTTGTCGTACTTATAATCCAGTATATTGCGTGATAGATTGTAAACACTAATTTTATAGAAAATGTTAATCTAATCTGCGCAGTGCTCAGTAATTATATTCCACCATGGTTGTGATTGTTGGGGATGGGGGGGGGATGCATCCCCCAATAATTTCAGTGGGGGGATGGTGTGTAAATCATCCCCCCACCCCAATATTTTGATATCAAAAAAAAAAAAAAAAAATCATCATGTATATGCATATAAATCTACCCATTACAAATTCGTTATCATACAAAACACTTTTATGACATTATTATATTATTTTGCAGTCTAAAATGCATATTTCTGACTTTCAAAAATCCAAAATTTTCTCACACTTTCGTTAATCTTCCTTGTGTGTGCCTATATACTTCAGTAATCATGTAACACAATACACCATGTAGATAATGGAAGCGCAGATGTTTCACTATTCACAATTAGAAAATCAAATCAAATCGATGATAATCAGGGGCATTGATCCCAGGGTGAATGGGGGACAGGTGCCTTGATAAGTAAAACTGAAGTCGTAAGTATTCCCCCTCAATAACCCACGATGGTTTTGATAAAATAATTAATGGATATTGAAGAGTCTGTAACACTTAGCTTGGCTCTTCATCGACAACGTAACTTTTTTGGACTCGGACCCTTGATTATATAATACACTTTCACTATTCTCTGGGGCTAAATGCCCTCTTTTCAAATTAGTCGCTACTTTGCTCTCAAATATCAGATAACTGTTAAAATTTGCATGAAAATTTTCAGCTCGCGCTTCGCGCTCGCATAATATAAGATAGTGCAAACTGCACTTGACTTTTTTCATCTTTTATGCATATATTAATGCCACGATGGTACGTTTAAAACACTAAATCCCTCCCCGTTTCGTGCTCCCATGTTGCTACAAGTATCTTCTTTCATCAGGTCACTATTATTGAGAAAATTTTCAGCTCGCGCTTCGCGCTCGCACAATATATTGCCCTAATTCGTCCATATTTATATAGATTTACGTTTGTTGGCATTACGTCATGATGTTCCGCTTCTAATCACTAGTTAAAGCCCCCTAGCCCTCCATCAATTTCTCGCTTATAGATATGTAAGAAAATTTTAAGCTCGCGCTTCGCGCTCGCATTACAGCCCTATAAATTCAACGATGCACTAGTACTCATATGCGTAGTAATGTGCATGTGTGTGTATCTATAGACATTACATCATGATGGCCCCTTTAAAAAAGCAGATAAAGCCCCTTCCCGTTTCGCGTTAGCATTATTCTACAATACATGTCCTATTTCATGTCACTATTATTGAGAAAATTTTTATCTCGCGCTTCGCGCTCGCATAAAGAATTTGAAACTATGTACTATTGGATACAGACATGCATGCATGTGTGTATTATCTGTAGCCATTACTCCTTCATGGTCCCCCTTTACACAAACCAGTTAAAGCCCCTTCCTCGTTTCGCGCTCGAATTATGCTATAAATGCCCATTTTATGTCACTATTATTGAGTAAATTTTCAGCTCGCGCTTCGCGCTGCATTACACAATACTTTTTCATATCTATATGCATGTACAACATATACAAACATACCGCCCAACAATATATAAACATTACCCCACCCCAACAATGACACTGCGATCATATACCATCGAATGTGTCAAATTGAGGAAAAGAAGGAATATCGACGATCATCCCCCCAATCGCCAAAACAAATCGACACGTTGATTCCTACTTTAGCCGAGCTATACATTCACTCGTTTTTAATGCCTATATCACTTGGCGGGCGTGGCAGAAAGGTTTTCAAAATTAATTTGAACCAACTTCTGTACTAATCACTACTAACTCTGCGATCTGAATATCAATCTAGCTTTACTCGGCGTCGCTTCAGGATGTTCGGAAGATAGCTACATCCATGTCGCACTCGGAAATGATAGTTCGTCCCATCACTTTAGCCAGGATTATTATTTGCTTACAATTTATTTGAGCAGAACTCGAATCGAGCCTTATTTTGGAGACTGTCCACTCGACCACGAGTCATTAAATTCGTTTCTTTTGTTAATCAATATTTTCTAAAAGGATAAAAAAAAAAAAAAAAAAAAAAAATCATCATGACTAAATGTAATCACAATCTATGGTATTTTTTGACGTTTTTGTACATGTTTTGCTGGACAAAAATGGGGGGGGAGGGAGATGGGGGCTGCAGACCCTTGCCCCGCAGCTCCACGGTCCCCGCATGATGATACGACAGGTAGTAACCCAATACCAATAGGCTAAGCACAGGATACTGGCGTCAACCGTACCGCTAAGAATGCTTTCGAATAATGTATATATTTATAGGCTTGAATAAACAAAACAACTATGACTTTGTTGGATAGGATGTAGTAATGACCTTTGTCCGTACCATTGCTTGTGAACAAACATGAGTTTCCGTTTGGATTTTATCAGGGGTGAGGTTTCCTTTTTGGAAGGGGGGGAGGGCTCGGGGCACGGACCAAATACCTCCATCTCAGAATAAGCAACACATTTTCAGATTCTATTACTTAATATGAGTTGGGATATTATCCATTTTTTTCAACAATTAGTACTGGGAGTCACTCCAGGAAACATTAAAAGGAAAAAACCAAAAAAAAAAAAAAAAAAAACAGGGATCAATCTCTTAGTCATCATCGTAACGATGGACTGCCAATGAATGAATTATTCCATTTTCACAACACATACATGACATATGCCCACTAATCATTTATAACTGATGAGCAACATAATTTTTTAAAAAGTCCAATAACAATAAAACATATTTTTTATGTTGTTCTGCAACACCTTATAGGTTTATATATATATATATATAATATAGGCCTATAATTTAAAATCATTTAAAAAAAAAAAATTTTAAATCAGGGTCTTCATCGTATCAATGTCAATAGTCCTCTTTCGAAAGAATAAGCATTATAGCTTATATTGTATTTTCAAAATCTAAAATTCAGACAGTAAAGACAAAACTCATCTTTGTGATTATTACCAGGATTATTCCAAAACCTGGTTCTCTGTGACCTTTAGGACTATAGGCCCTATGCGTCATTCCCGCTTTCACGACCGTTCACTATTAATATAACGGATGGCGTCATTAACCAACACATGCATCAAGCGCAAACAAACCTATGAATACACGAAGATAGGGCAAGTCGATTTTTATCAGCAAAATGCATGTAAAATTTAAAGTATAGCGTGGCTAGCTGCATATACTAATTTAGATGGTAGCCCGGATGATAGATAAGGAAAATGGCCTATTATGTGAAAAAAAAAAAAAAAAAAAAAAGGGCCGGGAACAATGAACAAAATAATAGCAACATCAACATAATATATCTCTAATCAAGATATTGCATATCTATCCATTTGTGATTATGCCTATTGAATTTTTAATGTATAACTGGAAATTTAAATTCACGATTATCATAATCCTCAGATTAAAAAAAAATATATTTGTATTTTAAGTACCACAACAAAAGATGTTTGTGTTCATTTGTTACAAGAATATACTATATGTTCGATTTTACATGTCAAAACGAATCGAAATATAGGGTAGATGCAGGTAATATGGGCCAGCAGGTAATATGGGCCACCTGAAGCAAATCATGTCATAACCGTCGACCGGTGACCGGTGTGAGCACCATAATGTTGTTCATATGAACTGTATACGAAAATATATCGTCGTGAGAGCATCTGATGCC
>CALNVZ010003426.1:32623121-32647955 GCA_940671915.1 Paracentrotus lividus
GACATTTCTCTGAGAAAATTGCTTGAAAACCAACAAGGTAGGTAAAACTTACGGCATTTTTTTACCCTGATGTAAAATTTGATAATTCACAGAATGTGATGGTGAAAGAGTGTTTGAGGTGTAACCTCAATTGTTTTGTATATTTAGTAAGCTATATAGTTTCATTTTGATCATACTAGCGTTACAGTGTCATTTGTTTTTTAGTGGAAGGATTAATGTGGCATGAATGCTTGCCTGACACAGCACATTAGTGCACGCGTATATGGGACATCCCAAAAGGCGGAAATGATTCTGGTACTTTTAGTATGGGATGAGGCATCCAATCTCTTTGCTACGATTTTTTGCGGGTATATTCACAGTATATAATTAAAATAAACAACTTATTGGAGGCTATATGACTTTGATAATGAAAATAATATTTAAATAATATTAAAAAATAAAATAATATACAAAAATTACTAACAATAAATATATAGCAAAGATTTACTGAAGGGCCTTATAATTTCAAATTACATCTTAAAGTTAATGATTTTCAACATTAAGCAAATTCCAGACATAGTAGTAGAGTCATTGTAGTTTTTAAAACATACATTAAATACATGTGCCCATATTACCTGACACATGCAGGTAATATGGCACTCTTGGTAATGACCGTCAACATTTGACTATTGCAGACAGGGGGTTGGTGATAATTTTTCTTCACAATAAAAGTTAGAGCAGTAGTATTATTATAAAACAAAGATTAGACTGTGTGTCATTTCGTAATTTTATGCAAATTAGGCAAATAAGCTTAGGGGGCCATATTACCTGCATGTACCCTAGGCCTATAAATGGTCAAAGGTACATATATAAATAGTTAACGACTTCAATTAAGTCATTAATGTTTATGTAATATATATGGAGGTAACATGCAACGATGTCTCGAGCAGTTAGTTATATAGGCCATGTATGACTTAGGCATATTCAAATGATATAGGCCTACGATAAAATAATTTCAATTCGTATAATTAAATGAACGGTTGGCAGATCCGCGTGATATTTTGGTCTTATATATCGTCTGTTGGGAGCCATAAGGGCGTTATTGCATCTTATAGATGTTCCGTTGAGAGCCATAAGGGCGCTATTACTGTACAAAGTCAATGGTAATAGCGCCCTTCTGTTTCCAAACGGAACATCCTTGATCTGCAATAGCGCCCTTTTGGCTCCAAGCTGACGATATGTTCTTAATTGATAAGTTTTGTTTTGAAAACATATTGTTACTGAGAAGTGAAATATAAGGTAGGCCTATAATAGAAGCAAGGATATAGGTAAATGACAAAACAATATCATTAGGCTAGGTAGGCCTACCACATAACTAGGTGAGCAAGAATATATGGTTTTATTAGTTCACTTGTAAAAAGTACATGTGTTGCAACAAAGATAAAATGTGTGTATGTTTTTTAAACATAATATTGTTATATATTGTCATTAAATAGCCAGAGTTAAAATATATCTATTTTTATGATTCCTGTCATTTCTGAAATGTAAGGGCAAGCCCCCCCCCCCACACACACACACACAAAATAAAAAAAATATGCACATGCAAACAAAGCTGAAATTATGGGAGATCATAATAAAACATGGGTAATAATTTGTCCGAAAACGATAAACATATTTAGTTTATACCTTTTTCAAATAGATAATCGGCATAAGCTACTCATACAAATAAAAAAAGCAACACCCAGAGAAGAAATAGCCTTTTCCATCCTTGGTATTTAGGAGAATGCGCGAAAAAAAAGGGGGGGGGGGAAATCAAGATCTGATTATCCAGCAAAATATGATGAAGGGTAAAAAAAATCGATTGCTGCAGTAAATTACAAAAATATTAATTACGCGAAATTGGCTATAAGTGATGTTTCAGTATATAGAGAAAAGGGACAAGTCTTCTCTTTCAGAATACATAAAAATGAACGCCAACACCATGAACACCCTCGTTATGAACATGTGAGTGAAATAAAAGAATTATAAAACAAAAAACAAAAAAGTTGCTTTTGCAGTACTTTTGAGAGGTGACGACAGTACTAATTATATACAGCTATCTCTATCTATCATTATTAAAATAAAAGCATCATTGGGCGGCTTATATGCCGTGAAATATCAGTTAAAATTAAGATTTAAGCACCAATTTCACAATCATCAAAATTATAATCATGATAATAATAACCTAGCTTACCTCGAATTCATATTCTTCAATTATCTGCAGAATTAAGTGATTTGCTGAACTATTTTCTCTACCAATGTAAATTGTGGACGACTACTCAATCTTCAAATGAAATATTAAGAAAACATTATTCCTGTATAGTTGCAGTGTAGTTATTTGTAGCTATAAAGCATTCTTTGCTCTCTAGCTTATGCATGCTGTACAAAACCAAAACCGCGCCGCGTGTGTGCTTATCTCCCGCCTAGACGATGACATCATATAGCTGTGTTCACAATCATCACAAATATTAAAATCGTTAAAACCGATAACGTTCCATATCAATACGTATCGAGTGCGATAACAAGCATACATGGGATTAGTTTGAATGAACACACTGCGCCAATGTTTGAGTAGGGTAAATATGTTTAATGGAACGGCTATACGGCTAGGGTACATGGACCCGGGTACAGGTGGGGTTCAAGAGGCGTACGCCCCCTCTATTCCTATCCAGATCCTGATGTGTTTACAATATTAATAGTAGTATCCAAGTATATATATTTTTTTTCAATTGAGAGTTATATAAGAACCAATTTATTAGATGTTTATATTCTCTCTGATCTCTCTATCTCCGTGTCTTGATCTGTATCTCATTTCTCTCTCTCTTCTGCTCCCATTTCTGATTTCTCTACAAGTTTTTATTATTATTATTATTTCATTGTTTGTTTGGTACTGACGATCAAGAGGAATGTTTGAAATTGTCTCTATCCGTTTGTCAGTATGCCTCCTTTTCTAAGGTTATCATGGTTATCGCTTATCTCGACCCTCTTATTGTGTCCCCTATTTTAGTCAATGTTGAGGCTTTTAGAAAAAAAAGGGGAAAATCAGTTTATTTTACGTGAAAAGCGTATGTGGTGTGTGTGTGCATCTGTGTAAGGATGTGCGTGTGTATACAAAGCAATTACAGGTAGGGGAAAATCATTACACCAAGTTATTTTTCATAGGGGTTTCAATGTTTGTGTTTCTCTCTTTGTGTGGTCAGAAAATATGTTCAACACACACTAAATCTACTTCTATACATTCTTCAGCAATTTTATCATTGACATGTGAGTATGGGTTAATAAGGAAGTGCATCAAAATCTTCATTCATGTTCAACCATGTTCATGTTTATCCAGTGATTATTATTCGAACTTTAATAATAACAGATCCATTCTACAGATTACACAATGATTTGAGACATATTGTTTGGGACACATTAAAGGACTCATCCGGGCTGAAGTTTGCATTATAAGAAAAATAAAGTAAAATCGAAAAAGCACAACACTGAAAATTTCATCAAAATCGGATAAGAAATAGCAAAGTTATGAATTTTCTTAGGTTTTGATTTTTTTAGGAAACAGTTCTTCAAATTGGCAAACTGATGATGTCTCAGTTCCCCTATTTTCTTTGTATTTTATTGTATAAAATACCAATTATCAAGATTTTCTGCCCCAAGGACATAAAAACACGGATTAATCCTTGTGGAATGTTCAAGGTCACAAGTGCTTTTACTTATTTCAGTATGAGGGACAGATTTTCTGTATATGCAATATATGAAAAAATGAGATAAATAGGATTTCATATAATAAAATACACAAGAAGTAGGGGGACTGTGACATCATCAGTTTGCTCATTTGAATATTCAAATATTCAAATGAGCCAATAAGACAATTGCCAAGAACTGTTTTACAAAAAAAATCAAGACCTAAAAAAATGCATAACTTTGTTATTTTTCATCCGATTTTGATGAAATTGTCTGTGTTGTGCTTGATGAATTTTACTTAATTTTACAAAACTTTTTCATTTCAGCCCGGACTCCTCCTTTAAAAGAAAATGTAATTGGACTATTAAAACAGCAACAACAAAAACTAATGATAAAGTCTCATTGTTTTTTTTCTTTTTCTTTATTTCTTCCCTTTTACTAGTAAATGTTGTAATAGATCCATCACAACAACAACTTTTAATATATAATATATAATCTATGATGTATAACAAATTTTGACTATGTATGTAAGTGTGCCTATTAAAAAGGGGACCCGGGCAGTGTGTATATTTTTTTTTTTTAGTGAAGCAAACATTATGAATAATAATTGCAAACGTTGTTTTTCGTTTTTCTTTTTTTCTTTTTTTCTTTCTTTTTTTTTTTTTTTTTTTTTTTTTTTTGGGGGGGGGGGGACATAACAATTATTTGATGGGCAATGAAGATTTTGCTTTTTGCTTTTTAAACTCCCCTCCTACTCATGTACTACTGGTATTGTCAGTTGTATTACAAATGTGTGAAGAAAAAAAAGATGAAAAACAAACAGCGATGCATTTCACAAGTGTTTGTTTCACCAATCAAAATGATTGACCGCTCAGGTTCTGTTTTTGGGGAGGACACACTATAGATAATATGACTATATATATTATTCTTTGCTTGACCATGACAGTATCTGTTTGGACTATAAACATTCATATAACAGTAATAAATTCTCTTGCCTTTGCACTTGGAAATCTAATTATGCTTAAATAGCCCACAAGGTAATTTTAAAGACAGAAAAATAGGAAAACCACATTTACATGATAACTAAATGGACACAAGATGATAAAATCCAACCCCACAATATGAGTGATTCTCATTTATAGGGAAGACAAGTTATAGGGTACGATACTCAGGGGCCACTCTAACCAATTTCTCTCATTCCTTTCAAAATGGCAAAAGGATTACTAACTAAATTCATGTACTCAAACCTGTGCAAAATATCAATAAATTATAACATTTCACATCAAGTTATATACCAACAATAAATACATCAAATTAATTCCAACTGATTTACATACACTTTCATTTTTGAGTTTTAATTGTCTACATTTTACCTCACACTTCCTTATTACTAATTCACTCAACATGAGTTTAATTATTATTGCTTACATTTTTTTACAACATTCTACACATTATTAGTCTCTCCTATATGATTGGCAAGTACTAAAAGGAATCAAGGAATCATATAAACAAATCATTAACATCTCCTAATATATACAATTATATATTTTTTCTGCATAAAATAAACATTTGGTTTAACCTAGCCATTTCAAACAGCATAAATATAACTAATATCAATAATATACAAGCAAGGGTATTGCGCCTTCTATCTAGTTAAACTATTCTGAGGCGTAGTATTCAAGTGGTATTCAAACATTCCAGGAATGTATTGTATTACCCATCTTCCTCACCTGGGTTAAGTGTGGCCTATATAGATCAGTGTCTTGTTAAAGGACATGTGGCAGAACACAAACCAAATATCTTCAATATCCAGAGTCTTCTACAGTATCATTACAAGTTATTAAACTTGCAAATTATTCCTCTTTCAGACAATAACATTTATGATGTTAAGGCTGGTCATTGAAGTACGATGTTCTAACAATACACAGCGAAATAAATGCTGGGTTCTGAACATGCTTGGGAGAGGGGGGAATAAAAATACATGTAAGCGTGTGTCGCTCTGTTTCATGTACTGTCTATATCCAGTGGATGTAGTAGCTCACTGTAATTATGAATCTGTATATGTATATGTATACAAGTAAGCACACTATAGCGCATGTATATATTTTTTAAACCATTCAAAACTCAGTTTGAATAAATACGCCTTTTTGCACAAAATGGAGTATACTTTCAGCACTGTAAAACAGGAATGCTTGGAAGAGAGTATACTCCTTTCATTATATGTTCCCTGGAGAGTATGGGGGACATTTTGATACTAAAAAAGTCTTGCAAAATCTTTTTTTTTTCTTTTAATTAATATATTGTCGGCTTGGAACCAGAAGGGCGCTATTGCAGATCAAGGATGTTCCGTTGGGAGCCAGAAGGGCGCTATTACCATTGACTTTGTACAGTAATAGCGCCCTTCTGGCTCTCAACGGAACATCTATAAGATGCAATAATGCCCTTCTGGCTCCAAACAGACGATATATGAGAAACGGTAATGTACAGGATGCTCCGATACATTGTGTACATCACAGAGTATACTGGTAAGTAAAAAATAAACTGCTTACTAAATGTGCCAACACTGACTTTTTCACTGAAAACAAGGAGTGATAACTGGCCATTAATAATGAACTCAACATATAAATTTCCCGTACATTTACAAATTAGATAGCTTGGACCTGTACTTCCAAAGACTATACAAAGAATGAGTTGAGTTTTAATAATTGTCAAACCTAATACCTTCCCTCCAGGACATTCCCACAAATACATATTCTTCTAAAATTCATCTTTAAAAGACAAGGTGAAAATCATATAATCAGTCAAAACGGAGGACATGACCTCTGCAGATAAGTGACCTTTCAAATGTAGTCTTCCTCTAGGAAGACACTAGTATTAGAACCCGTCTATAAAAATCATCTGTTTGCCATGGTTATGTTCTCTTACCATTGGCTAGCCTTGATGTCATATATACAACTGTATTATGGCAGGTTAAAGCTGTGCTCTTGGACACAATCAAAGACTTTGAGCTAGTCTAATGTAAAATGACAAGACAATCTTTATTCAGTGTGAAGAAATATGTGTTATGCATCAGAGTTGGTAGAGAAGTAACACTCATTGTCAGCTCTCTGCATCAGCCTACAAACAGACCTAGGTTCAAATCCCTGTCACGTCTTTCTGATAGTGATGTTAAAGATCAGTCCTAGATGTAATTAAAGCTGGTGTATAGTTTCGGGAGTAAGAAAAAATACTTTTGATTCGCATTTAGATAAATTATGAAAGATTGAATCCAATAACAATAATAAAGCAAATTATAGTACTTGAAATCTTGTTTTAGTGTCTTTATTCCATAATATAAGTATAAAAAAGCTAAGTCGGGGATCCGACTCATGTTAGCGCTTACATGCAAAACCAATGGGGATTCTCTTGTGTGCGTGTTACACACAGATCGTTCGCATTATTCACGCCGTAACCTCCGGCGTGCGAAACTCTCAGCAGAGGTCTAAATGGCAGTTACATTACTCTTCATTCAAAAATTTTCAATGAAATTCATCGGAAATAATGAAAGGAATGTCACAAGATCTCGCACACATATCTTTTAGTGCAATGTGGACAACATGAGACTATATTTGATCGGTTTTGTGCCAATTCCTTTTTTGTTACCAAAACTACACACCAGGTTTAATGATATCTGATTAAAAGAATTATGTGTTATGCAGAGAGATAAGGAGTTGGCAGTAACTCATTATCAGCTTTCTGCATCAGGCTCCAAATTGACTCTGATCAGAGTTGAAATCCATTCAACCAACCAACAAACCAACTTCCATTAACACACATAGGATATCATAAGTACATCATCAACATAGGTGTCATGATGTACAGGGAATGATAAAGATGTAACAACTGTCTTTCACAAATACAAGACAGGATCTCTCTCAGTGATGTCTTTACATTTAATATGAGATTAAGTATAAATTATCTGAATGTTATTGTTATATCACTAACTAAAATGACTGGGACCTGCCAGGTACTATGAAACAATAATGAAGTCGGTCTTCAACTACCCGCTGATAGTTCTTTATCATTTGACCAATCCATTACTATTGCCACTGTCACACACGGAATGGTACTAATGTTTATCTATTGATTCTCACAATTCAGGAATGCATGCTGATTTCTGACATCAGTTAATATCCATTACAACTGTGATTATGTCCACTTTATGCATCGGATTGTTGACAGGTGTTGTCCGTCAAAGCGATCAAAAGTTATTCTGCATGCACAGAGTTTTCTGGTCACTGTGATGGACAAAATCTGATGTTGTGCGTTAATCTAAACTAAAGGTAAACAGGACAAGTACTACAGTTCGGATATTAACAAATGTCAAAAGCAAAAAAGTTGTGAGATCCGTCTAATGGATAAACGGTAATTGTATTCTTTTCTAGAACATCAGGCCACCTGGCCATGTGTGATGGTGGAATACACAATGATGGAGTTAATCTTGAACTGCCTTCTCTTCCACTGCCGACAGTTCTTTATCGTTCGCCCCATCTCCATCAGTTCTCTCGGTTAAGCTTGCATCAGTACTGGCTGGAAATATGTGTTCGTAGTTGAAGAGTATGGTTGCAATGAATGAATTGATCTGGGCCATGGCTGAAAGCGAGGCTGACGCGTCCCGGGACCATACCAGGTTGGGTCCAAACACTATAGCCAGGTTCGAATCAGACATCTGGTTCTCACTGCTATGTAACGATACCTGCATATAATATAATGGTATGAATCAATGGAATGTATAACAAATTTTGCATCACAGACAGTACTCTAAGGTACATGGATTTGGAAAGTTATCTATTCATTTATTCATTTTAAGTACAGTTAGGTACTGGATCTTTAAAAGTTCTCTATTCATTTTTATACAGGGAAGCACAATTTCATCCACAGAATTGGTTTTCCAAAGGGCCCTTTTTATTAGTAGAATATAATCTTCAATCCATATCCAGCATACATGACACCATACAATAGACAGTTACACTGCACATCCAAAACTTCATAAATTACATCAATTTCTTTTCTACTGAGTCACACTGTATCAATTAGCTTTTTTAGTAGCTTCATTAGCAACATGTACACTGTATGTGGAAATGACTTGGTTCTGTTGAGGCTTCTTAAGAACTGACTTCTGTTGTACTTTACTGTGCTAATTTATTTTTTTGAGCCACAGTTTATAACTTAGCTTTCTGAGAAGCTACATTTGTTCTGTATGAGGCATCTCTTGCATATATATATATCTTTGGACTGTACTGAATTGATTTTTTTTTTCTTCAGTCAATACTGTATAGCTTACTTCTCTGACTAACTTCATGAGGTATTCAAAAATGACTTGGTTCTGTTGTATGCCTGTCATCACTGATTTATATTTTTTGGCCACACTGTATAGCTCACCTCTCTGAGTAACTTCATGATGCACATAAACATGACTTGGTTCTGTTTGAGGCCTCTTATCAATGATTACCATGAACTGATTTCTCTTTTTTTCCCCTTTTTTTTGAGTCACACTGTATATCTTACCTCTCTAAGTAACTTCATGAGGTATGTAAAGATGATTTGGTTCTGCTCAGGTAGTTTCTCATGAATAACTATCTTGCACTGTTCTGCTCGATCGGTGTTATCTTGCAGATCTGTTACGAGATACACAATATCATGTTTAAACTTCCAGACAAATGACAATTCAACAGCACATTTCAAATGAAGAGGAGAGGAGAGTAAAATATAGTAGTGACCAGTTTCTAAGGATGAATATAAGAAAACTGTTGAAATGTTACGAAATGTTTATGCTGGAAAATGAAAAAGGTTAACGCAACTAGATCACAGTGACATTACCAAATCAAACTTTAAAAGATACAGGGATATGAAATTTAACATTTTTCTTTACAGGTTCAATTCTATTCAAACATTGGTTGATCTTTTTTCCCCTGATTTCTCAGTGATTTAATCCAGAGAAATTTTATACTTGCAATTCTAGTCTAAATTTTTATCCCAAAAATCAAAATCAAAATCAACTTCAACAAAAAGGCAAGCACAACGTTACTCACAGTTCAAAACTTGTAACATATTCAGTATCAACTCTTTAGACAGAGAATTGTCATATATATGCTATATACTATACAGTCTGTGTAAAAAAAATGGCTACAGTCGAAAAAAAAATTATTTAGGTGTGAATATTGTTTCAATAATATGTGTATGTTGGTACCAAGATGAAGCAAAGAATTTTTCCTTGTGATGCGCTTTGTTTGTATAATTTGTTCCGTAAAAAAAAGTATGCTAATTTTGTGCACGAGGACAAATCGGAAGTGTAGCATTCTGGCATTATGCGAAACCTTAACAAAGGCATGGGACGGCGGTGCGAAAATGGTATTTATTCATTTTGATTGTAGAAAACCTAGTCATATTCTGAAAATATAACACAATGTCGGAAGGAAAAACAATTGCAGGTGAGTCCTGATATTCCTGAGCTTTTTGGAAAACTATAAACAATCAGCGCTGTGATGAATCTTTCGCATACTATAAAAAAAATGTTTTCCACTTTGTTTACAAATTTTTATTACACGACAGATGTATGTGTTCAACATTTTGGTATACATGAAGTTATTTTTCAATATTTTAAATTTTTCTTGGGATGAGCACTAATCCTTCATTTAGGGCCAGTGACAGAGTATGTGATTACAACCAAGACAAAATGAATGGTTGAATAATGAAGATAGAGAGATTCGAGCCTTACTATGGATTTTCGCAGAATGTCGTTCATATAGGCTCATAAGCGTCATGATTAGGTTCAGGAAGCTCTCGAAGAATGCCTTCGAGTATGGTTGATCTCTACGTCTGTTAAAGTTGACTGGATACCTGGTTTGTGAGTAATAACTAACTCACTAATTTAAATTATAATAATGGTTACATAATAATAGAAATAACAACTCAGCAAAAATCTACTCTTATGATAAAGTGACTTGGCTGGGAGATAATCTATTTGCCTGTAAAACAACCAACTAATATAACCCTCAACTACATTTTTAATTTTTTGAACGAACCGGAAAATTTATCCATGCGACTACTATTAGTTTAAAACTACCTCGTAGAGTGGAGTTGCGTCTTATCACAGTGCCTACATGGTATAACAGAACATACACGCACGCTTAATAACTCAATATTGTCTTGTGTCACTTGTCTCCTTTTGTCAGTAGCTAGGCCAACATAGTGTGCTCTTACATTCCAATTGTGCTCAATATGCTTCCTAAAGAGCTCTATAAATATTAGAAATTCATTGTGCATTGTAAAAATAATCTTTAATTATAATATTGATTCCACATTGTTCACTGTGATAAGTTTTAAAAAAAAAAAAAAAGAAAAAAAAAAAAACACCCACCAAACATATGCCATGCTTACCTCTGTTATACATTGCTTGTACTTTCTTAACAGTTATTGCATTGGGCATCGCTGAACAGTCCCTTCTGTTCTCAAACCTGTACAATAATAATTGGTGAAAAATCTTAATAGCCAAACATCCATAATAAATAAATATATTAAGCATGCAGAAGATAACAAATTATCAAGCCATTTTGTGGCATAAGTTTACCTTGTGCAAAACTTTTTTATTATTACGGTAAAGGAAATGGTGATTTCATTACTGCTTGTGACTTTTGATGTTCATTGCATACATAGGCTCGTATTCTTGAAGGGTGACTACGATGAGAAGTCATTTTTCAGCAGTTTCAACTACATATATAAAATCACGTTATTTGTGTTTTTATTTCTAATGTTCTAATTATCTGTAAAGTTGGCATCTCTGAATATATTGTACATTTGTACTCACCGTTACGCTTCAGATATTCAACTGTTTCTCTCACAACTTTTGGAATAGCTTCTTCATCTCCATTCTCTCTCAAGCTGTCAACAACAACAAAAAGAAGAATTACTTGAAAATGCATGAAATATCATTTTTTGGAGGTCTTTCATTGTTCTGAAGGCTTGTTTATCAGAAAATGAAATACAAGTTAGGTATATTTAACCACACATTTGTTAAAATCACCGATTGCTAACAAGCTGACACCCAATTACTGAAAAAAAAAAAAAAATCTCCAGCAGTCTGCTTATGTGAAAATTGGTCATGCTTTCTGCTTTTATTTCATGGAATTAAAAATACATATAAGACGCACTATATTCGAGAAGAAAAGCCGTCTTGTTTTGCAGAAGTTCTGCTTTTCTACATTTTCAATAGACTCACAATACAAATTATGTAACCATGTGTAGCACACAAGGATAGATCAATAAGAATGGAGCTAACATGGGGAATGTATACTAGATATACTTACAATTGTAATGAGACACCAAATTGTTGGGTAGGTAGAATCTGTTTAGAAGCCCCTTGACCATCTGTTTTGGTGGCAGATTTGGGTGTGTTGGGATGTTTTGCGTGGTACTGAGCCATTACCTGATCATCGTGACTACAAAAAGTGATGTAAAACTCATTAGAACCTAAGTATGGATTATTATTATTAGTAGTAGTAGTAATAGCACTAGTAAGTGTAGAATATTTCATTGGATAGTAGAGGGTTCATATGCCACAATGTCTCATGCACAGTTTACACCACATAATATATAACAGAAATTAAATTTGAAAAGTGTATTTATTATCATCACCAATCATATAAAGTAGGAAAAGAATTTGCATTAATAAATTTAATCACACTAAATCATTTCCTTATGTTTTTAAAACAAATGAAATTAATTTCATAGCATGGGAATCAATTCCCTGTGTTTTAAAATGAAATGGCTTCATATTGTGATATGATAGGACAATTACAACATTAACATTGTTAGCTCCAGAAAGGATAGATGCATGTTAGAGTAGGTATCAACAATCATCATGGCGCATTTTCTTTATTTTGTGCCTTCCTAACAAAGCAAATATGCGCCATGTTGATATCTACTGTAACAGAATTGGCTGGACTAACTCTACATACATTCAAGTACGTACGTCACTGTACTAAACCGCATTGAATCACCATCAGAATCTGAGATGTGTGATGCTACCTTTGTCTACCTTGCCGATTCCAAGACATTTGACCCTGGGACAATTGCTCTACTATGAACTTATTTCAACTCAGGACTCGACATCATACCGATACCGATGTATACCGATGTGTTGGCTCAGTGGATAGAGCGTCCGCCTCATAATCGGGAGGTCGTGGGTCGATCCCGGCCGTGTCATACCAAAAGACGTTAAAAAATGGTAGTTGCTGCTTCCCTGTTTGGCGTTCAACAAGAGGGCGATAGAGCAACGTCTTTCTGGCGCTGCTCAGCGGCTGCCGGGCCCACGAGAATAGGGGCAAAACAAATATCCGGTCATCTTTGTTTCGGACAATAAAATTTGGAGCATTTGGAGCATACTCTACCCTTAACCTATTAAAAAGACCCTATTACAACCCTAACCTTACATCTTTTTCAATAAAGTGAGAAGTAATTAACATGTCACCACCTTACCTTTTGATTACATCAGGAATCTCAACTTTCTTCATATCCACCATGTCCCCCAGCTCAGACAGCAAGTGGATATAGGTAACCTTACGACTGAATTTCACGCTGACGATGTGACGGAATATTCCCCAAATCATCTTCACAATTTGCGAAGGATGCACAATGTAAAGGGCCTTGAGGTTCTTCTTATACCTGAATAAAAAATAAGAATTGATTGCAGAGGCACATGAAAGTATTGTACTCTTTCAAAGAAACAAAGAGTTCTTCAAATGTTCCAAGATATGTTATAAATGTGGATGTTGATTTTAAGGTATTATGGCACTGTCATTCATAATATGAATATTTAAGCCATGTAATAGAAGTTTGCCAACTTGAGATCCACATGTACATGGGCATGTTGTACATGTACGTCTAGGAATTACAGATTTCACAAATTCATAACTTGAACCAAGCTTTCACCAATCTATTATCTACACAATTCAACTTGTAACTTGGGTTTGATTTTCCTTAAAAAAAAAAAACTGATGTGTATATAATCATGTAGCTAGGGAACTTGCCACTTGCCATCTTACACTACATTAGTTACTGATCCCAAAATATGTTGCATTGCAAGATCAGTTGAAGGATAAATTTCAGTTTGGTCAGCGTAAAAAAAAAGAAGTTTACTCCAACGTGTCATTCTACAATGAGGTCCAGATGCAAAATAGATAACTGTAAAAGTAGCTACATTTGTAAATTAACACCATCCAAAACACGAACATATCAACTGCATAAATGTAGCAATTATTCAATCTTCTATCTCTAATTCACAGTTGGCAACCATTTCAAACTGAAGTTCTAATACATGTACACGTACCATGACACAATAGATACTCCTGCATTTTACTGTTCATATTTACCCAATTCTAAAATAAACAGAGCATGTTTAAATCTACCTCACCAAAAATAATTGCCAGGTAGTAAAAACAAACAAACAAAATAAATACCATATCGTAGTTTGCCCAAGAAATGAAAAAGCCCCCGTCGATAAGAAAAAAAGAAAAGAAAAAAGAAGTGGTTCTATAAATGGGCTTTATAGTATATTTGAAATGCTTGGCAATTACAAATGTAATGATCAAGAATTTTTTAATGTGGCATCAAAATATGTGGAAGCCTTTCATAATAATAAAAAAAAACTCTAATAAAGATGAATTGCTGTTCCACAACACCCTGAACAATAGCCTTTAATAAATATGAATAAGAACCATAAATTGTCATCACGAATACACTGCACACGTCACATCACAATGCATTTAATCCTTACTACTCTTTCAAGGTGTATCAAAGCACAAAATGGCACCCAATCAAGCCCAAATACACACTAGTCATTCAAAAGCAACTATACAGTGTGTCACAAAAAAGGGAAAGAGGACTGTTACTCAGTTTTTGTTTTTGGCAAAAGCAAATAAATCATAAATTAGAAAGAAAATTTTAAATTGATATTTTTTTCTCTTTTGAAACCAACATGTACAACACTAGATGGAGCCATGCTACACTATACAAGATGAGCACGAAATTTTAAGCATTTATGTCATGACTTGACTTGTTTGCTTGAACATATATAGATGACTGATGATCCTGTTTCTTTTTTTTTCTGGGACACACTGTATGTTATTATTATTATGAACTTTTTTTTTTTTACTTTCTTGATCTGCAATTGTCTAGCCTTGTCACAGAACTTCTTAACAAAATAAAAAATAAACAAGAAAATTAAGAAATCAATCAAAAATGACAAATCAGTAGTGACATTCATTCCTCAAAAAAAGAAAAAAAATCTACAATTTGCATGGGGATCAATGTGGGATGTGGAGCCACTGGCAGGGGTCAGGTGGCAAAGCTTTCAAAATCAAATGAAATGCACATTAAGCTGTTTTACACAATTACAGGATTTTTTATACATTAAAAAGAATACAAAAAAAAAAAAAAAAAAAAAAAAAAAAAAAAAAATGAAATACAGTGTAAAAACATAAGAAAGAGTAATCAGATTTCCATGTAAATCAGGGGAATATCACCCATACAGATCTCTGAACATTTACTCCAATGATTTTTTTTTTTTTTTTTTTTTTACAAACATTGATTTTCAACAATTTCACAAAATGAACATACAGGTATTATTTGTGCATAAACCTTTCAGACTTTTGCGATTTGAACAATACTATTATGTTAATATCGGGCTGCAGCATTGAAAAAAAGGTCAATTTATTTTATGGACTGATACACTTATGGGACAAAAATTCTGGGTTGGCTTCAACCCCCCCCCCCCCGCCATCACAACAAGCCTTTCAGTGTTAAACAGATGTAATTTTCACACACACATATGCATAAACACATACAAAGGCTCAAACAGAGGCCCTATCTAAATATTTTGTGTCGATTTCTAATGAGCAAGTTCACTCAAGCACTCGTAGAACAATTCCATAACCCCCACAAACATACATGTAATGTCAATTTCTGTTATTCAAATCAAACAAATGAAGGCCTCCACAATGATAAAAAAGTATGATTTTGATATTTTTAGGATAAAGGGAAGAAAGGCTTTTACCTGGCATCAGCAGGACTACGAATAAAAACATGCACATTTTTATGAAAATGTTACATGATACAATGTATAACTGATTAATGCTTCATTTAAATTGGATGTGTACATTTTCATCTGAATTAACACTACATGTATAATTGGATGCTGGATTCAGTTTGTGAACAATGACACATTTTAAAACAAAACAGAACAAGAATATCATAACTTCAAACAAAACAAAATCAAGTTTCATATATGTAGGAATCGGTGCGACTAAATACAGTTTTTTTTAATAATTTTTTTTACAGTTGTATACAGCTTAACAACAATTATTAGACAACTTTCCTACTAAGTTCCAAAATGTTGGTCTAGTAACTATTTCCAAGCTGTATCTTCGAAATTCCATGGGTAAAGGGGTAAAAATACATCACTAACAAACTTGGAAGCTACAATTAATTAAAGGGACATTTTGGCAAATATCCTTAATGTACATTTGTACATGTATAACATTTCCCGTATTTTGCTCTCTTTCTTGAAAAAATTGATGAATTCCCCAAGTTTTGACAAATGTATTTAACTTAATTCCCTAAGTTTCTAGAAATTCCTTGTTCCTTAAGCATTCATTGTACAAAATAAAGAAACAAAATGTCCTTACTTTCTCTCTCCCAGATTCCTGTATGCCTCCACCAAGAACTTCCATGAGGGTCTGTTCTGTCTGGTCAAACCGTACTGAAAGATCACCATACTATAATCATTCTCCAATACTTGTTTAGAGTATCCTTCATATATCTGCAGTGAGAACAGGGTTCAAATGAGGAAGCAATTGTCTTGTATTATACATGTAGTTGTTATTCCACCATACTTTACCATACATTAGGAGACACAATTCGCCCGAAAATAAACAAAGGTATCGGCAAATAATCAATTTTTAAATACTTTCCCTTTATAATTTCCCTCTCCCTCATAATTGGAAGGTGGTGGGTTCGATCCCCGGCTGCATCATACCGAAAGACGTAAAAAAATGGGAGTTGCTGCTACCTGTTTAGCGTCAACAGAAAAGGGATAGAGCAATGTTGATCTGGCGCTGCTCAGTGGCTGCGGGCCAACGATTAATTCGGCAAAATAAATTTCCGTTTCACCTTTCAGGACTTTGTTTCAGACAATATATTTTTTTTACAGAGTACACATAAAACAATGAAACTTTAGAAAATGAAAAAAATATTTCCCTCTAAATGAGACATTTTAATTATTTTGCGGATTTTCATTACCCTTTTCCGAGTTTGCGGGGCGACCTCTGTCTCATTTTGATGTGATGTATCACAAATGTCACTTGTTTAAAAGAGGGATGTCCCAAATAGAGTACAATCATTGAAAACATGTAGACACTCACCCAAGTAACCTCATCTGGTTATAGGACTTACTGGGTGGAAATCGGCTGCAATAAACAAATCAGCTTTCTACCAGCACTGTCGTCTCCTATGTACATTTATTCAGAACATAAAGAATAGGAAAATACTAAGATTGAATGAGATTTTTAGAAATATACAGTGGTGGCCAAATTATTAGAACACTGAACCTACACAAAGTCTATGGGATTATCAATGCCCTAGTTCATTTGCCGAAATCGAATTAAAGATATCATTTATGTGCCATGAGCTTTCATGACTTTTTAGCATAGGGCTTACGTATATGTTGATACCAATTTTATATAGTTTCGACCATCTGGTAATGCGCAGCATAAAAATAGTTGCGCTATGCGCTTTGGTTCCCCATAGACTTGTGTGTTAAACATGTAGTCCAATGCAAAAAAGTAAAATGCCAATTTATTGCCGATTGCTCAAAAAGTATTTGAGGTAAAAGTATGAAACTTTACAGGCTTTTCATTCTAATATACCAAATACATGTTAAGTTTCAGAATATTTGGTCAAATAGGGAGGGTAGATTCGCCCCCACCCTTGGTGGTGAGATGACCAAAATAACCATGCCCATTGAAGGTTAAGACTATTTTTTTATTTAATGAAGACATTCCTTGTAAATGTATACTTTTAAAAAGGAAATTTCATGAGCAATTCAAATATTTTGAATATTAAGGGTCATTGGAACAATGGACTTAAATAGGGGCACTGAATTAAAAATTTGGGCCCTTCAAAAATAATTAAAAAACCCCAGATAAGATGTAACTACTTCACCCTGTGTTGTTATGAATGCCACATTTGACATCCTCAGGAAATTTCCTTTGGGAATATATATACTTTTGTAGGGTGAGGATTAAAATGTTTAAAGTTAGGACACTTTGATCATGAAAGGGGCAAGATTTTTCAATTTTTCAATTGGTGGTGTGCCATAAAAGGGCGACTTAGGGGGAAGGGGGCGATTCCAAACGCATGGCTTTGTTATTTAGTTTTTAAAGCATAATGATGATATTCGGAGACATTCCAACCATTTTATAGGTATTAAAATAGTCAACTGAATGAAAATTATTAAAATCATTAAAATATGCTTGGTGTTCTAATAATTTTGGCCACCACTGTATGTATGAACAAAATAAAACAAATTGAGTATTAAATATAGGGATCTGTGAGATCTGTTCACAAAGTGATTAAAATCTTATGCAGACCCGGCAATTTTCAAACAGAGTTGCTTCTTGACTTCCTGAAAGCTTGTCAGATGCCTATACAGGCATATAAACAAGTAATGTAAGCAAATTGGATTCCAATATTTGAAAACAGGTTAAATAAATACATCATTAATGGGTCAACTTGGTAAACAAACCTATTACTCACATGTATGAACATTATGTCCTCTCATATGTTAATTTTATTATTATTATTATTATTTATCAATATTTTCTCATTATGTTTAATGGAGTCCTACCTCCTACTTGAATGATATTATGTTTGGCTATGTCTTCATAGTTATCTGGTTCCATGGCTTGGTCTGCTGTGGCTTCCGTCACCCCTCTGTGAGCCTGAGTTTGCTCACCCCCATCGTTGCAATGGAATCATCTGAAGGAGACTGAAGCTCTGTTTCCAATGAAACAACATTCCAACCATACACAATTTAATACTATTACATTGCTTTATTTATTAGTCATTTGTTAATATTCACTAATTTATATTTAAAGCACAGCCCTGTAGGCCTAGACCTCCATTCGTTGTCAGTGCCCGTTAGATTTAAATGGCGACGGCTTATTGCAAATTTGAAACAACAATTAGTAAACTGTTTAGAGCACAGGGCTTAAATTAACCAGAGGCCATCGAAGGCCATGGCCGTGGATGCCCTATTGACTGGCCTTGATGCCCCACTCATTGGCCTTGGAGATTAATTGTGTCCTTTTTTTATTTTCCCATATGTGTTGCATTATAAAAATGTGCCCTATGGAAAAGTGGCCTTGCCCTAAAAATCCAGAAATTTAAGGCCTGAGAGCACTTGATACTTTACATGAAATTTACCTTTTTATGTTACTGTACATTTCTGAAACAATTAAATAATCAAAATGGCTGAACGCTGGTGGCGACCTGACTACATGTAGGAAATCACCGCTGGACAGCAGTTCACTGAGGCTGTGTAGTGTGTAGACCTGTGTCTTTTCCAGATTTTTTCCCCCTATCTTTTAAAAAACCAACACACATCCAACAACCAACCATCATCATGCAAATAATCTCCGCCCCCCCCTCTCTGTTCTTATCAAATGTGTGGTGTCTTAATTACTCTCCTCATTGTCTCACTATTCAATTCAATTCGGAAAACTGACTGATGCTCAGAATTCAGACAGTCAGTGCTTTAAAGGGATGCAGTAACATTGAATGATATTCAAATCACATTTTATCGAGTTAGCTTATTTTGCCAACATAATTATAAACACTTATGTCAGTCTGGTATTCATCAAAATTGCAAGCTAATTGCTTGCTTTACCTTCGAGATATCAATGATTTCATACTCAAATTTTATAAACCAACACCGGATGGTTTATACCATGTGCTTTTCCGCACAGCACAACACACACCCATTTCCTGTTGTATAGTCCCCTGTCCCTAGCGGCCTGATTAGCTAGCAGCAGAGGGTACTGGTGTTCAGCTGTATGCTTGGCATTGTTTGTTACCCGGTACACTGTTTTAAGGTAGTAAATGACTTCCATTTGATCTGAAACTTTCAGTAGTTTACACTGTTGGAACAAGATAATTTTATTAATCTTGATCTAATTGCTCTTGTTTTTGAAAGTTACTAGGGTAGCGCGCCCAGTATTCGGTGCCTTAAGGGGAAATCGGCGATAATATGAAAACTTAGCTCTTTTATCTGACGATCCACCCACCAGAAGAACGAAAACATTCTACTCTAAAATATTATCAAAATCATTTAAAATATTTAATTATGGCTAAAAAAATATTGCTGATAGAATGAGGAGATGTTTTCCGCCCGGCAATCAGTTTTGCAGAATAGTATCCGGTTACGCGTGGTTTCCCTATGCGTTTTGATCGCGCAGACTAAAAAACCCGCGATGTGAAGCGTCACAACACATAACCGCGATAATGTGTAGGCGCTGTACTCAATGTCTGGCTATAACCGAATTGTGGCTAGCGCCCCCTCTTGACAAGGGTGTGTGTTTTTTTTAGGATTGCAAAACATGTGGGGCAAAATAAAAAAATTCGCTGCGACCAAAGAATAAGTGGAAGTTCCCCGTCATTCTCATACCAAATTCATGGTAGCAGCGCACAGCATTACTTCACAACGCAACCCGGAAGAGCGGCCAACCCGTTAGCGTTTTCGCTAAGAAACGCTAAAGTGGAAATATCTCCGTGATGACGTCCAATTCAGAGTAAGTTTGCAATCTCGTTTTATATTTTGATTGTGTGATTTTTTGTGGTATGTTTGATGAATGTTTGACGATTGTTTTGTGAAAGTTTGAAGGCTGATGTGTTTGTGATCTTTTTGTGAAAAAAGTTGAAGTAGCTAACAACCGATTACCGGGACGCAACCGGGCACTGAGCGCGCTACCCTAGAATAGATCTAAATCCCTTTAATTGTTAGATCTGACCATCTGTCCCATTAATCACCTCCCACTCAACTTTAACCTAAGCCAGGTCCCAGGCCCAACGGCTAGCCGCTTAGCTCGGCTTGGAATAGCGCAGCTTCCCCCGAATTTGCCAGGGGCAGGGCCATAGCCATAGGGGAACTTGCCGTGCTCTATTCCGAGCCGAGCTTGGCGAATGCAAGCGTTAAAGTAGACAACTGGAGAGTCAAAACTGCTTTTAATTGCATCAAAACTCATACCACTGCAACGAAAAATCTTTACTGATTCAGAATATCTAAACCACTTTTCAATATCTGTTTTAGATCAAGAGTTATCACCTTTCAAAGAAGGGCCCCCATTTTCAGGCTTCAGCGGTACCCCGCAAGGGCGTCAAGATTATGACGTCACAGCGTGGGCACCCGTACGGTGTATATATGCACGTAGTAGTATCCTGTACTGTGCTATATTGCATACATTGCACATTCTGATTCTTAAAAACTTTCTTCCTCTCTTCTCATCTCATGCTTCACCCCAGGCCCTGACTAACTGATCCAAAGTGATATATCTTGCCGACTGTTCCTCTATCATTTGTCTATATATTTAAGTTAATCCGTTCCAATAATGTATTCCTTCTCATTATATTAAAATAGGATTAAAATAGGCCTATCCTCAGCACGAGAGTGAGTGAAAAAAATAAAGATAATAAAACAAAGTGACATTGTTTTCATTGTGGACTGTTCAAATCACACGTTTAGTTTTGTTGTCATGACAAATTATTGTAACCAATAATCCTATATATCTATATTGTAAGGTTACCATAATCTTGAACTTGTTTATTTGGTTTTGTAAATCTTTATATTATTGTGCAGATCCCGAGATAATTTCATCTGTTAGCTATAACAATAATTCGTCCAAACTTTCAGATGGAGTAGCTCCTTAGTTCTTCAGTTACAGTATATGTGAATTTTTTTTTCTTCATGGTTTTAGATATTGTTCAGAATGAAATAACATTATTTTGTAGATAAGACCTTGTTGCAATGAATTTGACAGATTTTGCATTCGTGATAAAAGCAGCTAGTCACTTAACGAGAGACACGAACTGTATAATTTCATCCGCTCCTACCGGACTGATATACCATCCATTGCGTGTTGTAAGAATTAAGCCAAAAACTAATTAGTAGAACTGTAAAATATTGCAAACATTACATGTATACATAATTGGATTCTTAAATTGAACTGATCCCTTCAATATATATCGAATTTTATTTTAAGAGGACGTTTCTAATATTTTAGCCCATTGAACTTTTGATAATATAAGGAATTTTTGAGGAAATGTGACATCCAACACTTGTCAAACAATGATCGGTCATTGTTAATTCTGTAAGTTCAATGAGGAAAGTCATTGACCGGTGGCATGATTGTATTTGCTCTAAAGCTTATTTGGAGGGATTTCAGATTAAATTAAAAAAAATCATATTCGCAAACCATATAGATACAACCACAGAATAAGTCTTACTTAAGAATAAGGTCGCTATAGCAATTACGTTGGAATTTTAAGCATATTCTCCAATGTCAATGGGCCAAATTAACGTTCACCAAAAGCAACGGGCCGCATCGATCCGGCCCCTCGGTGAGGCAAGATGAGCAACGCAATTCGTGCTTTACGCCATGTTAGTTTTGGCAAACCTCAAACATCATCGAAAGCAGCATAGTTCAAATCTATCAAAATAATCACAATCGGTAACAATATCTCAAACATGATATACTAAGGATAATACAACCCTGTATGATGTCCAATTGTGTAATCAGTTGTGAATGCAAAGAGCCATATTAATCCGAGACACGCAAGCTATATAGCCAAGACTAGTTAGATCCAAGGAAGGTAGCCAGAACCTGGAGATCTTGCAATCGGAATCGTTTATCTTGCTTGCAAAGACCGCGAGGAAAAATATGTCGGCATCGTGCTTAACTAGAATCTCCCTTCAGATTGGTAGACAAAATCCTATACTTGGTTTGCGGCACTCATGGGCCATTTCAAAAGGAATATCTTTTGTAAAGAAATTACTTTTCGCTATCCCCCACTATGTCTAAGTTGTGAGCAATACAAAATGGTATACTTTGCGAGGCAAGCGAAAAGGAAAATAGTATGTAATATTTTCGACATATAAATCAAAATACTCGATCTGGGCATTGTGGCACACATCCTGAACATATGGCATCATAATTTCCAATATTTCAACAAAGCACATATTCAATTTTCATCTCGCGGAAAATCGGAAGATTTGTTAAAACAGGAGAGATTAGGATGACATCTATTTTTATTTTTTTTTAACCTTTCCAAATTTAAGGTGCCGTCAGTTGAATTTCCACCATTGTTTACGAAAATAATTATATACTGTCGAATACATTCATATTTTTATGCATGTGTCTTAATTATTGGCGCTGAGTTACAGCTATCAATCTCAACATTCAAAATGACAGTTAGAATATATAAGAGATAATTCATATTTTTATAACAAAGTCGGTCTACGCCCCGACGTGTTTAATCATGCCCCATAGAAATTCTGTGCGGCTCTTGAGGAGACAATACATGCAAAGGCAGCATTGAGTGATCCTGTAATAATTCTATTCTTTGTATTGCTTACTTTTGAAATAGTCGACAGCTGTTTGAATGAATTTGTTACGCTCAGTTGGAAAACCCAATCTCTCGTACCCTCATGGTAGACTCTCCAGTGCGAGAAATGTGTTTACGATGTATACACGTACGTAGGCCTATATGCATGCAAATATGCATTGCAAAGGTCACTGCGCAAGATATATCGTATGGCAGTTTGTTGCTAGATCGCTGTTCCAAAGATGATACATGTGTCCAAAACCCTAGCTGTATCGCCCTACGCAGCCATGATTTCAGTCGCCTGTAGCGGTTTGCTCCAATCCAACTGTAAAAGGTCATGAAATATCCCCATATTTGTGCGGCAGGGTGGCGCGATGTCCGTGAGGTTCCTATTGAAATAGATAGACAGATCGTACGTGCCATACACAGGAACTCGAGTTGCACTCATGGACATGTAACAAGGAGACACACTATGCCATATTATAGCCTGCGTCTTACGATAAACAGTAGAGAGAAACAGAATAAAAGGTATTAGGTGTCATCTCGATTATAATAAATGGCAATGACGCGGTATTTTTACTATTGATGAATGAGGACGTAGATAGGAGGTATTTGGAAGGAGGGCGGTGTAAGGGAGATTTGAAAGATGAGAGTGTCAAAATTGGGGTTAAGATGTTCAGTCTATATCATCAAATAATTACCACCACACAAGTTTTTACTTGTCCAACGGGTAACTACTGTTGTATGATGTACGGTCATTCGCACAGGTCACACCAGGAGTATACACAATGTACAATTGTGAAATATTAAGAGTAGTACTAATCATAAGCTGAGAGATGGGTATGGACGTATCATAGAGTGTAGATGACGAGTAAGGCTTAATCAGGAAATGCTAAGCATAGACCATTCATTCAGAGAGGTTGAGTGTATGACAGAATCAACTTGGAAGCATACAAAATAAGTAAATTATATATGTATAGTAGACTTTATTGAATGCTATGCTGGTATCACTTAAAATGAGAGAGAAGGAACGAGTCCAAGTAATCTGAGAACGAGTTTTTGTTTTTGGACCGGCGCCTCTACGTTTACTGTTTGGGGGCGGATAAACCGACCAGCCCCGTCGGCGAAGCGACGGGAACCTGACGAACCAGTAGACAATTTTGGCGAATTTTTGAAAAATATCTATACATGACCACAAATTTCGTGGTCAAAAATACCTTATTTGAATTCATACTCACATTGAAATCAATCTTTGAAGTTTTTCCTCGAATTGGTGACATCTGCGAATGTTTCACATGAAGTAATCAACTTGTAATGTAGAAAAATCACAGGAAATTGAGTCCATCACGTATATCTCTCCGTGCGTGCGTTGTCTTCGCCATACCTCTCGACAGTAAATGACTAAGAAAATGGCAGCGAGTAACACTATGAAAGAGACAGCAA
>CALNVZ010003426.1:32651906-32682200 GCA_940671915.1 Paracentrotus lividus
ACTGCTATTTCTGAGAGATTCAAGTCATTTTCAGCATGTCAATCGTATAAACGAAGGAAAATCTACTCAGTAACATGTAATTTGGCCATTATTAGCAAATATAGGGTATTTTCTCCGTGTGTCTACTTTACTTTAGTTTAAGCGGCTAGCCAAGGGGCGCGGCGGGCGATTTGTATACTACCGGTAACCTACTTAATACTTGTGCATCGGCCACAATTTCGCCTCCAAATTCTTCTTCTGTATCTAATGTTGCTTCTAGGTCCAAGCCTTCACCTTCTCCGAAAGATTGTCCAACATTATCGAGAGGCTTTGCTGCCTCTAATTCACCAGAAGGATTATCTCCATCTCCATTCTTATGTTCAGAAATACTGACATCAGTAAATGACTTGTCATCCGTAGGTCCACTGGAATCCGCCATGTTTACGTTTTGCTTCGACATTAAACGACTTATATTGTAAAGATGATCCACTCACATCTCGTTAGCGAGTAGTGAGTGTATTATCTTAAAAATATAAGCCGTTGAGAGAGAAGTTCGAGAGAGAGCATGGACTTCCTACTTTTGATTGAGCCTATATTTTTAAATCCAATTTCTTAAATATCTGTCTTCTAAATAAATATAAAACCTCTCCAACTCACCGTAATGATTTCAACTTGCCCCTGTTAAAAATTGTATGTACTATAGTCTATACTATTTATAGATACTATCTATATTTCTTTTCATCCGAGTGCAAATCTCTTTTCCCTCTAACTCAGTTTCTTAACTCCTCGATTAAGATTGTGAAAACAAAGCATTTATTGTTTTATTTTGAAATAACATTATATAGGTCTAGTTCTGCTATACTATTGGTAACGGAACACTATAGCTAGGCCTAAAGTAGAGAAAGCACTGATAAGAGAAAGAGAAAAAAATAATTAGTTATACTTAAAAAAGCTATAAAGCTAGAAAGAAAGTTTTAAGTTTATCAAGAAAGTGATAGAGACTAGACATGCTAGAGAAGAAAAATATCAAACAAATGCATAAGAATTTTGGTATATAATTTAGATCGAGAAAAAAGGTTAATTTATTTGTGTATGATTGCAAGAAACATAAGAAATGATGGAAGACGAGAATGAGACGAAGAAATACACACGAAATGATAAAAGATAAAAGTGAAGCTCAAACAAAGAATTACCCCCACCAAAAAAAAATAAAAAAAAATAAATAAAAAAAAAATAAAATGTCTTCTCTCTCATTTCATTCATAAAAAAAAAATTCCGTAACATGATTGAAAATGCAAATGTGGATGCGTTTTTAATCAGTGGTCACTCAACCGTGGAATTTGACTCGAAACTAATTTCTTTATTTTAGTGCACACTCTCTTTACATGCTTCTCAGTTACTACAGGTATGATGTTAAAAATCTGAAATTTTGTACCAAAATCATTTACTTAAAGTTAGTTATAAAAATAGCGGATATTGCAGCTTATGAACTTTTTAAAGCAGATCAGAAGAAGAAGAAGAAGAAGAAGAAGAAGAAATAACGTTCTTCATTATATTTGCTCAGATGGTAGCGGGTAAAACTATACACATGCATGTATAATTATTATATTTTCAACACCTCCTGGTAAAAAAAAAAATTACGATCCGAAATTTGATCTAGGGTGATCTAACTTCTTGTGCCTTGTTTAGGAGGAATTCCACGCCAAAGTGGACATGGTTCTGTCCATTTTTAGATGCAAATTAGGTTCTGAAATTAACATAACCATGATAACAATGTAACCAATCATTTACATGATTTAAGTTTGAACATTCTCTGAATCACTTTTTTTTTTGTTTGCTCTTAATGATAACTGATCAAACAGAAATTTGCACATACACTGTTGCTCCTAAAGGTTGGATATTTCATGTGCGATATTTTATGTGCGCCAGCCACATTGCTCCGGCTTTAATTCTAAAATTTGTTAGTCCCTGTTTTCACTTTTCGGTACCCTGGCTACTTTATGTGGGACGTAACTTCCCCTAGCCATTCCCGGGTATTGAAAAATAAAAAAGTTTGCAATTCCCACAATACCCATTTTTGCCATTTTTGGAGCCCCTTTTTTGTTTACCCGGCTGACCAAGGCCCCCTCAGTCCTAGCCCCACGAAACGCGTCTGAGGTATAGGGTTGTTATTGTTCTTAATTTTAAAGGCCCGGTCCCACTTGCGGGAGGATTAATTGCGCATGAGTTGCGTATACAAATTTCTTTCTTCCGCAACAAAAAACAAAAACAAAACAAACAATCCGCAATTCATACGCAAATCATCCTAAAAAGCCAGTGGGACCGCGCCTTAAATCTGAGTTTATGGTCCCAGACTTACGTTTTTTGTCTAGGGGAATTAGGATCAAAGTTAATTTTGATTCGGGTTAAAAATTGATTTAATTCATTTTTACAACATGGACATTTCTATCTTCTCAAAAATGTATTGTAGAATCTCAGCCAAACATAAATCAAAATGAAATATAGACTATAGTTACCATTTACAACCTTATCATTAATAGTGTGAGATCCTATGTAGCTTCGTTTGCAAGTCAGGTTAATGTTTGGCAACATATAAAAATATGTTCTACTTGATCACACGATTCAGAAAATATATGTCGCCAATTTCTTAATTGACCGTTTGTGACCTAAAATGAAGATCAAAGGTCAGGCTTCATTAACATAAACATAATTTTGTTCAAATTGTGTCAAATTTGGTATCAAATTGTAGGTAATCTTATAACTAGCAATAAGTCTACTATCATTTTTTACCCAACAAGCCCATATCAATTCTACTCTATGTAAAATGTAAAGTTAACGTATACCAATGTGTGGCATTAAATCGTAATTAAACAAGGCGCGTCCATTATTAAAGGCAGGCAGACGCAACAAGTGACGTGGAATACGGCGAGAAGCGCAGAAATCTATACAGCTGGCTGCAAAACAAAACTCGCGTAAGAAAGACTTGCCCGCATTCGAATGTTATCGGCCCGCCGGTGATAGGAACAAATACTCGCGTGGAGGTGAAAGAAATTTTATGAACTTTTCTCATGGTTTTAATTAGAGAGCTTTCAACCAGTATGAGGAAAAAGACCATTTTGGCAAAGGCCTATAACATATGTGCTGAAGTTGTATATCAGGAACCTGTATTTTACATAGATTGATGCTCCAAACCAAGAGATCTCGCCAACGAGCCGTTCGCATTATTCTATGCGATATGCATGTGATTGCGTAAACATTGGACCAAATCGAGAAAAAAATCTCTTATAATAGTCAAAAGTGACAGGACTTTTTTTTAACCAATTGAAATAAATATATAACGATAATGGAAAGCTGAGAATTCAACTTTAAAAACCGTCGAGATATTAAAGTGTAAATATAATAGCGCCATGAGGAGAAGACTTTGAAGCCATGAGCTGTTCTGGCTCAAAATTGGCCATATTGTACAGGAATATATTCTGACCAGGCTTTCGAATTGTTCAAGTGACAGGACTTTTTTTCCCTTGCAATAATTATCCCTATTCTGAAAAAATTCAGACTGTGAACGTACTCAATCAAATTCTGATCATTTCTTAAAGGGTATAGTGCTTCCGCCACAATAAAGAGAAATAAAGTGAAAAACTTCCAAGAAAACGAGAAAAGAAGTAAATGGGAGCGTTCGCTTTGAGTAGAATGGTAGCGCCCTCTATCTCTTAAGTTTACAACTAGAATTGATATGAGTTTTGAGCAATATGCAAATTAGTTACTCTTATGCATAATTGAATTCAAATAGAGCCAAGCTTGACTACGATTGAAAAACATATCCATAGACAACATTAATAACAACTAATCAAGAATAGAACATAATACTAGCCTAATATTCGTGCCACATTCTGGTGACCCTTATGACCTTAAAATTAGGTCAAAGGTCAATTTATATGATGATTACAACCTGGAAATGGCATTAATTTAGAAAAAAAACGAATTTTCTCTGAACTTTGACCTTATTTCTAGGTCAGTTATCTTAACTAAAAATATGAAGACCTCTATTTTTCGGTTGATGACATGAAGGTAAACATATTCATGTAAGTTGCCAACAAAGTTAAACTTATACGGCAAATAGGTCAAAGGTCAAAGTTAAAAAAAGACCTCAGTTTTGGTCTTATTGGGCCGCATTGCTTTAAATATTTTATTGAACACGGTTAATGTGTTCTACTTTATTCCATGAACCAGGAAATGTTCGTTTTCATTGGCCTTTGACCTTTAAATAAGGTGAAAAGTCCAAACAATACATAATTTCTACTATTTCAAGTTTTTTTTAGTGTCATGTTATTCTAACTTTGACCTTAACTTGAGGTCATATGTGTCAATGAAAAAGAATAGCAACCTTGATATTCTGATTTATGGGATCAAGGGATCATGTAGAACTGTTGTTATCAAAATTATAAGGCCAAACAGGACTATGGTCAAGGCAGAAAACTTTGGCCCCCTTCGTACCGTCCTTAAACTTTCTATGTGTCTTGACCTTTGTTTTATTGGCCATTTTATAGCTTAATAATTTTGATAATAAAAGTCATTCTTGTTCTACTTTATCCAGTAAAGAATATCAAATTTGCTATTCTCTTTCATTGGCACATATCACATCAAGTTAAGGCCAAAGTTCAAATAATTCAATTATGCATAAATAGACTAATTTGCATATTGCTCAAAACTGGCTTGTTGGGTGAAAAATGATAATAGACTTAATTGCTAGCTATAAGATTACCTACAATTTGATACCAAATTTGACACGATTTGAACAAAATTATGTTTATGTTAATGAAGCCTGACCTTTGACCTTCATTTTGGGTCACAAAAGGTCGATGAAAAAATTGGCGACATACATTTTCTGAATTGTGGGATCAAGTAGAACATAAATAGATGTTGCCAAACATTAACATGACTTGCAATCGAAACCTATATTTTCCCCATTGGATGCCACACTGAAACAAGATTTTAGGGAAAATGACAATAATCAAGGGTTCATAGTTGTTTTTTGTTTCCCTTGTTTTGACCATAAAGGTTGGAAAGAATATTTCCATTTCACTTTTTCCTTCAACCCCTCCCCTAGACAAGAGACCAACGCCTGTAATCTTAAACCTTGATTTATCATACAGCACAATAACAACTCTACATTTCAGACGTTTTTCGAGGGGGTATGATTGAGGGGGCCTTGGTCAGCCGGGTAAACAAAAAGGGGCCCCAAAAAATGAGATAAAAATGGCAAAAATGGGCGTTGTGGGGGTTGATAAACTTTTTTAAATTTTCATTCGCCGGGAAAAGTTGGGGGAGCGTCCAGGATATAGCCAGTGTCAAAAAAGATGAAAGTAGGGACAAACAATTTCAAGAAATCTAAGCCGGAGCAGAAAGATGTTGCTGGAGCACACAAAAACAGTGTATATGACTTTGTGCTTTAAATGCTTCTTATTCTTATATTTATTCACTTTTCTCATATTTTTTAAACATTTTGGTTTAAAGTATTCTCATGGACTACTCTATCAAACTTTGGTCTTTATAATGCATTCCCCCACACAAAATACACATTGTAAATGGAAAATGTCCCATAAGAAATGGGACATGTGTTTCCTACCACACTGTCGTTCAGTGTGGTAGTGACACATTCTATACCACAGTGTGTCACCATATGGAAATATAGATGTATTGCGTGGTAAGAACACATATCCCACACACACACACACACACACACACACACACACACCCTCACACACACACACACACACACACATACCACAGAATAGTTTCACACGTCAGTACAAAATAGAAATACTACACATCAGCTACCACAGGATCGGTACCACACAATCTTTCCCATCGGATCGACCCATGTTATCCACACACTATACAAGTCATGTATATATTTCTCTTATCAATTGTAACTTTATTTTGATATATATGATTAGGCTATCACATTCGATTAATTTAATCATGTTTTGAAAAATCTAGCTATCAATTTCAATTCTTAAGAAATTTTTATAATTTTAATTTTCGTGGATTAAGCTCCTTTTGGAATAAAACCTCGGGAAAAATTTTGTTCATTTTAAAGCCTATGAAAAATGAAATTCAACACGAAACACATTAATATTGCTACCAGAGTATACTTTGCATCTTTTCTGATGTTTAAAATTAGAGAATTTTTTTTTTTTTCAGGAATTCATATCTTTTCTAAAGACCGGGATTTTCAATTTTTTATTCCAGAAGGAGCTAAATCCAAAAATATTAATGAAAATATGAAAACTATGCTAATTATATATAAATGTTGCAATTATGATGGAGAATGGTAGTCACAACATGTGCTACAAGTTCTGACTGTATATTATTAGGTAAAGGGGTTGAATAAACAAATGAAAGTAGTGGATCAAGCGTCTTTTGGAATAAAACCGTTTTGGATTTAGCTCCTTAAAAAACATATATTTGTAAACAATTTTTTTTCAATCTCCAAAAAATTTTTAAAATCCGATTATGCTGCATTTGATCTCCATCCTTAAGATGCACTTATTTATCCCATAAAATCCATTTTGGTCAAAAGTCGGTTTAGCGCTTTTTGGAAATAAATCAATCAAGCTCTTCATTTGCACAAAAAGAAATAATTTCTTTTAATTTGTAATTTTACAACTCTGATGACAGCATTTTGCTGTAAAAATACAGATATATATATTTTTAATAGTGTACAATTATTTTGGGGTATTTCAGATTTTGGTTGCTGCATTGGCAACGCGTTTGCGAGTGAGAGAATGAAGTGAAATCTGGGTTTTAACTAATAATCGCGTTTTGTAATCTGGTGATCGGAGTGTATGCTGGGTTGTATAGTCTGAAAGAAAATGAGTGAAATAGTCTGGTGTCTGATTTGTAATAAATTTGTGAGCATCGTGAGCATAATTTTTTTGAGCATCTGTAGGCGTTTAATATCTTTGACGGACAAAACATAGCATTGCAATAATCAAGTCAAGAAATAAGGCTTGTACAACACGATGGGATGTCCCATAATAATTTAACCGTTTAATTCGCCAAATATTTCTACTGAAGTGATAGTTACATGAACCACATTACTAATATTATGACCAATTAAAGAAAAAGAAATTTTTAAATTAATACCAAAATTAACAACACTACCATGAAAGGCGAATGCCATCATTACCTACTTTAAGTTTTAATAAGTTCGATGGGGTTAATGGAGTACGTGTGAATGCGATCAAATCCTTTTCTGGCAATTGAGATGAAGAATATTAGAGGTCATCGATTTTCTTATCTCAGAAATACAAGCAGCAATGTGACATAAAACATTGTTCTAATCAAGCGCGGCGATTTCATGTCACGACTGGGGGGGGGGGGGGGGCGGAAACACCGGAAAGTGAAAAAATAATACACTAAAAATTCGCATACTTCGCACATTATGCAGAAACTAATGAAAATCTTTGCGAGCGCGAAGCGCGAGCCGAAAATTTAGCATTGTATTTGACATATATTTTACCTCAATATTATAGCTTCAAAAGCTAATCACTACATAAAAATATGTTAAGCTCTAAAAATCGAGGGGGGGGGGACGACCCCCCCAGAAAAATTCGAGGGGGGGGGGACACGTCCCCCCGCCCCCCGGGATCGCCGCCAATGGCAAGCGCGGCGATTTCATGTCACGACTGGGGGGGGGGGAGGACGGAAACACCGGAAAGTGAAAAAATAATACACTAAAAATTCGCATACTTCGCACATTATGCAGAAACTAATGAAAATCTTTCCGAAAAATTTGCCTTATAATAAAATTTAGCATTGTATTTGACATACATTTTACCTCAATATTAGCTTCAAAAGCTAATCACTACATAAAAACTTGTTAAGCTCTAAAAATCGAGGGGGGGGGGGACGATCCCCGCAGAAAATATCAAGGGGGGGGGGCACGTCCCCCCCCCCGGGATCGCCGCCAATGGTTCTAATCAATATACATATATTATTCAAACGTGCAAACAATTGGAAATCAACACCATATATCATATAATAAAATGATGTCATGACGCTTAATTATGATTAAAATCGGTGTGAAATAACTTTTTTTTTAAAATGGCCAAAGCGCTGACCCCTGAGGTACACCAAATTGTAGTGGCCGAGATTCAGACACGTTACCATCAATAATAATTAACAGATAAAGGTCATATCCACTTTTGCACAATATCAGCTATCCAAAATCTAAATGTTATTCTATTACGTATTGTGACTATAAAAACCTCATGGACCTATCTTGATGTTAATAATAATAATCATTGATATATATATAAACACATATTATAGCGCATTTTGGCATAAACATTTCAATAAATGACAGAAGTTGTAAAATACAAAATAACAGAATGACTTATGTATATTTCAACATTACAGTACTACTAGCAATCATTTAATTACAATATTGCAATACGAAGGCTACAATGAAATAAAGTGCACTTTATTATTATGTATACGCAATATAACAGAAAGGAATGACTTGTTATTTGTAAGCAAAATACAATAATATGACATATTTTACTCTACAAAGACAAATGTGAGGGGGGGGGGGGGGGGTGAAGGTTGTTACATTTGTGGGGGGCCTTCGGCCATCCGTAAGGTCATATATCAGTCGTAGGGGTAGGTTCAAGAGGTTTTTATTATTATTTTTTTGTGTGTGTGCTCAAATTGACATCCTTAAGGTCAATTTGGCGCCCCCTTAAGGTCATTTCGGCGCCCCTTTAGGTGCTTACCCGGGAGCCCCCAGAATAAGCGGCTGTAATTTATAGCGGAGCAATAATGTCGGCGGAGCATTAATGTCATGGACTCTTTGTACAATACATAAATATTACATACAATCAGAATAATATATTATGTAGGCCTACATAATAAACATATTAATATACAAATACATTTTCCTCTCTCACATGCCTAGGACGACCTGTCGAGGCTTATAATTATGCATGGGATTTGGAGCATGTATATTATATGGAGAGCTAAGAACTTCCGAATGCAAACCAAAGTGAGTGTCTACGAAGCAACCATCATATCAATCCTCCTATATACCAGTGAAACCTGGAAAAATGACAGCAAGAGAGACAGGCAAAAGCTTGATGCTCTCCGTCACAGATGGTCACGAAGAATTTGAAATATCTCATGGAGGGACCACATTAAAAATGAAGATGTGAGGAATCAAACGAACCAAAAGATGCTCATCCAAATAATTACTAAACGAAGGCTGACATGGTTGGGTCACGTCCAAAGGTTGCCAGAAAACAGATCAAACTGTCAAGGTGGCCCTCATAGAAACTAAAGGAAGGAAAAAGGAGGATAGGGAGAGCACCTATAACATGGTGGAGAACAATCAATAGGGACCTTACAGAACAAGACACCACCTGGGACAAAGCAGTCCTTGTCTTCCAGGACACTAGTGGCGGACCCTTGCGGATCAATGTCCACATAATTATGGATGGAACTATATAAGGTCTTTTTGTTGTTTTGTTTTACTGGGTCATCCCGGTGAGGAAAATGTTCGGTATTTACGTTAGGGTGCACTAAATAATGTCCTAACTCTTGATTCATTAAATTTAGGGGAAATGCGTTATATTAATACGGTGGGGTGTTAAAAAAATGCCAGAAGACATTCCTCAATGAGCAGATGAGAAGCTGTCTAAAAATTCACGAAAACTTAAAAAAAAAAAAAAAAAAAAAATTTAACTTGAGATATAAAACCGCTGATTATTTATGTACCAAAGTGAGAATGTATTGGAATTTAAATGACTATAGTGGCCTGTTTCGATACTCACCTAAATGCATATTATTTACTTCATTATCTCAAAGGTGGGCGGATCTCAATGATCTCTAATCTGCCTGGTAACGGGTAATATAACCGACAGAGCGTATTGTAACCATTGAATTGTAGCCTACACTTGAAGTACAAGTCACTTAAAATGAATATGAATATTCAGTGAGTCTTGCATCAATGGACTTGTATCGCTCAGGATGTTTCCTGTGATATTTTCAGGTCATCTGAATAGGTGTTTTTACTTTTCCCGACTTCTTTTAAATTAACACCGCCGGTTTTGTTTTTGTTTTTCTTCTTCCTATCATCGATGTACATGATGAAGGTATAAAGGAATGGGTTAATGGATGAGTTGATAGGAACGATAAGGATCACTGTCCACGCATAGAGAGAAGGGTCAAGGGTCACTGCACCAGTTTGGGAGAGGATACCCATAATGATCACCGGCATCCAGCAAGCGAGATCAGTGGAAACAATCAGAGCCATACGAACTGCTAGTTTTTTCTCTTTGCTTTGGTTACAGGACGCATTGTTACGGACTCGGGCTGAAGACCGACTGGTCTTGATGAAAATCATAATGTAACAAACCAAGATAAAAGCAAATGACACCAGATTCACACCTATGAACACAGCAATGGAGAACAACCACGTTGGTTTGGAGCTGCTATTCGTGATCACGTAGTTGACCTGATATTCAAAGAAATACAATCCACTGATGTCCAACCTTCCCGTGCTTTCCGTTTCGACATGAAGGGGAAGGCCAAGACAAACATCAGACAACCCGTAGACATCTGGTCTGTAAGACGTGATGATAACCAAACCCATGCTGAGCAGTATTGTAAAGATCCAAACCGTGCCCACAAGGATCTTAGATGCACGTGATCCAATTCTGAATCTTCCGAAGGGAAACATGATACAAATGAACCTGTCGATGGTGATAAGGGTAAGAGTAAAAACGGATGCCTCACTTGACAGAAAACCCACAAAACCAGCAAAGCGACACACGGAAGAGCTTCTCCATTGCGGAGCACTCAGATAAAAGTCGTCACCATAATGAACATCAGCCGAAGTGATGATAATCATGTACAATCCCATCAGAATATCTGCCATCGCTAAGCTTCCAATCATGATGTTCTGAACCTTGGAACTTTGCATGTTCTTATCATGTGTCCGTACACAGAGGACGATCCCGTTACCAACCAATGCGGACAGACCCATTACCCACCCTGCGATCCTCAGTGCCCAGCTTGGGAACAACCTGCTACATGTATCCAAAGGTCCACTCACCGAGGTCTTGGCGCATGTGAAGTTGACGTTATTGTCGAGGAGACAACACAGCCGATTGTCAGATGTCGCCCTATATTTTTAAGGAGACGGAACAAACGATTATGAAAGAATCTTTGTATTTTAGACGGCTTCTGTAAGTATTTCTCGAAAAAAAGAATAAGAGAGAAAAAAAAAAAGGTTCGATGAAAAACATTTTGTATAGTGACGCTTGTGTTAGAGAACACATGTTCAAAAATGTATTGAATTCATTGATTTTTTTTCTCTTTTTCTTAAATAAGTCTCCTCGTTTTCTTTTATTTTTGAACAAACAATTTGTCTAAAGTATCCTTGATTCTAATAATAATAATAATACTGATAACGACGATAATAATAATAATATTATAATACATAAAATAACAGAAAGACATGGGTGAATATTAACTCACAATTTCTCTACTGACGAAAGTCCTGAGAATACATCACTGTCAATAGCTTTTAAGTCCAAATCGAGAAGGAACCTACACAGAATAAAACAATTTATAGTTCATTATTTCATAGTCAAACCTACACTCTAGAAATCGAAGTGTAGAAATAACTACTTTGGTCATAACTCACTCCATCATTCCGACCCTAGTAGAGCGAGCCCTTCCCCCTCCACTGATGTTATTTCGATCAAAAATTTCGTTGTTTTTACAAAATGTTGAACAAAAACCAATGCCTCCCCCAACGAAAGAACTTTTGATTCGTCGTTTAAACTAAAAAAAACATACTGGATGGCAAGGCCGAACATTATTTTACGCCCACATCTCCGACCCCCTTCCCATCATTACTGAGAGCAATTTTGACCTTAAAAATAGAAATGGAGGTCTACTATTAAACAAAAGGGGAAGAAAAATCAACAATTCCATTTCATGGCACGTATGAGTAATGTTTTAGTGTGATGTGCCAGTACCATTGCGTTTGTGATGTAATTTTGCGTTAGTGTTGAGCATGTTTAAAGTTGTGTGATGACGAGGCATCCCTGAGACAGAGAAAATTTGAACCGAAGGAACATCTAGTGAGATATAATTAAAGATAATAGTTTGATATACAGTTGTGCTCATAAGTATTCATACCCCTGTCATTTTTACGGTTTTTGAGTCGTGTTGTTAACTGGATGTTTTTTTGTCAAACTGTATGGTGATTAGTATGATACTAACAACTGAAAAACTACGAAAATTTGAAATTTTGACAAATTTTGTATTTCAGGTTTTTTTTTTCTTGACAGATTTATGGAAAACATCATGTTCATGAGTATTCATACCCTAAAGGTTTATTGTTTAATAACCACGATTGTTAAGGTTTTTTTTCTCGAAATAACCACCTGAAGTAATTCTTGCAAGTGTCCAGAGCCTTTCTTCAGGTCTTCTGTGGGGTTTGTCCCAGTATTCCTATGTAGAACCTCCAGGCTTCGAGCCATCATGTGTGTCTGCAGCTCCACAGACACATTTCTCTAAGCTTTTTTTTTCTTCAGGAGTTTGGATTTTTCACTAGATCTGGAGAGGAAAATTTCAAGACCTGACAAGAATCCCACTGGAAATGTGTCGGGAATTTGAAGACTCACTTGATGGATCAAAGACATTGCAACCTGAGTCAGCTTGGAGGTCCTAAAGAGGACTCACTGGACAAACCCAACAGAAGACCTGACGAAAGGCTGTGGACACCTGCAAGAATTATTTCAGGGGGCCATTTCTAGAAAATCGTGATTAATAAGTAATAAATTGGACCAAGTACCCCCAGGGTATGAATACTTATGAACATGATATTTTCCATAAATCTGTCAATAAAATACCCATGCAATACAAAGTTTGTAAAATTTTTAATTTAAACTTGAAAATGACAGGGGTATGAACACTTGTGAACACAACTGTAAGCCTATAATACACTTGGTACTCACAGAAAACGAAGTGATCTCAGGGAAGCAAAGGTAAATGCGTCTATGTAGCTTAATTTGTTGTTATTCAGGTCTCTATTAAGAAACATGAACAAAAGGTATTATCTACCATACATATCAGACGTCGTCAAAGGCATAGATGGGGCTGCATATCTAGAGCGGGGGAAGGGATGGGCTTCAGCCCCTGCCCCACTTACCAAGCAAAAACGCGGAAATTACCATCTAGGCCTATACTTGCGATTTTTAGCCTATTCAGTCCGCCTCACTTTTGACTCGGCACCGTCACTTTCAAAAACGCTCCACGACCCCTGTCATAGGTAGCAGAGAGCAATCAATATTGCCCACTTATCTTTAAGTCTATCATGCATTCTTTAAGGTAAGTTAAGCAGTATTATACTTCCTTGTATCCTGAAAATTCTGTTTCTCTTTATTTGTAAATGTTATAAATATTATATTCTTGGTCACGTTCATCAAAATTCTCGGGATATATTTTTCTGTGAGAGATTGCATTACACAGCTAGTCATTAATATTGTATCTTTAGGAGTCTTTTACTGCTTTACAGAATTATGCTTTAAAACAGCAAATGAACACGGTATAATATTGTATAGCAGTTTTGCTGTGCATGAACTAAGAGCATCTCCGGGACAAAACAAAATTTTGAAATTTGTCTTTCGTACCCCGGATAAGTTGCTTCAACATTAAAATGGTATTTGTATATTAGTAATATTAGTAATATTACTAATAAAAAAAAAATAGCCTGATTGACAGATCAAATGGTATTTGTATATTAGTAATATTACTTAAATAGTTTGTAATTGACTTATATTTCATGTCTACTGTCGATAGGAATGGATAGCAAACAATCAACTTACAAGTACTCAAGTGATACGAGACCTGACAACACACCCTCTTGCAGGTATTGGAGGGAATTAGATGACAAATTCCTGGAAAAAAACAAGGAAAGAGATTATAGGGCGTAAGTTCACGTTATTTCTTATTTACATTTATTTCTACAGTCTATTGCTTTATTATTTTGTCTCCCCCTTTTTTAATGGAATGGGGGGGGGGGATGGAATAAAAAAAAAAATAACCTGATTGACAGATCAAATATATCCTAAAATTACACTGACCAAATACATGAAATACGGAAAGGCGTAATCTAGATAAATCGTAGACAATGTATGGTATCTTACCAAAAGATAAAGCCGCGGCCCCCTGCGTGAACTCCGCACAGCGGGATTATAGGCAGGATATACCGTTCCCCTATTATTCTTCCATTGATTTAATTAGAGGGGATTAGTACATCCGGTATAAAGCGTCGCTGTGCGGTGTTTACGCAGAAGGCCGCGGCTATATCTTTTGGTAAGACACCTAATACTTATTCTCCTTAATTAATTCCTCCTATTTTCAATTATTAGGTTGAGTTATAAACGTTTAATAAATGTTCGATAATAAGAAATGTAAATAAGTTACAGATTTTATTTATTTATTACTATTCCCTCCCCGTTTTTTAAAGAACAAGTTATTTACTTCAATGTGTCGGTTGACTTTACAAGAATCAACTAAACTTACAAGATTCGGAGATTCTCAAGTGCAGAAAACGCACCTGGACTAATGAAGCTAATGTCATTGTGTTCCATATACCTTAAAAGCAAAGTAAAATTGAGTTGTATGTGTTATGGTGTATATTGATCGTAAGATTTAAACAGGTACAAATGAAAACAAAAAAGAAAGATGAAGAATGTTGTGGAAGAGGTACTTAAGCCACAAAATGTTTCAGATTCAAACTTGATACGTGGATTGTTTCTGCAAAAATATAACGTGTAAAATATAAGAAAATATATGCCTACACTGCAAAAACGCTGGTGTTAAATATGCAACACCATGCGGGTGTTAAATTTGTGGTGTTAGATTTCGGAATTAGAATGCTATCTCTCTAACACCACTTGGTGTTAAGACAAATTCTGAAAAAGCACTTTGTTGAAATTTTTGCAGGTAAAAGTCATATCATTTGATATATATCAATTATAAATATCATAAACACAAATATAGCAGCAAATTTAGCTTTAGTTTATGAAGTTAACTGAATATTTTTTAACACCAAAAGCTGGTGTTATTTAACACCAGCCCTGGTATCTATATCCGACCACACCGATTGGTGTTAAATTAACACCAACAAGAATAAAATCAACCACTCACTAGCGTAAATTCGCTCGCCCTATCTATTCATCAGGGGGATGACGCTTTGTATTTTTACGTAATTTCCCCAGATGAATAGCATTCTATACGGATTACGCCAGTGAAATCAACACCCACTGGTATCAAATTCGAAATTAACACTATGAAAAGTGTCAAATTAACACCAGAATGTGGTGTTAAAATAACACCAAATAGTTTTATTAATGTATTTCTAACACCCAAACTGGTGTTAATATAACACCAGTTGGTGTGGTCGGATATAGATTCCGGGCCGGTGTTAGATTTAACACCCGTGGTGTTAAATTTAACACCCCAGTTTTTGCAGTGTATTCCATAATCAATAAACCAAATTGTGGAGTTGGGTGCTTTATCTTCCATACATACATACATACATACATACATATTGGCATTTATATAGCGCTCTTCCATTTACGAAGTGCCCAGAGCGCTTTACAATACATAAGTAAAAATTATTCTGATCTCCAAGTGCTTACAATTTATAGACAAAATAAGTAGGTTTTCAGTTTCTTCTTAAACAATGAGACAGAACGACATGAGCGAAGTTCAATGGGGAGACTATTCCATATAGTTGGACCAGAGGAAATGTAAAAATTCAATCTCCTTGCTTAGAAAAAGTGTTGGAAATGATAATATTACCAATGTAATGTAGCAGAATTTTGCTATGTAAAAAAAGATTATTTTTTTTTTACCTGGTACCTGTAGAAAAAAGTATATTAATTTTACAAGGATTTAAAAAAAAAAAAGTTAAAAAGCGTCTCGACGAAATACATAAATCTAATGCTGTGGTCACAACACGTCTTAGGCTAAAGTACACGTGCCTGAATCGCAAGCACATTGCACGTAGCTGTCGTGGGCCAATTTCTGCAATATTTACATTTCTGGAGGAAAGATATTGTAAAATGCCCCGGTAAAATCCTCCTCCATGCCGTACAGTCCTGCAACGTGCGTGTCTATAAAGAAAAGTACGTGCAATGCAGCATATTTCTACGAAATTCGTCGTAGAGAGTTGCACGTTGCGCGTACGTATGTTGTGACAACTACATTCGTCTGCCCAATAATAATATTCATTGCTAACTGCAATGAGAAGGAAGTTCATCAGCTGGCAATCAACAAGGAAAGAATGACTGTGCCTTTGTAGAAGCGAAGGTCCCATGAACATGCTCGAGCATGCTCAATACACCAGTTTACTAACATATTCAAATTTTATGCATACTTTTTAAACAAAGGTTGTTCTTGAAAACCTGAAAGCTTGCCAGAGGCTTGCCGACATAGCAACGACTAATGTATGCAAACTGGATTCCATGTATTGTAGTTGATTCTTTTATCATAGGTTGCTGGAATATATGTCGCCAGGAAAAAGTATGCATAAAATTTGAATATGTTAGTAAAATGGTCCATTAATCGTTAGCTCAATGCCGTATGACCCTTATTACAGGATTGTCCGGCATAGTTGCAGATGCTTGCGGATATGGAATTGCGTGGCTTTGCAATAGACCAGTTTATTCATTTCATTTCTTTTCATTTATTTATTTGTCCACAAGTGTAATTACATCTGGATAATTAATTTGTTCACATTTTACTTTTGACTCATGATTTGAATACAAAGAAATACAAGAAATAGAAAATATAATAGAAATAGTACAAACCTGGGGCCGCGCGAGCCGGGGGGGGGGTGGGGTGCAGCCCCCCCACTTTTTGCAGCCACGTGTACAAAAACGCAAAAATGACATACATTTTGTGATTTTTTAGCCAGTTCAGAAAGCGCCCACCCCTAAATTCGAAAGAAAGGAACCAACACTCAGAAGAACGGCAGCATCAAACAAAGGCGAAAAAAGCGCGTGCAGAAGCCCCCCCCCCACTTTCGACTCAGCCCCTCCACTTTCAAAGCTCCGGGCCCTGCAAACAAAATCGAAATTCCTGCACTTATAGAATTACAACATATCTTCCACCTGCGGTAACATCGCAAATCTGTATTCTGTAGAAACTGACCACCATCCCTCATCCCTTTCACTTCTGTTTGTCTGTGCCCCCTAAACCGCACATTCCGACACAACCAGTGACTGTTCTTCGTATTAATGCTTTGATATTACCGTTAATCTTTTAGTCATTTAAGTTTCGGGTAAATACACTTCCTTACATGAAATTATAATCAATAAAATATGAGGCGAAGAGATAATTACAATTATTTACCAATCATTATAAAAAAATTATTTTGGATGCTCATCTTATTTCTAACATTAAGCCTATGTTATATCGATGAACATTTATGTATAATAGATTAATATAATAACAAGTGGATTAGTAAATTACGCGATGCGTAATATATGTCCCGCCAATAATGTAAAATTCCCATTATATCACGATCAGGGCTATCACATAAGGCAAACAGAATCGAAATCAGGTAAAAAAATGGCGAAGAAGTAGCATTTTGTAGCAATTACAATATAGGTCAAAAATCAAGGTCAAAGGTCAAAGGGGTGAAAAGTCAAAATTCCGTGAAGAAGTTTTGTAGTCCTCACCTAGTGCTATTACATAAAGCAAACGGAATCAAAATCGGATGAAAAATGGCGAAGGAGTAGCATTTTTTAGCCATTAACAATATAGGTCAAAAATCAAGGTCAAAGGTCAAAGGGGTGAAAAGTCAAAATTCCGTGAAGAAGTTTTGTAGTCCTCACCTAGTGCTATCACATAAAGCAATCGGAATCGAAATCGGATGAAAAATGGTGAAGGAGTAGCATTTTGTAGCCAATTAACAATATAAGTAAAAGTCAAGGTCAAAGGTCAAAAGGGTGAAAAGTCAAAATTCCGTGAAGAAGTTTTTGTAGTCCTCACCTAGTGCTATCACATAAAGCAATCGGAATCGAAATCGGATGAAAAATGGTGAAGGAGTAGCATTTTGTAGCCAATTAACAATATAAGTAAAAGTCAGGTCAAAGGTCAAAGGGGTGAAAAGTCAAAATTCCACGAAGAAGTTTTGTAGTCCTCAACCTGGTGCTATCACATAATGCAAACGGAATCGAAATCGGATGAAAAAATGGCGAAGGAGTAGCATTTTTTAGCCAATTAACAATATAGGTCAAAAATCAAGGTCAAAGGTCAAAGGGGTCAAAAGTCAAAATTCCGTGAAGAAGTTTTGTTGTCCTCACCTAGTGCTATCACATAAAGCAAACAGAATCGAATCGGATGAAAAATGGCGAAGGAGTAGCATTTTGTAGCCAATTAACATTATAGGTCAAAAATCAGGGTCAAAGGTCAAAGGTCAAAATTCTGTGAAGAGTTTTGTAGCTATCACCTAGTGCTATCATATAAAGCAAACGGAATCGAAATCGGATGAAAAATGGCGAAGGAGTAGCAAATTGAAGATTTTGGTCACATACGGACGCACGGACGGACGGACGGACGGACGGATGGACGGACGGATGGACGGACGGACGGATGGACGGACGGACGGACACACATACGTACGGAGCCCCGTTTCATAGTCCCCTGCTCGAACTCGTTCGGCGGCGGGGACAATAATATTGTGCATGGGTACTCATCTTTAGTATACCTCATTTCAGCAAAACAACTTGAAAACATATTCAAATTTTAATGCATACTTTTTCCCATAGTAACAAGGTATTCAAACAACCTGTAATAAAAGAATGGCTACAATACATGGGATCCAATTTGCATATATTAGTGAACAGTTATATACGCGCACGAGAGGGGGTGGTTGGAACTATAGTACCCGAACTGAACGCGAAGAATGCGACTATTTTTCCTGAGGGGCGCAGCCCCGAAGGAAAATAGTCGCATTCGCGTCCAGTGAGGGACTATAGTTTCACCAAAACCTCTGAAGGCCGTATATAACTGGTTTATATCCGTCATCGGAAATAAAAGATTCTAGAATCTTACAGTTAGGATCTCTAAGAAGAAATATAACGTGTTAGAGGCCGATATCTACTCCAGATAGGGTCTAACGTTAGATCTAACCTAGACTCTAACTGTTAGGCCTGCCCTGCATCTATGAATGATCTAGAATCTAGACTAGATAATCTAGATCTAGATCCAACGTTAGATCTAACGTTAGAGGTCTATAGATCTAGGCCTAGATCTACCTAACTGTAGTGTTAGAACCTAAGTTAGATCTAGATCTACATTTTTGAATAATAATAAATGGGCGTTTACTCACTCGACTTTGGGTCTCTTCTTCTTGTAAAAGTTGGGGGCCTCTGCTTAAGTTCAATCTCATTCATTTAAGTTGTTCTGTATAACTAACGTTAGACTTCTAACTTTTGTTACAACACTGATCAAACGCTACAAACTAAAGTTAAGTTAAGCGTTGCTGTCGCCATTTACAAAACAATGTCAATGAACTCCCTGATGAATAGACGAGACGAAAAACCTCGGCTTGCTATCATCATCAGATCCTCCAAACGGCGAGTATTTGCCATCCTGTCTCACTACTTTACACATTACTTGTAAATTATCGCTAATCCATGTCACTGCTCTGCCATGATCCTAGGCTAAGGCACGCACTCTCCGCAAACTTGACAGAAATCCCGTCTATATAACGCGAGATCAAAATGTAAACAAAATTTGATGAGTCACGCGCGTCGACGTATAACGTACGCGCACCATCGTCAAAACAAACCTTACGTCACGCATAGAGGTGGATACCTTTATAACGTCACGGCATGCGAGCACAGCGACATGTTCGGGGCTTACGGAGCCGCCGAGGGCTGGGGGGGGGGGGGGTTTCAGCAACGTAAACGTGTACGAAAATGGGGTCTTTGATCTCAGCTAGCTTCGATCACTCGATAGGCCACTATCGTTTGATCGAGCCGTGGCTATTCGCAGGTACTATCCACGGCTAAGGGAATATTCCGCGGCTTGTGACGTCAGATGTCAGGATTAGTGGCATTTTTGCACAATTCATGACGTTGGCTGGAACTACCTTTGGTCACATGACGGGGTTTAGACCAATCACCTATTAAGATTCTTACCATGACGGATAATAATCGTTTCTATGTCGGGCAATCCTCTGGCAAGCTTCAGGTTGTCAAGAACAACCTTTGTTTAAAAAAATATGCATAAAATCTGAATATGGTTAGTGAACTGGTCTATTATAGCGGTTACTTTAAAGTGGGACGGACGAAAGAAGCATACGGACGGATAACCCGGAAAAAAATGTCTATCGTGGAGGAGGTATTTAAAAAATATATAAATATCTCACAAAAACCGCAGATTCTGCAAATCGTCGAATATTCCGATTCAATCGTTGAAGCTTTTATTGGATTTTAAGGTCCCTTGAAATAGACGAACAAAAAGAAACAAAGAAGGCAAATGTATAATTTTAAGTTGTCCTTCGGGGTTATTTTCCGGATGTAATTCATTGTATAAATTTACGGGATATTTTTCAGGAGGGGTGGCGGAAATTTTCCACGGTTAGTTTGTTTCAGGGGTAATTATCGGGGTATAGTATTATCCAATTATAAAATCTTGGCTTATTTTCCTGGATGTAAATATCAGGGGTAATTGTCATGAGAAGGGACGAATTTGAGGAATTCGCAGGAATAGATATTTCTATAGAGTGTATATCTTTTTGCTGGTCCAAAAGAAGACTTTTTTGTAAACCATACGGAAAATCATTGGAGACAGTCATTTTCACATGACATAGTTGTAAACCTTGGGATGTATATTGAACTTGAGTGAGATGTGAAAGTGAGATATCCTGAAATTCTAGTTCGATATCTCTTTGTGTTATGATATTTGGTAAAAATCAAGTGAGGATAGAATATACTCACAAATTGCGAAGGTTTTGCAAACCATTGAAGATGCCAGGCTTGAGATCTGTGGAGTTTGTTACCGGTTAGCTCTCTAAATTGAATGAAGTGGTATAGAAAGAAGACAAAATGAACATAGCATTCGTATTGTTCGATCGTTCGCTCATTATTTGAGGCCAGTACATTTTGGCAAATAGATGAAACAATCCTCACCATAATATTATGATTCAAAGTGTAAGGCATGTTAAACAAAAAGCTTCAAATTTTTTCAGTTCAAATCAAATTCATTCAATGAAGATTAATTACAAGAATTTGTGGCAGAACGAATTTGAAAGTAGGTATCACAAGTAGGAAAGAGGCACTTTTTCTGAAGAAAGTTTTAGGCTTTAGATCAATGGCATAATGGGCAAAATACTGGCATAGGAGGGGACTATACAGAAAATGTGCCTTATTGTTTTGATTTATGTTAAGAAACTTTATGGCTTTTGAATTCAGGTATACCATTCCTTTAGTAATGAAAAAGTAATACTTGCGTAAAGGCGGGAGCAGACAATTTTGAGCTCAAATTTAGAAATTAATTGTTCATTATTTTATACAAACCCTAATGAATTGATTAGGTACCAAATGAAGATTTGGTTAGATAATTTTAAGTATAGGGGAGCTAGAAGGGACCCATTTTTGCTGGGAAACTGCGAGGTCGCATAGAGACCAAACGGAAAAACTTGGATTTTAAGACATCAAAAATAAAAGTGAAAATTTTGAGGTTCAAGCCAATATTTAATTTCTATTTCTAACTATAGAGCAAAGTATGAATGTATATAAAATAATAATAATAATAATAATAATAATAATAATAATAATAATAGTAATAATGATAATAATATATTATATATATATATTATATTATATTATTATATATATATATATATTATACTGAATTTATAAGCGCCTTTTCATTAGATACAAAGCGCTAAAAAGGGCACTCAAAGAATTGCGTTAAGAGGATTGTAGCTGTAAGCCCCTCCATAGGAAAATTCTTCCGACAACATAGTTCACAATATTTGCCTCCAGCAGCAGGAGGGGGTATGGGCTCCATATATATAACTTTACATTTTTTTTTTCTGCGAGGTCGCATGGTGACATAGCTGAAAATGGTCTTAGTGAAAAGACATTCTGCAGACAATAAAAAGATATCTTAGTATTAGAATGCCTTTTTAAAAAGAGAATTGGTCCGGAATTTAAAAGTCTTAAAAGTCTAATTTTTAAAATATAAAAACACCTTTTTTAGCTAAGAAAAGGTGCACATTTTAGTATTGAAAAGGGGGCATTTTAGGGCGTGGGGGCACTGTGCCCCTGATTCCGCCACCTCCGACTATTATGATATACCATGTTTAAGTACAGAATAGCATGTAACTTTACATTCATATTCATCCCCATACTTACAGAAAAAACCAGCATTTTCATATCCGAAAAGGTTCCGTTCTCGATGTAGTGTATTTTGTTGTATCTGAATTTTGGAAACGGAAAATTGACAAATTAGCAAAACAACAGAATTTGCTGTTTTAAGAAAAGAATACGAGTAATCATTCGTAATGAGGTTATCTAGTCTAACAAAGAATCTAACAAAGGTAAATTGCATAAGCAATATTAACATGAATCCTGTCAATTTTAAAGGGACATAATGTCTAACCATTCCGCAGGCTTATAATTTAATCAACCCGAGATGTCCTTGAAATTTGAAGGGAGAAAAAATGGACCAAATACATCTCTCTTGTTACCACTTGGACTGCTGCATGCCTGTGCTAATTGCAAGTAGGGTATGCAATCTGGCGCTGGTGATAAACCGACAGACAAAGTAGACAATAGCCTTAATCACGTAATATTACGTGGTGTGCCGCACAGTGTACTAGGCCCGGGGGGGGGGGGGGTGGTCACTCACCACTCTTATTGATGTGGCTAGCGCATGCGTGTCCCTAAAAAGCGTCGGAAAGGGGGTCTGTTTTCAGCCTTTCGGGCGGCGTCGACGCTTTTCCTAAATAGGGGTGTTTTTTTTTAATTTCAATGCGCCATTTTCATAAAATAGGGGTCTTTTCAGCGGAAATCGTTGTTTTTGGGGTCAAATTTTAACGCCATTTTAGGTTAATGTTTTTTCAGTCCCTAGACGTCGAAAATGGGGTGGAAATTTGACTTCATTCATGAGACGTTTAGGGTCCCATGTTCAGATCTGACGTCGAAAAGGGGTGCAATTTGACTCCATGCAATAGAACGTTTAGGGTCCATTTTTTCAGGGGGCGGGGACCGGCACGGCCATGGTAGCACTTTTTCGTTTGAGTGACCGCCTCCCCCCCGGGTAGCTAGGCAGTCCAAGCTGATTTGTTCCGAGGTGGTATTAGCAAGGGGCCATATTTGCGATATATATAATATATATATATAGTGAAACGGGCCCCTTGATAACGTGGCTATGCAGTGAACCATCTTTTATTTACTATAGATTAGGCGAAAATGAATGAAACAGATGACTCGAACGTAGAATCTCAAATTCCTTTAATTTTCACAAGCTTTCGGCCAGTATGGCCTTATCAGGCCTACAACATAAGACGAAAAATAGACAAACAACATGAGCGTTTGACAGGCAAAACTGTGTAGGAACTCCAATATATCAACAAAATTTAAACAAGATATATATATATATTTATATAATCTTATTTTATATTATCGTGACAGTTATTATATAAAAAAAACAATATATCTGTTAAATTTTGTTGATAATAAAACCAAGTTTTGCTGTCAACTAATCTCAGTATTTTGTCTAATTTTGTTTCGGTCTTATTATGTTAGGCCTGATGAAGGTCATACTGTCCGAAATGCTGGTGATTAAGGAATTTGAGAGCTATGTTTCCGAGGTCATCTGTTTCATTCTTTGGTAGTATACTATAGGACTTAATGAATCAAGAAGTACTAGAGTATATAATTATTTCTTTACTTACAGATATTGAAGTTCTGCAATCCTGAAAAAGCAGCTTTGTTTAATGTCGCTGTAATTTATTCTCTTCTCCCAGAATTCTGTAAGGAAAAAAATTAGCCAACGCGATACTCTTAATATAGCCTACTACAAGGTTTTAGCAAAATGTTCTACAGAATTTCTTTTGAAAAACGTATGATTGAAATATACCTAATAATAACATTAAGAATAAATATATACAATTACATTATGTTATTTTAATTATTTTTTGCTACATAAACGTGTGTGATGAAAATTTCATTTTACAATGAATAAACCATCTGTGTTCTTGATAGCCTACATTGGCGGTATTAAGAAAGCAAGTAACTGTTATTGTACAGAATTTTGCTCTTTTATTTTCTTATTTCTGTGATATGTTATTTTGCGTTGTTGTTATATGATTGGAATTGTTTATTTTATTCATTTGGAAACAGGATTAGAAATGGAATTTCATAAGGTTGAATTTATGTAAAATCAATTTGGCCCTACATTTTTTTTTTTACACTTTCACCGGCCCACATCTTTTATCCTTAATAAACACTCTTTTCAGCATGTAAAATGTAAAAGATTTACAATGAAATAAACGTGACTTCGTCAATCTTAGTAAATCTGTTTAAAAAGTAATTACTGCAGTGATTTACATTAATTTTTTGAATGAGAATAAATCAAAGATCTTTCACTGTAGCATATTTTATTCTTACGTGTTATATAATATATATATAGACTACGTGCTTACTTACAAAGTTCGCAGACTTTGCAATCCTGTGAATGCATTTCTTCAATGTGGTAGCAGATTCAGTCCCAAAGAAACCTTTTCAAGAAATAAGTGATATATGACATGTTTATAATATACATAATAAGAAAAATCAACATTGTCGATACAATTGGCTAAATAAAGACTTTCATTTTGGAGAAAAAGGATGCAATTTTTTGGTATTTGGTCTATTTTACCCTTATAATACACAACAAAAAAGTAAGTTCCCCCCCTAATGAAAATGATGTAACTTTTGAACCAGAGGAGTTTCACGAAATGTTATTACTGTGGGATTGTAGTAATTTTTTCAAGCGTTCCAATTTTGGTGAATTTTACTGAAATTCGTTAAGTGCATAGTCTTCAATGAGCACAGTCAACATGCAAAAATGTACTTTTCGAATCACAGGTCAGTTTCAATACGTTTATTCAATAATATTGGAACAAATTCAAACTTTTTAACAAAAAATATGTTTCAGAAGGGTTGTTGCACTTATATTCTTAAACACTCAAACGTCTTTTTGATTAAAATTTTCAGCGGTTTGGAGAACACGAGGTTAAAATTGCAAAAAATCTGCATTTTTTACACATTTTTTTAGCTTTAAAATGAGTTAATTATGACGGAATATGGAATCTGGAAGAAGTGTTTTTAAACATAATTCATCAATTCACGGTTGAATGAACACCTAAATAAAAGCAAAAAGGATATTTTCAAGTTCCCTTATGTAAAGTATTGCTCCGGTTTTGTGTAAAAATTTTTTCTCAACATTTTTTTTGTCTTATTGTATGTCAAATATTTTTTTTCAAATGATGCTATGGCATTTTATAAAAATTTCACAGCTTCATGAACACGTGAGTACGTGAAAGCCATTTTTTCGTTTGTGGATCTAATTCATTGTTACTTTCCGATATTGTCACATGACCTTCTTTGGATTAGTTTATCTGATTCGAGTTTTCACGAAATTCAGTATTTATATCGCTTCAGTGAGCGAAGTTATTTAGAAAAATTGTAAATAAAAAGGTAGTTCAGAGCTTTGGGCCCCACCCGTGCCCTTATCAGATTTCCCAATTTAGCGTTTGTCCTGTTAGTTAGGATCCACTGAAGTTGTGTGCCAAAGTTTCGTGGAAAAAATCCCAGTGAATTAACAAAAATCATCATAAATTAAAGCCGAATTTCAATTTTGTTAAAATTTTGATTTGTCTCCATTGACATTGTGTACATCTCGATAAGCAAAAGTCCAAATCAACAATGCCTGGACTTTTACAAAAAGGTATTGAGTAAAATGGTTGGCAGTTTTATGTTTATACACTCATTCGACTAACTTATGTGCGAAAATGAGATAAAACCTTTGCGTCATGCATGAATAACACATGTTAAAGAAAAAATTGTCATTAACGAAAGTGACAAATTCAACTTTAAGTGTGCTCCTCGTCCCATGACACGACGAATAAGTGCTATATTCCACAAAATGTGTCGATAATGTGATGAATAATATCTGAATGTCATTCTTTAAATAAAATTGTTGGATTTTACCATTTTTTGAGCCTGAACATAATTCTTAATTGTGCCACTCTATCCATGAAAAATTTGAATGTATCGGACTGGTTGTTAGATAATCAAAATTTTGGATGATAAATCCACAAAAAAACACAATTAAACACAAGGTAAAAAGAAAATTTTAAACAAATTGTTTTATTTTTACAGCCTCAAATGACCCTTGTGACTTTTGAAAATGTCATGTTTGCTTTTAACGTTGATACTCATGCATGTCTCAAGCGATCGATGCATTTTTTCACAGAAGGTACTCAATAAGTGGATAAAATTCCCTCCAAAATTATTGTACTCAAAACAGCTCGTTCAAAAGTTAACATATTTTGATTAGGGGGGACTTGACTTTTTTTTGTTGTGTATTATTTGGAACATACATTCTCAAGAAGCCTTTTATTAGTTGTGGTAGATCAATAACATTTTGATAAGATATTTTATCTATTTCCTTTCCGATGTTTTTGGAGTGAAAGTAACCATAAAAATAGTTTAAATTTCCTGGATTTAAGGGCAGTATTTTCCCTTCCCAAATTTTTGGTGAAGCCCACCACCTCAGGAAAAGAAACACATCTCATTACGCCACTGCTGACATGGGCTGAGAGTATCCAAGTCGAAAAAAATTTTCAGCATTCCTCTCCATTTGATATAAAAACAAATATATAATCGAAAGATACAGAATTATAATGTTTGAATTAGAATTGGTCAAGATCTTGTTTCGGTTTAACTGTTTTCTTGGCTCGTAAAATAATGGGAATATGGAAAAGGAATTAGCCACACTTCTTTTTAATAAAGTGAAATACTTTCTCTGGAATAAACAAATTTAAAGGGAGCAAACGCTGATGATAAGGCAAACTTTTCATTGACAATATGATTAATATCAATCAAAATTTTACGAGGTTTAAAAGGGATATGTCAAAGTATTTCTATGAATTCCAACTTTTCCTACCTTATTATGTAACAGTTTAATACATAATGTGTTTTAAAGTTGATCCAAAGAGGAATATAATTTTATCAAGCGTATTAAATTGAAAGAAGGATATTTTGTAGCATATCACTGTACAAAGTAAAGCCTCAATTATTTGATGTATTCAATTACATCTCGCTTATAAGACCGTCATTCCGTAATATCGTCAGAGATCTCACTTATCCCAGACATTTAGTTTAATTGTTTTGTAGCCTTTCGTTAGGATAGCCTATGTGTTTCTATTACAGTAATAGCTAGTCTAGTAATAATAATAGGTTAAAATCAAAATATAGCAGGAAAAGCTCAACAACACGGTGATGCTTTCTGCGGTCCGGTGATATGTTGGGGTTGAAAGTGTTAGGTCGTACTGTTCCAATAAACTATGACCTTCTTAAGCGGTTCAAGCATCTTCGATCTGTTTTGTTCACACTGAATCTCCAAACCGAGAAGCAATTTATTCTAGAAATTCATTCTGTGCCAGGATGTCATCGATAGGTAAAGTTAGATTTCCATGCTCGTCAAATTTTTCCTGTGAGAGTTGGAATTAAAAAAAAAAAAAAAAAAAAAAAAAAAAAAAAATCAACGTTTTTTCTAAGAAAATGCGATCCACATTTGCTAATCATGCAAAAATAAGTGTTTGATTATTCCATTGCCTAAGATTTGTTTTAGCATTATCAGTGATGATTGTATTTATTTGTCTAATTACAGTTTGGTACTAATTGCCAACTTCGTGCTATTTAACCATTATAGTCTTATATTTAGATTACCATTTAGGTTTTTAATGTCCATTTAAATTAATCCGACATTGGATTAGGAAATTAGATGAAATGCGATAACAAATTGGGCTATTAAAGACAAATCGGCAAACAGAGCAAGCGAAAATTAGACCAAGGTGAAGTTAGATCAAACTGTTAGTAGATCATATGTTTAGCACATGTAGAAATAGACAATGGAGGAATTGGAGCGGCAACGTTATTATTAGAACCAATTAAGAAACTGGTCTCCCGTTACAGCTAATATTATAAACCCACAAAAAGAATGTGGAACACGAATTACATTTAAAAAAAATTTTAAAAGAGGAGAAGAAAATAAGGAATTTAAATCCGCTTCAATGCATCTTGCTATTGAGTCTATCTCGTGTAGGGTGGGTAAAACAAATCAATCCTGTCGAAGGGACACAGAAATATATGAGATGAAAATTAAGAGAGTCTGCGGAGAAATTATACGATTTTAACCAAAACAGTACTAGCTTGGCTTGGTTTTAAAAAAATGAATAGATAAACAATATATTATATATAAATTAAGAAAAGAATAAAAAAAAAAAATTAAAAATCACGCTTTAAAAAAAGCAGCGGCGCGGATTAGGCCTATGTGAAAAAACAACCGTTTTTTTTTTTTTTTTTTTTTTGGGTGGGGGGGGGCTAAAATTCGATTCTTGGAGATATTTCATTTGATTTGAGTTTCAAAATCCCAATGTCTCATGCCTCAGTGAGCACAAGGTTATAAAGAAATTATGTAAAAACTACAAGAAAGAAAGTTCAGAGCCTTGGCCCCCACTCGTACCAATAGATACTCACTTTAGCGATTGTTTGCTGTCAGGTGGCACTAGCTTTGTGCTAATTACTCACAGTAGAACAAAAATCACCAAATAAATTTAGCCGAATTTAATTTTGGAATAAAATTTTGGTTTCCCTCTCTAATTGAGCATTTTGTCATCTCGATGCAGAAGAAAACCCCTTAATCAACAGTTGCAGGAATTTTAAACACAAAATATTGAGCAATATCTGGGCAATAATGTTTACAACTTCATTGAATAACTTATCCCGTTGATTTGAAAGGATTAAAAGAAAACTTGCTGCTTGATACCACAACTGTGAAGACATATATCAAACTTCCTGAATACACTAGTTTCTGTAACAATGCAAAGAAATAATTTATTAACTATAAGTTATTGGTGGTATCATCACTTCGCGGAGCAGCTTAATGGGCGATCACAGTACATCCGCGGGACCGGACGGCGTATGGTATCAGTCCGTTTGATAAATTCTGTTTGAGCTGCCAACGCGATTTTTTATTTCCCGAACGTTTACATATTAATTACTAAAATAGCATTGAACGTGCACTAATTTATCCTAGTTTTGGTTCATTTGATTAAAATCAGTTGTGGTATTCAATAATACTAGCCGAGGGTATAGGAACAGACTCTCATCCAGGGGCCTGAGTTCGAATCCCAGATTTTTTTTTATTAAAAAAAAAACTTTTTTTTTTAGAAGCTCTAAAAATGGATAGTCTTACATGAAATAAAATAAAATCCATCCATAAAACCGACAGTTCAGAGATGAATTTTGATCCCAAAATATTATTTTCATTTTGTCACGCCTGCATTACACCCATTAGGAGAAATTACACTCATTTGAAGTGATCAATGATGGTCCATGTATCGGAAACGATATGGATGCTTAGTCCTAGATAAACTCTACAAGGTGGTCTTTCCTGCGACAAACCCCAATATATTATATAAATAAAAAGTTTTCAGGCGAGTTTTGGAGGATCTGACCCCAGACGTATGCCTTCTCGGTTAAGTTCAATCACACCTCCAAGGGGCTGGCGGGGGCCGAAGACAGTGCATCGGGAATCGTATTGTAAAGGCTGTAATTTTATTTTGGAGACTACACGAAAACACGGCGATCCGCTCGGATCCGGCAGAACCTATACGCTACCGGCAGAAACCCGCTCGGGTCCCATTGGTACTCCAAGTTTCGTACGGCTACCGGGGTTGAGAAAAAACGCCGGGAAAATCGAGAGCACACAATCGATTCCGTGCCCCTACATTAAGGCATAACTACTGGAATGTCGATGTGCACATAAAAATCGTAAGGGAGTCGGAGCCTGGAAACACGACGTAGTTTAAAGTGTTTTTCCTACTCAGTACGACCCGGAATAGAACTTTTGGGACGGGATATGACACAATGTGGTCTCTTCAGTCGCTCTGAGGGTATCTCGTGCGATAAAATTGAGCACTGTAAGAATTATCAA
>CALNVZ010003426.1:32682225-32694150 GCA_940671915.1 Paracentrotus lividus
CCCCCCCCCACTTTCGACTCAGCCCCTCCACTTTCAAAAACGCTCCGCGGCCCCTGCAAACAAAATCGAAATTCCTGCACTTATAGAATTACACATCTTCCACCTGCGGTACATCGCAAATCTGTATTCTGTAGAAACTGACCACCATCCCTCATCCCTTTCACTTCTGTTTGTCTGTGCCCCCTAAACCGCACATTCCGACACAACCAGTGACTGTTCTTCGTATTAATGCTTTGATATTACCGTTAATCTTTTAGTCATTTAAGTTTCGGGTAAATACACTTCCTTACATGAAATTATAATCAATAAAATATGAGGCGAAGAGATAATTACAATTATTTACCAATCATTATAAAAAATTATTTTGGATGCTCATCTTACTTTCTAACATTAGCCTATGTTATATCGATGAACATTTATGTAATAATAGATTAATATAATAACAAGTGGATTAGTAAATTACGCGATGCGTAATATATGTCCCCGCCAATAATGTAAAATTCCCATTATATCACGATCAGGGCTATCACATAAGGCAAACAGAATCGAAATCAGGTAAAAAAATGGCGAAGAAGTAGCATTTTGTAGCCAATGTACAATATAGGTCAAAAATCAAGGTCAAAGGTCAAAGGGGTGAAAAGTCAAAATTCCGTGAAGAAGTTTTGTAGTCCTCACCTAGTGCTATTACATAAAGCAAACGGAATCAAAATCGGATGAAAAATGGCGAAGGAGTAGCATTTTTTAGCCGATTACAATATAGGTCAAAAATCAAGGGTCAAAGGTCAAAGGGGTGAAAAAGTCAAAATTCCGTGAAGAAGTTTTGTAGTCCTCACCTAGTGCTACTTACATAAAGCAAACGGAATCAAATGGGATGAAAAATGTGGAAGGAGTAGCATTTTTAGCCAATTAACAAATATAGTCAAAAAGTTCCAAGGTCAAAGGTCAAAGGGTGAAAAGTCAAAATTCCGTGAGAAGTTTTTGTAGTCCTCACCTAGTGCTATCACATAAAGCAATCGGAATCGAAATCGGATGAAAAATGGTGAAGGAGTAGCATTTTGTAGCCAATTAACAATATAAGTAAAAGTCAGGTCAAAGGTCCAAAGGGGTGAAAAGTCAAAATTCCGTGAAGAAGTTTTGGTAGTCCTCAACCTGAGTGCTATCACATAATCGCAAAAGGAAGTAGCGAAATCGGATGAAAAAATGGCCGAAGGAGTAGCAATTTTTTAGCCAATTAACAAATATAGGTCAAAAATCAAGGTCAAAGGTCAAAGGGGTCAAAAGTCAAAATTCCGTGAAGAAGTTTTGTTGTCCTCAACCTAGTGCTATCACATAAAGCAAACAGAATCGAAATCGGATGAAAAATGGCGAAGGAGTAGCATTTTGTAGCCAATTAACATTATAGGTCAAAAATCAGGGTCAAAGGTCAAAGGTCAAAATTCTGTGAAGATGTTTTGTAGCTATCACCTAGTGCTATCATATAAAGCAAACGGAATCGAAATCGGATGAAAAATGGCGAAGGAGTAGCAAATTGAAGATTTTGGTCACATACGGACGCACGGACGGACGGACGGACGGACGGATGGACGGACGGATGGACGGACGGACGGATGGACGGACGGACGGACACACATACGTACGGAGCCCGTTTCATAGTCCCCTGCTCGAACTCGTTCGGCGGCGGGACAATAATATTGTGCATGGTACTCATTATTATATACCTCATCTCAGCAAAACAACTTGAAAACATATTCAAATTTTATGCTACTTTTTCCCATAGTAACAAGGTATTCAAACAACCTGTAATAAAAGAATGGACTACAATACATGGGATCCAATTTGCATATATTAGTGAACAGTTATATACGCGCCACGAGAGGGGGTGGTTGGAACTATAGTACCCGAACTGAACGCGAAGAATGCGACTATTTTTCCTGAGGGGCGCAGCCCCGAAGGAAAATAGTCGCAGTTCGCGTCCAGTGAAAGGGACTATAGTTTCACCAAAACCTCTGAAGGCCGTATATAACTGGTTTATATCCGTCATCGGAAATAAAAGATTCTAGAATCTTACAGTTAGATCTCTAGAAGAAATATAACGTGTTAGAGGCCGATATCTACTCCAGATAGGGTCTAACGTTAGATCTAACCTAGACTCTAACTGTTAGGCCTGCCCTGCATCTATGAATGATCTAGAATCTAGACTAGATAATCTAGATCTAGATCCAACGTTAGATCTAACGTTAGAGGTCTATAGATCTAGGCCTAGATCTACCTAACTGTAGTGTTAGACCTAAGTTAGATCTAGATCTACATTTTGAATAATAATAAATGGGCGTTTACTCACTCGACCTTTGGGTCTCTTCTTCTTGTAAAGTTGGGGGCCTCTGCTTAAGTTCAATCTCATTCATTTAAGTTGTTCTGTATAACTAACGTTAGACTTCTAACTTTTGTTACAACACTGATCAAACGCTGACAAACTAAGTTAAGTTAAGCGTTGCTGTCGCCATTTACAAAACAATGTCAATGAACTCCCTGATGAATAGACGAGACGAAAACCTCGGCTTGCTATCATCATCAGATCCTCCAAACGGCAGTATTTGCCATCCTGTCTCACTACTTTACACATTACTTGTAAAAATTATCGCTAATCCATGTCACTGCTCTGCCATGATCCTAGGCTAAGGCACGCACTCTCCGGCAAACTTGACAGAAATCCCGTCTATATAACGCGAGATCAAAATGTAAACAAAATTTGATGAGTCACGCGCGTCGACGTATAACGTACGCGCACCATCGTCAAAACAAACCTTACGTCACGCATAGAGGTGGATACCTTTATAACGTCACGGCATGCCGAGCACACGACATGTTCGGGGCTACGGAGCCGCCGAGGGGGGGGCGGGGGGTTCCCAGCAAACGTACACGTGTTACGGAAATGGAGTAAACAAAATGGGGTCTTTGATCTCAGCTAGCTTCGATTCACTCGATAGGCCACTATCGTTGATCGAGCGTGGCTATTCGCAGGTACTATCCACGGCTCAAGGGAATATTCCCGGCTTGTGACGTCAGATTGTCAGGATTAGTGGCATTTTTGCACAATCATGACGTTGGCTGGAACTACCTTTGGTCACATGACGGGGTTTAGACCAATCACCTATTAAGATTCTTACCATGACGGATATAATCGTTTCTATGTCGGGCAATCCTCTGGCAAGCTTTCAGGTTGTCAAGAACAACCTTTGTTTAAAAAAATATGCATAAAATCTGAATATGTTAGTGAACTGGTCTATTAGCGGTTACTTTAAAGTGGGACGGACGAAAGAGCATACGGACGGATAACCCGGAAAAAAATGTCTATCGTGGAGGAGGTATTTAAAAAATATATAAATACTCACAAAAACCGCAGATTCTGCAAATCGTCGAATATTCCGACTTCAATCGTTTGAAGCTTATTGGATTTTAGGTCCCTTGAAATAGACGAACAAAAAGAAACAAAGAAGGCAAATGTATAATTTTAAGTTGTCCTTCGGGGTTATTTTCCGGATGTAATTCATTGTATAAATCTTACGGGATATTTTTCAGGAGGGGTGGCGGAAATTTCCACGGTTAGTTGTTTCAGGGGTAATTATCGGGGTATAGTATTATCCAAATTATAAAATCTTGGCTTATTTTCCTGGATGTAAATATCAGGGGGTAATTGTCATTGAGAAGGGACCGAATTTGAGGAATTCGCAGGAATAGATATTTCTATAGAGTGTATATCTTTTGCTGTCCAAAAGAAGACCCTTTTTTGTAAACCATACGGAAAATCATTGGAGACAGTCATTTTCCATGACATATGTGTAAACCTTGGGATGTTATATTGAACTTGAGTGAGATGTGAAAGTGAGATATCCTGAAATTCTAGTTCGATATCTCTTTGTGTTATGATATTTGGTAAAAATCAAGTGAGGATAGAATATACTCACAAATTGCGAAGGTTTTGCAAACCATTGAAGATGCCAGGCTGAAGATCTGTGAGTTTGTTACCGGTTAGCTCTCTAAATTGAATGAAGTGGTATATGAAAGAAGACAAAAATGAACATAGCATTCGTATTGTTCGATCGTTCGCTCATCATATTTGAGCCAGTACATTTTGGCAAACTAGATGAACAAATCTCACCATAATATTATGATGTCAAAGTGTAAGGCATGTTAAACAAAAAAGCTTCAAATTTTTTCAGTTCAAATCAATTCAATTCAATGAAGATTAATTACAAGAATTTGTGGCAGAACGAATTTGAAAGTAGGTATCACAGTAGGAAAGAGGCACTTTTTCTGAAGAAAGTTTTAGGCTTTAGATCAATGGCATAATGGGCAAAATACTGGCATAGGGAGGGGACTATACAGAAAATGTGCCTTATGTTATGATTTATGTTAAGAAACTTTATGGCTTTGAATTCAGGTATACCATTCCTTTAGTAATGAAAAAGTAATACTTGCGTAAAGCGGGAGCAGACAATTTTGAGCTCAAATTTGAAATTAATTGTTCATTATTTTATACAAACCCTAATGAATTGATTAGGTACCAAAATGAAGATTTGGTTAGATAATTTTAAGTATAGGAGAGCTAGAAGGGACCCATTTTTGCTGGGAAACTGCGAGGTCGCATAGAGACCAAACGGGAAAAACTTGGATTTTAAGACATCAAAAATAAAAGTGAAAATTTTGAGGTTCAAGCCAAATATTAATTTCTATTTCTAACTATAAGCAAAGTATGAATGTATATAATAATAATAATAATAATAATAATAATAATAATAATAATAATAATAGTAATAATGATAATAATAATATTATATATATATATATATATATATATATATATATATATATATATATATATACTGAATTTATAAAGCGCCTTTTCATTAGATACAAAGCGCTAAAAAGGGCACTCAAAAGAATTGCGTTAAGAGGATGTAGCAGTAAGCCCCTCCATAGGAAAATTCTTCCGACAACAATAGTTCACAATATTTGCCTCCAGCAGCAGGAGGGGGGTATGGGCTCCATATATATAACTTTACATTTTTTTTTTCTGCGAGGTCGCATGGTGACATAGCTGAAAATCGTCTTAGTGAAAAGACATTCTGCAGACAATAAAAAGATATCTTAGTATTAAGAATGCCTTTTTAAAAGAGAAATTGTCCACGGGAATTTAAAAGTCTTAAAAGTCTAATTTTTAAAATATAAAAACACCTTTTTTAGCTAAGAAAAGGTGCACATTTTAGTATTGAAAAGGGGGCATTTTAGGGCGTGGGGGCACTGTGCCCCTGATTCCGCCACCTCCGACTATTATGATATACCATGTTTAAGTACACAATAGCATGTAACTTTACATTCATATTCATCCCCATACTTACAGAAAAACCAGCATTTTCATATCCGAAAAGGTTCCGTTCTCGATGTAGTGTATTTTGTTGTATCTGAAATTTCTGGAAACGGAAAATTGACAAATTAGCAAAAACAGAATTTGCTGTTTTTAGAAAAGAATACGAGTAATCATTCGTAATGAGGTTATCTAGTCTAACAAAGAATCTAACAAAGGTAAATTGCATAAGCAATATTAACATGAATCCTGTCAATTTTAAAGGGACATAATGTCTAACCAATCCGCAGGCTTATAATTTATCAACCCGAGATGTCCTTGAAATTTGAAGGGAGAAAAAAATGGACAAATACATCTCTCTTGTTAACCACTTGACTGCTGCATGCCTGTGCTAATTGCAAAGTACGGGTATGGCCAATCTGGCGCTGGTGATACCCGACAGACAAAGCTCAGACAATAGCCTTAATCACGTAATATACGTGGTGTGCGCACAGTGTACTAGGCCCGGGGGGGGGGGGGGTGGCACTCACCACATTGATGTGCTACGCATGCGTGTCCCCAAAAAGCGTCGAAAGGGTCTGTTTTCAGCCTTTCGGGCGGCGTCGACGCTTTCCCTAAAATAGGGGTGTTTTTTAATTTCAATCGCCATTTTCATAAAAATAGGGGTCTTTTCAGCGGAAATCGTTGTTTTGGGGTCAAAATTTTACGCCATTTAGGTTATGTTTTTCCAGTCTGACGTCGAAAAGGGGTGGAAATTTGACTTCATGCAATGAGACGTTTAGGGTCCATGTTCAGTCTGACGTCGAAAAGGGGTGCAAATTTGACTCCATGCAATGAGACGTTTAGGGTCCATTTTCAGGGTGCGGGGACACGCAATGGGTAGCACTTTTTCGTTTGAGTGACCCCCCCCCCCCCCGGTACTAGGGCAAGTCCAAGCTATTTGTTCCGAGGTGGTATTAGCAAGGGGCCATATTCGAGAATATATAATATATATATATAGTGAAACGGGCCCCTTGAGTAACGTGCTATGCACGTGACCTCTTTTATTTACTATAGACTATAGGCGAAATGAATGAAACAGATGACTCGAACGTAGCTCTCAAATTCCTTTAATTCACAAGCTTTCGGCCAGTATGGCCTTCATCAGGCCTACAAAATAAGACGAAAAAATAGACAAAACATGAGCAGTTGACAGGCAAAACTTGTTAGGCCAATATATCAACAAAATTTAACAGATATATATATATTTATATAATCTTATTTTATATTATCGTGACAGATTATTATATAAAAAAACAAATATCTGTTAAATTTTGTTGATATAAAACAAGTTTTGCCTGTCAACTACTCATATTTTGTCTAATTTTGTTTCGTCTTATTTTGTAGGCCTGATGAAGGTCATACTGTCCGAAAGCTGGTGAATTAAAGGAATTTGAGAGCTATGTTTCGAGTCATCTGTTTCATTCATTTGGCCTATATATATAGGCTTAATGATCAGAAGTACTAGAGTATATATATTTCTTTAACTTACAGATATTGAAGTTCTGCCAATCCTGAAAAAGCCGCTTTGTTAATTCGCTGTAATTTATTCTCTCCCAGAATTCTGTAAGAAAAAAATTAAGCAACCATACTCCTTAAATATAGCCACTACAGGTTTTACAAAAATGTTCTACATTTCTTTTGAAAACAGTATGAATTGAAATATACTAATAATACATTAAGAATGATATATACAATTACATGTATGTTATTTAATTATTTTTGCTACATAAACGTGTGTGATGATTCATTTTACAATGAACATAAACCATCTGTGGTTCTTATAGCCTACATTGGCGGTATTAAGAAAAGCAAGTAACTGTTATTGTACCAGAATTTTGCTCTTTTATTTTCTTATTTCTGTGATATGTTATTTTGCGTTGTTGTTATATGATTGGAATTGTTTATTTTATCATTTGGAAACAGGATAAGAATGGAATTCAAAGGTGAATTTATGAGTAAAATCAATTTGGCCTACAATTTTTTTTTTTACACTTTCATCGGCCACATCTTTTATCCTTCAATAACACTCTTTCAGCATGTAAAATGTAAAAGATTTACAATGAAATAAACGTGACTTCGTCAATCTTAGTAAATCTGTTTAAAAAGTATTACTCAGTGATTTCACATTATTTTTGAATGAGAATAAATCAAAGATCTTTCACTGTAGCATATTTTATTTTCGTTTATATAATAATATATAGACTACGTGCTACTTACAAAGTTCGCAGACTTATCAATCCTGTGAATGCATTATCTTCAATGTGGTACAGATTCATGTCCCAAAGAAACCTTTTCAGAAAATAAGTGATATATGACATGTTTATATTATACATAATAAAAACAATCAATTGTCGATACAATTGCTAAAATAAAGACGTTCATTTGGAGAAAAAGGATGCAATTTTGGTATTTGGTCTATTTTACCACTTATATACACAACAAAAAAAGTAAGTCCCCCCCTAATGAAAATGATGTAACTTTTGAACCAAGAGGAGTTTCACGAATGTTATTACATGTGATTGTAGGTAATTTTTTCAGCTTCCATTTTGGTGAATTTTACTGAAATTCGTTAAGTCATGCTTCAATGAGCACAGTCAAAATGCAAAAATGTCACTTTTCGAAAGTCACAAGGTCAGTTTCATACTTTTAATTCAATAATATTGGAACAAATTCAAACTTTTTAACAAAAAATATGTTCAGAAGGGTTGTTGCACTTATATTCTAACACGTCAAACGTCTTTTGCATTAAATTTCACGGTTGGATGAACACGAGGTAAAATTTGCAAAAACTGCATTTTTTACACATTTTTACTTTTAAAAATGAGTAATTATGACGGAATATGGAATCTGGAAGAGTGTTTTAAACAATATTCATCAATTCACGGTTGAATGAACACCTAATAAAAGCAAAAAAGGATATTTTCAAGTTCCTTATGTAAGTATTGCTCCGTTTTGTGTAAAAAATTCTTTTCTCAACATTTTTTTTGTCATTATGTATGTCAAATATTTTTTTTCAAATGATGCTATGGCATTTTATTAAAAATTCACGCTTCAATGAACACGTGATACGTGAAAAGCCATTTTTTCGTTTGTGGACTAAATTTCAATTGCTTACTTTCGATAATTGTCACAGACCTTCTTGGATAGTTTATCTGATTCGAGTTTCACGAAAATTCCAGTATTATATGCTTCAGTGAGCAGAAGTTATTAGAAAAATATGTAAATAAAAAGGTATTTCAGAGCTTTGGCCCCACCCCGTGCCTTATCAGATTTCCAATTTAGCGTTTGTTCCTGTTAGTTAGGATCCCACTGAAGTTGTGTGCCAAGTTTCGTGAAAAAACTCCCAGTAGAATTAACAAAAATCATCAATGAAATTAAGCCGAATTTCAATTTTGTTAAAATTTTGATTTCGTCTCCATTGACATTGTGTACAATCTCGAAGCAAAAACAAGTCCCAAATCAACATGCTGGAACTTTTTAACAAAAAGGTATTGAGTAAAATGGTTTGGCAGTTATGTTTATACACTCATCGACTAACTTATGTGCGAAAATGAGATAAAACCTTTGCGTCATGCATGAATAAACACATGTTAAAGAAAAAATTGTCATTACGAAAGTGACAAAATTCAACTTTAAAGTGTGCTCACTCGTCCATGACACGACGAATAGTGCTCATATTCTCACAAAATGTGTCGATAATGTTGATGATAATATCTGATGTCAATTCTTTAAATAAAATTGTTGGATTTTACCATTTTTGGAGGCCTGAACATAATTCTTAAAATTGTGCTCACTCATCCATGAAAAATATTGAAATGTATCGGGACTGGTGTTAGATAATCAAATTTTGGATGATAAATCCACCAAAACAATTAAACACAAGGTAAAAAGAAAATTTTACAAAATTGTTATTTTTACAGCCTCCAAAATGACCCTTGTGACTTTTGAAAATGTCCATTTTTGCTTTAAACGTTGATCACTCATGCATGTCTCAAGCGATCGATGTCATTTTTTCACAGAAGGTACTCAATAAGTGGATAAAACTTCCCTCCAAATTATTGTACTCAAAACAAGCTCGTTCAAAAGTTACATCATTTTGATTAGGGGGGACTTACTTTTTTTGTTGTGTATAGTTTGGAACATACATTCTCAAGAAGCCTTTTATTAGTTGTGGTAGATCATACATTTTGATAAGAATATTTTAATCTATTTCCTTTCCGAATGTTTTGGAGTGAAAGTAACATAAAATAGTTTAAATTCCTGGATTTAAGGGCAGTATTTTCCTCCCAAATTTTGGTGAAGCCACCACCTCCAGGAAAAAGAAACACATCTCATTACGCCACTGCTGACATGGCTGAAGAGTATCCAAGTCGAAAACTTTTCAGCATTCCTCTCCATTTGATTAAAAACAAATATATAATCGAAGATACAGAATATAATGTTTGAATTAGAATTGTCAAATCTGTTTCGGTTCTACTGTTTTCTTGCTCGATAAAATAATGGGAATATGGAAAAGGGAATTAGCCACACTCTTTTTAATAAAGTGAAATTACTTTCTCTGGAATAACAAATTTAAAGGGAGCAAACGCTGATGATAAGGCAAACTTTTCATTGACAATATGATTAATATCAATCAAAATTTCACAGGTTAAAGGGATATGTCAAAGTATTTCTATGAATCCAGACTTTTCCTACTTATTATGTAACAGTTAATACATAATGTGTTTACAAGTGATCCAAAAGAGGAATATAATTTCTATCAGCGTATTAATTGAAAGAAGGATATTTTGTAGCATATCACGTACAAAAGAAAGCCCTCAATTATTTGAGTATTCAATTACATACTAGCTATAAGACCGTCTTCGTAATTATCGTCAGAGATCTCAACTATAACCCAGACATTTAGTTTAATTGTTTGGTAGCTTTCGTTAGGATAGCCTATGTGTTTCTATTACAGTAATAGCTAGTCTAGTAATATAATAGGTTAAAATCAAATATAGCAGGAAAACTCACAACACGGTGACTGCTTTCTGCCGGTCCGTGATATGTTGGGGTTGAAGTGTTAGGTCGTACTGTTCCAATAAACCTATGACGCTTCTTAAGCGGTTCAAAGCATCTTCGATCTGTTTGTTCACCTGATCTCCAAAGCCGAGAACAATTATTCTAGAATTCATTCTGTCCAGGATGTCATCGATAGGTAAGTTAGATTTCCCATGCTCGTCAAATTTCCTGTGAGAGTTGGAATTAAAAAAAAAAAAAAAAAAAAAAAAAAAAAAAAAATCAACGTTTTTCTAAGAAAATGCGATCACATTTGCTAATCATGCAAAATAAGTGTTTGATTATTCCCATTGCCTAAGATTTGTTTAGCATTATCAGTGATGATTGTATTTATTTGTCTAATTACCGTTTGGTCTAATTGCCACTTCGCCTATTTACCATTATAGTCATTATATTTAATTACCATTAGGTTTAATGTCCATTTAATCTAATCCCGACATTGATTTAGGAATTAGATGAAAATGCGATAAAACAATTTGGCTATTAGACAAATCGGCAAACAGAGCAAGCGAAAATTAGACCAAGGTGAAGTTAGATCAAACTGTTAGTAGATCATATGACTTTAGCCCATGTAGAAATAGACAATCGGAGAATTGGACCAACCGTTATTATTAGACCAATTATAAGAAACTGGTCTTCCAGTTACACATAATATTATAAACCACAAAAAAAATGTGGAACACGAATTACATTTAAAAAAAAAAATTTTAAAAGAGGAGAAGAAAATAAGGATTTTAATCCGCTTACATGCATCTTGCTATTGAGTCTATCTTCTGTGTAGGTGTGGGTAAACAAATCAATCCTGTTCGAAAGGGAACACAAATATATGAGATGAAAAAGTTAAGAGAAGTCTGCGGAAGAAAATTATCGATTTTACAAAACAGTACTAGCTTGCTTGGTTTTAAAAAAATGAATAGATAAAAATATATATATATAAAATAAGAAAAGAATAAAAAAAAAAAAAAATTAAAAAAAAATCACGCTTTAAAAAAAAAAACGACTGATACCAAACGCCGTCCGGGTCCCGCGGATGGTACTGTGATCGCCCCAATTAAGCTGTCTCCGCGAAGTGAGATATCCACCAATAACTTATAGTAATAAAGTATGTTCTTTGCATTGTTACAGAAACCAGTGTATTCAGGAGTTTGATATAGTCTTCCACAGTTGGGTTGGTTATAAGGCAAGTTTCTTTTAATTCTTTCAAAAGTACAACGGGTATAAGTTTAGCAATTGAAGGTGTAAACATTAATTGCCGCATGATATTGCTCAATATTTTGTTTTTTTAAAAGTGTCCTGCATGTTGATTAAGGGGTTTTCTTGCTGCATCGAGTTGTACATAAATGTCAATTAGAGGGAAACCAAAATTTTATTCAATTGAAATTCGGCTAAATTTCATTGGTGATTTTTGTTCACTGTGAGTAATTAGCACAAAGGTATAGTGCCACCTGACACGAACAATC
>CALNVZ010003426.1:32711625-32723907 GCA_940671915.1 Paracentrotus lividus
GAGCGGGCAATATAACTGCCTCGGTCCTCAGCTCAGCATAGCCATCTTTATTAAAATTATTATCTAAGAAGAATGTGTATTAAACGTGTTGTTAATACAATACTGATACATTAGTCAAGAACATTCAAAAGAGAAATGATCAGGTGTATTCATGTTGTATTTCTTCGCTACTCACGAGTTCACGTCAAACGGATCATCAGGTTAACGAGCTGTTCCAACGTACTGAATACATTGGCTTAATGTGTATCCATCAGACAAACTGAATTAACTATTGTCCCAATGTTTCATATTGCTAATGATCGCTTGCGCGAAACTCGGATTTGCCAGTTATGCGACGAATAAATCATTGATACAACCGTCAATTCTTTTGTACTCCAGTACAACACTTAATATAATGTTGTGAGGCATAAGTCCCCCGCTAGCCCCCAATACCCTAAAATAATGACACCGCCTCCTCAGTCAAAGAAAAAAAACATAAAATAAAAAAAAAAAATCTCCCTTTATCTGGAGGTTTATTCATCCGGTATCAACAACACAGTCCCCATAATCTTAATCCATTCGCTCAGTATAAAATTAAAAATCAAGATGCTTTGATCCATGTCATTTTTGATGCAATACATTGCTTGCAATTCAAGCAAGAGATACACGTGTATCATTCCTCCTGCTGCGGACAATATTGCTTAATACTACCTAGTTGTAATTACAACACCGTTTTATTTACAAATAAGTTTATATTCGTGTTTCGGATAGTGACAAACCTTCGTGAATATACTGAAACCACTTTTTCAGTTTTTCGGAAGATGACGAACCTTTCGGTAGTAACGAAACCTTATTTCGTTTCGGCAAATATACGAACCATTCGGTAATGACCGAACTCCTATTATCGTTTCGGAATTGAAGAAATCCCTTGAATGAGAACCCTAATTCGTTATCGAATGACGATATCTTCGGACAATACGAACCTTCTGAATGACGACCTCTCGGAATATACGAACTGAGATATACGTCTTCGGACAACTTCGACGTATATCGACTTCGGATATAACGTGGTGCTTACCACAATTACATTGATATTACCAACCTTCTCTAAATTTGTACCATGTTACAATGCTGGATGTTCGATGTTACCACTCCTTCTCTTTACCATTTGATAAAATTACTATTGGTAATACCATTCCTTCCTTGAATGTTTACAATTTACAAGCTGATGTACCAAAAATGATATCATCCATCTTCAACCTCAATGATGCTACTGATAACGAAATAATCAAGAGTAAGTGAATTCACATATTGATTTTAAATTACAAGAGATTACCAGTGAATGTATCTAATCGGCACATGTTTATGGACCTTACAAATTTTTTAACTCCGGTATTAATTGCTTATCAATTACAGTTAGATGTCTTACTCCTTCCCTTATATCATGTTTACAATTACAGTTGATGTTTACTGTATCCTTTTCCTTGTATCACGTTTACAATTACATGATTGTTACCTTCTTTCTCTTGTACACATGTTTTACAATTACAGTGTGTTACTTCCTCTCTGTTCATGTTTATCAATTACGTTATCGTTATCCATCCTTCTCATGGACCTGTTTACAATTACAACTGATGTTACTATCTCTTCTCTGGTAACATGTTTACAATTTAAAGTTGATGTTACCAATCTTGCTCTTATACCATGTTTACAATTACAGTTATGTTACCATCCTTCTCTTGTAAACATTGTACAATTACAGTTGATGTTACCACTTCCTTCTCTGTACCATGTTACAAAATCAGTTGATTACCATCCTTCTCTTGTAACATGTTTACAATTACATATGATACCATCTTCTCTTGTAACATGTTACAATTACAGTTAGTATTTGTCCTTCTCTCCCTGATAGCAGAGTGACGTCTTAAAGACGTCTTAAAGAACATCAGTCAGACGTCTTAAAGACGTCAGAAAAGACATCTTATGAACGTTAAAATTTGCGACCCACGTTTGACTCTTAAAAGGACATCCGATTTTTACGTCATTATTACGTCTAAAAAAAGACATCTTTATGATGTATAAAATACGGACGTCTTTAAGACGTCAAACGCGAGCGTGCAATTTACGTCCATATTTTTTTTTCTGACTTCTTTAAGACGTCACTGTGCTATCAGGATGTTGACATTAATACTATCCTATCCTATCCTCTCCTAATTCTATCCTAATATTATAACCTATGCTGTCCTACTACACAAGGCCCCTTTATATACTGCAGTTTGTCCGGTCCTCGATTATAAAGTCTGCTACAGACAAAGTCTTGACAGAAAGACAGTTACTATTATTATTATAATTGACATTTTTGCTAATGATAATATGAAGAAATTGTCATTATTGAAGCACCTTGAAATTGTGTTATACATAAAATGTATAATAATTCAAAACATATTATTATGTCAATAAGCCGAATGCCGGTTACAGCTTAAAAATTGTATATCTATTCATTTTCCCCTTTTTTTCATAATCTTCATGTAATACTGTATGAAGATCATATGACCAACAGAAACATTATTTTGAGTCCAAATGAAGCAAAAAAATGTCTTATCAGACGTTTTATAAGACGTCTTAAAATGTCTGTATTTGTGTCAAAAATGACTAAAAAAGTAGTGTCCAAATGAAACGTTCGTAAAGACATTCCAAAAAGTGTTGTCTTATAGATCGTTTTAAGAAGACGTTCTTAAAATTTTGTCGTATTTTGTCAAAAGGACATGACAAGGAAAGTCATCTTATAAACGTGTAAAGACCGTCTTAAATGATATCATTGGGAGAAAAAAGACCAAAAAAGTGTGTCTCATAGACTGTTTTTTAAAGATCGCTAAAGATTGTCGTATTTTTGGTCAAAAAAATGGACAAGGAAAAGGCTTATATGACGTCGTAAAAGACATCAAAAAAGTTGTCCTCTCTATAGACGTTTTAAGTAACGTCTTAAAGATGTTCGATTTGGTGCAAAATAGTGACAAGGTAAAAGTGTCTTATTAGACGTCGTGAAAGGGACATCTTTAAAGACGTCCATATTTAGGTCATAATAGTTGTTTACTCCAAAATAGAAAATTTATACGTTCTTTGAAAGTCATTACAACAAGATACATAATCACTATCGTCATAGAACAGTGTAATAACATTTAAATATTCAGATTCTTTTTAATCGTTTGGAAGACGTTCGTTTAAGTACATCGAAATGATGTCGTGTTTTACGACTGGTATGTATTCGAGATGACTTCAGTTTTGACCAGTTTATTAAGATCGGCTTTAAGACGTCAGTCTGCTATCAGGGTTTATGCATTTTACAATACCAGTTGATGTACCATCCTTCTCTTGTAACACTGTTCTACAATTACATGTTGATTTATTGTCCTTCTTCTGTGTATGCATTTTTACAGTTTACCAGCTTGAGTTACCATCCTTCCTTGTAACATGTTGTACAATTACAGTTGATTGTTATTTGTCCCTTCTTGTAGCATGTTACAATTACAGTTATGTTACCATCCTTCTCGTAACCATTGTTACAATTAGCAGTTTGATGTTACATCTTTTCTGTATCAGTGTTGACAACTTACCATGTTGGTTGTTACGGTATCCTTCTCTTGTTACAATACAGTGATGCTACCATCTTTCTCTATGTTACCTAATTGTTTACAAATTACACGTTATGTTACCATCCTTTCTCTTGTAACATTGGTTATCAATACAGTTTATGCTACCATGACTTTTCTCTTTACCATGTTTACAATTACATGTTGATGTTACCATTCCTTCTCTCTTGTAACAGGGTGTACAATTACAGTGATGCTACCATCTTTCTCTTGACCGCAATGTTTACAATTACAGTGATGTACCATCCTCTCTCTATGTAACATGCGTTACAATTACTCTAGTTCGATGCTACCATCTTCTCTTGACCATGTTCTACAATTACAGTTTGATGTTACGCATCCTTCTCTTCTAACTTGTACATATTACAGTTGATGCTACATAAAGATGTCTTTTCCTGACGTCTTTAAGACGTCTGACGTGATGTCTTTAAGACGTCTTTAAGACGTCACTCTGCTATCAGGGAAGAGAAGGACAATAACATCAACTGTAATTGTAAACATGTTACAAGAGAAGGATGGTAACATCAACTGTAATTGTAAACATGTTACAAGAGAAGGATGGTAACATCAACTGTATTTGTAAACATGGTACAAGAGAAGGATGGTAACATCAACTGTAATTGTAAACATGTTACAAGAGAAGGATGGTAACATCAACTGTAATTGTAAACATGGTATAAGAGCAAGATGGTAACATCAACTTTAATTGTAAACATGTTACAAGAGAAGGATAGTAACATCAGTTGTAATTGTAAACATGGTCCATGAGAAGGATGGTAACATCAACTGTAATTGTAAACATGATACAAGAGAAAGGTAGTAACACAACTGTAATATTGTAAACATGGTACAAGAGAAAGAAGGTAACATCAACTGTAATTGTAAACATGATACAAGAAAAGGATACAGTAACATCAACTGTAATTGTAAACATGATATAAGGGAAGGGTAGTAACATCTACTGTAATTGTAAGCATTTCCGGATTAAAAAATTGTAGGTTCCCAAATACACGGATATCACTTCACTGGTAATCTCTGTAATTTAAAATCCATTGTGAATTTCACTTACTTTGCATTATTTCGTTATCAGTAGCATCATTGGGTACCGAAGTGGATGATATCATTTTGGTAACATCAGCTGTAATTGTAAACATTCAAGAGAAGGATGGTATTACCAATTGTAATTTTACAAATGGTAAAAGAGAAGGGTGGTAACATCAACTCCGATTGTAAACATGGTACAAGAGAAGGTTGGTAATATCAACTGTAATTGTGGGTAAGCACCCGTTATTCCGAAGGTTCGTAATTCCGAAGGTTCTGTATTCCGAAGATTCGTTATTCCGAAGGTTCGTCATTCAGAAGGTTCGTTATTCCGAAGATTCGTCATTCCGAAAACGAAATAGGGTTCATCATTCCGAAGGTTCTTCATTCCGAAAACGAAATAGGGTTCGTCATTCCGAATGTTCGTTATTCCGAAAACGAAATAAGGTTCGTTACTCCGAAGGTTCGTCATTCCGAAAACGAAAAAGGGTTCGTTATTCCGAAGGTTTGTCATTCCGAAAACGAAATAAACTTATTTTAGTAATAAAAACGGTGTTGTAATTCAAAAATAATAGGATATTAAGCAATAATAGTCCCAGCGGAGGATGATACACGTGTATTTTGTTGGAGCAAAGCATGTATTGCATCAAAAAATGACATGGATCAAGCATCTTGATTTTTATTTTATCTGAGCGAATGGATTAAGAATTTGGGGGACTGTGTGTTGATCACCGGTGAATAACCTCCAGATAAGGGGATTTTTTTTTTTTTTTTTTTTTTTTTTTTTTTTTTTTTTTTTTTTTTTTTTTTTTTTTTTTTTTTGGCGATGGAGGGGTGTTCATTGATTTTAGGGGTATTTGGGGGCTAGCGGGGTACTTATGCCTCACGACTTATATAAGTGTAGCTAGCTGTAAAAAGAAATTGAACGGTTTGTATCATGTTTATTCGTCGCTACTCACGAGTTTCGCGCAAAGCGATCATTAGGCAAATAATGAAACATTGGCAATGTTTCATTAGTTGTCTGATGATCACTTAGCCAATGTTTCAGTAGTTGGAAACAGCTCGTTACCTGATGATCGCTTTGCGTGAAACTCGTGAGTAGCGACGAATAAACATGATACAACCGTCAATTTCTTTTTGATTTCTTGACTATTTCAGTTGTATTCAAAGCACGACGTTTATCACATTCTTGATATATTCTAAAAAGATGGCTATGCTGGCTGAGGACGGCAGTTTTGCCCCGCTCCCCCAGCCAAAAAAGAGGAATCGTCGCCCCTTTTTGAGGTGTTAATTCCTCATATTCTGGTCCAAACAAGCCCCCATCCCCACCCCCCCCCCCCGCAGAGCGATATTTAATCAAGAATGAGTCTTTTAGTAGAAATTTGAAACTTGTACAAAACAATTTCTAAATGCATCAATACTCCCCTAGCAAAATTTACAGGTCAGGCAACGATTCTTGCATGAACTAGTCCCCATAAGCCCATGATCACCCCTCTGAAAGAATTCTTAAACGCCCCTGGTAACGATAGATCAACCCCTTTCCACCCTCATAACAATTCAACAGTAAAGGTGATACCCTTCCCCCTCCAACACGCCTGCCCTCCAGTTTACCCGGTTTCGCCACAGATTATTTCAGTTTTGGACTAATTACAAAACTTATTTTATTTTCGGATTAACGAACCTTCGGAATAACGAACCCTATTTCGTTTTCGGAATGACGACACTTCGGAATGACGAACCCTATTTAGTTTTCGGAATGATGAACCTTCGGAATGACGAACCCTATTTCGTTTTCGGAATGACGAACCTTCGGAATGACGAACCCTTTTTCGTTTTCGGAATGACAAACCTTCGGAATAACAAACCTTCGGAATAACGCCACAAATGTTGGGATTAACGTTTTTTTTTTTTTTTTCGGATAAACGAACATCGAGGTATAGGCATTTTACGTGTTTCGGAACGACGAACCTTCGGAATAATGGACCTTCGGAATAACGAACCTTCGGAATTACGAAGTGTAACCGTAGAGAAAGAAAGATGGTAACATCAACTGTAATTGTAAACATGTAACAAGAGAAGGATGGTAATATCAACTGTAATTGTAAACATGCTACAAGAGAAGGACAATAACATCAACTGTAATTGTAAACATGTTACAAGAGAAGGATGGTAACATCAACTGTAACTGTAAACATGCTACAAGAGAAGGATGGTAACATCAACTGTAATTGTAAACATGTTACAAGAGAAGGATAGTAACACCAACTGTAATTGTAAATATGTTACAAGAGAAGGATAGTAACATTAACTGTAATTGTAAACATGTTTCAAGAGAAGATAGTAACACCATCTGTAATATGATACATACAAGAGGAGGATGTAAAAATCAAATGTACTTGTAAACATTTTACAAGAGAAGGATTTTAACACCAACACTGAAATTAATGATAAAAAGGGCAAATTTCCTCTTTGATTATTTTAAACAAATCGCATTACGTACCTAATGAAAAACAACGAATCTATATTCAATATCCTTATTTGAATCTTGATTTAAGGGGGATGGGTGGAATCGATACTTAGCAGGATTTTCCTCAAAATGAATATAATAAAAACAGATTTTGTATTCTTAAGATCTATCGCTTTTAAGCAGAAATGAAATTGGAAACATTCAATATTGGCCTAATGAATAAGCGAGTTTGTATTGATGGACTTACTTGAATTTTGTTGCTCACATAGGTTACAAGTGATCGGACAGGCTGAGAGGAATGGCTGACACATACCAGCATAGATCTCTCCAATTGCCTCACATCCACATGCTCCTTGAACAGCATACTTTCTACAGTAGGTAGGGTCCAATTCCCGGCACACTAGTGAAAGATAGAGTTGATAAATGGATGAATAAGGATTGGCCGCGGTATTCACGAAGAGCTGATTAAATTTAGTAGACCTACTATATACAGTTGTCCGCAAAATTGTTCATACCCCTGTCGTTTTTTAAGTTTTTTTTTGTCGTGCTCCTAACTGAATGCGTTTCCAGGCGCGGGGCCCGGCCCCCCCCCCCCAAAAAAAAAAGGGAGAAAAAGGGAGAAAGAAGGGAAAAGGGAGAGAAAAGAAGAAAAAGAAAGAAAGCCCTATGTTTGTACAATATTCGCAAAACTTTATTCAATAAGAAGCGCGAAATAGGCCTCATTGGGTTCTAAACGACCATAACTATGGCCTTTAATGTGGGGGAGGGTCCACGAGGCCGATTTTTCTCATTTAAAAAAAAAAAAGAAAAAAGAAATACATTACTGACGAAAAGTAACAATAAAGAAAACTAAAGTTTCAAAATTTCACAAAGAAAAAAGGCCTCGTGGACCATCGGCCTAGTGGGCCCTCGGACTCGATGGAAAATAGTCGGCCTCGTGGGAATACTAGAAAGTGCCCCTTTATTTATTCTATATATCTTTTAAAACCCAACTTTTTCGCTCGCGGATAAATAACTCCGATTTTGAGCTCAAAATTTACGGCTCGCGCTTCGCGCTCGCACATAGGCCCATGAATTTAGTAGGGTATATAATGCACAACTAACCCCAAATTTTCGGCTCGCGCTTCGCACTCGCGGATACTAAATAGGGTCTATAATACACAATTATCTACAATTCTTTATGCTAGAAAGTGCCCCTTTATCTTTAGAAACCCCAAATTTTCGGCTCGCGCTTCGCGCTCGCAGATACCAATCTACTTGGGTATATAATAACCATACACAATTAACTCAAAATTTTCAGCTCGTGCTTCGCGCTCACGGATACTAAATAGGGTCTATAATGCACAATTATCTACGATTTTTAATACTAGAAACTGCCCCTTTATTCCATATATCTTTTAAAACCCCAAATTTTCGGCTCGCGCTTCGCGCTAGCTGACATGTCTGATACTAAATCATAATGCACAAATAACTCCAATTTTAAGCACAAAATTTTCAGCTCGCGCTTCGCGTTTGCGGATTCTAAATAAGGTCTATAATACACAATTATTTTAAAAAAAAAATTAATAGTAGAAAGTGCCCCTCTATTTATTCCATATATCTTTTAAAACCCGAAATTTTCGGCTCGCGCTTCGCGCTCGCAGATACCAATCTAGTAGGGTATATAATGCACCATTATCTACGATTTTTAATACTAGAAAGTGCCCCTTTATTCATTCCATATATCTTATAAAACCCCAAATTTTCGCGCTCGCTGACATGTCTGATACTAAATAATAATGCACAAATAACTCCAATTTTTACCTCAAAATTTTCAGCTCGCGGATTTTAAATAAGGTCTATAATACACAATTATCTAAACAAAAATTAATAGTAGAAAGTGCACGTTTATTTATTCCATATATCTTTTAAATCCCAAGATTTTCGGCTCGCGCTTCGCGCTTGCAGATACCAATTTAATAGGGTATATAATGCACAATTAACTCGAATTTTTACCTCAAAGTTTTCATCTCATGTTGGCAATTTAGAATACATATTCAAACCACTAAAGTTTGGTTTAAAATATACCGATTTTTTATTTTTTTGCTAGTATAATTATTATTTTGTTTTCATAGGAGGAAAATTAAAATTGTTTAAATTCCTCGTTTTAAGTCAGTATAGGCCTATATATCGGGGCATGTTAACTCGCGCTTCGCGCTCGTTTGCTCGCTCCGCTCGCAAGATTTTTTTTTAAAAGTTGGGCCCCCCCTCTGGAAAATTTTGGATCCGCGCCTGGTTTCGTCAAACGTTTTGTTGATAAGCATGTTACTGACAATTGAAAAGTTAGGAAAATTTTGAGAAATTTGGTATTCTAGGGGTATTTTGTTGACTGATTTATTAAAAACGCCATGTTCATAATTATTCATACTCTATAGGGGTGCCAAAACTAATTTCCTATCTAATCATCTCGATTAAAATTATTTATTTAAATTTCCACCTAAAATAGTTCTTACGAATGTCCAGAACCATCATTCATATCTTCCGTGTGTTTTGACCAATGCGTCCTCTGGAGAACGTCCAAGCTGTGTAAGGCTGCATGGTCTTTGGGCCATTTTGTGAGTCTTCAACTTCCCAGACATATTTCTCAAGGGATTCTTGTCAGGTCGTGGAATTTTCCTCTCAAGATTATTCATTATGATTGTCCTTGAACTACTTCTTGACTAACATGGCCGTATGCTTCTGAACTTCGCCTGTTGATATGTCCAATGCTGTCCCAGGTAACATTAACAAACATACTTCTGCAAGTTTCCATCCAGGATCTTAATAAAAATGTCTTCACCTGGATGCCTCCTATTCTGAATAGACTCCCAGTGCTACCCATACTGATAATCCCCAATCGCAGTTCTATGTGAATGACTTGTGCTAAAATCAGGACACTGTTCTTTAGATTGAAGGATTCATATTTTTTGGGCCAAATTGAAGGAAGTCCATATCACTCGTAAATTTTAATTTTCTCTCTTCAACTTATGTAATTATGTTCCATAAGTTAAAGTTCTGGTTTAAATGAGATCAGTAACTGTCCAGAGGCCTCCCGGTGGGTCTGACTGCAAAACTGGAGTCTGTATTGGGAAGTGTCTGTATAGATATCCTCTATGCAGTATTTGCTCATTGGCACCTTCGTCTTTGGCTGGTCAGTGGTATCCATTCCGACTTTGGTTGTGATCTGTGTGTTATTGTAGGCCTCTCAGTATACTTATTTGGCAAAATACCCCTGGAATACCAAATTGCTCAAAATATGAAATTTTCTTAATAGTCCAGATGTTGGTAACATACTGATCACCAAAAAGTTTGACGAAACTCATTAATTTAAAAGCAAAATTAAAAAAAACTTTAAAAATGTCAGGGGTATGAACAATTTTTCGGACAACTGTACGTATTTAGAAAGTCCACTAACTTTAGTCACCCTTCGAGAATACCGGTCAATGGTTACAACTTATGCTACAGTCACACAGACATTTACGTTTAGTTACGTTTTTGTTCTGCTCTGATTTTTAATCCTTATTTCATCTTCTATTCTAACATTTCATATGTATTTCTCTGTTTTATAGTATCATCACTATTTCCACTGCTGACTATATATAAGGCCATATGACGGGCAGGCATCCATGGGGATATCCAGTGGCGTACCTAGCCTGATTAGACACAATACTTATGGGGGCGCACTATTGTTTGTGCATATAGTGCGCCCTCGTAAGAGTATTGTTTCTAATCAGGCAAGGTACGCCACAGATATCTGCAGAAAAAAGGGAATTTTTGGACGCACGCAATGAGGGCAATGGTGTGACTGTAGCATTACCCCTGTCCACGAGGGCACGGATGGGTCAGGATATTTTTCACCCACTCTTCAAGAATAAAGACAGCCAGCCAGCGTCAAAATTTGGAAAACGAGCAATTTGCGTCTTGATGACCGCCAACAGGTGAGCTCTTCAAGTAGATGATCGATCGAGGGAAATGTAGATGAAAATTTTTCGCCCCCCCCCCCTATTGGAGAAAGCTGGATCCGCCCCTGACTCCGACAGGAAATATGAAAGATGCCATTAATCGTCAAAATTTGGAAAACGACCATTTTGCGTTTTGATGACGGCCCACAGTTTCAATTACTCCGACTTTAAAAGATGTCATTAATCATAGAAGTATTCATTGTTCCTAACTTGGAGGAAAGAGTCCATGGTTCCTAGCTAAAGAGGACATAAGTGTCTTTAAGTCTATACAAATTGTTATTTATAAAAATAAACAATGCCAGGAAACCGAAATTGCCGTCTGGTTTGGCAGGTTAATATTTCCACATTGTGAATCACCATTTTTAATCGATCGCAACTTTCCCACATTAATCTATAAAATAGCCTCGCAACAACCTCAGACTATCATCTTGACCGACCAACACATGCCATCAAAATTTGATTAAAAAAAAAAATGATTTGTGAATATCCGTTCATCCATGGATTCAAAGTAGGCATACCCCAGTGACCCGAGGCATACAATACAAAACTTTGTTGTGCAGGAATACGTAAATTAGAGCTGTTTTCGTGTTTTCGCACAGACTTCGCAGCTCATTGTAGTCATTCTATCCAAATATGCAATATCAACTCGTGATCAGTATTGACCTTATAGCTTCACTAGCTTTGGGTCTGTGTCACGAAGCCATTAAATAAGCAGAAGGATGTTGATAATGGATCGTTTCATATCATGAGGATATATATATATTTTACAGGAAGATACCAGCTAATCACCGTACGTATTCACGAAGAAAACTATTATATAGGCCAAGTATGATATACAATTTACCAGACCTGAGCCCTGATCGCATTTCATAATCATCAATATGCACAGAGTCTAACAGAGACACCGCGCACATCTACAATATTTGAACTTGAAGTGACGAGATAGATATACATCATGGGTTGTAGGCAAACGCATGAAGAATATTCTCTTCACTGGGGCTTTGTTGTTGCTGCCGCCAAATTTATCCATTGGGCAATTTTGACGGGGTTGCTGAAGTCATTTAGTATCTTCATACCACATCTGGTGGAATTGATGGGAACAAGTTATGCTGCCATAGGATTTGTCTCGGGGATGCCAGATTCATTGGGATGCACAGGTGAGAAT
>CALNVZ010003426.1:32723967-32736704 GCA_940671915.1 Paracentrotus lividus
CCAGAAAAATCAAAATGCCCGGCATTATCTTTCCTAATGCTTTTACACCATTTTCATGAACAACGAAAACAACACATCAACTTGATATAGGTACATTAATAATACTTTGCTAGGTCAGCACCCCCACCCCCATCCCCGTCGTACACCCCTTCAAGGCGTGAGGCAGCGATAAATGTCAAGCAGCTATGCATGGCCTACCACTTTTTTTTTTTTTTTTTTTTTTTAAACTAATGCTAGTGACCCTTCTAGAGACTGTTTATTTGAGTCAGATATATTCATAAACTTTCATATGATGAAAATAAAGCAGTGCACACTGGATATACAAGGGGTTGACATTATTAATAAGTTAGCAATAACATTAAACCCCCCCCCCCCCTGCCTGGATATACCATCTTTTAAGGGGCGGGGAGTATACATGGTAAAGCGACAATTTCCCTCTTTTTCCCTCTTCTTCTAAATATACTTTGGCCCTCACTTTTTTTCTAGATTTCCCGCTTTTAAGGTTATTCTATCATCAATTATTTCGTCAACGTTTTCCCCCTTTTCTTCTTATTCTTCTTATATAGCACCATTAGTGGCCTACATTGCAAAGCGGGTATCTCCTAGATGTGTTGCCTTTGTGGGGTCCATTCTAATTAGTGCCGGGTTAATATGTGCCTCATTTTGTACCACTATTGCTGCTCTTGGCATATGCACGGCTGCCATCGGTAAGTAATCGTATTGTAATTGTTTCGTAGATATAGCAACCCAATGAAATAAGTAATAATAATTATGCACCTGTAAATATTGTCTTAAAGGAATTTTTTTAGTGATTTTCAATAACTTGGTTGACTAGTGTCCTGCATAAAGACTTACGGTGGATAAAATTGATTGAAAAATTGATTGATTGATGTTTTCTTGGTAGCCCCATCATTTGAACAAGAAACTGACAAGAAATATATAGTCCATTATCTCGCTTCAGCGGAATACTTTGAGACGGTTTTTGAAACACTTTTGCCGTTTTGAAACTTGTCGCAGAGACGTCTCCTGAGTCCCCGCGACGTTTCATTAGTTTCGGAATTTCAAAACCTCTCAAAGTAGTCCCAATTCGTTCCGCGACGAAAGACAGTATATGTCTCCGTGTCGGGGGGGGGGGGTATAATTTATGTATCGGAGACGTCTCCGATCAGTGGCGTAGACAGGTCCCTCGATGTGGGGGGGGGATGATTCGTGGTCCGAGACTCATATTTGCCAAAATTTGAGGTAACGAAAGGTGTTTTTTGTATCTATGCACACAAAAAGGGGCAAAAAATGTCGCTGGGGGGGGGGGTTGCGCCGAATGTCCTCAGAAATATACCAATTCCAGGCGAGCGCGAAGCGCGAGCGGAAAAATTTTTAGGTAACGAGACGCCTGTGTTTTTTCTTTGTATCTATACACACAAAGAAGGGCAAAAAAGGCCGATTTTGGGGGTTGCATCGAATTTCTCAGCATATATACAATTCCAGGCGTAGCGCGTAGCGCGAGCGGAAAATTATTGAGATAAACGAGAAGGTGTTTTGTATCTATACACACACAAAGAAAGGGGAAAAAGGACCGATTTTGGGGGTTGCGCCGAATTATCCTCAGCAAATATACAAGGCTTTCATAATAAAAAATAAGAATATAAAACAAACATGCAGTACCAGAAGGGTTATGTGGCCAACTTTTTAATTCCTCTATAGCGATGCGCAGAAGCGCGAATAAAATAAAAAAAAAAAAAAGAAGCAATTTAGGGGCCTGAGCCCGATTTCGTATCCATAAAGGAGTTATTCTGCAAAATATCCCGAGAGCTGCATGGGCCTACACCTCTAATGCACCTCTGGAAATATTATTATATTAAAAATACAATTATAAGTATGAATACAATTAAAATAAAAATATAGGGTAAATAGACTAATATCAATAAAGCTCTAGGAAGAAAAACAAAATAATTTCCCTGGAAGTAACAAAATAAGTATAGGCCTTAATAACTTTCAATGATGGATATAAAAATAATTAATCTTGATTTAATAATTAATAATAATAATAATAATAACAATAATAATAATGATAATGATAATGATAATGATAATAATGATAATGATAATGATAATAATAATATGCGAGCGCGAAGCGCGAGCGAAAAATTTTAGAGCTCCGAAAAATAAAAAGGAGTGTGCAAAGCCTATTTCAGCTTTAAAAAAAAATACATATCACCCGTGAAAAGTGGGGGGGGGGGATGATTTTACATGCCATCCCCCCACCTTTTGAGTTGGGGGATGTATCCCCCCATCCCCCCCCCCCGCTATCTACGCCCCTGTCTCTGATACTTTTTTTTCCGTCGCGGAAACGGATTTGGGACTACTTTGAGACGGTTCTGAGATTTCTGGATCTCATGAAACATTGCGGGGACTCAGGTAACGTCTTGGAGACGTCTTCGCGACAATTTTCAAAACAGTCTCAAAACTGTTTCAAAACCGTCTCAAGGTAATCCCAAATCCGTCTCAAAGTAGTTTCCGCGAAGTGAGATACCACAATAAGCTTCTGATCACTCGAGCATTGAAAGCTAAGAAAATCTCTCGGGACCAACTTCAACATGAGGGCTTTCCTCAGTCGGTAGAGCACTTGTCTTGTCTAGTAACAGGAGGTCTTGGGTTCGAATCACGATGGATATATCATTATTTATTTCTGGTTAGTTTCCCTAAATGTTTTTATTTATTTTATTTATTTTTTTTTAAATAAAAAACGATAATCATTAGGATAATGATACGATTGTGAATTTCTCCATTGTGTGCATAGGTATCGGGAACATTATGATGTTAATCACCATGACGACAAGTCTTCATCAGCATTTCCCAATCAAGTTTGACGTCATCAACACCATCTCCCTCGTGGGATCTCCTGCTGGAGCCTTTATTATCCCAGTCGTTACAGAGAAACTTCTGGAGATCTACGGTCTCCGAGGGACCATCTTCATCCTCGGAGCATTTAGTCTTCATTCCGTAGTTTGTGCCATCGTTCTCAGGCCTCCCAGGCCTAAGAAGAGGAATAGGAGGAGGAAAGATAAAGATGTTCAGTACATCCCTGTTCAGAAAGACGCTGGTGATCATGGCAACGTTGAATCGGGAGATGATGCCGTCATACCTTTGTCTCAGATCGGGACTGAGGATACAGAAAGTGGCTCCGTTGTCCAAATCAAACAGAACACTAAATCCTTCCTCACACATCTCTTGGACATCACCAATCTATCTGTGTTGCGGAGGACCCCTGTATTTGCGTTTCTTCTCATCCCGAACTATCTAATGATGGTAGTTTGGATGGGCTGGACATTGTTCCTTATTCCCCATGCCGAATCGTTAGGCATCAATCAATCTCAAGCCGCGTATCTAGCCATGCTGGGAGGGATCGGAGGAATATGTGGCCTTATATGGTCTTCTGCCTTTATTACATTCTTCCCTGGAGCTGGTATGCGTCTTCCTGTGGTCACATCGTTGATCTGTTCCGTAGTTTTCTTCCTCGACCTCGCAAGCAACGCATACCTATTCCAAGCCATCCACGCATTCATCATCGGGTTCATGGTGTACCATATTTCCCTCTACATATCGGTTGGTGTCAAGTATTGTTTGCCCGACGAGGACTTCGCTATGGGGTTGGGATTGGCATTGTTTGTCTACGCACTTGGAAATATATCTGGGGGACTAGGTGCAGGTACTGATGGAGCCTAATCACTGCCGGAAAAAAAACCACAGTGTCCCACAGTGTGAACACATTGTGAAAGTGGGCCAAATCCACACAATCGATTCTGTGAACACAGTGACCGAGTCCTTCACAATGTGACAACTGTGTGGATTTGGCCCATTTTCACAGTGCTTTCACAGTTTGGAAGGCACACTGTGATTGGCTCTGTGTTTTTTTTTTCGGCAGGGATGCCTAAATAAGAATGTATAATCAGGATGATACAAGTACCAAAAGCGCACTTGCCCGAAAGAAAACAAAAATTGAAATCAATTAACTTCGAAGGTAGTATCTCACCAGAAGAGACGTCTCCGAGACAACCGCGTTTGATTAGTCACATCCGTTTCGGAAGTCTCGGAGACGTCTCTGCGACTGGAAATTTTTTTTAAAAATGAACGATTTTCAATTTCCTGTAACTTCTGAGACTTTGTGGAGACTGTGAAGACGTCGCGGAGACTCGGGATACGTCTTCGCGACTTCTCCATGACCCCAGAGACAGAAAAAAACGAAAAAAAAAAAAAAAAAAAAAAGCAGGATGTTTGAAAAGCTTTTGCAGGGGGGGGGGCTCTTTTGCATTGAAGAAGTATCAACACCCCTGGTACTAATGCAACGTCGCATTTTTTCCAAAAAAAAAGTTTATTCCTTTTTTTTTAAATCTGTGGTATCTATTTTATTGAGTCTTGAAAGCATGGGTTTAGAATTGGAACCGTCCATTTATTTTTTAAATCACAATTTAATGCCTTCAATATAACTTTCTAGCATAAGTTTTCTCATATAAAATTAATTTCTTCTCTTTTTCTTCTTTGTTGTTGTTGTTGTAATGACACTAACTTGATTGCTTACAGGAACGCTGTTCTTTTCAAGTACCGAAATGGGTTTCATCGTTTATCTCAAAACTTGTTGAAATTGGGTCATGAGAACAGTACGTCGAACAGAATGGTCGAATCTTTCTTCAGATTAATTAATTGTTTGCTGTTTAATTTATGTTCCAGCCTATTCTGAATCCACCTTCTTTCTTTCATTTCATTCTTTAGGTCTGATATACGACTTGACGCGGAACTACAAGAATGTCTTTGTGGTGTTTGGAGTAGCAGAGTTGCTCATATCCCTCAGCTATACCGGTTATCTAATTGCACAAAATTGTCAAAGAAGGAAAACGGAGAAACGAATACAATAAAGAGATCAAATTGCAGAGCATAAACTCTGAGATCACTATTCTACGTCTTACGTCAGTGATTTTGATGACCATGTGTCACTGGCGTAGCGCATACCCCCCACTAACAAAAGAAAGTGCGTCCCGTTCTACCAATTATGTTTACATCATCCCCCCCCCCCACTTACACAAGAAATTAATGCGTGTCTACGCCCGTGAATAGTGTTATTGGTGCTTAGTAATTGTGCCTTATAAGTTTTTTATATTTTGCAATGAAATTTTGCAATAAAAGCTATGAAATTTTGCAATTAAAGCCAAATAGCTAGCTAAGCTTTCCTGGTCAAGTTTAAACGCTGTGCAATCGAATTCGTTAATGTTCCTACAATTTAAACGATACCAGGCCGAGCGGGGCTATATCGGTCATTTTAAATCAACGCTTAGAGCAAGTGATTCCGTTTTTTTTTCTTTCATATTCGTTAAAAAGCGCTAATTTCGTTTTTATGCGATCAAAACTGTTTATAAACACAACACAAAAATAAGTTCCCCCTATTTCAGATGTCAATAATTTTTTTAACCAGGAGGAATTGAAAAAATCTAATTATATGTCCGTGTAGGTAATTTTATTAGCTACCAGGTGACCAATTTTTAAGAAGAATCATCATGTCATGCTTCAGTGAGTAATGGTTGAATGCAAAAGTGTCATTTTTTGAAGTTCACAAGGCGATTATCACAAATTTGATTAATGATTTTGGAACAATATTAAAATAATTTAACATCATGCTTGTCAAAAAAAAAGATGCCACATGTGTGCCCTAACATACAAAATGAGTTCATGGTAAAATTTCACGGTTGAGTGAGCACTGGGTTAAAACTGTAAAAACTGCAGTTTTTGTGAATTTTACGTGGTATATAATTATATTCGATCAAAAATGATTGAATCCCTGCTTTAGAAGTGTATTTCAACTTTTGCTAACAATTCACGGTTGAATGAACACATAAAACAAACAAAAATAGGCCATTTTTTAAATAATGATCAGACATTGCAGTAATTTTAGGCACTAAAAATCATCACAATAACATTTTTGGGGTTTTGTTTAGAACCTTTGGACATGTGTCAATGATCCTATGGCAATTGTTTAAAAATTCATGCTTCAATGAGCACGTGAGACTAGAAAACCTAGTTTGTCATGTATGGACTAAAATTTGAATTTTTACTTTGATTAAACAGCACGATTGTTTTGGGGGAGTACCTCGGAATTTATTTTCACAAAAATCCCGATTTTTCACTCCTCACTAGGCACAAGGTACAAGAAAATCATGCAAATGAGAAGAAGGTTTAGGGCTCCGTCACGGTTCAGTGACTTACCGGATAAGCAATTTGAATCAAGATCATGTTAGTTGGTGACCACCTAAAGCTGTTTGTCAAGTTTCATGGAATAACTCGAAGTCAAATGGACAAAAATTAACGATGAAAATATGCCAAATTTCACTTTTGCTAAACCTCTGTACACAAGGTCAATTGGGGGGAGGCATCATTATCTGACAATAATATTGTGAAATTCGGCCTAAATTCATTGAAAATTTTTGTTCATTCTACCATGAGTTATTCCATGAAACTTGACACACAGCTTAAGATGGTCACAAACTGACATGATCCCGATTCAAATTGCATATCCGGTAAGTCACTGAACCGTGACGGAGCCCTAAACTTTCTTATCATTTGCATTTTTTTTGTATATTGTGCCCAGTGAGGCGTGAAACATCGGGATTTTTGTGAAAATAAATTCCGAGGTACTCCCCCAAAACAATCGTGCTGTTTAATCAAAGTAAAAATTCAAATTTTAGTCCATACATGACAAGATAGGTTTTCTAGTCGCACGTGCTCATTGAAGCATGAATTTGTAAATAAATGCCATAGGATTATTGACATGTGCCTAAAGAATATAAACACAACAAAGAAAAATGTCATTGAGATTAATTTTAGTGCATAAAATTACTGAAATACCTCTTCGCAATTCTAAAATGGCCTATTTTTGGTTGCATGGGTTCATTCAAACGTGAAGGAAGTGATATTGGTTGCATACACTTCCAAAACAAGGAATTCCATCATACTTGATCAAATATACCATGGCAAAGAAGTAAAAATCGCAGTTTTGGTAATTTTTGGTGCATGCTCACTCAACCGTGAAATTTGACGCAAATTTCCTTTCCACATGTTGGAAAGCACGTTTTGCATACATTCTGATGTGTAAAATGTTTAAAATCCGAAAATGGGTCCGATATCATTGAATCAAAGTTGTGATTTTAGGCTTGTGAACTTCAAAAAATGACATTTTTGCATTCAACCATTAATCACCGAAGCATGACTTGTTGATTTTTCCTAAAATTCGCTCCCCTGGTAGCTAATTAAATTCCCTACATGGGCATATAATTTAATTTTTTTCAAATCCTCCTAGTTAAAAAATGATTGATATTCTGAAATAGGGGATTTTCCTTTTTGTGGTGTGTTTATATTCAATGACTTTCGTCTATCAGCATGAATGGACGAATCTGAGAAACCACTCATTGAAGAATACAAGTGCTCACAAAAAATCAAAGTGACAGGCGCAATTTGCAATTGGATTGAAAGGTTTTGTATTTTGGCTGTTCGTGAACGAATTTGATTGCACATTTTTAATCGCGATCTCATTTCGGACGAAATTTATTCAAGGACATTGCAAATTGAACTTGACCGGGAAAATCTATATTTCAAGAATAATTGTAAATAATCTACCTCATTCTGATATACATAAAATGATTATATTGAAATATATATCTATTGAAATGTGTAACGGAGATTTTAGGAATATACAAGGCGCTTGATTATTAAGGTGAATAAAAAAATTAAAACCACACTAAACGAATCAAAATAATAAAAATGTATTTCTACATCATTCACTTTTATTTTAAGGTTGTTTGTTATTTTTCAGTGCAGTTAATGACACATTCTCAATCCATCCCGTACGGAATATCGGGCAACTATAGGCCTTATTCTAACTGAAATACAGTTCTAAGGAACATTATTAAAGGGGATGTCATCCTAAACTCAAAAAAGTTTTAATAAAAACAGAAAAGAAAAAACAGAAAAGAAAAAACATGAGAGAAAAATAAAGTGAAGGTGTAAAGGCGCGGTCCCACTGACTTTTTAGGATGATTTGCGTATGAATTGCGGATTGTTTGTTTTGTTTTTGTTTTGTTTTTGTTGCGGATGAACGAAATTTGTACACGCAACTCATGCGCAATTAATCCTCCCGCCAGTGGGACCGGGCCTTTACTGATTAGTTTGTCTTTGACTAGTGCTCACTCACCCTTGACACACTCACAATTAACATATCTGTCTCATTTTCACAAAGAATGAAGTTGATATGGGTTACAACACTTTGTCAAGTTATTTGGTTCAACACATATTCTGAAACAATGCGCAGTGTTCATCAAAGCGTAAACAGATACCACATCTTTAAGCAAAGTTTTAAGGCAGATGTAGGGAGTCAAAGCGGCCCCCTTTTTGTGGCGCAAAAAAAGAAAAAAAAAAGAGAAAGAGAAAAAGAAGGGGAAAGAAGGAGAGCAGAAAAAAAGAAGGAGAGGAAAAAATAGAATTGAATAGTAAGGAGAGGGTGAAAAAAGAGGGAGAAACTAAGGCCGGTTGGGGGGGGGGGGAAAGAAATAAAGCAAGCAAACTTTTCGGGTCACTATGTCAAAATTGTCGCCTCGTGCTTCTCTTTGGCATGACCTGTTTGAGTTATACGTTGTTTATGATTACGGAAAAGGCATATATCCCTACTCTTTCTGACTAGAACGTTTCATGAACTAAAACAAACCCTGTGATTATTGTTCCCTGAAGAAGTGTATTTATAAGATTAGGTATTATAACTCGAAGGATATGAAAGCCCATACATAGTGGGATCATTTCGGTCTCGCTCTAAAACTTTGAAGAAAAAAATGATTCTGTTATTTATCATAAGAATATGAAGAATGTAAAAAGAATACGTTTCATCAAAATTTAGGTAAAATTGAAGGTGCTCAATTGGACTACAGGTATCTCAAAAATATTGGAACGATCATCGGGCAACAGATAGAGAGCTCAGACGGAAGGAAAACTATAACAGCATGCCTACAGTCATGATTGTGACTGGCGCATGAGACGAGATTCGGTTGTCATGACTTTCGGTTCTTAGATGTTTATTTAAAAGAGTTAAATGCCCTAATCGGTCCTCTGCATTTGTTTGAAGTATGGGCTTACCGGTAAAAAAGCCCGAGATGGAAGTGATTGAATGTCATTATGTATGATCAGTCAATTTTCCCTTTTTTGTATTCTATTCTATTGTAGTGCCGTATCACTTGACTTTGGCGATCATTTTTTTCCACAACACTCTGTCTCTAGCCTTCTGCATTATGAGTTGTAATCCTATACCTTCTACTAATCCCTTCTCTTCCAGCCATTTCTTCAAACTATCCATCCACATTATTCTTTTTCTTCCTCTACTTCTCTTCCCCTCGATCTTTCCTGTCAATGACAAATTCTCCAAACCTTCTTTATGTATTAAATGTCCCAGAAATCTCAACTGTCTAATTCTTATATTGCAGAGCAATTTGGGTTTCTCATTCGCTCTTCTGAGTACATTTTCATTGCTTACTCTATCTGTCCATTTGATTTTTAACATTTGTCTAAGAAACCACATTTCGCAGCTGTCCAGACGTTTCTTCATATCTGTTGTTATTGTCCAAGCTTCGCTTCCATACATCAAAACAGGATGGACATAACATTGCAGCACCCGTATTCTGGTTCTCATGCTTAGTGAGTGATTCTTGAGTATCGTTCGCAGCTTTGAGAAAGCAGACTTCGCAAGTGCTATTCGTCTTTTGATCTCTTTCTCGCATCTGGCATCTTCTGTAATAATGCTTCCAAGGTAATTGAAGGACTGTACTTGTTTGATGTCTTTGTCTCCCAGTTTGAGATTGCATCTAGGGCTGTCCTTCTTGCAACAGCTAAGCTTTCTGTCTTTTTGTAGTTAATGCTCAGTCCCATGCTTTCACTTTCTCTAACTATTATGTCTAAGAGCTTTTGTAATCCTTCTGCAGATTCTGCTAATAATACTGTGTCGTCTGCGTATCTAATATTTGTAATATTATTGCAATCAGGAAAACAACGTAAAAAATAATTTAGGTTTGAATTGTCGGTTGTTGTTTAAGATAAGTGCCTCGATCGGTCCTCTCCAGATATTCTATTCGAAATGATGGAGTAACGGAATAAAAACCGGTCGTTTTTATGCTGGTAAAGATTGAATTTCACTGTGCCATCAATAAGGAAAACAAAGTTAAACATTGTTTAGGTCTAAATTGTCGGTTGCTGAATATTTATTTAACCCTATGAAGACCAAAGTATATTGATCGTTCACAGGCCCAAGGCGGCACATTGTGCCCCTCCATATATTTTTATTTCAATTATTTGACCGATCACTTTCATATTTGGCATGACGATAGAGCACCTCAAGCTCTACAATGTGGAACAATTTAACTTACATTTCTCAAGGTCATCATAAAAAGCACTATTTGCAGTTAAATAAAAAAAAAAACAATTAAAAAAAAGATTAATAGACAAATGCTCTAAATTATTAAATCAGTTTAACTCTCTACAGTCACAGTTTGATGATAGAGACTGTTACAAATATGTTTTATGATTCATTCATTGTTCATTCAATATTCAAAATGTTTAGGGTTGCCACATGGGGCGCTTTATGCTCATAAATAGGAAAGCGCCATTTCATCACACGTCAAGTGGGCGTTTGTGCAATTAACAAAATTAATTGTTTTTGTGCAATTTTTCACTGTTTAGGTTGGCAGATGGACTATACGTATAATAAGCAATCAGCATATTCTGTGAATGTCAAGGGATAAACTCATTTGAAAATATAAGAAATGTGAAAAAATGATATTTCAATATTTTCTATTGTATCTATTGTTTTTGTGCCATTTTTCATATGAAAAGTAACAGAATCAAAAGAAGAAGAGTAGTATTCAAATGATGACACCCTAATATTGTTTATAACTATGGATATAATAAATGACCGAAAAATAGGAGTAACATGATTGCCAATTTGTGGTTGGCAAAAGATGTATCAAAAGGTTTGTGAATAAATTTTAGTAAAAGTCACCAAGTCTGGTGAAAAATGATCCACGGCAAGGGTATGAAAAAGGAGTATAAAAGTGTGGATGGTCAAAAGCAATGCCTCGATTGGTCCTCTCCATTGTATTTAAGCTATTTATGGAATGATTTATGGAATAAGGTAATAAAAAAACCCTTATGCTGGGAAAGATTGAATGAAATATGAACTTTGCTTACACGTTTGAGAGGGTAAACAAAGTCAATGTTTGAAAACATCACTTTTTCTGGTCCCGTGTGTTACAGAATTATAATAACCATAATTAATTATGAAATAAATCACGCCAATTCTTCTTCGAATCCTCCAGTATCGTACAGTCCATCGCTGGTGTATTAGCGTACAATATTTCTTAGTTTTCGTTGAAGGTTCTTAATACACTCAAGGACATACCTAACGATTAGTATTTCATCATAAGATTTGTGGGAAAAAAATACATGTTTTCTGCTCTGATGTCCAACGTATATCCGCGCAAATTTGCTTAACGAAATTATCTTGTTAATCAAAAGTTACCATTTCCAAGAAAAAGCTTTGAATATTTATTTCGCAAACAATAATTATTGCTTGTTTTTTTTGTTGTTCTAGTGTATATTCACATTATGAGAAGCAAACATTCACCTTGTAGAGCTATAATTAACGTGTTTTACTATTTAAAGCAAAATGTAAAATCATGCACACAAAAGAGAGTTTATAGGAACTTTCAAGGTTCAGTTCATCAAGTATTTTTATTGGTACTCTCTGGGTACTCTAATGGAATATATTTAGCGATTTTACTTGTCGTCAAAGAGAAAACTTAAGCAAGGGGCTTTACCATCTTACCACTTTGCTGTGAGATTACAATCCGTATAAGTATGAAACTAAAGAAAGAGGCAAATGCTAGGTGCAAGTATTTATCCATGGCTGGTCAGACTCCCTTTTCACCACGTTTTCACTGTTCTGCCAACCGGCAATGTTCTTCTTCGACAATTAACACACAATATATAACCGTGTATGTTTTTATAATTAACATAATGTAGGAAAGTGCCTTTGGTATACCGGTAATGTTTTCTTTCCTTTGCTATACGTTCCATATAAAGACATATCCTGCGCTTTTCTGTGAAACATCCGGTAATTGATATGTTATTTTTTTTCAGGTAAGACTTTCTTTGATTTCAATCTTGAAAATAACACGGGGAAAATAACTCCAAATCCTGAAACAAGATTCAAAGCCTATACATCTTTGATTTTTTTTCCCCCGATAATTAAAAGTAACAACAAGGTTACACGTCAGGGACTCGATTTCCACGTTCTGAGTATGCAGGTACCCGTTATTACTGTTATTGAATCTATTTAGGACAAGTGCCCTGTAACACAGGGACCTACGATTGATTTTTTTTCTCGGTAGCCTCATTTGGAAACCAGGTACAGTCATGGATTAGGATTTGGATACAGTTAAGAGTAGGGTTAGGATTAAGATAATCATCCGAAAATTGCTCAAAACGTGGTTTCGTGTAAATCCAATACAAATGTATTACAAGTCAATATTCATAAATGTACGGTTATTTTAAATTTGCTTTTACTGCTTCAAATCAATTAATTTTTGGTTCTTTGTGGTCGTGATAATGTCGCCGACAATTCCCATTGAAAAAGCAATAGAAAACAAAAAGTCTAAAAC
>CALNVZ010003426.1:32741452-32754588 GCA_940671915.1 Paracentrotus lividus
ATATATATATATATATATTTTTGTGACAAAAATTAACTTTACAAAACAAGGTAACTTACGTATATCTTCAAAATTACAAATGACTTCTGGGTGTATACGGCTCTCGGTGATTGTGTACGGTTCGGCGTGCTGGGTCTAGCCAGAAACAGGATCCCTACAAGATTTGTACCAGGAAAACTCCTTGCCTGTAACGGGGAAACCCTTGGCTCACACCTTAACACTCCACACTTGCACCCCCTCGTTCCTATCACGGAAAACAACCTTCTTCCTCGGTGGTTTGAAATGCTCTGCCCTCATCCATTCCACTCTCTCAAACGCTTCAATAACACTCCTCGTGCCACACCTATCAAACGACCAATTGCCTCCCTTCTAGCAAAAATAACCTAGTAACCAGAAAATAAGTCATTAAGGCACTAATTATTTAAATCGTTTAGCAAGCGCATCAATAGCGAGCTTCGAATTCGCACCGTCTGCGAACATATTGTCATGTGCGCTCTAAAGAAAAAGGAACAAAAGAGGGAACGATGTGACACGGGGGAGTTGTCCTCCAGGGGAGTTGTCCTCTGGGGGAGTTGTCCTCCGGGGGAGTTGTACTCGGGGGACATGTCCTCTGTGGGACTTGTCCTGCGGGGGAGTTATCCTGCAGGGGAGTTGTCCTCCGGGGGAGTTGTCCTTGGGGGGACCTGTCCTCCGGGGAGATGTCCTGCGGGGGACTTGTCCTGCGGGGGAGTTATCCTGCGGGGGAGTTGTCCTCCGCGGGAGTTGTCCTCCGGGGGAGCTGTTCTCCGGGAGTTGTCCTCCGCGGGAGTTGCCTCCGGGGGAGCTGTCCTCCGGGAGTTGTCCCCCGGGGGAGATGTCCTGATACGACATTTTATATACCACTCACAAGTAGTCCTTGCATCGCCTGAACAGTACGGAATGGTACAAAACAAGATGATATTTGCAAGACATATCATATTAATGAGTTTGGTATACAATGGTATAGGTAGAAGGAGACAGGAAAGGGTAGGAGGAGGGGAGAGGGAGAGAGAGAGAGAAGGGAAAATGCAAAGAAAGATTATAAAAGAGAGAGAGAGAGAGAGAAGGGGAAGAATGCAAAGAAGTTAAAAAAAAAAGGGGGAGGGAGAGAGAGAGTAGACGAGGAATACTAATAAGAAGACAAGAGAGTGAACATTAATGTTATATACCAACAAAGTTAGGATATCTAGATTTCATCAAGATCGTTTTACTCTAGAATTATGGATCGAGTCAGGGACAAAAGATTGTCTGAATCTTGAGCGTTTGGTGCGTGGTGCAAGGAGTCTGATACCTGATCTAATAAAGGTGTACTGTCCATTCGGGGTCATCCCACAAGACCGACACCCACGAGACCGACGGCCCATTAGTCCGACACTAGACAAAAAAGGCCTATTAGACCGACGCTAGCAAATAAAGACCCATAAGACCGACACTAGAACAAACAGGCCCACGAGACCGACACCACAATAATACGACCCACGAGACAGAAAATTCGCAAATAAGGCCCACGACACCGACGGTAGAGCAAAACAGCCCATTTTTCATCAAAATTTACCTTGATCAGCTGCTTGAAAATCTAAGCGCAAGGGGGGGGGGGGGTGTTATAGGCCAAAATACAGTTAATAAACTTAATCTTAATTTTCTTTTGCATGAACAAGCAAATGTATTAAATCAATAATGCGAGCGCGAAGCGCCAACCGAATTATTTTGATATGTCAACCTGAAAACATTTCATTTTAAGCGTTTTTCGTCCTAAGCTCATGAAGAAAATACTTATGCGACCGCGAAGCTCGAGCCGAAAATTCTTGATATACACTGTTAGAACGCGGTTTAAGCCTTTCGCTGTTAAAAAAATTCTGGTTTAAAATTTAAACATTCTTGTTTAATATTTAAACATTGTTGTTTAAAACCGGAAAAGCGAAGTTTTATAGCTTTAAACAAGACCTGTTTAGAGATTTTAAACAGGTTTTTGTTTAAAAAGCTCAAGGGAGATATCACGTGATAGTCATGAGCGAATAAAATCACTCGTTACATGCAAGGTAAATCAGTGCAACATTTCAATCATGGTGAAGGACTTATGCCTCACACATTAAATATACAGATGTGTTGGGTCAGTGGATAGAGCGTCTGCCTTGTAATCGAATGGTCGTGAGTTCGATACAAGGCCGCGTTAACCAAAATAAAAGTTGGAGCGTTTTAATTTTTTGAGCGGAGCGTTAAACAATACTGTTGATATTTTAAAGAGCCATTTAACAACAGGTTGTTTAAACTTTTAAACAGCAAGATTGTTAAAGTTTTAAACAACTACAGGTTGTTTAATTTTTAAACAAAGCTGTGCGATGCAGTTGTTTAGATTTTAAACAACTTGTTTAATTTTTTTCTAACAGTGTATCAACCTGAAAACAGTGCATTTTTAGCGTTTTTATGCTATGTTTATAAAGAAGATGCATATCTCATTAAACACTGCGCGAAGCGTGAGCTGAAAATTTTAGATAATTATATCAACCTGAAAACAGTGCTTGAAAGCGTTTTTTTTTTTTTTTTTAACGCTATACTTAGAAGATATACATCTCATTAAACGAAGCGCGAGTCGAAAATTTTGGACATCAACCTAAAAACAGTGCATTTTAAGGTGTTTTTTTTTTAACGCTATGCTTATAAAGAAAATAATCTCATTAAAAAATGCGAGCGCGAAGGCGCGAACCAAAATTTTGTGATATATCAATCTGAAAACATTAAGCGTTTTTTTAATGTCATGCTTATAAAGAAGATACATATCTCATTAAACAATGCGAGTGCGAAGTGCGAGCTACATTTTTTTTGGTGATAAAACAACCTGAAAAAAGTGCATGTTGAGCACTCTTTGTGCTATGTTCAAGAGGATAATTATCTAATTCAAAATGAGCGCCAAGCTCTAGCAATTTTTTTGTCATATATTAACCTGAAAACGGGACAATATTCGTAACAAATATCTTATTGACAAATAAAGCGAGCGCGAAGCGCGAGCAGAAAATTGTCTGTACATCAATCTGAATACAGTTTATTTAAAGGGCTGTTTTGTGCTATGCTCATAAAAAGGATACTTTTCTCATTAAACAAATAATGGGAGCGCAAAGCGCAAGCTGAATTAAACTTTTTTTTTATATGTATTGCCCACAGACCTTGATACTATGTTCTCACAAACAGGATAAACATTATAACCTCATCTAAAAGATAAGTCGAGCGAAAAGCACAAGTTGAAAGTTCTGTATATGGACTAAAATTGGACATATTCCATGTGCTTTTGTTTTTGTTTGTTTTTCTTGGGGGGGGGGGGGTGTTGTTTGTTCATGAACAGGACAGGCCTACGTATTTTACTAAGCAACGTAATCCGAACGCAGAGCGACAGCTTAACTTGTAATCCTCATAAACACGATTTAATCAGGTAATGAGAGCGCGAAGCGCGAGCGAAAAACTCTGACCTCGTTTCATTTTCCTCTTTCTTTTTTCTCATTGTTTTTACTTTTCTTCTTTTCCTCTTTTTCTTTTCTTTCCTTCCTTTTTATTTTGCACCGCCAATAGGGGGGGGGCGTGGCCCCCTCGCCCCCCAGATCATTTCTATGCATGTATTTTCTTGTGCTATAAGCGCTTTGAAACTTTGAAATTATTATACCACATGAACATGTCTTTGGAGAAATTATCGTTATCATTATTATTACTTATTTATTTCTATTACTTTATTAATTGATTGATTGATAACTTACTATTTATTTATTCATTCATTTTTATTTTTTTATTTTATTTATTTATTTATTTATTTATTTTTTTTTGGTTTTTTTTTGGGGGGGGGGTAGTACTTTTTCCCCTTGTTATAAACTGTTGCCCACAACTAACTGTTTAGGGCAGTGTCTTTGGGTATTATTTTCTTTTCCTTCCTTTGCGTTCCGTCAGCTACATCCTGCGCTTTTGGGAGAATTACACCTGGTTTGATCACGGGAAAATACCTGTAAATTCCAAAACCAAGACTTACACGCGTCTTTTATAACGTCTGCATGGTCGGCTGGTCATATTCTTTTTCACCACACACGAACACAACATGAAACCATGGAGTATATTTTACTCCATGATGAAACTATTAGTAGTATTCTTATGAGGCGCATGAGAGATCTTACAATTAATACGTCAAGTCATTTCTATTTCAATCATTGCTACCAATAACAAAAAGGAACAATCAAAACACTATTCGAAAGGTTTGGCAGAATGGGAGGCAATGACCCCACCCCGAAAAAAAAAAAAAAAAAAAAAAATGTCACCGTGCATTATTTTACTAACAATATGAAAACACATTATATTCTTGATTCTACCCAAATCCGTAATTTAGCTTACTGACACCATTTTATTTCCCGCAGCTTCTTCCTCATCCGGGTCATGTAATGTAGGTCGACATCCCTTTGAAAATATTCCCCTTTTCTACTTTTCGCATTTTCATTCAAATGAACATTTTGTTTCTCTTATCATTCAAGTAAGGTTATCAAACATTGTCAAATCAATTACGAATCATGTTGGTTCTACTTTATCAACGTTTTTGCTTTCTAATTTTTAATTTTACGTTCTTCCTGTTTTCTTCTACTTTTCTGTCAGAGCAACAGGGAGAGAGAGAGAGAGAGAGAGAGAGAGAGAGAGAGAGAGACACACACACACACACACACACGCACACACACACACACACATACACACTTTCTGTTTTGCGCGATTTCTTTTTCTACCACATGATAATAAAAAAAAATAAAGAAAGGTAGAGAGGAGCAAAAAATCGTGACATAGACCCAGAGCCTGGAACCTGGATTGTTTGATTTGAAGTCTATAATGTACTAGTTATACCCCAGCCGTGTGTTTAAAAACATTGGGGAGCGCTCTTGAGCATGAGGGGTGACCATCTGTGCATGCGCCAGGAACAAGAATGTGGTGGTGGTGGGGGGAGGGGGGTGGCCTACCGTACCCTAATCCATCCGCACATACGCATCTGCTACTTTAGGGTTCTCCGTGGATATCGAGTTTTCTTATACAAACACACCCACACACGCACACACACTTGTCAACACATTATGCATTTGCTGCTTTAGCAGGTGATGTGTGGGTGAGTGAGTGTGTGTGTGGGGTGTGTTTGTGTTAGAAAACTCAATATCCATGAAACCTTAGTTTAGGGTTTCATGGATATTGAATTTTCTTACACAAACACAGCCCACACACACACAATATGCATCTGCTACTTTAGCGTTTCGTGGATATTGAGTTTTCTTACACAAAAACACCTCAAACACATATGCATCTGCTTCTTTAGGGCTTCATAGATATTGAGTTTTCTTAAACAAACACACCCCCTACACACACGCCAACACATATGCACCTGCTACTTCAGGGTTTCTTGGATATTGAGTTTTTTAAAACACACAAACACACATCCCACACACACACACACATGCATCTGCTAATTTGGGGTTTCATGGATATTGAGTTTTCCTACACACACACACTCACCCACACATATGCACCTGCTGATGGATATCGAGTCTTCTTACACAAACACACACCCCACACACACACACACGCCAACACATATGCACTGCTACGTAAGGGTTTCATGGGTATCGAGTTTTTTAACACAAACACACACCCCACACACACACACTCAACACACACTCACCCACAAATATGCACCTGCTGCTTTAGTTGTCAACAATGTCAAACACAGCACCTTCTTCGAAAACATGTAAAGGTCTACAGTATATCAGATGAGAGGGCAGCAACAACTACTAAATCCATATATTTTTTTTTTAATGATAGAACCATTTTGAAAAATTGAAAAGTTACGTGACTTTTTCCACCTGGAATTAGTATTTTTAATTATTTGTATTCTTGCTCCTGAAAAGGCATTTTTTAATTCCCTGACTTTCCACGTTCATGGCACAAAATGGAAGAGCATGAAATATGGTGCATCCTATGCAGGGTGGCATAGGCAGATAGATGGAGAATTCCATTTTAGAAATGAGGAAAGGAAATGGAATTCGATCAGGATTCAAATTCGAGACCTCCCGATTGCTAGGACAGGTGCTCTACCAACTGAGCTATGGCATGCCCTTATGTCGATGTCCGTTCCAGCTTCTGCTTAGTTTCAGGCTTTGTTAAAATTTATATTTAAAAAGCTGCATCACTTCACTGTGATCCCTTGCACTTATCCTACAGATGATTTCTATCCTTCAGGTTTATGCCAGGTTTGATAGCTTCTGATCTCTCGAGCATTGACAGCTATGGGGTTCTCTGGGATGGACAGCGACATAAGGGCTTGCCATAGCAATCTTGCAATCAGGTATTGGGTTCGAATCCTGATGGAATCCAATTTCTTTGCTCATTTTCTCCTATTATATATTTTTTGTCAGTTTCTCTTTTTGTTTGGTTTAGACTTTGATGGACATGGGCTCATACAAAAAACAGTCATCGTAAGCATTACAATACACAGCAGGAATAAGCATTTCTCAGAAATATATATATTTTTGTCCAAAAATTCTTTTCTCACAGAGAGAATGATTTAATCGCATATTTTCTTTTTCTTTACAATTTACAAACTATTAAGAAATGCATATATATATATATATATATACATGTATGTACAAATGGAAACATGAATCTTGGCTAATGAATTGGGTATGTGTTTCACAAAAAAAAAAACAAAGAAAAAACAACACAATTAATGTTGGTGTGATTGTTATTGCTTTTTGTCTGGGAAAATTAGGCAACCTAACTATTTTTATGTACAGACAAAATAGGTAATAAATACAGTAATCAATGTATGAATATATAGGGGTACTCTAAAAAGTCATATCATACATGAAGAAGACTTCATTAATCAAGGTTCCAGTCAGGACTCGGGAAGAATGAAAATTGAAGGAAAGGCATTAGGTGTTTCAAGCTGTTTTCGTCTATGACCTTCATACAACGATCTTGAAACAAAAAGTGGCTCCTGAGTATATAATGTGGAAGACTTTGTCAGTCAAGATATTCAAGAAGCACTAAATTTACAAGAAAGGCATTGGAAAGACATGGCTAGTACATTCTCCCTTTGTTGTATATAAAGTTTGTCCTTAGAGTAAAATTATTGTTCTGGTCATGAGATTAAAATGTAGAAGAAACTGTCTTAAAAGTGATTTGGAAAGGCTGATAAAATTCACTTTAGCATTATTGTCTGCTTTGAGGTTTCGGAATCGCCACAATGATAAAAATTAACCCCATTCCGTTTAGAGTCGCATGCACTCACGCAAAAATGTATGCATGGGACTACACAAAATGTTTGGCCCAAATATTTCAGTTGTTTTGGTTATTTGTTGGGTTGTATTATGACTATTAGGGCAATTGAAAAGCAATCTTTAAAAGTGAACCTTTTTACTATGATATTCTTCTAAAAATAGCATGATGATGATAGGAAAGCTCACAATAATTTCTCCTTTAATTCTCCTTTAATTTTCAGGCTTTTCTTGACTATATCACCTTCATACAGCCATCTGCATTGTGATCTTTGGGTACGGCTTGTATCCTTCAATCTCAAAGTCTTCAAACTTGAAATCATCGATGTCTGTCACCTTCCGCTTGATCTTCAGCTTGGGAAATGCACGAGGGACTCGCTTCAGCTGAATAAATAGAACAAATAAAAAAATATTTCAAAAATAACGCAAATTGGATCTTCATTTTATGAAAGGCATGAGAGACTTGTTTTAGGCGAATAAATGGGTAAGTTTTAGGAGGCATCAAACATATGGGATCTTCAGCTGGGAAATGCACAAGGGACTTGCATGAGCTAAATAAATAGGATAAATCAGTAAAACATGGGTAAATTTAAGACTTAGACGGTGTAACGGAAACATGGGATCTTTAGCTTGGAAAAAGGCATGAGTGACTTGTTTGAGCTGAAGAGATAGAACAGATCAAGTGATAAAATGGGTAAATTATAGATTTAGGAGAGGTAACACAAAAAGGGCCAAGTTAAAAATACATAGCTATAGATTAATGAAAAGAGTAATATGTATACATAAGACATATGTGACTCATCATATCAAAATCAAAGGCTTTTTCTTTTTTAAAGGCTTTCCCCTAATTATTTTTACTCAATTTCCTTACAGAGCATACAAAAAACATTGAAAATTTAGAAAATAAAAACAATATTTTCCCCTCAATAAGACAATTTTTAATATTTTGCCGATTTTCTTGACAGAGTGCTGAATTTGCTCGGCGACTTGTGTCTGATTTCGATGTGATGCATCACATATTCAATATGAAATTAACAGATACTTGTATAAAATGAATTCATATATTCAGACAGTACAACACTAATTTTCAAACTTTGATACTCCCATATTTTAAAAGCGATTCTGATCAATTACAAATTGCTCCTCTCATTTAACTCTTTCTTTAAGATTCTCTCCTTGGGTTTTGGTTACCTTTAAATGGACACCATATATTATTGCGCACTCCTAAAAAGACCAGATGTCTGGATTTCTAGTCTTGTGTTCCCAGTCACTTACCTGTTCTTCAAGCGGGTCAATGTGATTGAGATACACATGAGCATCTCCGATGGTGTGGACGAAATCTCCTGGTTTGAGTCCAGTCACATGCGCGATCATGTATGTCAGCAGGGAATAACTGGCAATGTTGAAAGGCACTCCAAGACCCTGCAATTTAATCAAATTAATGGTGATGGATCAACTATCGATACAGCTTTTGAACAAGTAATGTGTCTTGAATTAACGTGACAATATTCTTTTATAAAAATGCAATACAAGATGTATTTGGTTAGTGACCAGGAGGGCAGTTTTCAACTCAACCATTAAAAAAATGCACACAAATGTATTAATTTTTTTGGAGCCCCCTTCCATAAAGAGTTACTATAATAGAAACTTTGCCATCAATGGTAACTAACATAGTAACATTGCTCAACAGCCAATCAAAATGCAGTATTTCATGAAAGTTGTACTGCTGTTAGCAAAGGTATCATAAATTGTAACTCATTATGCAAGGGGAACCTAGTCATTATTAGAATATTACTTTTACCGTACCCGATATGGTTGATATTATATTTGTAATATCTAACATTCACTTTATCTAGTTATGCAAGATTTATATCCAATCATTACACCCGAACTCAAGATTGAACTCTCTTTGACCTTCTTTACCAGAAAATAATTAAGTCTGAACTTATTTCATTGATAAGTATAGACTAAACCTTTAAAGCAAGATTCCCCTTGAATGAAGAAAACTACTCACCATATCACCTGATCTCTGATATAGTTGACAAGAAAGTTCTCCATTGCAGACATAAAACTGGACAAAGGCATGACAGGGTGGTAGTGCCATCTTGGGTAGATCTGTGAAAGTATCAAAGCAAAGATTAGTGGACCTGACAAACATTATTAATGACTTGCAGAAGGGCTTGCACAAATGCTTTTTTTTGGGCTCTCTTTTATAAATGGCCGAGTATCAAATAATCAATGGATCTGTAACACAGAAAGTTATGATCAATTGCAAAATCAATACTAGCCAATGAGGATCATTGTTGCATAGCCTTGTTCCTTGAAAGTCTTACTGTGAACCAATCAGCATGGTGTCAAATTTGCAAAGGATTGTTGCTCTTTAAATACGGCTTACAGGGCACTGATCTGATAGCTCAAGGCATTGTTTCAATCTAAACTAAGATAAATCTTTACGATGGCAAAGCATGCCACATGGTGATAGGCTGTAGTGGCCCATGTTACTGCTAAAGCGATAAAACTTATAAGAATTGAAATAAATTTAAAGGATCACTCATACTGAACCATTTTCAAACAATGCTCAATTTTTATCCATCTATTTAGAAGGGAGCACAGGTTGAATGCTTATTAATTGTGTCTTTTCCTACAATATCCAAAAGGAACTATTTAAATAGCATTGAAAAGTATATGTAGCACTTCTCACTGAGTTGTAAAGGAGGTCCATTAATGGCTATTGTTTGAATTTCTGAAAAAAATAGTTCTGTATGCATAAATTAGATTGGTAGTGGGCAGTTTTATAATGATGTGCAAAAATCATCATGAAAACGCTGGTATCTCATTGTGATTATCTTTCTATTTATACTCTGAATGGCATTTCCATTTTTTTAAATAGTATGTATACAACAAAATTTACCAAGAGGGTTAGTATTAAGGCTCTGAATTGTAGAAAAGGTAGCAATATTTACCAGGAGGATTCCAAGCAGACATGATGATCCTTCTATCATCAGGGTTGTTCTTGATGGTGTCTATAACATTGGCAAGTTGGTCCACCCCCATACCAGTATAATCAGTGAAACGATCCTTGTATTCAGCTCCAAAGTGACGCCACTGGAAGCCATAGACTGGACCAAGATCCCCTACAAGAACATTAAAAAATATCTAGATTACGCTGTTAACAAATACTCTTACATTTTGGATTTAAAGAAAATCTAATTGTACCAGTGTACAATGGGAAAGGTGATCAAAATAATTATGAGCTTTCCCATTAAATTCTGTTTCATGAAGATTATTAATTAAAAGAGGTCCTCTCTCAAGGATTGCTCTGGACATGCTCCCATAGTCACATGACAAAAAAAAAAACCTTTAAAAAATGTTCGGCTCAACATTTGTGTGTACTCCCACACATGCAATTTTATGTGTAGTGGATGTGTTTTTCTGCAAAATAGGGTTAATTTCTTATATTGATTCCAAGACCACACACCACACAACAATTCTCAGGTGAATTGTTATTAACCTTTCCAAATAGCTTTGAGACAATTTATTCCACAAATCAATCTCATTAATAATTTGGCTTTAAGATTTTGCAGATATGTCCAAATACATTCTGAAAAATCCACCCTGATACTCTGCACAAGAAAAACGGGTGCTGTAAGCTACTGACCCAACAGCAGGTATTTCAGCTAAAATGTGCAATTATTTATGGAAGTCACTTATGGGTAACTGGATGCTACTTATGATAAAAAAATATGGGGAGGGCAAATTTCATTTGAATAAAACTCTGATAATAAAAGCTTGAAAATATCCATTATTTGAGCTTTTATATGTGATTTTGTACATGAACTCTAATTTCAAGCATAAATAATGGACCAGAAAACAAACATTCATCAGAAAAAAGGGGAAAATTTTGAAGATTACGTCATATGGGACGTGCGGATTTTCATCGCGATTGCATGGTTGACTTAGCCCCAAGCCCTCTGACTGGTAATATGCTGGTAAAACTACCAATTACCTTCTTCATAATGACCAAGCCCTCTCTTTTCGAGGAAGTCTTTGGAACCGTTGGCATCCCAAATGTGGATGTTCTTATCCTTGAGTTCTGTTGCATTGGTGCAACCTTTCACAAACCACAAGAGCTCCTCAGCAACACCTCTCCAGAATACTCGCTTGGTTGTCAGCAATGGGAATTGGTCTAGGGAGAAGAAAAGACATATATTTAGATTATTAATTTCACCTAGCTGATAAAAAAAGGGCGGTAAATAACGTATTCTAAAACAGAAGAGTTCCTTTTCATGAGGATATATTATACATCCATGTCAGGGCTGGGAGTGACCACAAAAAAAAAAAAAAACATTAAGAATTTTCATTTATCAAACCATTTTTGGGGGCAGATAAGTCTGTCTTTGAAGAAAAATGATTAATCCAAATTGTCAGATTGTCAATACAATGCACCTTTTGATAACAGTATAAGATACCAGTTCAAGATCTGGTAAACTTATCATTTGATTCTCTTTATCTTCAAAGAGTAGGTTTAGTCCCTTTTGGAATGAAAGGAGAGAAGAAAAACAAGTTTTTAACAATTAAAAGCTGGTTTGTATGTATTGTACAGTGTCTTGCTGATATAAGAACATTTCAAACAAGGTAAATTGAAGAATTTAGTAGCAGTCTAAGCAGGCCTAATTATTGTTTTAAATAAGTTTCTTCAATAAAGCTATTAACGCTAGCTAAGGGTAAGTCTGATGATGTCGACACATGGAGAGACCTGTTTAGGAACAAAATATGTCTGCCACTAAAGATAGTCATTAATTGACAGAAATAGTGCTATGTTGAAAATTGTGATATTTTTTTATGCCTCCGTCCACCGAAGGTGGTGCCGGAGGCATCATGTTTTCGGGTTGTCCGTCCGTCTGTCCCGTTTGCTCGTTACCACGATATCTCAAGAACCACTTGAGATATTAACTTCAAACTTGGGGATAGTATGTATCACCATAAGAAGATGATCTGATTAGATTTTGGAGTATGTAGGTCAAAGGTCAAGGGTCACAGAGGTCGTATTGTGAAATTCCATGTATTGAGTCCGTTACCACGATATTTCAAGAACCACTTGAGATATCAACTTCAAACTTAGGGATAGTATGTATCACTATAAGATGATCTGATTAGATTTTGGATTCTGTAGGTCAAAGGTCAAGGGTCACAGAGGTCAAATTGTCAAATTCCATGTATTGAGTTAGATATTGCCATATGAAGAAAATCTTATTAGATTCTGGAATATGTACATGTAGGTCAAAAATTTAGGAGGGACCATGATTTAAAAATGTTTGGGGTCACAAGGTCAAAGGTCAAGGTCAAAGATGTCTTGGTTTGAAGGAAAATATAATGAAGAAACTGCTATATTTCTGATCTGGCAATGGCGGAGACATATATTTCGACCGTGTGCGGTCGAGGATTCATCTTGTTTTTTAATAAAATGTTTTTGACTGTCCTGAGATACAATCCTACATGTTTAGAAAATATAATAAATGATAATAAATTGTGGTCACTGTAATATCTCCTTGGTATGACACACTGTGGAGTTATCAAGGACAAGCAAGCGTAGGTGAACAGAATAGGGTGTCAAGGTAAATAATTGGAAATCTTGGCAAATTGACAAAGTGGACAAATAGCTCCCTCTAGCATGAAGGTCAAACAAAGAACGTGTGAAGATTCCAAATGCTTTTGTAAGGATTCAAGCACACAAGATGTCACACCAATTTTCTATTTACAAGGGGTGATATTTGTCTCTGTCTATGGACTTTGTTTTCATACCTACTTGTATTTTCTTTCCTCTGTGCTGCATGTTTGAAG
>CALNVZ010003426.1:32754606-32793372 GCA_940671915.1 Paracentrotus lividus
GGAGGGAAGTTTACACAATTCTAATAGTTTGGATGGTATTTTGCAGTTGATATCTATTAATTAACCAAAAATCTCATATAATTTGGACAGATGACACACAAAAAAATATAAATAAAATAAACAGATAAGTAGTCTAAAGAATAAAAAAGGAAAGAGGAAGGGGGTTGGGGCACAGACTTGTATGAAAGGGGAGAAAAAAAGGGGGGCAGTCTTTGTGGCAAAGCTATCTCAATTTAAAATTCTCTTTAGGGGAAAGTTGCATTCAAATTTATACCTCTGAGATTGTATCTGGATTGCGCGCCAAAGATGGACTTGGTTCCTGTTCCCGTCCTATCACCTTTGACCTGGCCATGGGTCATGATGTGGCGGATCAGATCCAGGTACTGTTCTTCATCGTGTCTTTGAGGGGGTGGCATCGCTTCTCCAGCTTCAAAGTCCATCTTCTCAGTGGATGCAGTGATGCGGTTCTCTTTGGCTGCTACCAAGTTGGTGTCCACCGTTTGAAGAGGGGCCACAGTTGAAGACATGATAATCTATGTTTGTTGAAAATCTGAAAGTGAAAGGACATTAAATGTAAATGAAAGAGCTAGAGTTTTATAGGCCCCAAAAATGAAATGAAACAATTTCTTCAGACCCTAACAGTTAGGCTTTGAAGGTGAAGGGATTAGATTAGGCCTAACTTTAGATCTAACAGTTAGGTAGATCTAATGAATTATGAATATGTTATAAATGTCAGATTTTTCCAGATAAATCCATGGAACAAACGGTCAATTCATTTCTGTCTAACAGTTGAGTTAGAGTTGACCTCTAACTTAACTGTTAACTGTTAGATCTTCGAGTGTCTATTAACTAGCGTTTTCAAATTTTGTAATGTTGACTCTGAATGATCTAACAGTTAACGTTAAAGTTAGGCCTAACTTAAACAGTTAAGTTTTACAGAGAAAAGTTGGGAGATTGTTTACAACAAAACAAACAACAATAGATCTAGATCTATCTCACTCTAAACGGTTAATTGTACTTCCTTACCACTGTGCTGCCTCGCCATGAGGAGCGGCACAAGTCATCTTCAAGCAGTACTGGCTAGCGCACAGTCGAGATCCTGACTGAGGGCCGAAGCTGCTGAGAATGATGTGCAGTGACTGCACTCTGCAGCATGAAGCCAGGCCCAGGGCAGTGGTGGTTGATCATGACATGAGATGTGAACAGTACAATTTACCAATTACAATACAGCTCAACCTATCTATTTCTTATGCTCTGAAATATCTCCTCCATAAGTTAACAAACAATAACATTTCTATGTTGACTTACCCTCAGAAAAAACTAAGAAAAGTGTAGTTGACACGAAGACTTCACTCCTTTTTCTCTCGCCTCCGGACTTCTGTTTACTTTTGTTGTGTGATATGATTAGAACAGCGCGCCTTTTTTCGGATTTTCCCGCGTTGGTAGTCTTTCTTCATCTAGAATCTAGACGTTTGTCTACAAAATAAGTCCAAGCTGTAATTTGACATACTATTCGGGGTATTGATATTGAGACAATATTCAGAACTAAAAATTATTTTGGAATTAATCTATTTGTCCTCCAATTTTTTCAATCAGAAAAAAGAAAGAAAAAGAAGGAAACAATTATTAATGAACGTTCAAACAACATTATATTGTTTTAAAATGTGTATTTCTAGAGACTAACATGTGCATTCGTGCGTAGACGAAATGGTTGGTTTGGTGAGTTTAGCCAAATAACCAGGGAAGGTGTTAAATAACAAAGCGTAAACAAGCAAAATTATTCAAATTACCAATACACTATAAATTGAATTTATGTTGTTATTGCATATTGATAAATGAAATACTAAATATAAGTTTAAAAAGTGAGGTTCATTGTAAATTTATAATAAAAATATCGTAATATTTTCTTACCACCCCTATATTTATAATGGAGCCATCTAGGGGCTTGTCCCTTTTTTTTCAAGTGATTTCATCATCCACATTTTGTGTACAATATCCGTAGACGTGTTAGGAGATCGGAAAACGAACAGCTGTGCATGCCTATTTGACTTGAGGGTTAATCAGTGGGTACCACATACTCATTTTTGTGTACCTTTAAAAATATCACCTCAAATATTTAGAAACATTCACCTCAAATCGTGACTCAGGGTGACTAAAAATAATCTTGAAACGTACAGACGGTAAAGCAACACGATGTCAACGGATGGTAAGAACATTTAAACTAAGATCTAACATAAAATGTTAAATGTCAAATAAAGCTTAACCAGTTTCAGTTAGGCCTAACAAAGTTAACGTTAAATGTTATTGTTAGACTATTTTTCTTTCCTTAAAAATGGTATAAAGTCTTAAAGATATTATGAGTTACAGTTTAAAGTCCAAAGATACAAATCTGAAAGCCTAAAATATATATGGAAAGTATCTTTAAATAGTGCACTAGATCTAACGTTAGTGTCTAAGTTAGTGACAACTATCAAATCAAGGCCAATGACAATGTTCATGATGTTTCAAAACAATCTTATATTTTCTAATGCCATCACCATGATCACTGGCGCTGGCAACAGCAACGGACAGTTCTCGTCAACGACAACAGATGCTTCAATTTCGTTGTAGATGTAGACTCTAGTTGTTATTTTTTATCAAGTTTTGTCATTGGTAATAGATCTAGTGGTAATATGATGAGTTACAGTTTTAAAATACAATTCTGAATGTTTCAACTTGTACATGTAGTCTACTTAACGTTAGATCTATATCTTTTAGATAATGAAAATCTGAAACTGAGCCAATATTTGAAAATGATATGAAACAATACTGATTGATACATTAGCCTTTTTTTTCCAATGACTTCAAATATAATGGAATGCTCATGTGCACAATCATTGTGATCGATCATTCGAGAAAAAAAAATACCATTTGAGAATTATAATTCGTGATCATTATAAGCAGTGGGCTTTCCAGAATTAACCTTATAGATCTTACTTTTTAAATTCTAAAATTATAAGTACTGTTGGAATTTAACAAAGCTAAAGACTTAAAAAATGAGCAAAGAAAATGGGATGCCATCGGGATGCCATCGGGATGCCATCGGATTCCAACCTGAGAACTCCTGATTACTAGGCAGGATTTCTACCAACTGAGCAATGGCAAACCTATGTCAACATTCGTCCTTGAAGCCTGTTAACTTTTCGATGCTCGTGGTCAGAAGCTATTTAAACCTGGCATAAACCTGAAGGATGGAAATCAATTTAGGAGTATATGCAGGGCATCCATGAAATCTAAAAATATTTGTAATCCAATTATCTTTACTCATTTTTTAAAATATCATATAAATTTTACGGCTAGTTTTACTCTTTGTTCAAAGATAACTACTCTTACGCATTTTGTTTTCATTTTCCGAGTGTTTATGCATATAATAATAATTTTTGAACATTTGTATTGTGTCGGTATCCATGAAAAGATGCTCATGGTGCAGTAAAGAAAAGAAGGAAGAGGGAACATATTAGAGAGGGGTATTGAGTTACATTTACTTGTAAGCTTGTTTGAATAAACAGGTTTTTAGTGAAATTTTAAAAAGTGCTAAGACAAGAAATATTGCTGATGTCTCGTGAAAGTTTATTCCTTAGGAATGGCCCAGCATATTGAAATGATAGATCTGCCCATGAATTATGAGATTGTGGTATGGGGAGTAAGCCGTACATTGTTTTTTAATTTTATGAGCAGGAAGGAAGCGTTGTCAGCCTGCTTGGGAGCCACCGAAAGGAACTCAAAAGGCCCAGCTCCAACTCTTCAATAGCCTAACAAGGCAGAAAGAACTGTTTGTTCCTCAAGAAGGCAAGAAGGTGTCCTGGTACAGCTGTGGTCCTACCGTCTATGATGCAGCTCATATGGGCCATGCACGGTATGTACTCTTAATAGACTTCTTGTTAAAGTGAATCTAGTGTAGTGGGAAAAATGAACAAAATTATTGTTTCCATGCTATTAAAGGAAGAATATCGTAGTAAAAAGGTCCAGTCTGAAGGATTGCTCACTAATCGCCCTAATAATCAGATAGTAGATATTTTAAAGAGAGAGTAGTAATTAAATTTTATTCCAACAAAAAAAATTGAGATTTAGATCTCACGTGAGGTTTGATGAACATTCCAGAAAGAATGAGAGAATTATGCAAATTGAAAACACGAATTACCAACAATTGTGCCATTTGTTTAAGATGTGTGGTGCATGAAGTTAATAAGTCAACAAGATTGTATAAGTCTCTAGATTCTATGCCCCCCCCCCAAAAAAAAAAAAAAAAAAATAGCTGAAAGTGTTTTATGTGCACACTTTAAGGGATGTATTACTACAATATCTTGCATATCAGGACAACTACCCCTGGACAATAACCCCAAGGAATAGGGTTTAAGTGTAGAGTTCGGGGGTAGATGTTTGGCAGAGAACCCATATTTTGGACTGTTTACTTTCAACCTCTTTTCCAGATCCTACATATCATTTGATATACTCCGTCGAGTAATGATTAAGTACTTCAACTATGACGTGACCTATGTTATGAATATCACTGATGTTGACGACAAGATTATCAAGCGTGCCAGGACCAACTACCTCTATGATCAATATGTGAACAATACAAGTGCAGTGGATCAAGTACTTACTGATGTCCGGCTAGCCCTAGAGGTAAGTTTCTTAAAGGTTTGTAATCGATTTCTAATTTGAAAGAGCATTTCCGATTGGTTATTGATCAGGCTTTCAAACAAAAAGGGGCATGCAACAATGATTGTGATTGGCTGTTGCTACTTTGCAATTGATTGCAAACCTTTGTGTAACAGAGCCCAGGACCAACCATCAGTAATAACTGATGTCCCCCCAAGCTATGGAAGTAAGATGTTTCTCCGGAGGCAATTGCTCCTTGATTTATTTCTTCTCTGATTGTAGGGTGTTTGTTATTTTTTTCTCCATAGGGTTTTATGTTGGGTTTGGGTTAGGTTTGTCCAGGGCTGAAATTAGCCGTTGGAGTAGTGTTATAGGTTGCAGGTGGAGCAATGGTCCCTAGAGAAAATGTTATAGACATGACTATATAATTATTACCTATGGCAATAACTGTACCACAGTCAATTTCTAACAATAATCAAACAAGACCTGGAGGTAAGCACATGTCATTTAACCAAAAGGCAACCCTAACCCTTACATGTTTTTTTTTTCCTATAAGAGAAAAAAATACGTAAAAAAAAACATGCAGAGGATTAATTTGTGGCCAGAGCAAAGATTAGTGCCCCCTATTGAGAGCCAGCAGGGTCTGCATTTTGTTTGACCGTAATATTGTTTTGGATGTTCAACAACCAGCTTTTGTAAAATAAAATCTTTTATAATCATATGATTCAGATGTGAACTGAATGCTTAATTTATGTAAGAACTCATTGCTAAGTTTAATTTCAAGACATTTCTTTCCACCTTTTCTGTTTTCTTCTCAGCCTTACCAGGCGAAGATGAATAAGGAAACAAATGAAGACAAGAAAGGTATGCTGACGAAAATCATCAAGAAAGTCACAGAAGCTCTTGCAAAATGTGAGGCATCAAAAAGTGAGGAACTTAAGCAGGTAACGTTTGACCCTTTTCTTGCTTCAGTTCCATTTATAAATGGTCGGGATTAGCACCCGTGCATTTTGAATATCAAGCCTGAACCCTAATTGAACAGGAGTGGGGGGGAGGGGGCGCATAATGTCGCCCCTAACCATTTTCTGTTATTATCCACTGATTGAAATTGTTTGACCATGTCGCTTGCTGACTTTTTCCTTCAAAATCTTTTTCATCTTTAAAAATCGTTGATGCTTTTATAAAGCTTCACTATTCTTTTCAGACCATTAATGGCTAAAATATGTGTTTGTATCAGGCATTACGAAGGGAAGCTAAGACCCTCTTGCATTGCATCTCTTTGTTATTTTCCTCACTGTATCAGGTATTACTAAGGGAAGCTAAGGACCTTCTTGCATTACACTTCATTATTATTTTAATCATATCGGGTATTACTAAGGGAAGCTAAGGACCTTCTTGCATTACACTTCTTCATTATTTTCATTGTGCCGGGTATTACTAAGGGAAGCTAAGGACCTTCTTGCATTACACTTCTTCATTATTTTCATTGTGTCAGGTATTACTAACGGAAGCTAAGGACCCTCTTGCAGAGATGCTGGACGCACAGAAAGGGCGTGATGTATCAGACAAATCCATCTTTTCAGCATTACCCCAGCACTGGGAGAAAGAATTCCACAGTGATATGGATGCCTTGAATGTAAGTATCCCAATATTAGCCCTATTTAGACAAAAAGAACCAAGTGATAAAATTTGTCATTACACTGATTGAAATAATATCATTTTTCTTAGAACATATCTCGTAGGAAAATTATTTTTTTATGAATAAAGTTTGGTGTGGAAGTAAAAGCATACTACAATGTAGGTAAAATATAATAATACATCAATATCAACAAAATTGGATTTATAAATCCCAATTTTTTTTATGTATGTCACTTGCTTTCTTTTGTCAAAGTAGAGCAGCATATATGCTTGCTCCATTATTCTTGTTGGAACCAGTTTGATCCAGATCAATTTGGACTAATATGAATGAGTTTATATGTTGATTTGTAAGTAATTTCTTCTGTCTGGGATGCCTAGTTGATTTGTTTTTCAGCCAGTTTGTGGATAAATACTTTGGTACTTTTTTCAAAGCTTGTGCCATGTGGCTACGCATACCACTAACCTGGTGGTTCTATATTAAGCAGACTTACCGGTATTCCTTTTATCTCAGGTTTTGCCTGCTGACGCTCTAACCAGGGTTAGTGAATATGTTCCAGAAGTCATTGCCTACGTCCAGAAAATCATAGACAGAGGATTTGGGTGAGTGCTCAACATGGAGTTAAACTTAAAATTTTCATATTCAATAAATAGTTTGGTCTGAATTTCGAAAAGAATATCAATGGTTTGATATTTGCAACTATGACAACTGCTTTGCAGTGTATCCCGGTCACTAATCAAATAAGTTATTCAGCTTTCAGGACTTAAGCCCTAATGCACCCTAATGCACCCTTAACCCTAACCCTAAAGACAATACAAAGCCTGGAGCAATTTTTCTCTCCCCCCTTTTTTTTTTCTCCTAAATGTTGAATAAAGCAACGTGTACCATTAATTCAGATTTTGTTTGGCATATATCTTCTATCTAAGTACCTAAACAGATTGAATAATGGCACTAAAAATTAGTAGAATACCTCTCTGATCACTGAATAAGATTCCATGACATTTTCTCCCGCGGCAATTGCTCTGCTGCAAATTCCATACACTAATCAAATGGCTAACTTCAACACTGGACTGAATACTATACCATACCATAAAGCTAACATAACACTCTATTGCAACCGTAAACCCAACCCTATATCTTATAGGAAATAAAGCCCAGGGCAATTGTGGCAGGAGCAAATGTCATGTCACCCATAAGCATATAATGTTTCCCCCCCAAACCTTCTGTCCAGGTATGAATCTAACGGCTCCGTTTACTTCACTACCTCCAAGTTTGACAACGACGAGAATCACCACTACGCCAAGCTGGTCCCTGAGGCGTACGGTGACCAGGACGCCCTGGCGGAGGGGGAGGGTGATCTTAGTATCTCACCAGATCAGATGCAGGAGAAGCAGTCTGCAAACGACTTTGCCCTCTGGAAGAATTCTAAGCCTGGTGAACCCGCCTGGGAGTCGCCTTGGGGAATGGTAAATTAGAAATTACAGAACTTTATTTTGATAGGCACTGTACTGTAATTGCATGATAGAATTCATAAAGCCAATTTCACATTTTTGCCTATGATAATATGAAATTGCATCCCATACGGACTTGCTGAAAAGCAGTCTTATTGGCTGATGTGAGTTTGCCGTGGGGGTTGAATTCAATCAAATCAATCAATTCAACCCCCTTCCCCCCCCCCCCAAAAAAAAAAAAAAAAATACTGAGAAAATGTGCTATAAACATTTGAACCCTCTCTCCCCTCTCTATCTCTCTCTCCCTCTCTCTCTCCTAGGGAAGACCAGGATGGCACATAGAATGCTCAGCGATGGCAAGCAGTATCTTGGGTGAATCCATGGACATACACACAGGAGGGTGCGACCTTAAGTTTCCTCACCATGACAACGAACTCGCACAAGCAGAGGTGAGACCCGCCCACAGTCACAAATAGAAATTTAGTTACCAGGACTTTGTAACCCAAAGGTTTGCAATCAATCGCAAATTGCCAATTGCCAATTAAGATCGTTGTTTCACATGTTTTTTTTTAAGACTGATAAACAACCAATCAGAATCGTTCTTTCAAATTGACAATTGATCGCAAACGATTGTGTTACGGAGCCCAGATGATGATAATGAATGGCATTTCCACATTAGGACATTGCTGCAGATACGGTCCACCTATACAGATTTTTATTCTATGCTACATGTATTCTGCCTTCTACAAGGGGCATCCCTAGCTGATCTTTCACACTCTGCTTCTAATACATTCTTTGCTGCCCTTTTGCATGTTTTCCTGGTCCTACTCCTATAAATGTCCTTTCCAATTTATGATGTTGCTTCAAGGGACCAAAGTATTGCAGCTTACGTCTATTGATGGACTTTAGAAGACAGCCATCTGTCACATTGAGCTCTTGTCTTATTGATTCATTTGTTCTTCTGAGTGTCCAATGCCATTAAAAATAATGGTGCAGTAATGTTATCAAGTGTTCACACAAAGTGCTACGTGTAAGTAAATGTGAAATATGATTTGATTAATTCCTACGTAGGCTCACTATGGCAACGATGATTGGGTACGGTACTTCCTACATTCTGGCCACCTGACCATTCAAGGTTGTAAGATGTCAAAATCACTCAAGAACTTCATCACAATCAAGCAGGCTCTACAGACCTATTCTTCCAGACAGATCCGCCTTGTCTTTCTTCTTCACTCATGGAAAGACACGCTGGATTATTCCACAGCAACGATGGAATCTGCTGTGCAATATGAAAAGATGATCAATGTGAGTTACACCTTATCTAAACCCTAACCCTACACCCTAGACCATAGATTATTCCACATTGACATTTAAGTCTAACAGCAACTGTATATAAATTTTCATGTCGACCTTCAATTTGTTTTGATAGAAGGTCTGGGTTTTTTTTCTGAACTTCATGTCAAAAGATGTATACTTGACCAAAAAAAAAGAAGAAAGTTCATGAAATGGCATTATCCCCCAAAATTATGGTTTTGATAATGTGGCAAAAAAATAATTAAAAAATCCTGGTATTTGGACTGGGGAGCAGTTGGTAATATTATGTAAGAATTAAGAATCAAATCCATTATTACTTAGCTATACAATAATTTCATGTACATACAATCTTATTTGTCTTTCATCCATGTTTTGCTGTCTCACTATGTTCAACCCTTTCGTAAAACAAATTTAATGTTTTGATAGAAGAGATTAATGAACGAAAACGTGAACATTGCAAAATTTGCCAATATGTTCTGGAGTTGATCATCTCAATGGTAAGCATTGCCCTTGCTTTTCTTTGTTATAATTTGCTCTACAGTATCTAATCTTTTGCATAATTTGGATCTTTTCATGTAGGAATTCTTCCTGAACGTGAAGGACATTATTCACAATTCACCCCAATCTGGCTGTGAAGCTTATCATAAATGGACGGAACAAGAGATCATGCTCAATCAGCAGTAAGTACTTGCAGATCTATTGACGACTACTAAGGTAGCATGGCATGAGTTCTGCTGGGGACAGTGATTTTTCTTCTGTTACACAGTCCAATGGAGCATAGCTATCAAACGTATTTGCCACAAATCATTTAGAACAATATCAATGTGTAGTCATTCAAACCATTTATAAATCTTCTTCAGCAGGATAACTTATTATTATAACTGTCATTATCCTCATCTTGTAAGGATTATTACGGTGATCATCATTCATGGTGGATGATAAGATGAAATTTCATCTCCTTATGTCTTTGTTAGATACCTGGAGTGCCAAGACAAAGTACACAGCGCCCTCTGTGACTCAATAGACACCAAGTCATCCCTTGATGTGATGCGAACCATGGTTACTCAGTGCAATGTATACATTCAGGAGAGGAGAGGGGCCAAGGCTGAACCTAATGCCTTTCTACTAGGCTCCATAGCCAAGTATATTACCAAGATGTTCAAGGTAAGAAAATCATGATCAGAATGAAAGATTTAAACTTTTTTTTTTTTTTTTTTGCATTTTATACATTTGTATCCAAAATTATTCAATATAAATTCGTTAACATATTGAATTCTGTATGAGTGGTTATTTTTGTGATGGTTTTATTTTCGCAAATTTCAGAAGTCCATCTTCGTAAAAATTTCCACATAAGGCTATATATAGTAATGAAAACATCATAAAAATCACAAAATTATCCACTTGTGAATTTCCCAAACTAGTCCAAAATCGTGAGAAATATCTGTATGCGAAAATATAGGCTTACACAGTACTAAGTTAGTGATTTTTTTTGCTACAAAGTTCAATGAAGTATTGTTATCAAACTTTTTTTGTCACAAATCATTTTGAATTGAAGATGAAACAAGATGAAACAAAGATATGTATCAAACCAGCCAAGCTTCTTTTTTTTTTCTCTCATGCAATATCAAGTGAAATGAATGACCAAGAATTAGCATGTCCTCTATTTTTTTTTTATCTTGCATACTGGGTACATGTACATGTGGTCTCAGTTCCTAAGTGGGGAAAAGCAAGCCCATATATGGGACTTAGTATTCAACTTGTTGAGGGTTAGGAAGTTGTAATGGTTGATTATTTGAAGGATAATATAAACCAATAATCATGAAAATCAAATAAAGAGTTGCAAAATGAAACAATTAAAATTGATCATCCATGCAGAAATGTGAAAATGGTTAGGCAAAAGCGAATAAAACAGTATTTCTTTTGCTTGATTTCTTTCAGACATTTGGAGCTATCGAGGGGGATGACCCTCTAGGCTTTCCTGTAGGAGGTGCATCTGAAAGCAATAATGTAAGTACCTACACGCTGCTGTGCTTAAGCCTTACTCTACCAGCATAATTATAAGCACAACTACCCCTTTGACAATTATCCCCAGGACAACCACCTTTGGAGAATTACCCTCCACACAACTACACTCCTCCCCCTCCCGAAATAGGGGTGGAGTCATGGTGTGAGGTAGTTGTTGGGGGGGGGGGGGGGGGGTGGTAAATTTTTTAGGGGTAATTGTCCTAGAACTCTGTAGGAGGGGAAGGCCTATTCTCCATATTTTTAGTGATTGCATTGCAGTTGCTTAGAAGTGTAGATCATTGCTTCATGACTTTTCTTTAAAGTGTGTTAAACAGATCTTTCGCACCAAGGTTTTGAAAATCAGGCATTGTGCTAGAGAGTCATGTGTTACCTCTTGTCAAAAAGGTCCACCAAAGAATTGAGACGTCTTGTTTCAAGCAAATGGCAATGTGAAGTTAAAGGTTTTGGTGCAAGATAGTTTTGACTCACACAAGTTGCCTTTTGAGAGATATTCAATTTTGAAATGATTCGTTATTGTGTTAAGGTGAATGTGATAAATAAAAGACGACATGCTTTTTGACCGACTTCTGTGTGGAAATTTATTATGGTAATTTCACAGGATATGTATATACAAATCTACATATGTGGGTCAAGTTTTTTTTTTTTACTATATCTAACTTCTTTTTTTTAATACAAAGATGAAGGTTAGCACTTAAATGCACCTCCCCTCAATTTATACTCTGGTTCATGAACAGTAATTTCACTCTATACACTTCATACACTCAAACTGGAAATTTATGCGGATAATGAATCAAAATCCTAAAATGATATACATGTAGGAATCAAAACAACAGAATTTAAATTATATCAAACGATGAAACACATTTCATTGTCCAATAGGTGAGGTCTCCCCCTTTGTGCAGGTGAGGAGGCTCATAAAATCTTCGAGTGGCCAGCCTCTGGGTGGGGGAAGGGGGGGGGGGTCAATACAGGTCACATTCTTCGTTTTCCCCCATCAATTATGATTTAAAAGCAATAAAATGATATTATTATGGTATTTTTCCTTTAGGTTGAGCAGACGGTCCTCCCATATCTCAAAGTCCTGGCTGAGTTTAGACAGACTATCAGACAGAAAGCCAGGACACTTAAAGGTTAGTACTCCTGTATTGTCAAGTGTCAAAAAATAATTATGCATTTACATCCAAAAACAAAATTGAAATGAATTTAGTATATTGCCCTTTAAGCCATAGGCTATAATCATTTGAATTTTTTCCTAGCAATCAATAAAACTATCATTCTTACTGCAAATCCTCTGGTACGATAGCCAGACGTTGCATGACCACTTTCCAACAAGCATATATCTTCTTCTTTTTTTCTTTTACAGTAACCAATAAAAAAAAAAATGTTGTTTGCATACATTCTCATTACACTATCCTTGTTTGACACCTTGGTACTATTGCATAAACAGTTGCTATTATAGGAACTTTACAATCATTGTTAAAGGCAGTGTCATCCTTTTTCACAAATTGTGAAAACTAATGCAACTTGGCATAACTTTAGGATATGATCGATCTTATACTGTCTATTCAATCTTACTGTCATAGGTTGCCTAGATCAGTAATTTGAAACTAAAATCTACCAGTCTAGACCAGCTCTCCATCAGCATCGTAGATATTACAGCGCGTGCAGCTCTATTGCTCAGCACAGACCACACACAGCAATATACACACGGCGTGTAGCGTGCATTATCCTCCGCGCTAACGGTCAACGGTCGATTTGAATTGCGCATAGTACGTATTATTTTCGAGGTACGAAAAATTAGGAATGAATTTTGATAATTGCAATATAATGACGAACATACACATTTGAGCTTAATCATGTTGTGGGAAGATATAGTCATTGATATACTATATATCCTCTCAAAAATTAGAAATGTAAGATTTTTGCCTGCAAAAGGATGACATGGTCTTTAAATACACATGTACATGTACCATGGTAGTGTTGCTTAACAGCCAATGCAAATCTAGTACTTCATTACATGTACCATTGATGGTAGTTAACTTTGATAGCAATTTTTTTGCAATGAAACCCAGGAAATTGATTGTGGATAATATCTTGTTCACCTTTTGTTTGATTGTAGCTACTGAGATTCTACAGCTGTGTGATGCCTTGAGAGACGATGTCTTGCCTGATCTAGGAGTGAGGCTGGAGGATAGAGAAGGAGAAAACTCAGTCGTCAAGCTGGTTGGTAGGGAAGTACTCATGAAGGAAAGAGAACTGGCAAAGCAGGTGGTTTAAGATGGATGAAGTACATTTACGTGGTGGTGATGTTGGTTGGTGGTGATGTGTGATGGTGGTGGTGGTGTGGTAGTGGTTGTGGATGTGGTGATGGTGGTGGTGATGGTGGTGGTGGTTGTAGTGATAGATGGTGGTAGGAAAATGATCATGAATGAATGAAAACTGGCAAAGGAGGTGGGTTTATCATGAAGGAAGTATGTGGTGGTGGTGTTGGTGGTAGTAGTGGCTGTTGTATTGATAATGGTGATAGTGAAGTGATTATAAAGGAAAGAAAAACAATTGCAAAGCAGATACCATTGGGTTCATGATGGAGGAAGTGCATGTATGTTGTGGTGGTGTGGTGGTAATGTTGGTAGTGGTGGTTGTAGTTGTAGGGAAGTTATAAAAAATGGAAGAGAACTGGCAAAGCAGGTGATTTAATGATTGAGGAAATATGCAGTGGTCATGTTGGTGGTTGTGGTTATGACAATAGTTAGAGATAGTGATAATAATGTCATTTGTGGTAGTAGTGGTAGTGTTTGTTGTGTAGGAAGTGTTAGTGATATTGGTTATGGTGTTGGGAAGTGCTCTTGAATGAAAGAGAACTGGTCAAACAGCTGGGTTCATAATTGTTTAGATTGAGCCAGTATGTTGTAATGGTGGTGGTGATGAAGATAGTGTTGGAGATAGCGATAATGATGTCAGTTGCGAAAGTGCTGATAGTATTGTGTTGGAAGTGGTAATGATGGTGGTAAAAGTTATTTGAGGAAAGTGGGGTCATGACTATTATGGTTGAGTTATTAGGAAGTGCTCATGAAGGAACGTAAACTGACAAAGCCACTTGGTTCAGGATTGTGTGAATATGTTAGTGGCTGTGTTTATAGTGGTTGTATGTTAACATTCAGTGGTAGTAGAATAGGTGGGGTATATAGTTTGATTTGTATTATCATTGTGATTTTAAGAGTGGTTATGCCAATGAGAGAAAGCATGAATAATAAATATTTCCTGTGTTATTCAATTCCAAGAATGCATTAAAATCAATAGATTCCTTTCTCTTGTGACCAAGCTATTTTTCAGTGTTCAGATTATACTGTGGGGCTAGCATCTACGCGATAAATGTTAATATAAGAATAGAAAATTACCTATTAAAATTACCTGCCATTCATTTATTTCCAGCAAGCGGAGGAGAAGAGGAGGAAGAAAGAAGAGGCAAAGAAGAGGGAGCAAGAAAAGCAAGCAGCCAAAGAAGCACAACGAAGAATTCCACCTCAAGATATGTTTAGAAAAGAGACAGATAAATATTCCAAGTTTGATGATAAGGTAGGTGGTACTTTATTTTGGGGGGAAAACAGAAGGGGAAAGAGGGAAAAACAGCGAGTTGACATGATGGATGTCTATCAAATCACAGTGTGCTACTCAGTATTTCACCCTTAAAATCTAGACAGGCAGGAGAAGCAGGCATTTCCACATTAGAGTAATACTCTTTTTCTAAATGCAATACAGTGTATTGAACGTTATTATGCTTTTGTAAATTACAAGTTTTTGATATATTTGGATAGCATGGAATCTCTAGTTTTGGAACACATATAACCAAAATATGAATTCTGGCGACTTATTTGAGGTTTTCAGCTAGAATGTAGCATTCTTTTATGAGGATTTATTTTTCATGTTACATATATTTTAAAAAATCTAGATTATTTTTTAATATACCTGTATACCTTACTCCACAGGGCATGCCAACTCACGACGTTTCAGGAAAGGAACTGAGCAACAAGCAAGTCAAGAAGCTATCTAAACTATACCAAGCACAGGAGAAGGTTTACAACGAGTACCTACAAAGCTGTCAAGGGGCTGGGGAAGGGGCCACGGGGGCCACCCAATGATCTGAAATTAAATCTGTGTACAGTGGAAACTCTTTATAAGGAGGCCTTTGAAGGATTCCATGACGTTTGCTCTGGTGACAATTGTTCCGCTTTAAATTCCATACTCTATTTAAACGTATCATGACAATCACCACCTGGACAACTACCCCCCCCCCCCCTCCAAATAGGGTTGAGGTTAGTTATAGGGGTATGGGGTATTTTTTATGGGGGTAGTTGTCCTAGAACCACTAAATTCAATCCTTGACTTATACAAGAGAATGAACATTTTGTTATACAGTGTTATACACTTATTAGAACGATAGACTCTGGACCAAGCCGAATTCAAATCTCGTAAGACTGAACACGTGGGCACATTCATGACTGTGCATGTTTCAAATTCAGACCGAGAGAAATCACCTCGTTTTAATGAAATTTCATTGTATCTCTGCTCATTATATTATAATGGGAAGTAGATTCTATCTGGTGCCTTTCTATCGAGTTTCCACTGTACACGTACGCCTCCAAGATGTCAGTTAATTAATGCAGGGAAGTACTCTAAAAGCTATAATTATTGTATTTATTTTCAAATTCTTAAGGGCAACTAGGGCAAGGAATGGGGAAAAACTCATGTCTATTATGAATACAGTCTACTCCCATTAAAATGTGCTGGAGATGAAGCTAAAAAATGTACATGTAGATGTATGCAGACCTTTGCAAGTGTTTGGAATTGGGACCAGGCATATTGCCTTGGTATAATGAAATATTGTGCTCCTTTTAATAGGAGTAGACTGTATGTGTTGTTACTTAGATACAGCTAATGGGTTATTGATATTTCATCTTTAGCGTACATGTAGATATAGATAATTTCCGTAATTTAAATGTTTTTCCTTTTTGAAAGAGATTCTTGTTTGCCAATTGGACAAAATCCAGAAATGCAGCTCGGGAAAAAAATTTATTAGACCAAGCTTTTTTTGTAAGGGATTCAATGTGTGTGTTTTCTCGTTTTTTTTTTTTGTGGTAAGAAAACATAAACACAACTCTGCTTCTATACAATCTTCAGCAATTATATCATTGACATGTGAGTATAGGACGTTTGTTACAAATGTAAATGGCGCTCTTGTCCAAGGAAAGTAAAAGAGCTTGGTCTAATAATTTTTGCCCGAGCTCTAAATGTGATAAATGCCATTAAATCCCCTATTTCAATGGCTCACTGCTCACATTTTTAACTTCCTTCTCAAAACATAAAGGCTGATTTTAACCTTAAAAATCTAAAATTGTTGAATGGACCTGCCATCTGAAATAAAGAAGCCCCTTAAAGCCCCATTCTTTCATGAGGTTTGAATCTTGTAAAATATCTCATAGAGTTTGCACAGTGATGCCATAATGCTATACACATCTCGTGGTGCAGTGTAGCGCACTCAATGCAGCGCGTCCCATAAAAATATTTACCCGACTTTAAGAGCCTCGTATTAAAATTAGCTAATTCATGTGACCTTAATTCTGTTTTCATGTGAAAGAATAACTTATATTAAGTCCAGAGGTATGAAATATATACCTCTGCTATCATGGATGTCTGAGCTCTTGGGCTTCAAAAAACCTGTGTCAATGTAGCCTTGTTGGTTGTACCAAGTTTTGGTAAAAGCAACCCATGGTGAAAGGCAATTTTGACACAGATTTTTTGTAACCCTAGTACTCATTCACTATGACAGCACAGGCATAAATTTGGTATCATTGAACAGAATACGAGTTACCCATTATTAACACGAAGACAATACGAAGGTTGCATAAATCATACAGTTTTTATATGAGGCGCTCACATTTGGGTATGCATTTTTCTGGAATGCTCAGTGAATTGTACGTTCAATATACGGTTTAAACCTTGAGTAGCACTAGCAAGAACACTAAAGATTCATGTGGTATTATGATTTGCAACTTGGGAATAAAATACAACTTTCATACATTGTAAAACAGAGTATCAAAATGTACCACATACATGTAAACAGAGTTATGTATTATCGTTGTATCTTACATATAAATAAAGACGAATATATGACAAAACCATATCTAATCTGGTTATTTTATTTTATTTTCAAAATATTTCTACAAAATGCATATTTTTACAATTTCATGAATTTTAAGGTAGGAATGATTCCACACAACATGGAGGCATAATATTAAATTCATAACAATTCATGGACAAACGAAAATATATTACGAGACATTCCTTCAACAACTTTGGGCTTTGCTTCCTGACAGAAAATATCATTTCAAACCAGGCAATCCTTCACCTACATACACTAGCACAAAAGTAGTAAATTCTTTTCTTGATAAACAAACTCCCAGTTGTTGAATAGTTTGCCAACTCCTGATATAAGGAGTAGCTCGTGATCAAGCCAATTACCTCCAAACAAGATTTGCCTCATTTGACTAAATCTTCTTGCCATGCTCGCTATTAGTGAGTGAACTGTATTAGTTTGGTTTGTCATAAAGTCTCCATCCATTGCAACAACATTCTCTGGACATTCTTTCACAGAGCCAAATATTGCTCTTGGACAACTGCCCCCTGGACAACTACTCTCCATCAAAAATATATTCCCCTAACTCTACACCTAACCATATTTTTGGGGGTACAGAAGTTGTCTCAGGGGTAATTATCCAGGAGGTAGTTGTCTTCATACAGCCAAATACCTCCTCGTAATGGTATGTAAAAAAAAAAAAGCCTATATCGGAATTTTGTTAGTGCTTTGTTATAACACATGTGGACTGTAACAAAGGGATGAAAATCACTTGGTAAACAAGAAATTCTCAGTCAAAGATAGCTTGCAATGTTTGCAATTTGGAGGGATATATTTTATCAATTGAATTTCTCTTTTCAATCTTTTCCACTCCCTTCAAAATCCAGAACTTAATGACCAATTCAACTACAAAAACAGCAAGATATTTTGACAAAGAAAGTTCAAGCCTCTTCAATAACATTACTCCCAAATCTGTTGTCATAAAATTTCTCCGGCAAAAAGGTTGGTTGTAGTGAGGAAGCATAAATTTCCCACAGTTTTTGTACCAAATGATGTCTTCCATATCTTTTAGTTATTGCAACTTATGAATACTGTTGAAACATAGCACCAAAGAGATAAGTTTGAAGTACATGTATAGGTATGTATGGTCTAAAGTGTATGCAAAAGCCTAATTAACCTGAATGGGCTAATCCCGATACAAAGAAGTCCCTAATGTAAAAGGCAAGTCTTAATTTCCCATAATTCAAATACATACAAATGTATGAATATGTAATAACGGTAATAACAAAAGTTTTGCATGGAACCAAAGACCTTGCTATTACAGGATATGCCTGTACATAGTGTTCACAAGAATAATTAGATGTGGTAGGTTTTTCCTTTCTGAATATAGGAAGGCCTTCTTCTACTTCTTCCAGTACATTGCATCCCAGCAAAGTTTTACGCTTTACCCTGGATTTTTTCCATCATTAGATAATAATAATTACAGTTGCTAATCGTATAGCTGGATATTGTTCTAATAATCAAAATGCATTCTGCTATTAAACTGGTTCCATTCTCTTAGTCCCAAATGCATGCATTTTTCGTTGGAGTCTTTAAATATGTGGTCATCATGGCAAGGTTTCTTCTTCTGGTTATGCACTGCCTCCTTTAATACTGAAGATTCTTGCAGGTTTAACTAAATTACCCCAAAAGTCTTAGTTCCTGCCTTTCTATCATATTATGACAAAAGGCTTCCATTAAGGACAGCATCTCTGTTTTCATTGGCAGGTTGCTGAACCACAAGGCTAAGTTCTCAAGCATTGCCCTGAAGGTTTTCCATTAGATGTACAAGGTCATTCCTGTCCTCAGGAAGACGTTGTGCTACTGCTATCAAAAGCCACAAGTTTGTTGTGGGTGTTGTATAATCATCCTTGCTAGACAGATGTTTCCTCAACGGACAGCAAATGGTTTCCAGTCAAGTTGGATCACTTCTGAACTGCCATTCTAAGGTTTCAAGCCTTTCTCTGGAGGCTCTCCATTAGATGTACAAGGTCATTCCTATCATCAGGAAGACATTCTGCTACTGCTATCAAAAGCCACAGGTTTGTTGTGGGTGTTGTATAATCATCCTTGCTAGACAGATGTTTCCTCAACGGACAGCTAATGGTTTCCAGTCAAGTTGGATCACTTCTGAACTGCCATTCTAAGGTTTCAAGCCTTTCTCTGGAGGCTCTCCATTAGATGTACAAGATCATTTCTATCATCAGGAAGACATTCTGCTACTGCTTTTAATCTCTTACTCCCACAGGCATGCAGTTTCTGCTGGAGTTCCACATTCTGAAACGGACAAACGGTTTTGAGAGGGTGTAAAAATTAGACAAATAAAAGTGTTTTGTCACTTCAACACCATTGCAATATCAAACACAATTTTACTCCTGCCATCACTAAAATTCCAGAATCGGGGATGAAATAAAGAAATATCTAACACATGGACAAATCTGTAGTTCTTATTTATTAATTTTATTTCCGGCAAAGATAAACATAATGACCATAGATAATGGAAGTAAGAAATACCACTAACATGAGGTCTGTGATAACTGAAGGAAATTAATTCCTATTTGATGGGTTCTCCCAACACATGCAATACAATGGCATTAACAGATTCTTACACAAATAAGGGCAAAGGGTTTGTGAATTGTGAAAAAATAGATAAAAGCAGAGATTTGGAGCAACAAATTGCCTGAGGCAATTCTTTTAATGGCACCATTCTTACTTTAGATTTTAAATGAAAAACTAATAATAATAATAATAATATCTGACCTTCTTTGAGACCTCTAAGGCACAGCAGAAGAAATCAATGAGTTGTTCCTTCAGCAGCTCAGTCAGCCAAACCTTCTCCTGATCCTCTTCCTCCTCTTTATCCTCCTCCACCGCATCCCTCCTACCATCACCATGGCGACCATCCCCTCCTGCATCCTCTATTCGTTCTAGTCTTGGATCCTCAGACCTCTGTGATGCTGGTTTTTCAGTGGAGGTGCTTTCTTGGTGATTGTTGTTTGGGTGAGCTTGAACTACAGAGTGTTCGTCCTCGTTAGTGGAAGGTTTCCGTGACGATGATGATAACTCTTTTCTATGGATGACGTGGAGCATCTCAGCCAGCTGTTTTATGGTTTTGCTTTCTGTTTATTGTAGGAAAAACACAGTAGACACAGTAGGTGAGGGAGACAATAGAACAGGTGTGCAAACAGTCAGTAAATTCTGAGGTACATGTATATAGTCAAACAGGCTTCATTCAAAGGAAACAGAAAAGACTGCCAAACCATAGCCAAGAAGCCTGTACAAAAAGTTGGCCATTTTATTATGTGATTCATTATATCAAAATTAGACACAAGTCGCAAAGCAACGATTAATTGGAGTCGAGGAAATTGGCAAAATAATGAAAATGTCAAATTTTGGGCTAAAGTATTTTTTTCATTTCTAGCATCTTCAATGTTTTATGTGTGCTCTGTAAAAAAAAAAAAAAAATGAGTGAAAACAATGGGTAAGTATTTGAAAATTTATTATTTTGCCAACTTCCTTGGCAACTTGTGTCTCATTTTGATATGATAGATCACATATGAAAGGGTCCACTGTAGAATTCTCCATGTGTTAATTTTTGTAGTAGCCTTTATTTTTCACAAAGATCTAGGCTACGGGCCTAATATAGATACTGTTTCTCTTGTCTTGTGTGGTCTATACATAGAAAGACGGTTAAATTTATAACTGTGATGACTGAAAGAATGTCAAAAAAACCTGCACATCCCCATAGACTCCAACTCTCCCACTTTCGGCGCGAGATCTCCCGACGAAAGGCTGTTTTTGAGAAATCCCACGCTTTCCCGCTCAAGTTTGAATTTCTCATGTCCAAGCAGTATTTCTCATGCCATAGCTGCATTTTCTCTCTCCCCCCACCACCATTTTGTCAAAAAGTATTTGAATCACTGTATTTTACCTCATTCATTGGTGTTGTAATGTTCTGAGATATCACCAGAGAGCTGTTACAAACCTAACGGCGGGTTCTGACGGAAAAGAATTTTGGGCTTTGTGCTGGTGATTAGGTCTACAAACCGGAGTCTCCTGTTTACCAGGTGTCTCGGCAGGAGAATCTCATGCTCAAGAGGTGTTGGCTTAGGGTTGCACTCTCTAAGTCCCATGGTAACATAGTTTACTCACTCTTATCCACAAGATGCTTGCTGACATCACCTGACCTTAACACCATGACACCAAGGACAGAGATGACGGATGCAAGAGTGTTCTCTCTGCCTCTAATGGATAATACTCCATCCTCAAACACATCCGAGATGAAGGAAGATAGAAGAGGGTAAACCGTCTCACTCAGATCAACTAGGGAAAAAGGATATATGTTTTGCTATGAAATTGGTTTATGGAATTTGAATTCGGTTTGAAATTAGAATTTGTTTTTTTGAAATTTGGAATTTGGTTTTGAAGACAGAAGAGGATAAACATTCAATATTCCATCCTCAAACACATCCCAGATGAAGGAAGATAGAAGATGGTAAACCATCTCACTTACATGTAGTTCAACTGGGGGAAAAGGAATTTGGATTTGTTATAAAATTTGGAATTTGAAATTTGAATTCAGTTTTAAATTAGAATTTGGTATTGAAATTTGGAATTTGGCTCTGAAGAGAGTAAAGGTTGAATACTCGATCAAAAGCACGTCCAACATGAAGTAAAAGAGAAAAAGGGTGAACCTTCTCACTAAAAATTCTCATGCATTTGCTCTCTGTCTAGTCTCTCGCTTTTTCTCTCTCGCTCTTCCTGGCAATGACTAACCTCAGTCAATGTATTTCAAATGACTCATTGAGGAGATTACATTTAGCAAAATAACAAGGACCGATAAACACAATTTTATTCATCTGCATCATAAAACATATACCAGAAGGCCTCTATTGCAGAGTCTATGTTTAAAATGATTTACTTGGGGGAAAAGTATTATACTAGTCATTAAACTTACTCTCTCTCTTATTCTCTCATTATCCTTCAACACACCATAAGCAACCTACCTAAGCCATCCATTCCTGAGTCTGTGGTTGAAATGACTTGCAATGAGTGATGGAGAAGAGACAGGGTGTTGGCACTATCAGCACTGGCCCAAAGAAAACAAAAATTATAATGAATAAATAAAGACAAACATTGCAAGTAGCAGAGTGTGAAAATACTGAACGCAATTCAAAAGTTAGTCTGAATAAATATGTCTTTTGACAAAACAATTGACAATATGAATTAGCCTGTGCCAAAACAGGAATGTGATGCGCAAGTGTACAACTATAATATGATCACCAGCAGACCTTCTAAGTCTAGTACAATTACTTGCATTGATATCAAATTTCATATGCCTTCACGGGATAAAAGTAGGATCCTCAAAAGTTGTTCTTTTTGCTTTCCAAACATTTTTTTTAGTGCCACTTCTTTGTGATACGACCCTACACAAATGTATACCTGATTTGATTGAGCGCTTCAGTAATGGCTTGGATAAGAACAGGACCAGACCAGGTCTGCAGGAGACTATCATCTAGGTCCAGTAACTGGTCCAGCAAGTCAGCTACATTGTGGATTAAATCACCTATGGACCAAGATAGACACAATAACATAACTGGTGGGCTCCTTCTGCTTTCATGTTTCCCTAACGACTCTGGAAGAGTCAATGGATTGAGGGAGGGAGTGAGTGGTACAATAAAAGACAATAGACACTAGTTTTTTTTGGCATTTTAAACATGAAACAACAAACACTATCAGGATAATAAATACAGTCCTTTCCAGTCATAACATGTTGAGGTGCTCAGGGCAACACCAATTACACATATCTCCTTAAATTAGTACTAAACATTTTTTTTTCAATTGGGACAATAAAGATTCATCCAACCTTCTGAATACCATTTTCTTTGCTTATTTTCTTGTATTATATATTTCTGGTCAGTTGCATTCTTTGTTTGGAAAAAAAAAAATATATATATTTATCAGCTATCCCCATTTTTACCCCTGTAAGAAAGCAGGTATAGACTCACTGTTTGTGGAGCTTTGGAGGATAAAAGTGACAGTCCTCAAAACGTCTCCATCCTTCTTGACAGTCTCTAGCCACTTGGGGGCGCTCTCTTCATCATTAAGGCATGTATAGATGAGACGAGATGTTTCTACCATGGTTGGTGTATCACTACCACTCATTAGACCAAAGCTGAGATCACTGTAAAAAGGGTAGCAACAGTCACTCAAAATTATTTCAATAATGGTAAGCATTATTAGCAAAATAAAATGCCAGATACAAATTAGAATTGATCAAGAATTAAAAGCTACCAAGATCATTGTAAAAAGAAGCTCAAAATTCATTCAGCTTTATTGATTTAGGGATGTTTCATTTTACATGACTAGTAGGCCTGAGAAACTAATTAAATCCTTTGGGGTAGGTGACCAGGAACCAATGTAATCGATGAATGATGATAGGTACCAGCCCACATTTGCAAACTCACAAAATATTAAAGCTCAACAAAACAGGTTGGAAAAAAACAGTAAAGTTGAATTATTCCTTTGTATCTGTTGTTCCTCCTAGAAGATTCAAGTAGTTCTCTACTTGTGATGCATCACATCAAAATGAGAGACAAGTCACAGAGCAAATTCAGCAAAGGGTCAAGGAAATCGGTAAAATAATAATAAATGTCTAATTTGGGGGAAAGTATTTTTTGATTTTCTGAATCTTTAATGTTTCATGTGTGCTCTATGAAGAAAATTGAGCAAAAAAGATAAAGTGAAAGTAATAAAAAGGGATTAGTTTGCCAATATCTTTGACTCTTTTCTGGCAACTTGTCTCTCATTTTGATGTGATGCATCACACTAGTAAATCAACTTTATGAAATCCTTACATATTTGAAAATGACATCAATCCTTGGCTGTGAATGTGTGGTGGCAAAAACTTGAGCTGAACTAAGACGAGTTGTTGACTCTTGGAGTGCTTTCAAGGGTAAAGACTGATTTGAATTTTAATACATGAGTTGTTGATTCTTGGAATGGTAATGGGGAAAACATTGAGCTGAACCTACACAAGTTGTTGACTCTCGAATGTAGCAAAGGTAAAAACTGTGCTCAACTTAATGAGTTGTTGATTCTTGAATGGTGGAAGGGGTAAAAGTTGAGCTCCACTTTATTGATTCTTGGAATGTTTACAAGGGTAAAAGCTGAGCTGAACTTACATAAGTTGTTGATTCTTGCTAAATTCTCTTCTTATTGCTGAACTGCATGCCATGTTGCCCAACACACCCATGCAGATTTCCTATAAGCCACACAGAAAATACACATTATAACATAGTTAGCAAATTATCTTCTGGGAATCAAAATAAATTTTTATTATGAAGATTTGGACATCAATAACCCAGCTCTATCAATCTTTTCAACTTACAGTGTATTATAAAGAATAATCCTCCGGAGGGGGGTTGTATTTCAACAATACAACTTGAGTGCAAGTGGCCATAGGTTAATGAATGTTGCCAAAGAGCTTTGTGTCAAACAAAGCACTATGAAGGCTTGTCATTCATCAACTTACTTTCTTCTATGTACAATAAAGGGCTTTATCAAACCCTTTAGAGTTATGATCAGTATCGATTCAATAATCATCTATAGTGTATACCTGAAAAAAGGTACCCAAAGTCCAAAGGTCAGCAATTTCAAGAATACATACTGAAATTGTAAGTAACTTGCACAATATTAATTTAAAACATTACTTGCATTAACATTGCAAGAAATATAGAATAAATTATGTTTGATGTCTAACTTACTGTTATTCGTGGGGCATTCGTCTTTGATATCACACTGAGGAATATGTCTGGTGATTTCCACTCTTGTAAGAATTTAGCCACTTCCTGTAAATGAAGGACAAAAAAAGATGTAAATGAAGCATTTAAGAAGAGCAAAATCAAACTTGGTTTTTCATGGAAGCAATTTGATACAAGGGTCGACTTCCAATTTACATTTTTATTCTGAATGTATTTATGTTTACATAAAAATGTAGATGTTGATGATGATGATGATAATGATGACGACGATGATGGTGATGATGGTGATGTTAGGTGCCATCAAGTTATCTTCGGGTTTTGCTATTCAACATCTTGTGGGAAAAATTCAAGTTCCCTAAATTTGGTATACAAAATGTACAGGCTGTATTATAATGGGTATTCCTATTCAAAATCTCCTCAGTCCTGTACAAAACAATTCACAGTTATTAACCCATTGAGGACTGAGCCCAAATTTATTTGGGCTGAGGTCTATGGGAAATGTGTGTTATAGCCATATCAGCTCATCTCCAGCAGGTTAAATAGTTGGAATATCTGCTCATTTCTCACCACATTTGCAGTCATATCCCAGAGTCTACACAGTTCATTCTCGAGTTCTTCATCAATATCAATCCCATCATGCTCCTCTGAAGCTTCAACTTCCTTCTGTGAATTCTGCTCTTTTTCAACTTGCTGTAGAAAATAAACAAAACAACATTCAGTGACACGAAAACACAATAAGTTAAATGTGTATCACATCCAATATGCATTCATTGAACATTTCGTTTATCCTGGGGTTAGGGTTGCAATAGGGTCTCGTTTGTGGTTCAGGTTGAAGTATGAGGTAGGGTATACAGTCGGTGTAAAAAAAAATGGTACAGTCGAAGAAAAAAATTATTTAGGTGTGAAATCTTTTCATATAATGTGTGTTTGTGGTACCAAATTAAAGCCAAAAGATTTTTCTTGCTGATGCGCTTTGTCCTGTATAATTTGCTTTTGTAAAACAAAAGTTATGCTAAGTTTTGTGCGACGAGGAACAAATCGAAATGACGCACTTCTATTGTTCTGGAGCGCTGAATTCACGGTCACAATGCGAAATCGTACACAAAGGCATGGGACGGCATGCGAAAAATGGATTTTTCTTGATTGTAGAAAATTAGTCATATCTAAAAAAATACTGCACCAAATGTGATGGAAAAAATTGCAGAAGAAAGAGTGATATTCCTGCTTTATGAAAATAACAAACAATACCACGCTGATATTAACCTTCACACTATAAAAAAATGTTTTCCAACTGTACCATTTTATTTGACACAGACTGTAGTATCAAGACCACCTTGGTTGCAGGTACAACATTTAACATTTCAAATCAATCCCAACTATGGATCTATGGAACTATAACATGGCTATTGATCAAAAGATTGATTTTAGCTGTTAGTGAATCACCCCCTGGAGTAATTTCATGAGAATAATTCTAATGCTTTAAACATTGTATTTTTAATGTTGTCAGTTTCCAGCAATGATTCAGGCGAGATAATAAATTGTTAGGGTTGGGGGTACTGTATAAGTGGTTATTTTTGCAGCGACTTTGTTTTCACGAATATCGCGAGTCGGTCACCGCAAAAATTTCCACTTCAGTACAATGCTATTTATAGTAATGAAATCATCACCAAAATCGTGAAATTTTGCTCTTGCAAATTTCCCCCAACTAGTCCAAAATCGCGAAAAATATTGGCATATACAGTATGCTATTTTGTTTAAACCACGTGGGTAGAATTAGTCAGCTGAATAGTGTAAATAGGAAATGTAGCAAATGTCACAGAATCTTGTACATCTGTAGGCCTAACAGTTACCTGAAGTAATTTCATGAGAATGGAAAAGACCCAGTGCTTGCTAAACATTGTATTTTCAATGGTGTCCGCTTCCAGCAGGGACTTGTCTTCTCCTGTTAGAAGGTCCTCTGGTGGAGGGGAGGGATTCCTGATTGGCGCATTGTCTGAGGTCAAAGGTTGCTCGTCGGTCGTTGAAGCAGGCGAATCATGGTACGTCGATTCCATGGCACATGGAAGAGCCTGTTCCAATAAAATAGATATTATCAGAATAGAACTGCAAGCATCATGAGCATCAGGGAAGCAACATCTTATTGATTCTTAATATTTCTAATCTAACCATCCATGTCCATGGTAAAAAAAAAAAAAGAGTAAATTTTACTTTCTTTCAGTTTCAGAGCAATTTGTAAAAAGGGTCGACTTCCCATTGAAAAAAAAAAATTGAATTGCCAGTAGATCTAACTTAACGTTAGATCTAACTTGTTAGGCTAATAGTCAGAAAAATATGTGCTGTGATTTATAATTATAGTAACCAGATTACGATTATGATTGATCTAGTTTACAGTGCAGTGCAAGATGATGAGAGGCCGGGACACTCAGACTCACCCGCACCAGCCGCGGGTACATTGTCACGATAGTTTAATAGTTTAAACCTGGTGTATAGTTTTGGTAACAAAAATAAAATCGGCATAAAACCGATTAAATATAGTCTCATGTTGTTCACATTGCGCTAAAAGACATGTGTGAGAGATTTTGTGATATTCCTTTCACGATTTCCGGTGAATTTCAGTGAAATGTTTGAATCCAAACACAATTTGTAACGGTTTTGAGACCTTTGCTGGGTTGTCCTGTCCCCCGAACTTCCCGCATGAATGGACCGTAGCGATCTGTGTGTATCACCCACACAAGAGAATCCCCATTGGTTTTCCATGTGAACGCCTAACGTTACTCGTTAGTGCACACAAAGCTGAGTCGGGTCCCCGTCTTATCTTTTTTATACTACAATATCGTGAAATAAAGACATTAAAACGAGATTCCATGTAATATAACTTTCTTTGTTACAGTTATAGGATTCAGGCTTTCATATTATCTAACTGTGAATCCAAATTAAATTTTTCCTTCTCCCAACACTATAGACTCTACACCAGCTTTAACCGACTAGTTCGGCGATGGGTATGCCCGCACAGCTGGCTGGTTGGGATGGGACGGATCCGACAGACACTGACTGTGTGCGGCTGAGCTGAGCTCTCGAGGCCTACTGAACTGAGTGATACATCCATGCCTCTAATCTCGGCTTTTCATCTCAATTCATACTCAATGAATACTTTGCTTTAAAACCACACTTACTCCAAAGTAAAGAGAGTTGGGCTGAGAGTTGATAACTGCCTTTCCTTCAGTTCAGGTAAATCTCCAAATGAGTAGAGCTGAGCAAAGTAGATTTGTGTAAAAAAAAAAAGGTTCTCTTGTGATTTTGGGATATGAAAAGCCAAATGGGATTAAGCTAAATTCTTCATGAGCCTGGATTGTACTTCCCGTCAGTCTCAATTAAATTGATGCTGAAATATCCTTCACATAAAAAAAAATTCATTAATAATAAGGGTTAAATTGCAGAATTTCCTAGTCTAACAATTAACTATCTGCAATGTTCGACTTAGGGTAATGAAACTAAAAATGATTTAAGGAATTTGGCTTTTCATATCTCAAGTCATCTTTCTGACGCCCCCCCCCCCCGTGCCTTTAATTTTTTTTTTCGCGATAAGGGAATGATAGATTAATATTATTATTTTTTTTTTTTATATTCTTTCTTAATAACCCTTCCCTATTAAACCTGACTTTTTTCCTATTTTTTGTCTTTCTTAATTCCATTCTTTCGTTTCTTGTCCCCTTTCCTTCTAATCTTTATTTTTTTTTTTAATTAGATTTTGATTAACCTTTACCTTAAAACAAAAAAAAAAAAAAGGTAATCGTTGTTTTTTGTCTGTTTCATTAAATAAAATATTCCAAATTTTCATCTCCGGTCTATAATAGCTATAGCTCAATGAATATGAATTAATGGAGAAAATTAATAATTTTCCTTCGATCCAGGTTTTATAAATAGATTTTGATTATAAACTTCAACTGGTAGGGCCTATATTTAGCTCATGTATTATCATCACTCCTCTTTTTTCAACCTTTCTGGCCCCATCTTTTCTTTTTTCTCTCTTCTTCTTCCTCATTTGCACTTGGCTGCTACACACATTTTTTTTCATCCCAATTCGATCTTTCTTGGGCTCTATCTTCTGGTAAATTACCACATGGTCGTTTAGACTTTGACTCATGCCCGTTTGGTCTCATCCCACATGATCTAATTCCATTTCGTCAACAACCAGTTCATGTAATTACCTTTTTGGCCTATTGCCACTTTGCCTATTTACCATTTTGTCTAACTCCCATTTCGTTTTATGTCCACTTGTTCAGCTGACACCACTTGAAAAATTCCTGTAAAGTAACAAACTGTTAACAGACCAAATATTCATTTGGGAATTAGAAAAAAAAATAGACCAAAGGGAAATTAGACCAAAATGTTAGTAGACCAAACGGGTTTAGCCCATGTGGTATTAGACATACTGATAATTTGACCAACTGCTGTTAGACCAAGTGGATATAATAAAGCTATCTTCCTCTGCTCTCATTTTTCCACTCCTTTCTGCTTCTTAATAAATACGTAATACCAATATAAATATTAAAAAAAATGTTGGGTACTTTCAACTAACAGAAAAAATAAATAAAATTACTATCTCAATCGCTCATCAACTCTTTTTTTCTCACCACCTCCTAGCCTTACAGCCTCTAAAAAGTGAAAATATTTCTCAGTTCAATTATAAAAAATATCAAAACACGTCAGGTAGAGGTAAAATGCAAATTTTCAACCAACATACAGATAATGTTGTCAATTAGCAATACTCTACATTGAAAGTAACAAAAAGAAAATGGCAAAACAGCACATGTTGACGTTCATAAGATCATATTTTATTTGTCATTTCTGGTTGTAAAACTACAATTCATCTACTCATATGTCATAAGAAGAAACAGTATCTCATTCAATTGCAATTGTATTACTATCATACAAACATGAAAAATTAACAATACAATATCAAGGTGTTATTATTGTACATTTCAAATTATTAAACAATGCTGTTTTTTTTAAATGTATACCATTTTCCATTGCATCTGCCATAGATTAACATAAAGTATATTAAAATCCATCTTTATCACACTACTACATTGAATATTTACAGCACATTTAGCACATATACATATATCACTATTTAAATGGTTTTATTTTATAATTACAGAATATAGAGTGGAAAAGAAATATACAGCAGTAAATTTACATCATTGAATACAATTTTTATCGGCACTCATAAAAAGGATTCACGTATGAGAATTCAACTTCCAACACCATCGTCCACATCAATTCACATACAGAAAAAAAAACAGTCATGTCTATTGACTCACAATGTAAAGCGTAATTCCCATTCATAGTACATGTAGAATATGGAGAAAAAAACAAAAATTTCAATGTTATCTCAGTGCCCCCGCCCCCACCCCCATTTGAGAATCAAAAGTTTAACTAAGTACTGGATATTGATATTAATGCACCTAGAAAGTAGAAATATTGAATTAGGTGAAGTACAATGTATTTTCTTCTAAGCTTATTGAACAGCACTGTCTTATCTCACATAAAGGAGCCTACCACAGAATGTTTCTTATCGTAATATTATTTTCATAAGTAGACAAGTTTTTTTCCCTGGCTTTGTACAATATGCATTTATCCTTTTTTCATATTTTACAAACCCTCATGAAATTGATACATGTACAATGTACCTATATGAAATATGCAACCATTTTGTACTAATCTATTTCATAATGCCACTATAATTTCCCTATTGCAATACTTATATAAATGTAATATGCATGTTTGTAATATTCCAATTTTTTATACCATGACATTTCATTTTGCATCAATATTGACTAATAAATGACCTAAAATGGAATTGCACAACCACTGTTTTTTCCTAATAAATTAATCAAAGGACCGTAAATATGGTAATACAACATAAAAAATCAACTTAGAAAGTACAGAGAGCCTTTTAAAATATTACAGTAATGTTTTTTTTTTCAGCTGGAAATACTTGACTTCAATAATAGACATATATGGATGGATTATTATTCCTGCGATAATCAGGCATTTTGAGCCATTTTTGGTCCGACGAGCATGTATAAAATGTTGTGGAACGTTGTAACAGTATACCAGATTTTTACAAAAGTAGTGTCAAAAGATGTGCGAGACTTGAAGGGAAAAGAAATCTGCACCCCCCTCCTTCAAATTTCAAAGAAGACTCAATTTCATATCGCCTTATGAATACATCTACTAGTCGCCCATCATTGACAGAAGCACAAAACGATATCCAGCCAAATATGTGTAAACCATGTGATAAACACAGATGCCAACCTAACAGAATAATTATAACATTAGAATTTAGAATGTGATGGCACTAATATTTGAAACAGTTGAACCAAATGACTTTTTATGAGAGAAAGCATGAATAATAACCTTTTGCTCTGTCGTTCAATTTTTTTTTTTTAATGCATTCAAATCAATAGATTTCTTTCTCTTGTGAACAGACATTTCTTTCAGCTGTGTCAGCTATTTGCATTATTCATTTTCTAATTTTGAATGTTATATTTATTCCTGGGGGTCGGCATCTATGGATATTTTACCACAGATTATGAATTATAAGTACAGCTCGGAAAAAAATTATTAGACCAAGTTCTTTTTCATATAAGTGTATACTAATATTAGCGTTTGATATGTGGTGTTGGCAGACGATCTTGAGAATATCCTGGACGGAGCATAAGGCAAATGAAAATGTACTTAACCAAATTAGGCAAAAACCTACGGTGGTTAAAAACGTAGCAAATTGCAATATTTTGGTAACATATGTAGACAACAGGATGATAAAATTGAAAAAATAATTATGCAAGGTTGCATTGAAGGTAGTAAGAGACGAGGCAGACAAGCTGAGATTGACAGAAGGCATAAAACAATTAACAGGCCTCTCCCTAGTTGCAGCTCATCGCCTGGCACAAGACAGAGCTATTTGGAAAAGCATCATCAACAGGGTCACAAAGGGTCAGATAATAGACATATATGGATGGATGTATGCCATTGATCGATCATATTTGTGTGGTAAAAATCATTTTAAACACAGACTAACTCTGCTTCTATACATTCTTCAGCAATTATATCATTGATACGTGAGTATAAACCTTACTCAACTAATGCAAATGGCACTCTCGTCCCAGAACATAAAATGAGCTTGGTCGTATAATTTTTGCCCGAGATGTACATAATTATAAACTATTCTCCATGTGTACTTCAACTACTAAGCCAGACCCTGACTACGCTGGGCTTCAAACAATGCTTTCAAAAGATTAAATTATTGGTAATGATATACAGTCTTTGCCTACTGATAATGAGAAGTCACCCCTCCAAGATGATGTCTTGAGCTTTGAATCAGGACTATTGAATTACTTGTCACCTGGTGCGGGGAGTGCCAGGGCAGGAGGTCCAAATGGATCCACCTGAATAAAGCAATAAAAGTCGGAGAGTACACATTGGTTAATGTTAACATGTATAAGTTTTGCAATTGTTTACATATCTTATACAATTACTCAGTGCTAGTCATAATACTCTCTGGTTTCTTTCCCTCAGGTTTTTTTTTTGTATAATGATATTGTTTGAAATGTATATATTTTTTTTACTTGAACTTATTTTTCTACCACTATTTACTATATTTTTTTTATTTTACTTGTTCTACAGTGCGTCCCAAAAAGAACTATACACTTTTGAAATGGCTGCCAAATAAAAAATATATGATTTTAGGTAATGAAATTTACTTGTATGGAAAGCTCATTATCCCAAATTTCACATGATATCAAAAAGTCCAAAAATAAGTCATGCATGACTGAGCAGCGTTCACTTTTGTAATGGGTATGGAAATTAGGGTGCGCAGGAATTGCCCTACCAATTTGTATGAGGAAAGTCATTTGGAGCTTAATATGGAATTGAGGATGATATGCAGAATTACTGATCAATTATGATGAGTTGGGGTTTGCTAAGTGAAATTTGATGAATTGGGGATTACATTTTTATGCATGAGTGCCAGGAATATGTATTTCCTATTATACCATTGTAACTTTCCAAGGTTTATTCAGTGGTGTGTTAGTGGTAGTCAGGATGGGGTGCAGAACCGGTGAGATGCAGGGTAAGATTTTTGATCATTTTTGATGATCGTTTTTATGATCTTTTGGATTGTATGAATGTCGAACATCAGTGACGTTCTTTTTTTTTTTAACAAACATTTTTTAGAGTATTCAATTTACATAATCCCACCTGTATATTAAGTAATTCAACGAAAAGTTTAGATAATCTTACAGTAATTGAAATGTGGGGCAGGCATATTATGATTCTTTACTATCCATTGAAGGGATTATTCAAAGTCACTGATGTTTAAACCCCCCAAAAAACAAAAACAAAACAAAAAGAAAAGAAAAGAATAACAGCACTGTAGCATCGAATTAGCACATTACAAAATAAAGAGTTAGAGAGTTAGAGTAAAGGCTGACGTGTTAATTTCAAAAATTTGTGTTACACTGTCATATTCCTTAACAAAAGTCCAAATTGCTAAAATGACTGGATAGTTGGTTGGTTGATCAATTGAGTTGATTGATTTATTGGATGACAGTTGTAAGACATTGTGATTGAAATAACTGTATGAAGATGATGTCGTCTGTTGGGAGCCATAAGGGCGTTATTGCATCTTATAGATGTTCCGTTGAGAGCCAGAAGGGCGCTATTACTGTACAAAGTCAATGGTAATAGCGCCCTTCTGGCTCCAAACGGAACATCCTTGATCTGCAATAGCGCCCTTCTGGCTCCAAGCCGACGATGTAATGCCTGATTGATTAGTTGAAAAATTGGAGACTGGTACACTGTTGAATAAATGATCGCTAGCTGGGTGTTGATTGTCTAATTTATGTGACTGATTGATTGATAGATTGATAGATTGTCATCAACCATCCCAATTTGGGAAAAGACCGTGATGCGAGAAGGTAGTCAGGATATTTGGAGTAGAAACCAATGAATATGAATGGTCAAAACAATTGATGCAAAAAGAGAGAGATAGATAGGGAAAGAGGGAGGGAGACAGGGAGAGAAAGAAAGAGGGAGAGGGAGAGAGGCAGGAAGACAAAGAGAGAGAGAGAGAGAGAGAGAGAGAGAGAGAAAGAGGGAGGGAGAGGGAGGGAGAGAAAAGGAAGAGAGAGAGAGATTAAACACACCACTGAAGGACCTCATTAAATATACCTTGGAAAAGTTCTACAACTCTGCCATACAATAGTTAAATACCAATCAATTCCTGTCACTCAAATGCATAGAAAAACCTGTAATCCCCAATTCCATAAATTTCACTTAGCAAAACCCCCTACTCATCAATAATTGATCAGATAATTCTGCCATATCATTCCTCAATCCATAAGCTCCAATGACTTTCCTCATAACAAAATTGGCTAGGGCAATTAACCTGCGCAACACCTAATTTCCTATACCCATTACAAAAAGTGAACGCTGCTTCACGTTCATGCCATGACTTATTTCAGGACTTTTATGTGTCATATGAAATTTGGGATAATGAGCTTTCCCAATACAAATGTAAATTCATTACCTAAAAAATCATTATATTTTATTTATTTGGAGCAGAACCATTTTCAAAAGTGCTATTAGTTCTTTTATGTGCGAGCCACTGATATAATATTGGTTTATACATTCTATACTTTCACTCGTGTTCATGAATTGACTGTAAACATGAAATAGTTTTGTCCTTGGACCTTTGAATCAGGTACTTATACATGTCTTTTTATAACCAAATTAATAAAAAATAAGAAATAACTAATGAAATCTTCGACCAGCCCGTTGCAACGGTCGGAAGGCATGCTCCGATGCCAACAATGTGGAAAAAAAATAGCATATTGCGCATTGAATATGAGATTACTTTACATCCATGTATTAGTTCCATGGGACAATCTTTGAGATATTGCCCAAATCTATTAAAGTTGTATCAATGCAGACTTATTTCCTAAGCTCGGAAGGGATGGCTACTGATGTAATAAAATATAGGATAAACATGTTTAAGTTGAATTGCTGTCAAAGGATCCTTCAGAAAATTGCAACAAAACGCGACGTCATTTACATAAATAACCAGTGACCTTTGATGTCCCTGACCCTCAAAAATTCTAATCAGTTCATCTTTCCTCCCACATGAAACCAAGTTTGAGTTGAAACCATACAAACGGTTCATGAAGTTACACAAACTCTAGCATATCAAAGTATACTGCCATTTCATGACGTCACAATACGCTGTGACCATTGACCTACATTGAACTTCCATGACCTCAAAATAATAAAAAATTCATTGTCCCTACCATATGCCACACCATGACCCACAGTATTGATGTAAACTTAACCATCAAACTGTTCTTTAAGTTATCGCCAAGAAACAAAGCCATTTTCACGTACACAAACTGCTCCTGCTCGTGCCTTATGAAACTTTGACCTCAGACTACTTAATTCTACATCATTTATTGTCACGTCCAATATCACATATAAACCTCAAGTTAGAGAAATTGAATAATCCGTCAAGACCGGTTTTAAGTTCCTATTTGCCCGAGAACAAGCCAAATTAATTCAATGCGTAACAACAAATGACCTTGTGACCTATTGACCTCATACCCAAAATCTGATAAAGTTTCTAATGTCCCTCCCATATAGTAAATGATGACATCCAAGTTTGAATTGATCCCTCAAACGGTTCTCATAGTCTATCGCCAAGAACGAGAGCCATTTTCAACGATACACAATGACCTGTAGACCTTTTGACCCCAAAATCTAATCAGTTCATTGCCCCTGCCCATAAGTCACACATTACTAAGTTTGAAGTTGACACCGCTCACACAATTCTTTAAGTTATTGCGAGAACGAACCATTATTCATGAGATTAACAATGACATCTGTAGAACCTTTTGACCTACATGACCCTAAAATCTTAATCAGTTACATATGGCCCCTACCCCAATAGGCAACAACAATATACCTCTGGAAGTTCACTGCCCAACTACACGTGTATAAGGTTTTAATATGGCCGAGAACGCACGGACCATTTATCATTGCAATACATATGACCTCTGGACCTTTGACCTTCTGACCTAATGACCCCAAGGTCCTAACTCAGAATCATTGTCCCTACTAATCCATACATGAATCCAAGATGTTTGAAAGTGATTCGCCATCAACACGCGTTTCTTAAGTTAATCGCAGAGAACGAAAACGCCCGGTAACGAACGAACACGGAACGGCACGACGGATCCCGACGGAGCAACACGGAACTGGACACAACCCGAAAACATAATGCCTCCGGCACCACCTTCGGTGGCGGAGGCATAAAAATTATGCACACACAACCTATCACAAGTGGAAGATGAATTATCACTACCAACGATAATTCATGCCTTACAGTTCCAGGTTCCTTACCTCAATGTTAGGATGTGTGTTAGCTGTTATCATGATATCTGTGGCTGACTCTCCGTCTCTCTTACGAGCTCTTGACCAGTTAGCCTTTACCTCCACTTGGTTTCTGCTTCCTAAATATAAAACAAATATATTAAAGATAAAAGAAATAAAGCTCTGTTCTTGTCGACAATGCCAAAATGGAGAAAAAAAAATGGAAAGTATATTTCTGACCCCCGCCTCAAAATGCTAATAAGTTGTCAGATATCATTTTGTGTTTCATACTTCTTGTAAAAAGAGATTCCATGCTTTTGAATGGTACATGTTTATAACTCAATCTAATTATACAATTGGATAACTCACTCAAATCTTGAGTTCTGTTCAAAAGAGTTAATATGTATGTCTATTTATTTATTTAAAACCTGGACATTGAAGCATGACATAAACTAATCTCTCTTTCATACTCCAAGTAAGTAGGCCTATTAACACATATTTAGTAGGCTTACTATCTCTAGTCACCCTTCGAGAATACGGGCTATAATGTATGAATTAAAGGTCCATCCAATACATGAGGTTTGCCTCCTCAAATATTCTTTTGGTTGGTTAGAAAGGTTATGTCAGAACAATGTTTTAGGGAGGGATTAAAAGTTTAGAGCTACAATCATGACCACCAACCTTTGGTTCCCTTGAAAGACTCCTTGTAAGAAACACAAATGATGTCATCCCTCACGACATCCTCAAATGATGTTATAGCGCCCCCTGCAGTCGTGTAGAGTTGAGTAGCGTTCTTGTGAAGACCTAGTTTATTTGTGGCCTCCCTCATGATCTCCTTTAACGATGAAGCCCAAACATATTGGGCTTTGTCCTCGCTTGTACCGTTCTTGTATACCATCACACGTTTCTTTAAAAAAAAAGGAATCATGAAATTAACACATATAAATTAACACATTTGATTGATTGTACATGTAACTACAATAACTTCTTGGAAAAAAAAAAGAGTTGAGTACAGTCTACCTTGACTCAGTGGAACCTTTCAACTCTGAAAAATTTTGTCTTGTGAAGGATTAATAACAATTGAATATAAAAAGAAGATGACCTGAAAAGACCTTTGACTAAGGCAAGGTTCACTCTATATGCAAGCACCTACATGTACACTCTAATTCTCAAAGTTACATTCTTTGAGTGGCTTTTAGAAAAAATAAATATTAGGTCCAAAACTAAAATTATACGAGTCATTCCTCTAAAAACAAATGCATTCTCATGCAACTATATAATTTCTCTCACTCTCTGTCTCTCCTGTCCCCTGTACTTTCCCCATCTCCCTACAATTTGAAATTTCCTATATACTAGTAAAAAGTAATGTGTGTGTGTCTCTCTCTCTCGCACAGAATATCTTTGTGCCTTGTCACAGGAAGGTACATGTTTCTTCCATGCATGACTTGTCAATACTCCTGAATTTGACAGTGTTTCTTACCTTGGTTGGTTGACTGTATAGTTTGCGGCTAGAATCGATGATTGGTTTGGTGGATGCGTTTGGATCTCTTGTTTTCTGATGGGCCTTCACTTCAGAAAGGTGATTCTACAAACAAAGTTGAATTGTAAAGTACAAGGAGTCAATGAATGAATATTACAAGATAAATCAATCAGTGAATATTTAAAATCATAACACATAGTGTGGCTATATGGGGTGGAAAAAAAAATAGTGGCAACAGTAAATAAACAAACAATTTCAGAACATCATCATCAAAACATTTTATACCACTATAATTTTATTTTTATTTTAAGGTGTTTTTAAATTATTGCTGGAATTTGGAAAACTACATGTACATGATTGTATTGTGCGAAAATTACTTGTGTGCTTCCCTAGTTGGGAACATAAACCACAAAAAAAACAAAGCAGTAGCCAGATTGTTTCTCGCCCGCCCTTGACTACATTAAGTGTGACGAACAGACAGACGCCGGATGGACGATGGACGGACTGACGCCATTTGGATCCTTACGTCTCGCCTTCACCTCCAGTGCGCAAGACAAAAACCAAACAAATAAACATACAATAATAACAGCCTGATATCATTCTAAATCCAATTATCATGATCATTATGCACAAATAGTAAAATTAGCACTAATTTTATTATTTACGAGATAATCACATGACCCTCTCTTACCTTGCTTTTGTTCCCGAGAACAATGCTATGACCGAACCAACAATAGACTACCAAAATTTTTCCTACTTCCCTACCTCTCCATAATACCCTGCCTCACGCCTGCCTGACACGAGGTGGCGCTAGACCACTAAGGCATAAATCTTCATTCTGAACCAACCAAATCGAC
>CALNVZ010003426.1:32793397-32864470 GCA_940671915.1 Paracentrotus lividus
GACTGCGTCTGACGACACAGACGAAAGAGCTGGTGGGCAATTTGGGTCTTCTTTCGAAGTCGGTTTTCGCCGGGATCGGAAGCTTGCCCGGCGGGAGAGCATCTTCGACCGCCATGGGGTCGGTTTCGCCTCTCCTGCTAAGGAAGGGGGGGGGGGGAGCTGCCAGTGACACTTGTGTCCAGCGGCTGGACTCCACTTCCTCTAAGTAGCTCTAGAAAGGTCTTTTGAGTAGTGCGAAGAGCACCAAGCGAATAAGTGGTCACACGTTTTCCAGGGTTGCCTTAAGACTTGTCGTCTCGTTTGTTCTTCCGTGCAAAGGGAGCCCGGGTCGTGCTATCAGACGTCTTTGGGCCGCGGCACGTTTGTGTTTGCCCATATCGTCGTGGGGTACCCTTTACCAGATTCCAGACAGCTTTTCGCGTCCGCGCCGGTAGAGTTTTGTGTTGTGTTTATGTAATTGTTGAATGGAGGTCTTTATTAGTTTTCTGGTGAGTTAGAGTTGCTTGTCTCACAGCCCTATTTCCGCTTACCTGGTGAGGGTGTGAGACAGAATTAAGATTTGCGTCAGGTTTCTGTCTGCTACTTTAGGGTATGAGAGTCGTGCCGTCTTAAACTTGCTTAATACGTCTCTGCGTCATGGATAGTATTCGCATGGCCCGTGGGGTGTGCCGAGTACGGTTTGGGACCCGTGGCGCCAAGTTTCTGCATCTGGCGGACCCACCTCAATTGGGTAACCCACAGGGATGGGCTGCCGGCTCCCAACGTCCGGATTGTGCTCCCCCATCTTCGTGTAAAGCGTTTGTCGTTCAGGCGGCGGATGGGCATGAGTGTGCTAACTGCAGGGCTATTAACGGCTATTTACCATTGGGATAGCGTTATAACTTGTATTTTGAGATATTTTGCCTGTAGCACGGGGATAGTTCTGTTTCCATAAGGAACACGCCGGAGTCTCTCGGAACCCCTCCAGGCCGGAGGGTGTAGAACATGAGGGATTTTGCGTGTTACGTGTCTCATTTAAATTGTGTTGAGTGAGTAGTCGTAGGCGACGGCTTAGTCATGCCTCGGGTGTTGTGGATCGTTGGTTTGCTGGAATATGCCGCCGTGGGGTGCCGAGTACGGTTTGGACCCGTGCGCTCTTCGTTAGTATTCATTGCAGATCTGGTGCGGGAGCGCACTCGCCAGTTCAGGGATAAGCTTGATCTACAGGATTTGGGCTCCGCTTCCCCGTACGGAGTGTCTGCCACCCCGTAACGCTTGTGTCGGTCACGTTTATTGGTGGCTGGGTGGCTCCGACATAGGGTCTATTACGGCTATTCCACCCTTGGGATACGCGCCATATTTGATGCGCGGTTCTTTTGCTTTCTTCTTTTATGTGGAGTATTCGTCGTTCCACGGGTTCGAACATCTGGTCTCTCGGACCCCAGGGGAGTTCTAAGATTTTTGTGTACTAGTTTGGATTTCCGGGTAGGCGAACGTCCGGTGGTATTATATTCGTCTCTATGCCGTTTATTTCAGGTAATGCAGGTGTTGCTTCGGGCATGGCCTGTGTTCAGGGAACCACCGATGAGGTGCCGTATATACTTTCGACTTATGGCTGGGTGTGCTTTTTCGTATGACCATGGCGCGCTCTACCAATGGGATGTGTCACGCTCGTCCCTATCCTCTGTTTGGCTTGCCCCAGAGAGGGTGGACTGGGAGAGTTGTTACCGTGTTGTGGTGCCTCCGGTGGCAGGAGTACACTCCGGGTTTCCCTTCTGATATTCAATCCCGTGACACTTTGTAGGTCCTGTTGTCTATCAAACCAGTACTTGGCAATCGCCCGTTCGGCCATGTTGCTATGGCTCTCGAGGAATTCTGGACGACCGCTAAGGCGGAAGTGCCGGCAGAATTTGATGGAGGCGGAGGTGTCTAGAGCGACACGGGGTTGAGCGCGGGCTCGATGATGACTTTTTCCATTCCAGATACTATCGGTGTCCGCGTTCTCGGCTCTCACCCAGCCCAGTCTGCCCCGGGAGACTCGCCCGCTCGTGCGCAGCCCTTGTGGGGCACGGTCGGATGGGTCGGCAGTGTTTTGATAATTGCTTCGTTGCTAGGACGTGATCGACGAGTCTTTTTCAGATTCTTGACGAGGGGTTAGAGCGACATCAGCATGGTGTAGGAAGCTCCACTGGGTTGCTTATATTGTTGCGTTTTGGGGCGGAAGTAACCTGCTGGGTTGAGTTCATTACGATTGTGGGTAAGGAGATGGGACAGGACTGGTGGCTATCACTCCCGCTAATCCCCACGTCCGGAGTGTGACACGGTTATTTTCGCTCTGGCATGTGTTCTTCTAAGGTGATGTTTTGTCTGTGATCCATGGGCTGGGTTGCCTACGTTGTTATCGCCGGTTGTGGGATACCTCATGCGCCTATTTAGCGTGGGTGTGGTTTGATATTTCTACTTGCCAAACATCGAAGCACCCCAGCGCTCCGGACCTCGGGCGTTCTATCAGAACTGTCTAGGGAGGTTTCGTTTTCAGGCTCGAGCTGGGGGCGTTCGAGGAGATCTTGCCTGGCCAGTGACCGAGAGCTGGTGGGATATTCCCGAAGCCTTGTGTGAAGAAGTTGTGTGCTTTCCTGTAGGTCGGCACCCAAGAATGTGAGCTCCACCTAAGCGGTTGTAATGCCGCTCGTCCTTATCCTCTGTGCGGGCGTCGCGCCTCAAGAGGCGATGACGAGAGACATTGTGCTTTGGTACCTGAGTGAGGAATGGATCAATCATTGTGTTCAGAGTTTTCCATGGATAATTTCCCTTACGTTTGGACAGGGTTTAATCTGCCCTGGTGCTTGCGCGTGCTTCAGAACCATTGGAGTTGGCTCTGTGTGTTGGACTTAACAAGCTGACCACTAAATACATTTCCGGCTCCGGGCCGGACCCATTAAGCCCTTATTCTTGGGTCATCTTTGCGTCACTGAAACTCGCTAAGCGTCGTTCGTCGAGGGTGTGGCAACTGGCGGGTTAGGGGATGGCCGTCTGGGCTAGGACGGTTAAGGCTATCTGAGGCTCGAGGTAGTGATTTAAATTATTTGATTTCACTGCTCAAGCGCCTGTGGTTCAACTGCTCGTATCTCACTCCGCCACATAGATTCGGGGTTAGGTGGGTTTCTTGTTGGGTGCACATTTCGGTCACCTTGGTCTCCGAAGCGGCGCAATTTTCTCGCTCCTATTCTTCCTGGTTCGTAGATGCTTGGTTCGCACGCAGAGGTTGTTATCGGGAGCTATCTAGCGCTTTATTGTCCATCTCTTCTGGTGTGTCTGGTATGGGCGCTGGCCCTTGTCACACGACACGGCCTGGGTCTCAACCCAGCTCTTCTGCGACTCGATTCTAGATGATTTGAGTGGTGTGTGTGTGCCTACGGCACCCTACAACCTCGGTGGTTTCGCTTGCCCTATCGATCTCATCTGGGTTGACTCGCACCTAGAAGGTGGACGGGACTAGCTATGACTTCCTGTGTTGTTTAGGTTGTTGAATGATGCCCTTGTCACAGTATATGTGTTGGGTTGGGAGCAAATAATTTTGAGAGATGTTTGCTAATTGATTTGGGATTGTAAGAGGTATTGTGACATTTTGGAAGATAGAGGTGTAGTGAGAGGGATAAATTGTTAGTGAGGAATGGTTTAGCCAGTGGTATGTAGCGACAGCTATGGCCTGGTTTTCTGTAGATAACGCCGCCTACAATAGAGCTGATACTTTGTGGTGGTACCTCTGTGTAACTGTGTGTACGGCAGAACTACTAGCCAAGAATAAGCGGGGTGGTTTGGCGCTCCCTATATAATCATCATGCCTACGGGCTTTCATGACGCACCGAGAGTGTGAGGGAACTAGGCGTACCCCTCGGGCTTGGATATGCCTGGCCCTTGTGAACAGGGATACGACACTGGCCTGTTCTCAACTCGCCGCGAAATCAGATACCTTTGGTTGGTTTTGTGCTGTCGGGTGCACCGTCTACCAAGCGGGGTTTTGCGAGCTCCCTATCCCCTCGGGCTTCGCACCAGAGGGTGACGGGACTGAGGGTCGATACCGCTCAGTGCTTGGTATGCCTCCTTGGTCATAGCGTACACTGGACTGTCTAACCGGGAGCTAGCCGCACTATCGGAACCTGGATGGGTTTAGTGCCGTTCGGCACCCTATCAAGCGGGGGTTTTACCCCTCGTGGGCATGGTTTTTTGCCTGGCCGCTCAGGGCCGGTCCTGCGGACCGCCCTTCGCCAGCTTTACGCTCGGTATGGAATGGCAGAATGCGAGAAGTCCTCCCCGGGTTTTTCCCTCCCAGCTTGCGGCGTCTATGGGATGTGCCAGACGAAGATTGCTGCGACCTGACATACCGGGCCACCGGCAGTCAAGCGAAGCCGAGCCTCGGGTTGCCTCTGAAAGAGCGCCGGAGATCGGCTGGCGTCACAACGTCGCCGACCAGGAGGGAGGGGTCAGGAGCGACGCCACAAGCTCGCGAGAGGCGAGGGAACCATGGTCTGCCCGGAGTGAGTGGGGCTATATGAATCATTTTCAACCCTATGGCCTCCACTAAGCTTGGCTAGCGACGATAGAGGTTGATCAGTTCGGGAAAGGGGGGGAATGCAGATTTCATACCGCTGCCGAGCGTGAGACGAGAACGCGTCTTGAAACGTACGTCTCGACGGTCCCAAACTCGACAAAAGCCGCTCGAGAGGTTGTCGTCGACGGAGAGACCTGATTCCGAGGGGAGAGATTTGCGCGGTGTGGGACAGAAGTCCGCTTTATACAATTCTCCGCCCGGTAGGTTACGAGGGCAAGAGCGGGAGGATACTTCTCTCCCTGCACCGCATTTCGTAGCTCCACAGTTGAGCCGTCAAGCGGTTCAAGCTCCGGGAGGATGTGTGCCTCTTGACGATTGGATGTAAGCCGCACGCTCCATTGTCCGTCAAAAAGAGATCACCGAGCGGCCTATCCAGTCGATCCTGGAAAAAGATCCAGGGATGACTGAAGTCACAGCAAAATCTCTAACGGACATAGATAGTGGGGCGGAGGGGAAGTCAAGTTGAGACCAGTCCCCCACCGTACACGTGACTCCTGCCGCATAGGCTTGCGCCCAGCCCTGGAGTGAGCGGTCCGTGGAATCGGACGGATGGTGAGATGGTCACACGAAAGGGCATGCCACCGGTGTTTTCGGTCCTTACGAGGCTATAGTTCTGCCAATTGCGGCAGATGTTTCCGATGGGTTGCAGTTCCGGCTCTAACTGGTTTTCCAACTCTCGTTAAGCCGCTTGCTAGGTCTTATCTTATTTGCGATGACCTCAGTCCTATCCTTAGGCGCTCCTGTTCTGTGGAGTTTGCTAAAGGTTTGGAGGGCGTTAGCTAACCCTCTTTCGGCCGCGTATGTCGAATAGCAGTCGTTTCACCTCTTGACAGTTAAGATGTCTTTCTTGGTGGGAGGGTATAAGGCCTTAGACGCCACAGACCGAAGTTCGCTTACTTTGCTCTTAGTTGTAGCTGAGGGCCACATCAGGTTCGACACCTCGGGGAGTAGCTTCGCTGACTCGTTGTCATTGCGAAGTACAGTCTCAGTCTGTCCTCCTGGCTTTGGGACCGGTGGATGTAGAGCTTCTCAATCAAGGACTGTCCTCCTTCTCTTCCGTCCCCAGGAGGATAAGGTGTGGTGGTGGTTAGGGGCCCTTAAGAAGTGTAACTCTCAAGATCCGAATCTCGTCGTAAGAGTGGATAACTCTTCATCTACATCACTCGAGATTGCCTTTTTGCTGCCGCTTTCCCCCCCCGACTTCCATCTCCAGATGGAATCGTGGAGGGACTTTAAAGCGGCGGGTCCTGACGCCTTGATGTCAGGGAAAGGGCCCAAATGTTCACGATACCAGAGATTCAAGCAGTGCTTCTTGGGCGCGTCTTTGGCAGGGTTCCCACTCGAGGTTGTTTTTGAAGCAGCGTATCTTGGCTGCTCTATGTTATTTCCTTCTTCATTTTTTCCTGAGACGTGAAGCGTTGCGATGGGCGGAGGAGCGTTTTGGGTGTCTGCGGCGTTGTCGCGGCCAGCGCGAGACGCTATCAAAGTCTCTTAGCTGTCCCCCCCGCCCTGCTCTTCATTTGGTCCACGCCTAGGGTGTCGGTGCTGGTCTGTTTGGACTAAGCAAGGTAAGAGAGGTCATGGTGATTATTGAAGTAATTGTTAGAAGTTAACTAATTTTATTATTATACGAGATAATCACATGACCTCTCTTACGCCCCTTCCTCCGCCGCCGCAACCTTGTCTCTATGACGAGTGTCGTGTGGGGTGCCGAAGGCACAACCCACCAAGGTTCGGGATATCCGACAGCTCTCGGGCCTGGCCAGGCAGGTCGAACGGCTGCATCCTGAGCTGATAACGGATATCCCCGGACGTTCTGATAGAACGCCCGAGGGTCCGGGAGGCCGGGTGTTCGTTGAAACAAACCCCCCGGCGGGCGCATGAGGGTATCCCAAGGGATAGCCGTAGCAACCCAGAGGATCACCAGCCGAGAACGACGGGGGTGGTCACACTCCGGACGTGGGTAGCGGAGCCACCATCCTGGGGTTACCCATGATGGAGGTGGTTCCGCCAGACGCAGTGGAGTCCACCTGCGTGTCGGCTTCCGTGTCGTCAGAGTCTGAAAAAGACTTCGACTCGTAGCCAACAAAATCTACCTCCGACCCATCCGACTCGGGCTCCACAAGGGGCGGACGAGACGGGGAGGTCTCCCGGGGCAGACTGGGCTGGGTGAGCGAGAACGCTGAAGTATGTTCGGAGTCAGTCATCGATCCCGTATCCCGGGGGCCGCACGGCTGGGACTCCCTAGGCGGGTGATCCAAGCCAGAGGCCGACGTGGCGGGTGGTTGTGACCAGGCCAGTGTCACGGGACGAGGGCCGGGTGTACTCTGCCACGAGGGGTACCATGTCCCGTCACCTCTGGGGCGAAGCCAAAGGGATAGGGAGCGTGACCCGCTTGGTAGGGTGCCGAAAGCACCCACCAAAGATCGGGATATCCGGCAGCTCTCGGGTCTGACCAGGCAGGCCGAGCAGCTGCATCCTGAACGGATAACGAATTAGTCCCGGAACGGTTCGGGATTGATATAGGAACATCCTGGGGTCGAGAGACCAGATGTTCGATGCGAAGCGAACTACCCGAGTGGGCGCTTGGGCGTATCCCAAGGATTAGCCGTATAATCGCCCTGTGGACACACCCAGCCGGCAAAGTGGAACGACCAAAGCGTTTGACGGGGGGAGACACTCCGCACGTGGGAAGCGGAGCGCCATCCTGGAGGGTTACCATGGTGGAGGTGGTCCGCCAGATGCAGACACTGCGCGCCACGGGTCCCAAACGTACTCGGCACCACGGGCATGCCCTGAGCGAGACGTGCGCGCAACGCTCTCATCCCTAAGTGAGACAGAAACCGACAATTTTGTGCTACACTCGGGGGGGTCACCGAGAGCGGGTGTCGTTGACACGAACTCTCCCGGTGGGGCCATTGGGCGTTATCCCAAGGGATAGCCGTAAATAGCCCTGCGGAGCCACCAGCCGGTGAACGACAAAGCCATTACAGGGGGTGAGGCACTGGCCGGACGTGGGAACGGCTACGACGAGCCCATCCTGGAGGGGTACCCAAGGTGGAGGTGTCCCCAGATGCAGCAAGACTGTGCCGCACGGGTCCCAACCGGTACTCGGCACACCCACGGGGCATGCCTGAGCACGAGAGACAGTGGGCGCAGCGACATCTCATCCCTAAAGTGGAACAGAAACCGCAATTTTCTGTGCTATACTCGGGGGGGAGGGGGGAGGGGACGGGCGGGCGGGGGGCAAGACGTCTAGGATTAGACGAACCCGCTCCCTTGGCCGGAGACAACCGAACGACAAAGTCTTAGGCACCCTGGAAAACGTGGACGCACGTTATTCGCTTGGTTGCTCTTCGAGTACAAGACCTTTCTAGAGCAGGACTTAGGGAATGTGGAGCCAGCGCTGGACACAAGTGTCACTGCGAGCTCCCCCCCCCCCTTCTTAGGCAGGAGAGCGGAACGACCCTGGCGTCGAGATGGCTATCCCGCCGGGAAGCATCCATCCCGAGCGAAACGCCGACTCTCGAAGAGACCAATGCCACCAGCTCATGTGTCGTCTGTGTCGTCAGAGGAGTCACTCTGCTGTCCATGTTAGAACGCTCTGAAAAGAAAAGAAAAATTTGTCTTGTAAGCGCTTTAACCTAATTCCTTAGAGAAAACTAAGGCAAGACAAGCTGAGACGGCTACTTAGGCGCTCACGGAGAATCCAAAAAAAGAAAAAACCCCGTCTAGAACAGGCTAGACGAAGAAACTTAAAATTTTATTTATTTTACATATTTTTTTTTTTTTTTTTTTTTTAATATTTTTTTTTGGACGAAAACACGGACGAACCTCCTTAGAAACGACCAAAAGGAAGAGTATGCACCAGAAGAGCGACTAACAGAGAGGCGCTCGATCATACATACACACACACACGCCAACAAAACAAGATGCTCGAACAAGAACCGGAAGTCCAAGGACCCGGAAGACACCCGCAAAAAAGGCCACATGGCCGCCGGGAAAAAGTACAATAAATAACAAAAACGTACTTAAAATGTCAAAAATGTTCTAGAAAGGAAGAAGGAAACCCTCCTAAAGGAGAACAACCCACAGGGAAGAAGTCGAGAAGAGCGGACTGAGTTTCAAAAGAAAAACAGGCGCTCAAACCAACCGACCAAAAACAACCACGTTAAAAAGAACGGGCGGGACTGGGTTGGAAACGGAAGAAAAACGTCCAGAAAAGGACGGAATTCTTGGCCAAAAGGAAAGGGCGCAGTAAATCTAAAGCACCCAAATTTAACGCTAGGCGTAAAAGGAAGGTTAGGAAGCGCAAATATTGATAATAATAATTTCAAAATCGCAAATAGGAACGATCTCACCGAAAAATTCGGAGAACGGTCCGATCAGCACGACTCGAAAATCAGAATGAAGATTTATGGCCTTAGTGGTCTAGCGCCACCTCGTGTCAGGCAGGCGTGAGGCAGGTATTATGGAGGGGTAGGAAGTAGAAAAGATGTTTGGTCAGTCTTATCTGTTCGGTTCGGTCATAGCATTGTTCTCGGGAACAAAAGCAAGGTAAGAGAGGGTCATGTGATTATTGAAGTAAATTAAACTGGCTTGCCTAACTCCAGGAAGTGACTTGATGTATAATACTACCTTATATGAAATAAAAATGATGATTAACAGGGCATTTTAGTTGTACAATATTATAGCTTATTGCACGGTTTAATGTAATTACTGCTTTTCACAGTTAATGACTTCTGAATAATGATCATAGATAATAATCATATTGGATTGCTTTACCTCATGGGATACCAGGATATACCACTGGTTCTCACAAATATTGCACTCATCTTCGTTTTGTGCAATATTGGCATTAATTTGTGGAATATTTCTGGCATTCCATTTTGAGCCATCCAATGTAATTATCTTCTTACCTCAAGCTGATTGACTTGTATGCTATTCTTGACTTCTGTCATGTTAGGTTTAGTCCAACAGTCTTCAACCAGAACAGGCTCATCAATTCTGAGCCATCCAATATAATATAATTATCTTCTTACCTCAAGCTGATTGACCTGTATGCTCTTCTTGACCTTTGTCATGCTAGGTTTAGTCCAACAGTCTTCAACCAGGACAGGCTCATCAATTCTGAGCCATCCAATATAAAATGATTATGTTCTTACCTCAAGCTGATTGACCTGTATACTCTTTTTGACCTCTGTCATGCTAGGTTTAGTCCAACTGTCTTCAACCAGGACAGGCTCATTAATTCTGAGCCATCCACTATAATATCTTCTTACCTCAAGCTGATTGACCTGTATGCTCTTCTTGACCTCTGTCATGCTAGGTTTAGTCCAACCTCCTTCAACCAGTACAGGCTCATCAGGGCTTAGTGTTGGTATGTACTCGGGTCCACCTACTCCTGCAGTTCTCCTTCCTGCAAGTCAAGCAAAAATCTTATTAGAATTAGAGTAAGGCCAAATATTCTTGTTATTACAAATCTTTTCATGGGATGGATAGGTAATGCCCTAAGAATGTCAACATTGTTTCTATTACAAGGCTTTCCTTTGTAAATTTTTATAATTTTCTTTTCAAAGTTAAATCAATGTTTTACGGACAATTTTTTTTACCTGAACAAGCAGGTTTTCAGGGTCTTTGATGATTCCATGACAATTGCTCCGCGGCAAATTCCATACACTAATGGATTGACCAACTTCAACCCTGGACTTAACAATACACCCTGCCCTAAACCTAACCCTAAAACTAACATAAAACCCTACTGTAACCCTAACCCTACATTTTAGATGAAATAAAACCCGGAGCAATTGTTGCAGGAGCAAATGTCGTTTCACCTCTTTGACATAACCTGTGTGTTAATTAATACAACCATCAGTGTTTGTTGGGTGTCTTCTCCCTTTAAAACGTGAGAAATGCATTTCATTATTGTCACAATGCAAATGTGTGTACTCAGTTAAGCATTATTATAGAAGAAAATTAACAGAATTTGGCATGAATAAATTATCAGGTTTCTTTTTTCATAATTCACTGTCAATTATGAAAAGAATTGTTTGCATTGCTGATTGATGTGATGGTAAAGTGCAGCGGGCCAGCCAGGGGAAGTCACTACTGTCAGAAGTGGACATATATCTTACCTTGCATTTGTCTAAGGACGTGCTTCTCTTTCTCCAGCTCTAACATGACCTTTGCCCTCTCTTCTCTCAGTTCTGCCTTGAGGGCACGCGCATAGTCGACCTCTGCATACAAAATGAGAAGACACAGGTTTTAAAGAGAATCTAGTGAGGTGGGAAAGGCGAACACAATTATTTTGAGTCTTCAAATTATTTTTAAAGTAATTAGGTGGAATATTATTATTCTACCTTTATTCTATTATAATATATTATAGTAGAAGGTCCACCCAAAGGTTATACCTTTGAATAATAATCCATGTTCCCCCTTCGCGCTTGTTTAGTTCCTCTCTCTCTCTTTACCTCTACTCTCTCCTCCAAAACATCAAACCTACCTCTTTCTTTCTCCTTTGTCTCCTCAAATGTCTATCACTCTCCTTTTTATCCTTCTCCTCCCCTTCTATCTCTCTCTTCCCCTCCCTCTGTCAAACATGTAGTTTACATTCCAGTGGTTTGTATGTTTCTTACTGCATGACCAGTATCTCAACAGACTTTAAAACGCACGAAACATACGCCCAGTAACGACTAATTGTTAAAATCTTTACTGCATCTTTCTCTCCGCCGTCTTCTTCTCCTTTTGTCCCTTTCTATCTTTCTCTTGCTCTCTCTGCCATACCTTATGTACATTCTGGTGGTTTGAATGGTTCTCCCTGCATAACAGCCATGTAATGACCAAATACTTTAATTTTTACTACATCTTTCTCTAGCTTCTCTGTCTCCTCTCTTATCCTTCTCTTTCTCTCCTCCCTTCGTTTCACCTTCTCTCTCTCTCTGTTATACTTACGTTCAGGAGGTTTAAATGGTTTTCCCTGTGATACCCAGACCTCAGAAGGCTCTCTGTAATATGACCCATGCCACAGACCTTCAGTAATAGCATAATAATTTCATCTTTAATTCATCTTTCTGCCTCTTTCTATCTCACTATCTCTCTCTCTCCCTCTCTCTATGTGTTATACTTACGTTCTGGTGGTTTGAATGGTTCTCCCTGTGACACCCAGACCTCAACAGGTTGTCTGTTGTACAGCTCATGACGCAGATTCTCAGTAATAGCTCTCTTCATCTTCACTTCATCCTTTGTATCTGTCATTAAAAAAAATATGTCAAATACAAATTGTTCAGTAATATTATGTTTCAAAGCACTTTATGCTCTTGTAAATCTTTTCAAAGTACAGTTAAACCTGTCTATAGTGGCCACTGTCTATAGTGGTCACCTATATTATATTGATTAACTCTAGATAGAAATGTGTGCTTTAGAACCTGTCTATAGAGGTCACCTGTCTACAGTGGTCACTTTTTATGTCTCCCTTGGGGTGGCCACTATAGACAGGTTTGACTGTACTACATTTTTAAAAGGAAAACTGGATGAACCCTAAATCTGTAACCAATTGTTACTGAATATTACTAACATACAGTACACGCTTTGCAAAGACATTAAGAGATGCCACTCTGTACTTTTCATATCATATCTCAGTTCATTTATTCAAACCAACATAACATGATATCATCTTCACATAAACAACAAAGGTAACATTAATAAACATATATCAACTTGATTATATCATAAAATGAATGGTTTTAGGACCCCCTTACGGAGAATCTAGTCCCATACATGCCCATGCATTGTTTAGTACAGTGCATGCAGAGTACTTTCTTATCATTTTGTTGATTCCAAGATTACAGCACACAACAAATATTAGGTGAATTGTTATCAACCTTTCGCATTCACTTTGTGTCACTTTCTTCCACAATTTATCCTCATGAATACAACAATAATTTTGCTTTAAAAGCTACATTGTAAGGCAAGGACAAAACTAAGTGAACTAACCAGTGTCTGGTCCCAGATCCAGGTTTTGCATGCCATAGCAAGCCATCTTCCATGTATTGAGATCACCTAACGTAAGAAAAGCTGTACCATCCTGAGCATAGATACGTCTACCTGCCGTTGATAGTTGCAAGGCATATGTGCACTGGTCTAGCAGCTGAAGAGATAGACGGAAGGTAGAGCAAAGAGTTGATTATTTTATGTAATGTTCACTCTGCCTTTACAAGAGATGCCATTTAATAGTACCATTAAAAAATATTGAGAAAGCGCACAAACTTGAGCGAAAAAAAAAAGCTAAACAAAGGGCTGCAAATAGATAAGAACACGGAAATTGGGAGTTAAAAATTTCCTGAAAGTGGCATTTCTGATTTACATTTATTGTCATAAGATATTGTTCTCGTTCCCAATGCAATGGAGCATCTAGCATGCACACTTTTGTCTTTTGTGAAAGGAGTTTACTTGATAAAGAATACAAGTTAAACAGTCCAATTTATCAGAAATCTTGACCTTTTTAATAAGACAACCCATTAAGAGACCATTCTCTTACAGCACAAAAGACGCTTGGAACGATGTAGACAGGATAGCATTGTACAAAATGTATTTGTCACAGAAAAGATGCACATTGTACTGGTGCATGTGAAAAGCTCCAATACATTATACCTTTTCACAAAAACGCCTAAAATAGCATCAGTCCAACTAGCTTACAAATTGTACAGGGTGTGTCATGTCCTTTTTTCAATAAAAAAATGGGTTAGAAAAACACTTGTTTGTTTAAGTTTTTGTACTTGTCAGATGAAAGAAAAAAAAATTGGAAATGTGAAATTCATAAAAAACAATGAAATTTGACTGTGATAGCACACATAGTTTCTACTCACCCCTCGTAGCGTAGAGCCACACACGATGACACCCTGTTGGTTACGCCCCTCCCCATTCTTGTAGGCCACGATGCGAACTGTCTGAACTGGCTGATAGGCAGAGATCTCCCTGGCTATCACCCGAGCACTTGTCATCTGCCTCAGTCTCTTCAGCTCACCTTCGTAGTGGGATACAGTGTTGGCTGCCTCAAACGCTGACAGGTCAACCTAAAAGGACAATTTAAATATAGACAAATTCGGTTTGGGTGATGTTTTGTCATGGTGGCAGCCATTGCTTCCAATATACTACGTATGCTCCTTGTGTGCGTATGTATGCCTAACAAAGGAAAATGTACATACGCGCACATGGCGCATGCGTAGCACATTGGAAGCCCCCCAGCTATATGGCGGGTACGTAGAGGGCTCACTTCCATGAAATGCTGCCCGAATTCGTCTATAGAGAAGTCTCAAGAAAAAAACACCACTCGGGGAGGGATGGAGGTCTTTAAGAATAGGTTACATATATGGAGGCTCTATTTCAGCCTCATTTCAGGATGTAAAACATTACCAACAATTAACGCTCAAAGGTTTTATGAGTATCTTACTATTTATGATGATGTTGTTGATGACGATGATGATGATGACAATGATGATGATGATGACAATGATGATGATATAGATAATAACAATGATGATGGTGATCATGATGATATAGATGATAACAATGATGATGGCATCCATGACAATACAATAAATATACACCCTCTGTCATGCACACATTAATACAAATACTACCATTTTTGTAAAAGCGTAACTAAGATGCTTGATACAGAAACAAGCCTTAAATTTCAATAGATTTAGGTCAAGGCCACTTTTTCCACAAGGCACCATTTCTCATTACAGTTTGAATGTGATTGTCTAGAACGGGCAATCAAAACCTCAAATACCAAACAGGGACTATTGGAATGGCACTAACTTGCCCTGAAGAGGGTATCCAAGGCCATTATTAATTTACAAATGACTTTATGAATGACTGGTAATTAATGAGTCCTTGTGCTCAAAGAAAAAAACCAATGATTAATATAGCACCAAAGAACATGTTCCAGTCGTTGTTAATGTCATTCATAACTTTACAAGTGACTTGGTAAAACAACCCCCCTGGCCTTGGATCAATTTAAGCCCTTCAGGAAAAAATAAGCAAAACCATGTATGGGAAGAACATGGTAAGAACAGAAAAAAAAAACAATAAAACTTTATAATGCTCACCTTGCCCCCTAAGAATTGTAGACATCCCTTGATCTTCTGCCCTTCTTTCTGGGCTGTACCTACAGCGCAGCTGAATGCTGTTGGCTCACTCAGTTTATCTAGCTTGTATTGCGCCCTCAAAGTTCTCGAACAGGCAAGGCATACGGTCATGGGTGCCTCATCTTTGTTATTGCTCTGCATTATATAACCCTGGGGAGAAAACAAAATTATGCAAAAAGTTTAAAAACAGGCTATTGATAAACTTACATGTAGGGTGTTTATGACCAAATATGAGGTTAACAATTTATTACTCCCCCCCCCCTCATGAAATCTTGTTGTCCATTGAATTGTTGCTTTCAATGCTAAATGGATGTGCCCCATGTACAGATACCACTGATACCACTGGCGTACAGCTGGGCACACTTTCTTTTGTTAGTGGGGGGATGATAAATAGATCATCCCCTCTACTTACAATAGAAATTAATGATTATCTACGCCAGTGACTTGTACAATACTTGAATAGTAGTACACTGTATCAAAGTTTTTAATTTTAGTTTATATGTATATTGTTTGTGATTTAATACTATATTTTTACCAAACATATTTAAAAAAAATACATATATAAATATAATACAAACACATACATGCATATCAGAGATTTGTTCACTACGGTAAGAATAAAGAGGAAAACCAAATTTAACAATTATAAATCGTAAATGCCTTATCTCTATTTATTCGCATGGCTACTAGTTATGGAATGAAAGAAAAAAAAAATGCAGAAATTAGTGGATATATGTAGATGTACCAGTAAGCTTATTACAATATTTGATCACTGTAATCATTGTGGAATAAAATTTCAACGTACCGGTTGGTCTATTGCCTCTGAGTCCGCAATTGCAAACGTACAGACATTAGCTCTATTGGCTGCTGTGATTTCTGTATAGGATAGAGATATAAAGAAAGAGAGGATGGGTGAAAGGAGAAAACTCAATGATTCTAAGTATTATTCCAAAGAGCAGTTAATGATAGCTACATGTAGATGTAAATGCTATTACAATAATTAATATAAGGCTTTCAGCATACAATGTAGCAATGTAAAAGTCATTAAATTGAATGTAACAAAAATGTTTACAAAGACTCTGTTTCTAAAATTACATTCGGTTGTTCTGAACCCTTTTCCTTCTCTGCAACACATTTGGCCAGAATACACGTATATACATCGTTACCTTCCCACAGAAAGGCAATACACATAATGGCATAGCATATATTTTAATAGCCTTTCTGCTGGAAGGCGACGACTCCTGGGGGGTGTTTCATCAATAATTAAAATCGATTTTAAAATTTAAAATCAATTTAAAATCTGTTTTAAGGCTTTAAAATCGATTTTAAAGCCTTAAAACTGATTTAAAACCGATTTAAAATCGATTTTAAATATTGATGAAACACCCCCCTGAAATTCCAAACTGCTCAGGACTAGGCTAATTACTGCCTTATAATAACATTTTGTTGTATCTGTGCTCATTATAACAGGGGTGGACTGTACTAGATAATTTAGAAATAAACAACAAAGATTCTAACCTCTATCTCTAAACTCAGCTGCAATGCCAAATATGAATCCAGTCTCTTTCTCCGCAGCCCAGATCTGATTGGCTCTACCGTTCTTCTCCACCTTGGCAGGTAGTAGGACCACAGACTGGCCCATAATCTCAGCAGGGGGTGAACCATCACCAGGAGTTGCATTAGGTAGGCTACAGGTCAGGACCAGGTCCTCATTGGCCTTGCATCGGATCAGACTAAAACAGGGATTAATCAAAGAAAGAAGAATAAATAGCACCTGGAAATGTTCTTTAGGAAGATACTAATCTACAAAGACTTGACAATCTCCTTACAGCCGGTCTTTCAGTGAGCACTCAAAGATCCCCAAGTTCTTCCATGAACGAGCAGCCCTGTATAACACCACCTCTTGTCCTAAACTACTCAATCTGGCCCATAATGCAACATTCTGAGCAGTATAGTCTTATGTAGAAGATAAATTATTTGCTACTCAATGCATTCATACCGGAATAATTATGTTACAAAGTAGCAATGTTTAAAAAAAAAAAAATTTCAAAACATTTTAGTTTTCTCTGATAAAAAGGCTAATTTCTACGAAAATATACCATTGTAGTTTTAGAGTCATTTATGAGACTAGTTATTATAATGCACTTAGGCAATTAGAGCACACAGATAGTGCATATAAGTTTGGTCTCAATTTAATGGCTTTTCAGGAAATGCCATTACAATCTGTGCATTCATAGGATTATATCCACTTCGTCTGAACAGCAGTTGTTCCAATTCTCTGATTCCCTAATACCACATAGGCTAAAATCGTTTGGTCTACTTACAATTTGATCTAATAACCTCTTGGTCTACTTCTCACTTGATTTAAATGTCTAATAGTCAAATTTTCATACTGCATTTTCGTCTACTTACCATGAATGAATGACTGGCCTATTACCTGTTTGTAACAGGACTTGACCAAATGGTGTTTGGAAATTAGACGAAATGGGAATTAGACATATTGGTAAATAGGCAAAGTGGTCATTAGTCCAAAGGGGAATTTAAAAAATTGGTTTTTGACGAAATGGAATTAGACCATGTGTGATGAGACCAAATGGGCATTAGTCAAAGTGGGTTTAGACCAAAAGGCAATTTACACATTCATACACTCACCCATCATCTCCAATCGTCCACCTCTGGTAGGCACTGTCTGCATCCTTCTTACAGAGTACAATAGGAGAGCCATCTGTGCTGGGGTCCAGGGGCCCTACCACTAGGTATGGTGTGGTCTTACAGGCAATGTAGCCGTCCAGGTAGATGAACCTCTGATGTGATGACTGGCGAGAGTTGGTGGGGCGGGGAGACTTTGCTTTAGGTCTGCAGATAACCAAGAAATATTGTCATTAAAATTGTACTAGAGTTCTGAAATTTGAACAATTAGAGAAACTGACCAGTATTATGTAATATGATCAAAAATGAGCAAACAACATGGGATTCAAGGTGCCTTGAACCAAAGTCTTGCTCATTACGTGTTACGTATGCTGTATTACGTATTGTTTTCTGGTCAGTTAGAGGGGAAGTAGTGGCACATTATTCTAATTGACTCACTTGAGTTTATGATAAAGCTCTGGATTGGTGTATCCATCTGCCTCTCCTCCTGAGTGGTTGTTTGCATCAGAGACCTCGTCTAGACCGATGTTAAGAACCTTCTCCCAAGGCCACTTTAAACCCTCCTGCTTCTGGTCTGCTATCATGTGAGCTTTCTCATGGGAACTAGTAAAAAAATGACAACGAAAACCTCTTTAGTAATCACATACAATCCATATTCTACACAAACCAACATTCTAATGCTGCTGTATTGGTTACAACTTATTTGCTTCTGTGACACTTGCTCCGGGCTTTATTTTGTCTAACATGTAGGGTTAGTGTTAGGGTTGCAATAGAGTTTTATATTAGTTTTAGGGTTATGTTTACGACTAGACCATCCGCCTGCGACTACAATTTCGAACTTTAAATGAACCAAGGGTGAGAATGAATCCTGTCTTTTTACCTCATGTTCTCATATGGGTCACCCTGTGGTGGTGGTGCGTCCTGTGGTTGTTCAGGGGTAGGTCCCCTGGCTAATTTCTCCCTGTCTTCATCACTCAAGCAACAGGAATTGATGATGAGGGGACTCCCCACACCTAGGGCTCCAGACACTTCAAGGCAGAGTGCTATAGTGTAGAAAGAACCAGGGCAAGAGAGAGAGAGCGAGTACACATGGGTTAAATAAATGATATTGGTACAACGTAGGTCTCAAATCTTCATTTAAGCAGTCAACTCATTACAAAATGCTTGTAATGAACGTAATTATTATCTAAGAACATCTAAATTCTGCATGATCAGGTACATACATGTACACACATGCTTGAAAAGTGGACTGGGAGAATTGGCTCATTTTTACAAAATCTTGTTGCATGTATAGTGAGATGAGACTACATGTAAATTGCCAAGTACTACTTCCTTATGAGCATCAAAGACAACTTTGTCCATATTTCTCTACATGTACCTCGTAATGAGGTAATGCCAGACAACCTAAGTGACGATGGAAGATGTAATGATTGGTTGAAGGAGCACTCCAAGGAGCATGTATGGTTTGGTCTTGGTCTAACAACTGTTGGTCCAATTCTCTGGTTGTCTAATACCACATGGGCTACACCCATATGGAATACCAACAATTTAGTCTAACTTTCCCTTGGTCTACTAATACATACTTGGTCTAATTCTCACTTGGTCTAATGAATACTCGGTCAGATTGCCAATTGTCTAATTGCATTTTCATCTAATTCCCAATTGAATATTTGGTATATTATCAGTCTGTATTTACAGAAATGAATGAAAATGAGTTGAACCAATTGGACATAAGCCCAAATTGACATTAGACACAATGGGAATGAGACGAAATGGTAAAAAGGCAAAATGGCAATTAGACCAAAATGTAATTGTTTTAGACGCAATGGAATTAGACCATGTGGGAAGAGACCAAACGGTCATTAGTCAAAGAGGGTTTAGATCAAGTAGCAATTTAACGAACTTACCTCCAGGGTCTCGTAGAGCACAGAACATCTTGATAGCATCAATATCCCCAGCCAGGGAAGCAAGAAGCATTCTCCTCTGCTGCTGTTGAGTGGTTAGCTTAGGGTTGATCCATGCATCACCACTACTCACGTACACCAGCTGGTCCCTCTCTAGGTCTTCCAGGGTTTGGAGCTCCTTGCCGCTCTCGTTGAAGAGACGCCGAGCAGCAAAGGGCAGGTTCAGCTGCGGGGTGCACTTGTCAAGGAACTGCAGTGAGAAAGGGTACTACTGATCAATTTTTTGTATTACATTAAAAACTTTTTAAACAAGATCCTTGGGGCTAGAAATTTTCACTTGTTATTTTAATATCCTGTTACAATGGTAGTCCATAAACAAAACAATACGAAATTATTTCATTTTGACTGGAGAAATAGCTTATAATATCAGTGCCCTGTAACATAAAAAGTTATGATCAATTGCAAATTTGAAACACCTTTTCTAATTGGTTGACAGTGAGACTTTTATGCAAGAGATCTATTTAACAAGGATCCTGATCATAACTCCTTGCTACAGAGCACAGATATCTTATTGCGTGTTAAATACACATTGTGCTTCTCATGTAAGTGTGACTTAGTTAAAAATCATCTTTCAGCAGTCTAAATTTATAAGATTTAATAAATTCTAAGTAGCAAGAGAGCACTTTAGATAAACGTCATACACATTTGTCATACTAACCAGTTGGAACTCTAGTTGTTTTAGATTGACTTTCTTGGTCTTCAATTTGGCTTCCATATCTTCCTTGTTCTTGGAACCTGACCGCCGATGCCTGTGAGGGCGCTTTCCATTCTGTGCCGTTCGATTCAGGTCCTTCATCATCTGTGGAAAACAACGGTGGAGATAGTACTTAGACACAATGGACTGAATATTTAATTCAGAAAAATTCCAGAAAAGAATATATTATAAAGTAAAATTCAGGATTATTGCTTTTTAGCATCTGAAAGCAACATCACTGAGGAAATTGAGTTTAACATTATAAAAAAAAAAACAATTAAAATCTTGTTGCAGCAGGATTAATGAAAATTTCTTTTTCTTTGCCACAGGAAACCTCATGTATTTCGATGATAATATTATGTTGGTTTTATGAAAAGCAAAATAAAGGCTAGGTTTAAAAAAAAGTCATTAAGAATCTGAAGAGAAGGAATTGATCAAAACTAAATTGGTTACATTAATAATTTGTATTCCTTGCAAAAAAAAAAATCGAAGATGCATGCAATCCCAAGCAGACAATACACAGAGCATCTAGTCCCATGCAAACATGGAAGCTGGACTCTGATTGGTTGCAGTGAGATATACAAATGATTTATCTATGTCCCAACCAATAGGAAGGCTACTTACATTTGTGAGATCGGGTCCCACCACATAGGCCATTCTGTTGAGGTCTTTCTCTCCATTCTTCAGCACTCTAAGCCTCAAAGGAATAGCTGGTAAAAAAAAAAAAACATCAATGAAAACTAGGTTACTTTAAAAGTCCTGTTATCAAATGAGGTTTACCTCTTTAAAAAAGCCTACTTTATATGAGAAAGTTTGTAAGGAATACCTTCTCATCTACATGGTGCAATGTGCCACAGCTTTATCACAAATAAGCTTTCTAACCAATAGGAGGCATACATGTACTGGAAAACCTTTCGGGAACAAGGATCAATAGTTTTTATCAGCTCTCAAAAGTGGCTTCAACCATTGTATTACAACATCACTTTCTTTAGATGACTAAATTTTGCTTTTTTTCTGTCATATCAAATATACAGTGCATCCCAGATAAAAGTAAACCCAACTTTGAGAGCCTCGTATTGAAATTATATAGCATCATGACAAAGAGTAACTCATATTCTATCCAGTGATACCAAAATTATACCTGTACTATCATGGATGACTGAGCAAGTTTTTAAAAACTTTGGGGTAAAAAAACATTTGTTCCATGTTTTCTCAGAAGCAGTCCTGGCTCTCTGATCAATCATTGTTTGATTGAGGTCAGCCTTCCCGAGCCCATTCATTAGGGACAAAGCGAGGGCTGCTTTTGCTCAAACTTGGGACAGGAAAGATTTTACGCTTGTTTTTTAAAGCCCAACTGCTTAGACATCCTTCATAACATTGGCATAAATTTGGTATCATTGAATAGAATATGAGTTACTCTTTATCATGAAATAAATATAAAGGCCACACAAGTTGTACAATTTTAATATGAGGCTCTCAAAGTTGGGTTTACTCTTTTCCAGGACGCACTGTATATCAACAAGTAGAAAGGGTTGTCAATTGCAAAATCAGCTGGGTTCATGTATGACAATTTCGATTTATGTTGCAAAAAAAATTACTTTCGTAATTAGATAATACATGGACATGGCACTCAATTATATACAATCCTTGTTTGTATCCTATAGCACTCCAAATAAGCTTTGAGAGGCGGAGCAAAAGCAATGAATAACCTTCTATGGGCAAATCGAAATACCCTATTACCAAGTATAAGCAATGAAGTAACCTTCAAAGGGCTAATTGAAATACCCTCTTACCAAGTTAAGACAATAATTCCACTCACTTCTATAATCCTCATTTGTATCCTCCAGTGCTCCTACTGAGCTCTTGGTCCTGATGGGCGGGGCATAAGCAATGAAGTAGCCCTCCATGGGCCAATCAAAGTTTTTGTTGATATCTCCTCTCCAGTCTACAGGCCAAGAGTAGGCTAGCTTGTTCCAGGTCGGGTTGGTTGACATCAGGTCATTGTGACGCCATTCTCTCGGCCGGTCCAAGTTCTCCTGCTTCAGAGCCCATCTGATTAAAAAAGCAATTCGTCATTCATGTAAAATTTATTATCATGGTATTTCATGATTACATCATCACAAGACAGCCCATCAAAAATATGAGTTAACACTGATCCAACTCTCAGAAAGGATTATTCTTTGGACCGGCAGAAGTTCTCCTGAGGGCCGTAACACAAAACCGTTGAAACCGTCACACGTGTTGCAGAATTAACACGCATTTCAATGGATTGTCCAAAAACTTAGACTTATGACGGTTTCGTGGTACGGCCCCCTCCTTTCCATTCTATTTTTAATTAATCTCACCAAGTCATTAGTAACGTTAAAAATGACTTTACATGTTCTTGGGTTATATGCTAATCACATGCTTGTTTATTTAAAACAAAGACTGATTAGTAAAATTAGCACTAATTTTATTATTTACGAGATAATCACATGACCCTCTCTTACCTTGCTTTTGTTCCCGAGAACAATGCTATGACCGAACCAACAATAGACTACCAAACATTTTTCCTACTTCCCTACCCCTCCATAATACCCTGCCTCACGCCTGCCTGACACGAGGTGGCGCTAGACCACTAAGGCATATATCTTCATTCTGAACCAACCAAATCGACACTCGTCATAGAGACAAGGTTGGGGGCCGGAGGGAGGGGCGTAAGAGAGGGTCATGTGATTATCTTGTAAATAATAAAATTGGTGCTAATTTTACTAATTTACTTCAATAATCACATGACCCTCTCTTACCTTGCTTAGTCCAAACAGACCAGCACCGACACCCTAGGGTGGACAAAACGAGAGGCAGGGGGGGGGGGGGCTAAGAGACTTGATAGTCTCGCGGTGGCCGCCGACAACGCCGAGACACCAAAACGCTCCTCGCCCATGCAAACGTCACGTAGGAAAATGAAAGGAATTACTAGAGCGTCAGTACGCTGCCCTCAAAACATCCTCAGTGGGAACGCCTGCAAAGAGCGCCCAAGAAGCGCTGATACCTCTGGTATCGCAAGCTTTGGGGGCCCTTTCCTGACATCAAGGCGTCAGGACCCGCCGCTTAAGTCCCTCCACGATCCATCTGGAGATGGAGACGGGGGAAAGCGGCAGCAGAAAGGAATCTCGAGTGATGATGAAGAGTTTATCACTTCTACGACGAGATTCAGATCTGGAGAGAGTACCCTTAAGGGCCCTAACCGGACACCCACACCTTATCCTCCGGGACCAAAGAGAAGGAGGAGAGCTTGTTGAAGAAAGCTCCTCCACCGGTTCCCGAAGAGGCAGTCTGGTTCTTCGCAACTGAAGACAGCGTTCAGGGGCGAAGACCTACTCCCCGAGGTATCGAACCTGATGGCCCTCAGCTACCACTAAGGGGCAAGAAGCGAAGCTTTCGTCAAGTGGCCTAAGCCACCCCACCAAGAAGGACAGCTCTTAAACTGTCAAAGAGTGAAACGATGCTTTCGACAACGGCTCGAAACAAGGAGGGTTAGCAACGCCTCCAAAACCTTAGGCAAATCTCAAGAAGGAGCTAAGGGAGTAGACTGAGGTCTTCTCAAAAGGAAAGACCTTAAGCAAGCGGCTTTAACTCGGGAGAGTTAGAAAACATTAGAAGCCATCATTTGAAAACCATCCGTGAATTGCCGCAATATGGCATAACGATAGCCTCGTAAGGTCGAAAGAGAAACGGCCCTTGTCCAAAGGTTGGATTTAAAAAATCCGCTAAGACCGGGCAGGGGGCCCCTCTGGGGGAGCAAACCTTTCTTCGCAACACTCAGAAAAGGCAGCTAGAAGCGGATGTATACACCGTTAGCGTCGACTCCCTCCGGCTGCTGGCCATGAGAGACCGAGGCCCCTCTCCGAGAAGCCAGAGCAGATTGCCTGCGACCTGACAACTGCTACGCAGTCAAGCGAAAGCCGAGTCGGTGTTGCTCTGAAAGTACGCGGAGATCGGCTTGGCTCGATACAAACGTCCTGCCACCGAACGGAGGGGTCACGGACGGCCGACCACAAGCTCGGCAAGGCGAGGAACCATGGTCTGCTCCGGCCAGTGCGGGGCTATAAGAATCATCCAAGCCCCGTTCCTCCACTAGCTTGGCTAAGCCTAGGGGGATCAGCAGAAAAGGGGGGAATGCAAAATTCTTCAACCCGCTCCAGCTGAACGAGAATGCATCTTGAACGTGACGCTCTGCGGGTCCCAACTTCGTCATCAGCCGCTCGAAGAGGTCTGACGGAGAGACCATTCCGAGGGGAGAGATTTGCCGTTGGGACAGACCAGTCCGCTTTATAAATTCTCCCGACCCGGTAGGTACGAGGCAGACGGAGGAAACTTCTCTCCTTGCACCAGCATCGTCCCACAGTTGAGCCCGTCAAGCAGGTTCAAAGCTCCGGGAAGTGTGTGCCTCCTTGACGATTTTGAATGTATAGCCGCCAACCGCTTCACATTTGTCCGTCTCAAAACGAGAACCGAGCGGACCTAACATGTCGATCCTGAAAAAATTCCAGGGCATGACTGAACCAGCCAATCATCTCAACACATAGATGTGGGAGGGGGAGGTCAGTTTGACCAGCCCCGCCGTCCACTGACCCTCCGCATAGGCCGCCCCAGCCCTGGGAGTGACGCGTCCGTGGAAATCGACACGGATTGCGTTAGAGTCACACAATAAGGGCATGCCCTGGGAAGAAACACAAAGGCTCTTCCACAGGGTCTAGCACGGACCCACCTCCGGCGGGAGGGGGACCCTAGGTCCTCGGAGACGAAACTCCCCAGCGCGCTCCCGATCAGAATCAACTCGGCTCCACGTTAGACTGGTGTTGCGAGTCGGAGATGGAGCCGCTCCCTGGAGTTGCGCTACTAAAAGCCAATCGTCAGGTAGACGGACAAGTCTGAGGTTTACATTGGAAGTACGCATTCTCTATAAATCAGAGAGATATTCGCCAATCTCCGAGCCGAGGTGAAGGAAAAATCCTGTCTGAGGTGCTCCTATGCGGTATCGGCTTCCGTGTCAACAGAGTCTGAAATAGACTTCGACTCGGAGCCAACCTAAAAACCCTCTCCGACAACTCTGGACTCGGATCCGCTGTTAGGCGGCCGAGACGGAGCCGAAGCCTCCCGTGCAGCCCGGGTCGGTGAACGAGAATCTCCGATTCTGCTCGGAGTGAGGTCACCGATCACAACATCCCAAGTAGCCGCAAGGCTGGGAGGGGAAAAACCCGGGAGGACTTCTCGCATTGCCAATCCATACCGAAGTAAAGGCTGTGCCGAAGGGCGGCCGAGGGCCCTTGCGGCGGTTGCCAGCCGCGTTATGCAGGCAGGCTAGCACAGAGCAGCCCGTCACCGGTGACGAGTAGGAACCCCCTGGTAGGGGCCGTAGGCAACCGTATCTGATATGTGTTGGACCAGGCCAGGTTGTGACAGGCCAGGCATACCAAGCCACGAGTGGTAGCTAGTCCCGTCACCTCTTGGTGCGAAGCCCGAGGATAGGGAGCGAAAACCCGCTTGGTAGGGTGTCGAAGGCACACAAACCACCCAAGGTATTCTGATCATGGCGGGCGGGTTGAGACCAGGCCAGTGTCGTGTGACAAGAGCCAGGCATACCAAGCCACGAGGGGTAGCTAGTCCCGTCACCTCTGGTGCGAGGCCCGAGGGATAGGGAGCGAAACCCCGCTTGGTAGGGTGCCGAAGGCACAAACCACCAAAGTATCTGATGTGGCTGGCGATTGAGACCAGGCCAGTGTCGTGTGACAAGGGCCAGGCATACCAAGCCACCAGGGGTAGCTAGTCCCGTCACCTCTGGTGGGAAGCCCGAGGGATATGGAGCGAAACCCCGCTTGGTAGGGTGCCGAAGGCACAAACCACCAAGGCATCAGATGTGGCGGGCGGTTGAGACCAGGCGCTTGAGGGTATCCCGAGGGATAGCCCTAGTAGCCCAGAGGAACTCCCGCCAGCCGAGAACAACGTAGCGTTCAGGAAGGGCGGTCCGGCCCGGAGGCCGATGTGGCAGGTGGTTGTGACCAGCCCGGTGTCGTGAGACGGGGGCCAGGCGTACCCTGTCACGAGGGGTACCATGTCCCGTCACCTCTGAGGGCGGAGCCCGAGGGGTAGGGAGCGTAACCCGCTTGGTGGGGTGCCGAAGGCACAACCCACCAAGGTTCGGGATATCCGACAGCTCTCGGGCCTGGCCAGGCAGGTCGAACGGCTGCATCCTGAGCGGATAACGGATCTCCCCGAACGTTCTGATAGAACGCCCGAGGGTCCGGGAGGCCGGGTGTTCGTTGAAACAAACCCCCCGGCGGGCGCATGAGGGTATCCAAGGGATAGCCGTAGCTCCGACCCAACCGACTCGGGCTCCACAAGGGGCGGACGAGACGGGGAGGTCTCCCGGGGCAGACTGGGCTGGGTGAGCGAGAACTCCGAATTATGTTCGGAGTCAGTCACCGATCCCGTATCCCGAGCAGCTGCATCCTGAACGGATAACGAATATCCCCGGACGTTCGGGTAGAACATCCTGGGGTCCGAGAGACCAGGTGTTCGTTGGAACGAACTCCCGGTGGGCGCTTGGGCGTATCCCCAAGGGCATAGCCGTAATAGCCCTGTGGACCACCAGCCGTGAACGACAAGCGTTTGACGGGGGGTGAACACTCCGGACGTGTGGAAGCGGAGCCGCCATCCTGGGGGTTACCCATGGTGGAAGTGGTTCCCCAGATGCAGAAACTGCGGCGCACGGGTCCCAAACCGTACTCGGCACCCCCCGGGGCATGCCTGAGCGAGACGCTGGGCGCACGACTCTCATCCCTAAGTGAGACAGAAACCGCAATTTTCTGTGCTACACTCGGGGTCCGAGAGCCCGGGTGTTCGTGAACGAACTCCCGGTGGGCGTTTGGGCGTATCCCAAGGATAGCCGTAATAGCCCTGCGAGCCACCAGCGTGAACGAGGGTTGTAGGCACTCCGGACGTGGGAAGCGGAGCCGCCATCCTGTGGGTTACCCAAGGTGGAGGTGGTCCGCAGATGCAGAAACTGCGGCGCACGGGTCCCAAAACGTACTCGGCACCCCGGGCATGCCTGAGCGAGACTGGGGGCACGACTCTCATCCCTAAGTGAGACAGAAACCGGCAATTTTCTGTGCTACACCTCGGGCGGGCCGGGGGGCAAGACGTCTGGATAGACGAACCCGCTCCCTTGGCCGGAGACAACCGAGACGACAAAGGTCTTAGGCACCCGAAACGTGACGCACGTTTTGCTATTGTGCTCTTTCGAGCTACAAGACCTTTTCTATGCGGACTTAGAGGAGGTGGAGCCAGCGCTGGACACGAGTGTCACTGGCGTGCTCCCCCCCTTACTTAGGCAGAGAGGCGGACGACCTGGCGGTCGAGACGACTCTCCCGCCGGGCATGCTTCCGATCCCAGCGAAAACGACTTCGAAGAGACCAATGCCGCAGCCCTGTGTCGTCTGTGTCTAGAGAGATCACTCCTGCTGTCCATGTTAGACGCCTCTGAAAGAAAAGAACAAAATTATGTCTTTGTAAGCATTTAAACCTAATTCCTTAGAAGCTAAGGCAAGACAAGCGAGACCGGCTACTTAGGCGGCTCACGGAGAACTCCAAAAAAAAGAAAACCCCGTGTAGAACAGGCTAGACGAAGAATAATTTTTTTTTTTTTTTTTTTTTTTTTTTGACGAAAACGGGGACGAACCTCCGTTAGAAACGACCAAAAAGGAAGAGTATGCACCAGAAGAGCAACTAACAAAGAGGCGCTCGATCACACATACACACACACACCGCCAACAAAACAAGATGACGTCGAACAAAGACCGGAAGTCCAAGGACCCCGAAAAAGGCCACGTGGCCGCGGGAAAAATACAATAATATAACAAAAACGTACTTAAAATGTCAAATATGTTCTAGAAAGGAAGAAGGAAACCTCCTAAAGGAGAACAACCCACAGGAAGAGTCGGAAAAGAGCGGGACTGAGTTTCAAAAGAAAAACAGGCGCTCAAACCGACCGACCAAAAACAACCACGTTAAAAAGAACGGGCGGGACTGGGTTGGAAACGGAAGAAAACGTCCGGAAAAGGACGTAATTCTTGCCAAAAGGAGGGGCGCAATAAAACTAAAGCACCCAAATTTAACGCTAGGCGTAAAAGGAGGCTTTAGGAAGCGCAAACATTTGATAATATAAATTCAAATCGTAAATAGGAACGATCTCACCCGAAAATTCAGGAACGGTCCGATCAGCACGACTCGAAAAATCAGAATGAAGATATATGCCTTAGTGGTCTAGCGCCACCTCGTGTCAGGCAGGCGTGAGGCAGGGTATTATGGAGGGGTAGGGAAGTAGGAAAAAAGTTTTGGTAGTCTATTGTTGGTTCGGTCATAGCATTGTTCTCGGGAACAAAAGCAAGGTAAGAGAGGGTCATGTGATTATTGAAGTAAATAAGAGTCGTTAATAAAGTGGTATGTAATTTACAAACGACTTGTTGAAACACAGCCCGATGTTGGTATTTGCAACATAGACACATTTGTCTCCCATTTTGCTAGTCATAGTTAAACCACAGATTTAAGCTAGGCTTAACTTTAAGGCCACCTTTGTGAATATGGGCCATATGTTGCTAAACTGTGTGCCAGGAGGCATGATGGGCAGTACAAGTAATATCTGTGCCAATACTGTACCAACACTTTAAATACATACCTCTGTGACTTTGCCCACTTGTGTCTCTCTGGCAGCCTCTCCATACCCAGGAGCACAAACTTATGACCTTTGAACTCTGGCTTTGGTGGTGTGTCTTCCTCTCCGTCCTCTGCCCCATAGCCCTCTTCCAATTGGTTAGTTTGGCTGTTATCCCCCAGCCAATCACTAGCTGCTATTCCTCCACTACCCCCTCCTCCCCCTTCTAGCGTCATCTGCATGCCTTGTTCTTTATCAGCAGAGGGCGGTTCGGCAAAGGTGAGGAGCAGATCTTGGTTGGACTGGTGGTAAGAGAAGAAGTGGAACTATGTGATACATAACACTCAGATGAGACTAAATAGAGTTCAAACTCACAATCTCAGTAATGTATACAGTCATTAAGTCAATTTGGCTTCCCTGACAATTCTAAATTTTTTTCTTCGTTTCTCACTTTAACAATAAAGTAGATACTTCTTGATATGAAGACACAAGCTCTGACTTGAAAAACTGCTTTGTTTTACACTTTCAGTCATATTGATACAAATTTGACTATTTGTCCTTGTACAAAGAAATAAAGATCCATTGCAAGAAGTAAACGAAAATGGATTATAGGCCACAAGCGATTGCTGAAAAAATTAATTAAGTATTCATAACAACATGAAATGCCACATTATCTGGAATAAACAGTCCTAATACAAAAGTGTAGGTCAAGGACAAACTATATTTACCCAGTTGGCTATTCTTCCGTCATTCAAGAACACCCATTGCTGACCATCCATAACACTTTCCCTGTTAAAGGCATGATAAATCATTATAAATGCACATAATATGACTATAATGAAAATGTCTTACATAAAAGATCTGCATCCTGGCAAATTAGCTGTATTTTCTTTTTGACATAAATTGCAAAAACAACTTTAAAGGTACAGAGGGGGGAAAAAATTTCAGTATAATATCTTTGTTGATAATGTTCTGACCTAAATTAGCTTTATCTCTGAAATAATTATTCAAGTAAAATGATATCCCTGCTAATAGAGGGCACTAGATCTGCTTTAACGGTCAAATTCAAATAGTCAGAAAGATTCAAAGTGTAAAAACTTGGTATAAAGGTTTGTATTTCTTGGCATGAGACTATCGCAAATTTTGACCACTTGTGAAATTCACAAAGACAAACTGCTCATCAAAATTTTTTAAGTGATCATCGATGCTGTCATGAAAAAAAAAAAAAAAAAATTCACCCCCCAAATAGGAAAACAAATTGTTTGCTTACCTGTCCATTAGACATACAGGAATTCCATACGACTCCTTGGAGCTTCCTGGGAGCTTTACATCGACTTCCCATTCAGGACCCCGGTTTAACATTAGGGTTAGTGCTAGCTTGGGATGAGACTTGCAGTAGATGACACCATCCTAGAATTCAAGTTAGGATCAAAATACTAAATTAGATATCAGGAGGAGTTGGGACACTACTAGAGCACCATCATAGCTTTACATATAATTTCCAGTCAGGGCTCCAGAAAAAAAAAATTATGGGCCTGTTTTACAGAGAGGAAGTTTGACTTAAAATCCCACTTAAATTCCATGCACAGCATTTAATAATTATTCTCAATGATAAACTTCTCCATAGTGCGTATCTGCTGAGCATGATCCGACTAATAAAGAGACGAGCAGTATACCACACACAACTAGGCACATTAGTGTGATATAAGTCATGGATAACTCTTTGAGAAACATCCTCCAATTGTTAGCAGAAGCTCGGACTTGCAGTAGATGATACTACTGTCCGATTCAAGTTAGAATAAAAACACAGAGGCCCATATTCTAGAGTAATCTGAGTTTGTACGAGTCGCAAGTTCATGTAAAACTATTCGTGTGATCCTTTTGTCTGTTGTTGACTGATGCATCAGACAAAAGGGATCACATAATAGCTTTGCACTAGCACGAACTTGCGACTCATACAAACTCAGTCTCAGAATATAGGCCATAATATTGGAATCAGTACTAGATAAGACCATACTATGATACAAGGATATATTCGTATCAATGGAATGAGTTTTCAGTCTGATGCAAAATCATTCTCTAAAAAGGATTACAAATACTAGATGACAAACACTTACTTTAGTAATGCACCATGACTGAGCTCTGGGAGGCCACACTTTAGAGGATTTTTGTTTCTCTTCAACTGAGATCTCAGGATACAACAACAAACCCTCATCGTCCTGTAATAAAAAATAAAAAAAATGCTACAAATGATTACCATGGCAACAAAAGATCGGGGGGGGGGGGGGGGAATGATTCACAAACAGCTAAAGTTAATCCCAACTAAGAATCTATGGAACTATAACATGGCTATTAATCCTAAAATTGTTTTTATCCCAGTTGGGATCGATTTTACCTGTTAGTGAATCAGCCCTTGAAGAATAACTGATCTGAAGTAACATCTAGCTCAATAATAGATTTTATTTCTAAATTCTTGTAAAGTGTGATAACTTTACCAACAAAAATACATTTATTCTTGAAAGATGAAGAATAATTACTGAAAATGCCATTTTTTAAAGAAAAAGTGGGATTGCTCAACAGTATGTAATCAGAGAATCTTACCCCATGTTGTAAGAAGTTTGCATCATCATGAAGGTCATGGGCTTTCATATCCTCCTTGACCTTTTCCCTGACCTCTAGAGGCGTGTCCTCGTTGATCTCTTGGTAAGCCTCCTCTGGGTAGATGTCACGCACCATCCATGATGTATGTCTGTATGATGGCAGGTCAAAGGTCAAAAGTATAGTGACATAGCATTGCAAAGAAAGAGAGAGAGAGTTGGATTAAAGAAAGGGGAGAAAAAGGAAAGATAGAAAGTAGACATGAAGAAAATGCTAACATTTTGGATTTCGGTTTCTCTTTAAACCAACTCTATATCAGGTTGGATCTATCATTTAACCACCCCCACCTCAAACAATAATAACAAATATAAAGACAGGAAATAATCATTCACTTGTTTCCATTGGTATAGAAACACACGCACTGCAGTGTGAAAAAGGAGCCAGGCTGCTGTGAAAAAAAAAAATGACAGGCTGCCCTGGAGGGATTCGAACCCATGACCTTTGGATTGCCAGACCAGCATCATAACCACTAGACCACTGAAGAGCCCTAGTGATCCTTTCTCACAATGCAGTTGCATGTGTTGTTTTTTTAGTGTTGGAAACAAAACAACACAATTCAAGTTTAATAATAGATATGATCAAAAAGTTTACCTTTCTCCCCCTTCAGGTAGCTGATCAGAAAGCAGAGGTTCTCTCAGGACAGCCCTTGTTGGCTCTCCATAGGCCTGTGAGTAATCCTTGTATCCTACTGCTCTATCTAACGTCAGCTGAAGGCAGTATACTGTGAAAGAATAAAAATTAATCATTTGTTAGCACAGATTTTCTGGGAACAACCCTTACTGGCTCTTCATATGCCTGCGATTAATCCTTGTACCCAACTGCTCTATCTAACGCCAGCTGAGGGCAGTATACTGCGATTGAACAAGATAAATCTTAAATATCTATTTGGGACTAAAATTATGTAAAAGCTTTTTATTCCTCAAAACCTCAATCATGGATTTTTTTTTTTACAACTAGTTATTCTTCGATTGAAAATAAGTCTATCTGTAAAGAATATTCATCATGGTAAATTTGGCAAAGTGTCATATTATCAGGATTAAATAATGGCATAAACCACACCACAAAAAAAAAACTTTTCTAAATGTAGTCCAATTATTATAATGCCAGAAATAAACATACATTGTGGAGAAAAAAAATTGTTTTCATGTTTTTCCTTCTTTACTCCTAATTTATCTCATGGATCGTGTCGTGGTAGCAGTAAAATCCCTGCCTGGAAAGTCAATGCACTTTGGTATTTATCCTCATTTATCCATGGTAATTATGTTGCATAATTTTAGAGACATACTTCTAATAAAGAGGTGATAGGTGCTATATAAGCAGGGATCATTATTGATTATTGATATTACCAAGAGTTATGATCAACTGCAAATTCATTACTTAGCCAGTCAGGATCCTTGTTGCATGCACTTCTCGGATGAAACACTTACTCCGAACTGATACGAATAGTTGTTCCAAATTTGCAACTTTTTGTGTTACAAAAGGTAATCCATTTTCAGTGGGGGCATCTTCCCAGCTTATCTATTTTGGCTATGTATTTGTATCACATAATTGAAGACTCCTCACCTTTACAATGATATCTTCCTTGAATCACAGAAAGTCAAATGAAGGTGACAGGTACAAAATTCTTTTTTTTTTTGCAAGTTTTTGTCAAAGTGTGACAGGCTGAGTGAATACTTTCAATGGTGTCACATATCATCGTAAACAATCCCATTCAATGTTATGGGACAGCAGGGACAGCATTCACTCACTCTTGTATCATTTTCTCAAAACTTGCAAAGAGTGGATTGTGTATCTGTCACCTTCATTTGCAAGTTACTCGCATATACGTTGCATTTATGATTCAAGAAAGGTATCATTGCAAAGGTGTCGAGTTCGTCTTTAATTATATGTTATATATGAATAGCAACAATCGATGTCTTTGGAAATCAGTCCGTCTAAAAATGGATTACATATTTTGATATGCACTGTATAACAATTGTTCCATTTAATGGAATAGCTTACCATGAGGATCTCTATAAGGTTCACCAAACGAGAGCCAGACCTTCTGATCATTCTTCAGATCATAAACATTGGTGATCTCCTTGCCCTTAGAATTGAAGATCTTAGTGACGATGGTACTAAGAGCTGTGGTGTTCTGCTCTGGTCTCACCCACCGTGTTATGGTATCCAGCAACTACAAGATAGGGGAGTACAAGACAGTGAACACAAGGGACTACATCAGGATGCAGTGGTTACATGGAAATTGGTTTGTGGGGCAACATGATAGTGGATGATATAGTCCTTGCGATCGAAGATCTTTGTTTTGATTGTGCTGAGAGCAGGGGTGTTCTGCTCTTGTACAACAACTAAAAGAAACAACAGCTAGCAAATTTACATGAGGAACTTTATGGACTTTAAAAACTCTTCATTTTATCTCCTTTTTTTTTGCTCCCACCCATCGCCACCCGAGTGAATAAACACTAGAGCATTTTGGTAGCTAATTTGATACCTAGGTGAGAACTTATACATGTAGGTCCCCATAAATTCTTAGTATTGAATTACTCTTGTCGCTAACATGAAAGAAACCTCAGTACAATAATAGGCCTAATAGTAATACACTTACAAAGAATATTGTGTAATCTATTAAGTAATACTATTTAGAGGCGCAATGTACACAAGAAAAACAAAAGTCAGATAAAAAGAAAACAAATATTGTAACAAATTCAACTCACCCTTTGCATAAGTAAGTTTTGATCAGCTTGGACACCCTTAGATGCCTCCTTCATGTTGAAGAACACTGTCTCTTCTCCATCGTTGCGTCCATTCTCATACACCTGAAGGTAGAAAAGAACAATATGTAAGAGAGCTTAGATTACAACCTACAGTCCATTCCTGCTAAAAAGAACAGCTAGTGACTAAGCCATCATTACTAAATATAAAGATATAAAGATGTGATTTATCACTAAGTATCAATGAATAAGCACACACCAAAAAACAAATAGTCACTTACAGACCTAAAAAGATACTAAATACTTTTGAAAAGTGATAATTACCATGTCTTGATGTGTGCTCACTCATGCTTGACTCTACAAATCCATCTAATTTTTACACAGAATGTGGTTGATAGGTGTAACAACAACCTTGCCAAGTTATTTTGCACCAGACCTCTTCGTCAAAAAGTTATGCTATTTTAATCAGGATGAAGTTGCTTTTTGTTAACTTTTGTTGTTCTGATTTCACCCCCACTCTGGCATAAGTCGCTTTTTACATCCTCGTAAACAATGCGGCGTGTTCATCCAAGTGTAAAAACATACCACACAAAAATGGTATCAAAGATGTGGCAGAAGTTACTTTTTCAAAACATGTATAATAATTTAGGGTTCATAAATTGGTTTTCTTTTGAATGACAATCTTCTAATTGTTTAATTTTTTTTCTCACTCGTAATACATAAACATCATCAGGTATTTAGCAAAAAAAAATCATGATGTATAAGAAAATAAGACTACATAATATACTTTAGAGGAAACCTGCAGCATGCATACTCATGTATGTCATCATTAGACTTTTATCCTGTTGATCTCTGATTATCAGCACACTATACCTACCTTGAGTTTGAGTCCTTGTTGACCTACAAGCCTGTGTGAGGAGTCTAATTCCTTCATGTGCTTGGACTTAAATGTATGTCCCTCCTCCTGCAATATTATGAAAAATAAAACAACTTGATAATAGTTTCTATCATTATCTAAGCTCAAGATACAGAGAGCTTCTTCTGAAAAAGGCTCTAAATGCCCTTCAAATTTTTGCTCACCATAGCCCCCCGCCCCTAACAGCCTAAACCAGCCTTTCAGTTTTGTCCTCAAACCACACGTAATCGCAGGTCTCGTTTTTATTTATGTGCCATAGCAATTTAAGTTGGGTTGTTAATCTTTTTGGCTTTGACATGTCCAAAATACATGTATGTATATAATTTTTCTCAGAAGCAAGCTACCCAAGGGGGGGGGGGTGTCACCAAGTCACTCATTCGTAAAGGTATGCATGACTGTACCAACAACTGGTGATCAGTTCTTGTACTAAATGATTGAAAATGCAATGAGTAGAGGAACCAAGAACATGTTTTAGCTGTTAATAATGTCGTTTGTAAGTTTACAAACGACTTGGTGAAAAACGACTTAGTTAGACGGAGCACTTCAGTTTTAAAGGGCTGATTACATGCATTCAAACATAAACCATACTCAATAAAATCAAACTGTGATTCAGACTCACCATCTCAAGGGCAGCTTTATCTCCAATAGAATCCAGAATGTCATCCATTTTACTCCTGGCGTCTTGGAAATCTTCAATCAGAGTCTCAACCTATTGACAACAACAAACCAAGAACATTCTCAAAAATTTTATAGAAACACCTTGTGAAAGTTTTGAAATTTCTTGATGGGCTTGAAAGTATTAGGACAACTACCCCCAGAAATAGGGTTAGACTTAGAGGTATGAGGTTAAGGAGTTTTGGCAGGGGGAGGGAAGGGGGGGGGGTAACTGTCCAAAGGGTAAATTGTCTTATAATCCAGGCTTGACAAGTACATGTTCATGTTCATATGCTACATTCTCAATGATCCAAGTCATTTTCATAAACTCATAGATGGATACAGTCGGCGTATCTTGATTTATTTTCCCCCCCTCTATTTAAGTGAAATTTGAAAAGGAACAACGTGGCCATTAGTATGACATTTTTTCCCCAGTACAATCTGCAATGTCAGTATTGAAGTTCAGTATTTTACTTGTCTAGTGTGCAATGATGGAATTATTATCCCTTCTTTGGTGGGCCTCGGGAATGAAATCATTTGAGTGTCTTATTGGCAGTTTTCAGTCTCAACCCCAATCAGAGAGAGGAGGGGGATTAAATAAGCCCCCCCCCCCCCTCAGGGCCATTACAATAGCCAAGGCTGATTAGTATTGAATGCAAATGTATAAAATGGGTTACAATTTTTTTGTCGTTGTAGGGACTTTGTTTGCCGCCTATTGATTATTTTTTGGTTTCTGTCAAAATGGAAATTGGGCACAAACCTGTCTGATTTCTTTATCCATGACGGCCATTTCTCCTGCATTGCCCCTGTCTTCTGCTGCTTGTCTGCTTTGCCTGAGCTCTCCCAGACGTGTCTTTGTCATCTTGGTCTGTTGCTTACAAATCTTTACAATTTCAGACAGGAATGCTGCATGGAGAAAAGATTAAAGGGATTAATTAGTTTTTGGAGAGGTGGCGGTTTGGCTATTTAACTACTTTGTCAGCTGGAATAAAATTAGATTAGATTACTAATTTTGAATGTATTCAGTGTTTATTTGAGACAATTTGATTCAGAAATGGTTGACATATCAAAAGACAAATTTTGTCTCTTTTTTGCGTTGGCATAGTTCATTTTGATTATGGTATTGCACATGCGTGTAAAACCAATGCAAATTCCTTAACGCTCTTCCAAGTGCTATGCCTTTCACCATGGCACAGAACATACACTGTATTCTGTATCATGGAGTCATCCGTGCCTCTCCCCCCCCCCCTGCTGTCCTGTCCAATGAGGCTAGTGACAGAGCGATGGTAAATGTGATTGTGAATTGCTGTATGCCTATCCACATTTTTTCCACTGTTTTTACGCGATTAAATGACTTTCATTTGCTCTGAAACTTTCAGTAGTTTGTTTCTACAGTCAGAGCAATAGGATTTTTGATCCCCTTCGCACTTGTTTTTAGAAGTTACTCAATCACTTTGAGAGAAATGGGTATAGTCCAGACTACTTACTTTTAGCTCCCAGAGCACTGAATCTTTCTCCTTTTGAGACCCAGACAGGACCATAGATGGGAGTGGTACTACTCTGCAAGCAGCCATCTAACCTGGGTACTGTCAATGAGATCAAACATATCTACATTATTGTATGTGTTACATTTGAAGAAATCCTAATGTCACATACAAGTAGGAATATTGCAGAAATACATTTACTTGCCATTTTTTTTTTCTGAAGAAAGTAAAATAAGCTTTTATTTTCAAGTACCACCTCACTTTCAGAAGGCAACGTGAATCTTACTTACAAACTTTATGCAATGACAGAGACAGACATCGGTGACATACATAGAGCTACTTAAGTATGTTCATGTTTTAATAATGACCTGTATGTGAGGTTTGTTCACAAAGGAAGTTGTGGAACCATACAAGCCACATAGATTTAAACTTTTTATTTACACAATGATACCAATTAATATACTTGGTGTCTTCAAGACCTTTGTGCCCAAACCAAACTTCTGCGCCTTTGAATGTTCTCAACAGAAACATGGCGCAATATAAATGCAGTGGATCATCATCAAACATTGCGACCAGACCCATGTATACATGATACTTACATTCATTAAGGTCCTCTAGTTTAAGCCCATCCCAGGTATAGATATAACGTGCAGGACTGTTCAGATTCAGCTTATTAGTACAAGAATCTAAGAACTGTAAATAAATAGAAATTTTCATTAAATTTTCATTACCTCTCATATACATGTATAAAGGAAAAAAGATTGATTCAAAGCAAGAGCTCAACTTAAAATGCATCTCCACAGGTAAAGATTAACTGCTTTAAGACCCCTCCCCCTAAAATTTAACTCACTGTACAAAAATGATTTCCCCCCCCCCTTTACTATTGCCAAAACCAAATCCACAAACAAAGCTAATTTTACCTTTGTACTAAATGCTCACTGGCTCAAAATAAATTATGAGATCATTGTGCCATCAGGCGGCAAGGGTAGGAAAGCACAGAGAGAACAGACTAGGGAGATACTGTTTCCCATAGGGTCAACATCAATCAAATTTCAGAGCACTGTAACCTACAGCGGCAATATCTTGGGGCTTCCAATGGGCTCTGGAATGAGCCAGGTGCGTGTACGTCTGCAAATGTGTACATTTTTAATACGCATACTGACTACAATGTTGAAAATTACCCCCAAAACAGCACCCAAACCAAATTGGTCTATAGGAATCCTAACCGACATGATATTGAAAGCAAAACCTAAGTGTTTGAGTTAAAAACAATCTTAGAATAATACATGTATAACATTTAAATACCTGATTGTACTGGTCCACATTGGCCACTACTTCATGCGACTCGGCTGCATCCCCGTTGATAAAGACCATGACACGACGCATACCTGATGCCAGCATGTTCCTGAAGGGAAAGCAGCATAAGAACTTACACTATTCTAGCTATCATTAACATTAGGGAGATTCCATGCTTTTGTTATTTTTGTTTCTTCCGTTATTTCTGTAACGCGAACGACACATAAGTACTATTTTTCATTTCTAATGTACATGATGTGTCATCCAGTAAAGTTAAATCTTGGTTCTTGTACTCCTTCTGGTACTTCTTGGGGACCACCATCAATCACAAAAATATTTGTTTGTTTTCACGTCAAAAAGCAGTGAAATGTTGTGAATGTCCCAAACGACACAGCATGGAATCACCCAAATAATTCTAGTACAAGTACATGTAGTAGTACATGTACTTGTGTACTACTACATGTGGGTCAAGGAGAACATTGCCTGTTTTCCTAGCCAATGCATTCTCAGGCTCTAAGTCAGACTTTCTAGCAGTTCTGAGTTCTTCAATTTACTTTCAGACAAAATGACGAAAAAAAACCCCAAAAAACAACAGGGAAGAAAACATGCAGATGGTGTTATAATTTCTAAAAAAGTTTTTTTTTGGAGTAGGTTAGCATTTTCAATCATAGTATGACATTTAAGATGAACATAGATTTTAAATGGAATTTTTGACCTAATCCGAGTTAAACATTGTAAATGTAGATTAGGGTATTGTCACAGAATTATAGTCCTTTATTTAAAAAAAAAAATAACTGGAAAATGAAAGGGAGAAGTCAAGAAAAGACCTGCTTACGAGTATGATCCAATCATTAATAGCGAGTAGTTTTACAAAAAGTATTAAGTGGATGTAGCAGGCACTGACCTCATTCTCTTGGACAAGGTTGTTCTTGTTTTCTTCTTGCTGCTTGGAAGAACAACGCCATCTAGAGTCCATGCGGCTTGCATGTTCTTTTTCACAATCCCTGTTCATTAGAGAAATCATTTCAGTTGTGAGTTGAGATTTAGTTGTAAAGATTCCATGACATTTTCTCCGCTGTAAATTCCATACACTATCACTAATTTCAACTAATTTCAACCCTGGAATTAGCACTGTGCTCTACCCGAAACCTAACTTTAGACCTTACATAATACCCTATTGCAAACCTAACACTAACCCTATATCTTAGATGAAATGAACCCCAGAGCTATTGTCACAGCACAAATGTCATGTCATTGTTGAAATGGCTTTTTTGCAGCAGCCCCCTTTAACTGAACTGCTGGAAATGATCTTCGTCAATAAAAACTCCAATAATACACGACACTATATTGGGCCATACAGAAGTCCTGTAAGATATGAATTTATAATAGGATGTATTTTGTAAACAATTTGCTCCCTCTTTTCTAATTTCACCTATTTGGAAAGCCAAAAGTACAAGTCAAGGAAAACAATAAAATTTAACCTTGGAAGGAGCAAGACAGTTTTATTTCATGGAAACTCAGTAAATTATTCTATTAGATCATCACATTAAGTTAACTCTATAAATACATGTATTTAAATACATGTATTTCTTTTCCTCATTGAAGGTCTTTCCTTCATATACACACATGTATCTTGATCTTAGAGAAGGAAATACGGGTTCAACTCTTTCCAAGACGGGGACCTTATCACATACCTTGGAGAGGTTTGAATGGATTCTTGAACGGTTCCCCTCCTGAGATGTAAACCTCCCCATCCCTAGGAATGTCCTCAGCACTCTTCACTTCAGTACCGTCTTCAAGGAAGATTCTTCGTGCTGCAAACTCGAAGTCCAGCTTCAGCGTGCAGTACTCCAGAAACTACAAGGATTCAAGATAATAGGTAAAGTTTATTTAAGTTTCATCTTGAAACCTACCATCCAAAAATAAATTGCTTTGTTAATGTAGAAAATCATAAAAATTACAATCTAATTTTATTATTTACGATATGGAAATATACATTTGCCTACCATTGCTATTCGACCTCGAATCGCCACAAACCGAAATTTACACCGAAATTTTTGCCCATCTTGCATTTACCCCCCACCCCCATTGAATAGCGCCCTCCATTGACGAGGATGCGGCCGCATGCGATCTATACTCTTCCTCTAACTCTCTCGCCCCAAAAACTTCCGTATGTTGCAAAGGATAGGGGACGGAGGGAGGGAATGTAGGCAAATGTATATTTCCATATCGTAAATAATAAATATTAGATTGTTATTTTATGATTTACTTCATAGAAATATACATTTGCCTACCATTGCTACGACCAGCACCGACAAAAGACGGGGAGGGCAACCATAACGGTTATGAAACTATAGGAGGACGCCGCCGCTTTGAGAGGTGCGGTGAGAGAAAACCCCGCTGCGGCGATGTCTCTCAGGTAAAGGAGGTGAAAGAATTCGCAGAACGCCAAAAGGCGCTTTGCAGATATCTTCATCCCACCCCTGTAAATAGGGCCAAGAGGAGCTGATGCTCCTGGTCTGATGGGCCTTGGGAGTAGTTCCCTCTTCAAGGGCCTTCACTCCCGCAGCCTTGATTGCGGAGACTATCCACCGGGAATAACGTATCTCTAGAAACCCCTTTATGGGGTTCACGGGAAGTAACAAATAACTGTGAAGTTTGCGAAGATTCTCCGTTCTCTTGATGTACCATTTGAGGGCCCTAACGGGGCACCAGAATTTGTCTTCTCTGATAGATGAGAACCCATGTCAAGAGGCCGAATGAAGATCTCGATAAGCCCGACGAGGCTGTTTGGTTCTTAGCACATGAATGATGTGATAGGAATCAGACGAACCCCATGTCTCTCCCAACGAATATGACCTGGTGATATTGAGAGAGCATTAGTGGAACTCTCCTTGCCTGGAGGCGATAGCTAGGAGAAAGCTTGTCTTAATGGATAGATTCAAACAGGGAAATCGAGTTCAAAGGCTCGAACGGTGGCTTTGACAAAGCCTCCAAGACTTTGGAAGATTCCAGGCTGGAGTCAAGGGCTTTGAAATAGGGCGTTTTTAAGAAAAGGCCCAAGCAACGCCGAGAGCTGGGGGAGGTCGAGACCGATCCCCATTAGCAAAAACCAGTATGAATGGCCGAAATAGCCGAACGATATCCACGAATCGTCGAAAGAGACCTACCTTATCGAACAGAGAAATAAGGAAATCGGCAATAAGAGGCAAAGGAGCCTCTCTGGGGGACAACCCAAGAGGTTCGCACCAGGCAAAGAAAGCCTCAAGGCGCGAATTGTATACAATCCTAGTCGACTTCCGTCTACTTTCAACTAGCAGCCTCAGCTGCTCGGTCTGAAAAGCCTCATCCCTAGCCCGCTGGCCGATAGAGGCCATGCAGTGAGATGGATGCTGATGAAGAATGGCATGCGATGCGATGCGCTGAAGAACCCCCCGACAAAGGTTGAGAGACTAAGTCCGGGTACGGCCGAAAGGGGCAGCGGCTCCCCTACTAACAGGAGCAACAGATCCTGAAAACAGGCCCGACCAGGCCAGTGGGAGCAATCAAGACACATGTTGCCTGATCCTCCCTGATCTCTGAGAACCAGAGGATCAGCTTGAATGGTGGAAAGGGCGTACGCCTTCCACCCCTTCCAATGAGAGAGAACGCGATCCAGAACGAAAGCCGAAACTCTCCTGACTCGGGAGCAAAAACGAGGAAGTCTGTTTGTTCAGGGAGGTTGCAAACAGATCTATTATCCAGGCTCCCGAACCTCTGAATTACTAACTCGAAGACATGAGGGGACAACATCCATTCCGATGGGAGCGCGAGCGACTCGAGATAGAAAATCTGCTATCAGATTGTCCTCCCCGAAATGTGGAGGGCACCGGGATGATCTCCTCCCGATTGCAACCATTCCCAAAGGAGGAACGCTACCCTGTTCAACTCCAAAGAGTGTTGTCCCTCCTTGTTTGTTGATGTAGGCCTTCACAGAGGTGTTGTCCGTGAGAATCAACACCGAACGGCCCACCAACAGAGTCCGCAGAAAACGTTGGAGGACAAACAGAACTGATAAAAGTTCCAGAACGTTGATGTGAAGCAGCGGCCTCGGAAGGACCCAAGATCCGAACCATCCGACCTTGACAATGGCCCCCCAACCTTGAAGTAGACCAGTCCTGTGGTCACTGTAATTGAGGAAGAATGTCCTTGAATCTCTTTCCCTGAAGAAGAAGGTTACGGTTCGTCCAAGGGAGAAGAAGCTTCTTGATCTCCACCGTCAAAGGATCCAGACCAGAGGGAAGCTGAGTTCGGCCTGAAAACTTCAGGAGATGCAGCTGGAAGGGTCTCATAAAGAGACGACAAATTCGGCCAGATGTCCACCAGACTGGCTAAAAGCCCCAGCCATCTCAACCAACACTCGGCTCGAACCCTTCGCATGCTCAGAGAGACCCGGCAAGACTAGACCAGAGATCTTACCTACTGTCGAGACTCAGGCCGAGCGACAGCTGATTCTTGATATCCAACTGGGCACCCAAGTAGATCGCGAGTTCGGGAGGGAATGAATTCGATATTGGACCAGTTGATCATGAATCCCAAACTCTCGGTTGTTTCCACTAATAGCGAAAGATTGGGATGTTGGAAAGCAGGACCTCCGAACTGGCGACGAGAAGCCAATCGTCTAAGTAAGCGAAGATCCGAAGGCCCTTGCCCCTGAGGAACGACATCAATGCCGAGACCACCCTGGTGAATACTCTGGGAGTGGGACGCAGCCCGAAAGGAAGGGCTTTGAAGCGAAAAGTCTCCTTTCCTACAGCAAACCCCAAAAGATCCCTCGATGAAGGGTCTATTGGGATGTGGACATAGGCATCGCTCAGGTCGAGGGACACCGCAAAGTCGTCCTGACCGAGAGCCGGAAGAATAGAGGCTAGATGGTCCATCCTCGAAGGCGACTTTGCGATGTGCCTGTCTGATCCTCTCATGTTGAGGCATCATCCCTGACGCGATCCTGAAACGCCTTGGACCCGAATCACAAAAAACGGGCGGAGAGACAGCACGAAGGTCGTGATACCGTCACCGTTCGGAACAGCGTCCCTTTTTCGCGAGCTGGGGTAACTATTTTCCGAAACCAATATGCCTCCTGCGAAAAGCGATGCGACGTGCGGCGCGTGATACGACTTCGGTAACACCCCTTGGAAGAGGCCTTTCTAGATTCTATGCCGAAGCACCGTTCTTGATCACAGAGAGGACGAAGCCAGATCCGTCGTGTCCCGTGTGTAAAAGTTGAACGTTTCCAAAGCTCGGATAGAAACTTCACCGGAATGACCACCCAACGTCAGGCATCTTCCAAGCGAACTCGCGGGAAGTCATCTGGAATTGGAATGCTTCTCCGAGCCCTGACGCAGGGCTATATCTTCAGCGAAGCCTTCGGGAAGAGCGCCCCTACCACCACTCCACGGTAACCTCGAGCGGGGAAGTCTGGTCTTGAAAAGACACCGTGATCGATCATAAGATATCACTGAGAAGAGGTCGGAAACTAAACCCTCGACACTCCTTGAGAGGCAGCTGCCGGTAGGGGCCAGACTCATGGCAAGGAAACCCTGAAGTCCTCTTAGTCCACAATTTGAGCCTTCTTTTGACCTACTGAAAAGAGGCAGCTTGAAGAAAGACCAGACCCTGACCAGACCTTGACGAAGACAGCGATGCGAAGGGAGCCTGACGAACATCCAGTACCTCATAATAAGGATATGTAGAGCGTTTCATGGGGTCCTCCTTACGTGAGTACGCAGAGCTTCGTTTTTGTAAGATATGGTCTTGCCAAGTTTGCCTCGCGCGGCAAAGGGCATGGGGGGAAGTCACGTGCAATCTTCTTGACCCATTGATCCGGGATGAGAGGACTTGCTTTGCTATATGAAGAGTCTCCAAGCCACCACTGAAACTCTACCGGGCATATCCAAGAGCAAGTTGGGATGTAGCCGGCAATCTGAGAGAAACAAGAGAGAAACCTCTTCTAGGGCCAAAAAGGATCTCGGCCTGGTCTGGCGGAGAAATGTCCAACTCCTGGGAGCCAGCCAAGAGTTCCAAAAGCATGTCATTCAGGACCGATAAATGAAGACTGCCCGTGATAGCAGACGAAACGTCAAAATCACCTTTGTCAGATTTCAATAAGGAAGTCTTCCCGGTCTTATCGAAAACATCAGCCAACTTCAGGACCTCCGGGGAGATGGGCTTTGGTGTTAAAAGACCATCGTCCCCCTCCACAAAGATACCCGATACTTCTTTCAGAATATCTTGTGAGGCTTTCTTCGGTTTTGTTGAAGCACAGACGAATTCCTCTTTATGAATGTCCTGTACTCGAAGCTGAAAAGACGTAACAGCTTTCGACCTTCCCGAAAAGAAACCTTTACGCCCCTCCGACGTTTCAGGGGTCACTCCGACCTCTGGAACGTATTTATGAAATAAACCCGTAACTCGCTTCGCCAAAGGATGAAATATCCACCGAAGCATTAACCTGGGAGGGATCCCGCGTGTCAACCCTATCCGAATTGCGGTACAAGGGAGTCGGATGAGATTCAAACAAAGAGACGTGAGAATCAGCCACCGAAACGATCTCATCGTCTGACGAGGAAGCATCCAGTTCCTCACAAGGAGGGTGGGAACCACCCATAGAGGTGAGTCGGGAGTGGTGACGTACCGCTGCCTCGTAACGTTCAACCCACTCTCGAACCTCCGGAGGTACACTCAAACTACCCGGATCGGTATCCGGGAGTTGATGTCGACCCGATAGGGGAGTGACCAACCTCGGGGGGACAGGGTTCCCAACGAAAACCGGATCCGGGTTCGGCAACGAACGAAGTCCCTCCGAAACCGAAACGCCCGACTGTAAAGGGGCACTGTTCCGCGCGGGAACCGGATCGGGATCCGAAACTGCAAGTCTACGACGCTTCGCTACGGAAGGGCCCGCACCAGATGCGGTGCCGATCCGAGAAGAAACCGACTTGGAAGACGAGGTGGGAATCCGGCTTGGCTTCAAAAAAGAAGCGCCCGCCCGTAACGGACCCTGGCTTCGAACAGAAACCGGAGCGGGATCCGAAACACGTTCACGCCTCACGGACGTAGTGTCCAAACCAGAAGGGGGCACACTCCGAGATGAAAACGGAGAGAGACGGACCCCCGCCACCAAAGGTGGGCGACCGGATATAGTCGGGGACATCCCGCTCTGCCGGATACCCGCCGACGAGTAACAGAGCAACAGCTCTGGACATGCCATCCGGGCTAGTGAGTAACCGACAAGCGGCCTACTATCCGAGGATATAGGTCCGTCTTGAACGGTACTCACCCCCAAAACCGGTACGGAAACCGACTCGCGGATCCGATTTACCTCAGTTAAGGGTACGACGCCGATATCCGGTCCGGTCAAACTCGATATAGAAACCGAGCTCGATCCGGTTATGCCAGGCGAAGCCAGAGGCACAATGGGATTCGGCACCGTGAGAGAAATGAACCTGGCACCTTCAGCCTGAACTGAATTAGCCATATTGAACCGGCCACCGGTTGTGAAACCGATGTAGTAATCGTTTTAGATCTCCCGTTAGTCGAACGGGGCAAAGGATTATCGGACTCGGCGCGAGGGCCGTAGCCATCATCATCCTGGACGCTGCCAAACCTGTCAGGCATCAACGGTCCCGTACTTTGAGGGACCGACGAAGCCCGAGCAGCGAGGTTTTGTCCGCCAGTGTTCGATCCAAAAATACTCACCCCCGAAGTCCGAGGTGGTGAAGAAGGAGGAAGGACGGCGTCTAAAGCCTCTTCAAACGACAAGCCTCTCACCCCCTGCAAGGGGGACTTCTCAGAAGAAAAAACACGCCTGCTCGCTAATTTCTTCCCCCGCTTCTTCTTATTTGAAGCAGGCGCGAGAAGAAAATTAGACATGACGAATCTGTAAAATAAAAAGAGAAAGAAAAGTGTTAATACACAAAGGGGGTAAATAGGCGGGTCTATCAAAGAAGCGGAGCACAAAAACTCTGTGCGCCGCAACACACACACAACACTCAAACGTAAACCACGACACGTATTACATACACGCAGAAATGAACGTACGAAAGTCTACGGGAAGAGAGAGCGTGAAAAGTAAATGATCACCGAGAGATAAAAACTATCAAATCTCGGCAAAACCAAAAAACTAGACCCAAAAAGAGAGCTCAGAATACTCAATATGATTATCCTGAGAAATATAACCTCGCAAAACACCGCAAAGTAGTCCCAAAAGGGAGAAAAACACGCTATTTTTTTGCGCAGGCAAAAATATATGACTTATCTCGACGGAGGCGAAGAGATTAGAGGAAGAGTATAGGATCGCATGTGGCCGCATCCTCGTCAATGGAGGGCGCTATTCAATGGGGGGTGGGGGGGGGGTAAATAGGCAAATGATAGGGCAAAAATTTTGGTGTAAATTTCGGTTTGTGGCGATTCGAGGTCGAATAGCAATGGTAGGCAAATGTATATTTCTATTGAAGTAAATACAATGTGAGTAAGAAATAACAAAACTAACAAAAATTTTCTGACATATGGCGCTATTCCAGATAGGAACTGATCAAGACAATTTACATTATTATTCTCCCAGTCAATGAATTCAATCCCGGGTGACCATTTTACAGGCACACACACTGAAAGAATCCTACCAGGAACCCATTTTAACACCTGTGTGAGGTGAAGCATGTAGCTAAAATGTCTTGCCCAAGGACTAAGTACCCGGCCCGGGGATTAAATCCACGACCATTGCCTCCCCAGTCAAGCGACATGACCACTAGAATACGGCAGTTCTACAAAAAAAAAAAAATAACATGTTGGTGGCGTTAACCAGTTTTCAGCATTCAATACCCCTTTTAAAGAACAATGGTGCAATCATCCAGTTCTATAAACTATCTTTAAATCAGCCATTCCATTATGACTCGCGTTACATTTACACAAAATTTCTACTTGTTATTAGGCTAATTACTTCAACATTTCATAATGCAGACCTGTTTTTCTTACTTATTTCAATCAAGGTAATGACATTACATATTAGCACAAAGAAATTTTGGTTGCAAAGTCATTTTTGTTGGAGATATTTCAATTTGTTTCCTGTGACTCACGTGACGTGACAGTATTGAAGGTTTCTGACCTTACTGTACTTGATTGAAATTTCCTCAGAAGTTTCTTATCTGATTTCCATGAAATTTTCTGGAGATAATTTTGAAACATTAAGCAATGACCAGGTAAAATTTCATTATTCTTTGGCCAATCGTTTTAATGTGACTCGCGTGACACAGGAGTGTGACACAGGAGTGTGACTCGCGTGACACAGGAGTGTGACTTGAACCAATTATCATGATTGAATATAGTAGAATGGGCCACAATTCAACCAAACCAAACATTTATAGTCAGTTGTATCACATACAAATGTACACCTTAAAACAAAAGAATAATTTCATTCAAGATAGATTTGCAATGCAAAAGGGTGATTTTCCCATTGACTTGTGTATTGTAGCAACATAATTTATAGAAAAACAAATATGAAAACCTACATTATGATTTTAAATTTTGATAACTAAAAAAATATTTAAGATAAAGGTATGAAACTTTGAGGGAATATATTTCATAATATGTCCTACCAGGATGCCAAGTTTCAGAAGATTTAATAACTCCATGGCAGATATCTTAGGGGGTTGAAATCCATCCAATTTTTCTCATTTTCACCAAAATTGCAAAGTAAAATTTACCTATTATTTCTCATTATTGGCCCAAAAACCCAATTGTTATCTTCAATTTGATAATCGGAAGATTTTATAAGACTTATTTGAAGGCAGATTTTATTATTTTTTTTCAACAAAATCCTAATCATTATCTTCATTTTCTCAAACTTTGCTTGTTTTGTAAAGTGTGACTCGCGTGACACTATCCTAAGAAACCCTAATGTGACTCGCGTGACAGTGCTTTAGGGTGTTTTTTCATAAGGAAGGGGTTTACACTTGGAAATCTTCTTTGGTGGTATGATTGAGGACCCTAAGCTCCTCATTTTTTATCAACTACAAATCATACACTAGCTACTACTTTTTAAGTTAACTAAAATGTGGATGTATTTTTGTGACTCGCGTGACACATTTCGAGGGTGCATGTTTTCAATATGAAATTTTGTCAAGCTCGGTTCACATAAATGCAGGAACCAATGTGATATGACAAGATGGGTATGAAATAAAAGAGAATACTAAAATTTAAGGATCTACTCATTATGGAACATGCTTTAAATATTATTATTAAAATCAATACCAAAAACATACTTTTTTGAGCAAATTTGTTGTCTTTTTGAGGTTGTGTAACTCGGGTATTTGAAGATAAAATGTGGTGAAAATTCAGATTTATACCATTTGAATACGTACATGGCCCAAAATTACTTTATTTTTTTCATTGGATATATTTGAAATTTTAAGCAATAGCGGTTGAGTTACACGGAATGGCTGAAATGTAAAATGAATCTCACAATTTTCATGGTAGGGGCTGTGATTTTGACGCTCTTCTCTCTGCTTCCATTCCTATAGCACATAGCTCGGATGACCTGCGGCTGTAGCCTGCTCTGAACTTTACCCTTTGAACTCTGAGAGAATGTTGACATTGACGATGCAGCAGATCTCCCGCTCCAAGGTCTAAATACAAGGCAGGAACCAGAAATTGTTTTACTCAAAATAGGATAACCCGCAATTTATATTGACAGATGAATGCGTGGAAAATACACAAATTGGCCCATTTGAGAAACGACAACAACATCATCTTGGACGCACAGTAGCAAAAAGAATTAACAAAGGAAAAAGAGTAAAAAATATGAAATAGAAGAAAGGTACATGTATAAGAATAGAAAAGATGAGTCCTATGTAAATAACACTTTAAAACTACTTGAGACCTACTTAAGAGCTTCACTTGCACAGGACTATGTTCTAAGTGATGTTGGTTTATCACTGAACATACATGTACCTTGATTTATAGACCGGTGCGCTGGCTGGTCTATGTTTGCCCTTCTTCTTTTCCTCCTCGTCTTCTTCACCGTTCTGCTTTGGTGTGTCCACCACGAACCGTGCATGGATGCGCTTCCGCTCCCTCTCGGACCTGGAAGAGGTCTGGGCCGCAGAGAAGGGGCGTCGGCCAGATTGGGGGCGTGGTCGTCCCCTGGTATCCCCCGAGGCGGTACCGATTAGGTCTGAGTGGGCGAGGCGCTGGAGGTATGGGGACGGGTTCTTGGGAGACCTGGCCAACCTATGGGATAAAAAAAAAGTATTAATAAGGCCTACAGTGTACAATGTGTTTCTGCAAAGGGGATGTTGACCCCATTATCAAAAGTTTGAATTGATCAAATATAAATTGATAAGTCTGAGAGTATGAGCATAATACAATTTGCTAGGTATTATAATTTTACTAGTTATTTTTTCTTTAAGAGGAAAAAATTAATTTTTCCGATACTTTGTTAAAGATTAATAACTACAAGAAACTTTTTTTTATGAATCTGTACATTAAATACACACGGATGTACTTTCACAACAGGCATTAAAAAAAAAAAAAAAAAAAAAAAAAAAAAAGAAGAAAAATCACTTTTAGGACTACACGAAGGCAAAGCGATAATTATAGAAAATTAAAATGTACCTCTTTTTCTGAGCTGTTGATCTCTCTTTCTTCAAACCCTCCAGATACTGGGCTACCAGCAGATCTTCATAGCTCACAGCGTCCATGCCTGCTGGAGCAGACTGCCTGCTCGTACCTGGTGAACGCTTCCCAACATGCACAGGTGGCATGAGCACTGTACAACAAACAAGTACAATAATAAACTAATATTAAAAATATGCTTGGATTTGTCCAGTCCTTTTTTTTTGTTGAGATAGGATACAGGTGAAGGGTAAACACAAATTTCTTGTGAATTGAAAGAATACCACATCTTTCCATTCATGAACTTTCTAAATTCTAGTCATAATTTCATGCCTTTTAAAAACAAATTTTTTATATGATAGCAGGCTTTTGCCAGCGATTCATAGAGGACTTATAGACTAGTCAAAATAAGACAATTTGGAGGTAGGTAGTCTAATACATTGAGGTCATCATATGTTGCGCAAACTTGAAAAATGACAACAATTGTGATATCAATTTTTAAGCAACATTTTTTCACAAAATAAAGAAAAATTATAACCACCAAATGAACAGTACTTAAAATTCTAGACTCCAAATCGCTCAATGGAAAAATGTAATCTATTCTAGGTCAAAAGGTTAGGCGATTGATACATATTGCGATGCCGATCTAAAAAATTCTATGCTGATCAGACTTCCAAAAAAGTTGTTCGGTAGGGCGCTGTTAAAGCACTTTTAAGTATAAGGAAGAGTGATATCAATATGAACTTCAACAAATCGACTGGTGCAATTCCGATGTATGGAAATAAACCGGAGCAAAAATGAGGACTTACCAAAGAATAAGTGACGAGTCTAAATTTTGTCATGAGTATTGTTCATTCGTAGGCACAATGGTAGTGTCTTTGGTATGCAAACAAGATCGTTCCAGAGGGATGTATATTTGTGGAGTTGGAAAATTATTATGTACAACGTATGGTAAGATTGCCCAAGTCTGCGCACCCATGTAAATGCGCGAATTTGATAGAACAAAACCCCCAAATAATATCAACCTTCAATCTTAACCTGAACAATCCATTTTGATACAAAAAACTGTGAAATGATTAACAATGGTTTTCAGCAAGTTTTATTTGCTACCCTGAAAATTTCAACCATTCTCAAAAAGTGAAAGTAAAAAACTTGCGTGCGCTTGATTTGCGTGCAAAATGAGTTAGTGCACAGACATGGGCACTCTCCAATTTTGCTACACAAAATGACAAGCCTGTCAAAAAATCGTTTAAAAAAAATTGTTCTTGTAAATGGTTTCTTGAAATTTTTTGCTTCATTGATCATTAGAATATGAAGAATGGAATAACGTACAGAAATCTACGCAAAATCTGTTGCTGATCTCCAACAGCACTGGAGGAAGAAGAAGAAGAAGATGAATTTAAAAATAGTATAGTGACACATTATATTACCGGACACTATCATGATTCCGGACGCACATATTACTGCGCACTAAAGCAATTTTGTACGCGTAGGTTGGCCCATTTGAATTCCACACACCAATACATGGAACAAGATTACTAAAATGAGGCGAAAAAAATCTAAGTTTTACCTTATTTTTCTCTAAAATGATAGAAAATGGTTAAAATTTCATATTGCATAGACTCTCTACCTTAACATTACCAACTGATATATTTTCGGATGAAAAAACGAGCCTTGTTTGCCGAATTTCAATCTCTCGGCGTCTGCGTCGAATGTTGATGTGCGGTGTAGTGGTGATGATTCTAGTGCAGTTCACGGTTTTCCAATTATATGACGATCGCGAACACGACGAACGACGATAAACAAACATAGGCATACTAGAGTCTACAGACATCTCATTATGGCAGTGTATTCCTGGACGCCTTTATTTCAGTGCTTTAAAAAGGACAATTAGAATCTAGAGGAAATAAAGTCATGGAAAATTCGCACTAGCTATTCAAATATTATGAAAATTATAAATATAGTAGAATTAGATCTATTTGATATTTAATTACCAACAGATTTCTTTGTATCGCGCTTGCCGCATACCCCTCTACGAAAAACAATTATTTTTGAGCGTGACAAATTACATTATGATTCCAGATGCGCGCCCTCTATGGCGGGGATACAACATTATAATCGCGTGTTGTTTTGTTTTCGATCATCATAATTATGCTATCTCTCTAGTCTAGACTAGACTGTCATTGCAGTTAATCTAGGATTTATTTGGGGTTTTTGTTTTATAAAACATGTATCCTTTTATTTTAGCTTTAGAAATCTATCCTTTATTCCTACATGTATTTCTTAATCTTTATCTTTTTGTGTAATTTAAGCCTTGTGAAAGATAATTGCTTCAACTTATCAACTTCGCAATATTCGCATAATCATAGATTAGATCGTTCACTAGTCATGCTAGTAATACAGGTCTAACGTCACCAACCGTTTGGTCGCCACTACATTTGGTCGCCACACAATCGGGTCTGTCAACTGACATTGCTCACTTTATAAATTTATGACTCACGTAGGTATCACTGGCGAGGTAGGTGAAAAGTCAAGAGATATCACTATGTTTTGGTGCTTAGTCCACCCTCTAGTGCCTGGAATATTGTTTATAGGAGACGATGTCGTCTAGACACAATACACAGACGCAATAGGCACACACACAAGGTGTCAGGCGACAGTCTGGACGACTTCCGGTCAACCCCTGACTGGTACCCCTTCTCCAGTCATGAGTACCCTATGCTTATTACTGAATTGCGTGTTAATACCTATGGAATGAATATGTTGCAGTCTCAAGTGCTGATAAATCCCTTATAAGGAGAAAGTGGGAGTGGCAGAATTACAATGACATGAGGGCCGTGTGCATTTGCTATGATGTTAACGCTGAGTGCACGTGTTGTACTGTATGTACTGTATGTTTATTGGCTTCCGTGTATTGAAGCAATGTCTAGTGCTCCGGGTGTGTCCATTTTTTGCACGGGGTGTTGATGGAATATGAGGGATGTTTTAACCAGTTATTACTCCAAGGTCATAAGTCGGCTCCATGAATTATGTGAGTTAAAACATTCCTCAAATTCCATGAACACCCCTTATGAAAATGGACACTCTCGCTACTGCTTCAATATGGATATCAGAATGTTGGGAAACGGCATGGCATGGCATGGTTTCAGCGAGGTGTGTGTGAATCACTGCAGGTGTCTGTGTATGAGGAGAGGTGTTTGGAAGGGGAAGGGTGTTGTTTTAGAGAATGTGTATCGTTAGAGCAGGGCCCAGGGGTAGAGACCCCCCCCCCCCTACCTAACTCTAAATGACAGCTGGAGTTTACCCTGGTTTTGTGTTGTGATTTATGTGCATGCATTTTACGAAGCTTGTGACATGCTGAACTATGGATCTTGTGGGGCGAGGCAGAAGGAGGGGGGGGGGTGGTGGTATAGATCTACTAAAAGTATTGTTAGCGCCGAAACAAAACATTGATGACAATTATTTTGATGGAATAATTATTTTAAAGTGGGAATTAGAATCACAGAAGTTATAAATTATCATATTAAAGTATAATTATTCAAGGTGACTTCTTGTATTTTCTCTTTTGTACAGGACAAACAACTCGAGGATAAAAATGTTTGCAGGAAGTGAATACACATGGTTCCGATTTAAAAAGTCCAGGTTCCAGATTAAATTTTTGTCACTTGTTTGTCTTTTATTAATTGTGTTATGCATGTAATGTTGATCTTTCTTTCATGTCATCACTTGAGGACGGGGGAGGGGAGCAGCTAAGGGGTTTGGGGTGGGGGTGGGGCTGTTGCAGTCTCAAAGCTATCCATCAACAGATTTGGTCTCATTCCCGTGTTCATAATGCTCCCAAAATATTTTTCTTAAACTGATTACTTTTTGGTTGGGCGTAGCTTAGATCTTTGGAGACTGGATTAATTGCCCATTTATCATATTTTGCTCATTTTACCATATTGCATGCCTTCAAATCATATATTTGCACGAGTCATTGAAATTTTAATCCAAGCAAATGAAAATATATAGGGTACCTTATCGGGTACACATTGACAATTTATTATGAAAGTTTATTTTTGCTGTAACTCCTTTCGTTTTAGACAAGATGCTCAATCCTCCATATGAATGAAAATATAAGCCAGAATAAATCTTGGACCAGGAGGTATTTGAACCCACAACATCTAGCCCACTAAATTTCTAATCTATGTCATCACTATTTTGCATGAAAATGTTGGAATCTCTTACGATTCATGTGCATGCACGATATTTACATGTATTTCTTTTGCTGGAGGTTGGAGAACAGAGCCACGGATTATAAAGGTAAGGGGATGAAAAAAGAAAAAGAAAGAAGAAAAGACATACAAACTGGCTTCCGTGTTTTTATTCTTACTTTAATTTGCAAATGTAAAATACATAGAGTATAACATCATATTATCTTGGACAAAACAATAAAGAGTACCTCTTGAGCATACTTTTATACAAAAATATACAAAATATATTTATATATAAATACATATATAACTACAAATATGCATTTGATCATCATAATCATGGTATAACTTGCTCTAATTACAAAATATATCAATACCCGACTCTTCTAGGGGCTGCATTTGGTGGCGAGAGCCCGAGAAACGGAAAGAGAAAGAGTGGCAAACGGGGGCAATAAAGGGTAGAGGGGCATCAAAAGTACCAGAGAGGGCCCTAGGAGAGAGAGAGAGAGAGAGTAAGATATATTTGTATAGGCCTATGTATAGAGAGAAGGGATAATATAGAGAGAATGGAATAAAAGTGGCCAAATTAGGAGTGAGAAACAGAATATTAAAGAGAAAAAACAGAGATGGGGACGGGAGATTGAGAAATAAATAATATAATTCCGAAGAGATGACATTACAGTTTCTCTTTTTCTCGTCTTCCCCGTCCCCATCTCTGCTACTTCTCTTTCTGTTTTTCCTTCTATCTTGATCTCTTTCGTCTCCTCCCCCCCCCCCCGCTCCCATCTCTGTACTTCTCTTTCTGTTTTTCCTTTATCTTGATCTTTTCGTCTCCTCCCCCCCCCCCCCCCGTCCCCATCTCTGCTATGTTCTCTTTCTTTTTCTCACTCTTTGCTTTCTCTTCCCCCTTTAGCTTTCTTTGTGATTTGCTATCATCAGGCCAGGGAAAGATAATGCATTTACCAAAAGGCAGTATGTTGCATTCCACAAGGTCTCGGACCTGTCATAAAACTTGAGGTGTTGAACACCACCTGTTACTTGGTAAGCCTTCACGGTGTCAAATTACCCATGGAAGACTTCACATTACGGACACTATAGAAGCAAAGAGATATTATTACAATGAACTGTAATATCTCCTTGCTAGAAGTGTCCATGTTCACATACTAGTACATATACAGCATAATAGCATGGACCTAATACCTCTTTTCTTTCAGAGCAGAGGTTATGGTCAAAGCAAGAATGAAACAATTCTTCTTTCCTCCATGGTTAGAGGTATTAAATCCATGACAACAGTTACCAACTTTGAAAATGTTACTTACTTCAAAACTCCAAACTTTGCTGCCCTCATAGTTCGGTACTTGTACTTTTATGTGCACAATGGTGAAATCTCTTTTCATGTTAGAACACGCCCTCTCATAGCTCAGCTTATAAAACTGGGCTGACGTGTGTGGACCAGACTAAGTTTTGGTACAATACAAAATACTAAACACCAAAGTGAAATAAACATGAAGCGAGAGAGACTGATCAGAAGACAAAATATGGGGAAAACATTGAAAATGAGAAGGGGAATGCAGAGAAGAGAGAGAGAGAGGGGGGGGGGGGGAGGGGAGCTGGAAAGAATAGAGAGAGAGAGAGAGGGGGGGGGGCTAGAAAATATTAAGTGAGAATGGAAGAGAGTGTTTATAGGATGTGGTTGTAATAATGACATCGGTACAGACCACAAACGGAGGCTGGTTGGACCTTTAAGTTTATGTCTAGAGCACATTTTATTAATGCGTCTTACTCTGCCTTGAGATGTTATAACAAGTTAGGTATTACTGTATCCTATTCCATGAAAGTGATCTGTTTCAAATCTATCATCAACAGGTCACTATGGCACTAGACTGTTTGTAAACATTACCTGATAACATAGTCTTTGCTCGAAGTCTTCTCATCGCAAAGACTATTACATATTATGATTATACATGAGATATCGCCCAAGCACCACAGAGAGCTTAGAGAAAATATTGTTATTGATAGTATAAATATTTCACTCGGGTTTGGGGGAAATTTAGGGGCATCAATTTTTCACAAGGGGGGGGGGTTTAAAGGTATATTTTGTCACTAAATACAGGGGATATGGTGAGGAGAGCTAGGGGAACATTTGTAATATTAATATCACCTTATAAAAGAATGTGGGAGACATGTCTCCCCCCCCCCCTCCCAGGAAAATTTGATTTTCATGATTCCTTTCATATAAAAAAAATATATTCATCAATCATGGCGAGAACAATTCCCTGGTTTAAGTTTATGTCTATTTTATACCCTCGCTACTCTACTCTCTGAATCTCTCTCTCACTCACACCCTTTTCCCCTCTCATTCTTTCACTCTTCCTTGCCCCCTGGTGTTTCCAGGTCGTCATAAATTTTGTACTAGCCAAGATGATTAGACGTGAAACATCAAGGACATTCAAATAACTCGGTAGTTGTTTGAATGTCCTTGGCAACGTATCGTGATTGCATCGATTTCTTTCTTTGCATCCACATGCACCCCTCAAGCTTTAGTGTCACATGTTCCACCCACTGATGCAAGTCAGTGGGCAGGGTTAGTTGACCTCCTATTGCTTGTGAATACACAAAATTATACACATCATGACATTTATGAACTGTGCATAGCCTTAATGCATTCCCTAACACACGCAATGAGTGGTCGGCGACCAAATGATTAGTCCATCGTAAGGTCGCCAGCCGGACATGATGTCATTATGACGTGTCTTAACCAAGACCTTGTCATCTCTCTGCTTCATTCTTCTGAAATGATAAAGAGAAATAGTTACTTCACAAGCAGTGTATAATGATAATACATCATTCTGTATTATATTTCTGTTATATCAATATTTAAAAAATAGGTGGCGACCATATGGTAGGTGACGGTAGACCTAGGCCTACCGTATTTTACTTTTTATTGAAATTTATTGAGGTCAAATTTTAGTTCACCGTACGTCTTCGTTCGGCGATTCGGAGTTTAGAATTTTGCCGTTTATTTTATTTGGGAATATAAGGTCCAACGTTAACTGTTAACGTTAGACTCTAACGTTAGGTAGAGGTCTAAGTTAGATCTATTTATAGTTTTCATTGATTTTGTGTAAAATATGAAAAATTGTTGATTGAATGACAATGTTGCATTTTCTATAATTTTTGAAATTTGCGCGAAATGGTCTCCCCTCATAAGAGTCATATTATGGAGTTAAAAATTATTGTGCGCCTGAGGCTGTGCAGGTCAAATCTGATTGTTCTTCCTCCTTGATTCTCGTTCGCACTTGATTTGTGAAAGCTCACTAAAAATTAACAAGCGAACGGGATAGAAATAAAAAAAAGCAGGCCATGGGCATGGGCATGGCCCGCGGCACCTCTCATACAGAGCCGCGGCCGCCGGGCTTGGCCGGGCAACAGCCGAGTCACGTCAGAGCCTGCTGGTTGCAGCTTCGCAGAGCAGAGCGTGAGCGGTATTTAGCGGAGGAGCATCGCGACGCGACTGAGGGATCGAGAGAGTCCGACCTCCACTCTCCAGCGAAAAAAAAAGAAGAAAAAAACCCAACATAAATATGTCTTTTTCATGTAATTTAACCATCTCTCACACAAATCAAAAAGAAGCAATAGCTTGCTCGTGTCCTTTTATACTTACAAGTTTATTAAATATCCTCTTAAACTGTAAAATAACGATGATTTTCCTCAAAAATAGTCATTCGAAACATCCAAGCTGACTACTGATCCGTGATCGCAGATATTCGCTATGGATTGTCATGGTGACGTCAGGTTTATCAGAACATTAAGCTAGCTAAGCGGATCAGAATCGTAGAGGGCAGCAAATAGTGTAAAAGGAGTAAGTAATTTCTGTCCACAAAATTGCTAAATAATTATACTTTTTCTTTTGATATTGTACCATGTCAATTACGGCTTCAATATTTCAACCATCGCATATTATTTTTTTTATTTTTATGTTATATAGTGCATGTTTTGTAGCTGAAAGTGAACGCAGTTGTATCTTAGAAAGGTAAAGTTGTGTTATTACAGTCCCATATTGTATGAATCTGTGTATGGTGCCTGGTGGAGAAATGTAGATGTTGTGTGGACTTTGTCTTTGGGGGTGGGGCTTTAAGTATAGATGTAATATTTAAATAAATGTGGTCAGATCTTTGAAGAAAATGGCTTATATTTACTGATAAGACCCGATAGAATGTTTTATTGTAAGTCTGCAAGCTCAAATATACATTTAAGCCGAAAAATCTTCAAATTTAATAAAAATTAATGGCAAGTTTCACTTTCAGCGGTATTAAAAAACTATTAAAGTCAAAGACCAACTAAGAAGAAGATTTAATCTGGTCCTCGGAGTTGGATCAACTGTTTTTACATTTGGGGACCTGCCGTGACGGAAGAGAGAAGATGATATTCCAGCATGTATTGCGAGCATCGAGACTCTGCGTCTCTGGATAGTCTACCATGTAATAATAATATTTGATAATTTGTTGATTTACGTCGTTTGAGCATCTTCATTTTGGACGAACAAATTTAGCTTTAGCACTTTTTTATCATCTTGTACGAAAGTAATGATTTTGTTAAATTTTTAGATTGCGGTATAAGTTTGACTGAGTAAAATTTTCTCATTTTGCATGGAAATTCCAGTTTGGGGACTTTTTTGTACACCAATTTCATAGCTCGGCCAGGGAGACTAAGATAAATCAATACAATCAATCATCTGTCATGATTGGACAACTGTTCCAAGTTTAGACATCGTGCAATGGAGCTTGTGTACTTTTAGATGCTGTCCGACCAAGACAGATTTTCGATCTCCATACATGTACATGTAGGCCTTTGCGTCCGGACAAACTTGAGCGCTTGCTGCAAACTGTGCAAGTCAATGCAAAACAATGTCCATGTTTGTAGCCAAGATCAGAGGCACATGCCCCACACCAATATTTAAGAAATAGTGGTATAGGGTGTCCCATGACTTTTTGTGAGGCAATGTCGCACCAAAAATGGCTTGTTTTTGTGATTTAGGTATGAAATCAATGGAAATTAGGTTTAATTATACTTTTAATTAGTATAAACAATAAATTTGGGCTTGTGCTCTTTTAAAGTTATCAATTTCATTGAAAAAAAGAAAAGTAAACTTTAAAACACAAAGAAACATAATTGTTAAACAAAGTACATAATTTTGACTCTTGGCCATGTGTTATGAACCAAAAAAAGACTGAAAAATGTTGTTTTGTAGAGTTTCCCCTGATTTTTTTTTTCATATGTCGTATCTCCTCTAAGTGGAGGGGTATTTTCATGAAATTGATATAATTTGAAAGCTGACACGTAAGTGTTGAGGGTGGTTGACAAGGGGAAGCAAAAGGGGGAGCGGTAGACACAAGGAGGAACCCCATTTGTTGTACACTAAAGTCAGACCAAAGGGAGGAAAGATTATGTGGGATCTCCCCTCCCCCAAAAATGGCATCCTCAATAATCGGTTACATTTTCCCGTCATTAGATGTTGCATCACCCTACTTTATTTTGAATGCCATTTTTGAAATCTACTTAGAATAGAAGTTATTATAGAAAGAAAAAAAGAAAAAGAAAACAGTTGCACTCTACCGAGTGAGTCAGAAAAAACTAGACACCTAGAAAAATTTTACTAAAAAGAAAACCAATTTATAAACCCCAAATTATTATACATATTCCGAAAGAGTAACTTTTCCCTCAACTTTTGCAACCAATTTTGTGATGTATCTTTATCTTTACGCTTGAAGGAACAGGGCGCATTGTTTGCGAACATGTTAATTTTGAATTGTGCAAAAGTGGGAGTAAAATCAAAACAACAAAAAGCTATAAAAAAGCAACTCCATCCTGATTAAAATGGCATAACTTTTTAATGAAAATGTCTTGCGCTAAATAACTTGGCAGGGGTGTTGTTACACATATCGACTATATTTTGTGTGAAAATGAGAAAGATCTGTAGAGTCAGCACATGTCAAAGACAAAATAATCACTTTTCAAATTCAAAAGGATTAAGAGGCCTTTTTAGGTCTGTCAGTGACAATTTACTTTTTGATGTGTACTCATTCGTAGATTACTTGACAAATCAATTTATTTTTTTACACAGAATCTACATGTTGTCGATAACCATAACAACACCCTTGCCAAGTTATTTGGCTCAGAACATTTTTCTTAAAAAGTTATGCTATTTTATTCAAATGGAGTTGCTCTTTTGTCTGCTTTTGTTGTTTCAATCTTATCCCCACTCTTGCACAATTCGAAATTGACATGTTCGTAAACAATGCATCATGTTCATCGAAGCGTAAAGACATACCACACAAATATGGTATCAGAAGATGCGGGAGAAGTTGGGAGAAGTTACTCTTTCAGAATATATATAATAATTTGGGGTTCATTAATTGGTTCTCTTTTTATTGACATTTTCCGAGGTGTCTAGTTTTTTCCGACTCACTCGGTATCTGACCACTTTGTCCTGATACATTTAGTGCACAATTTGATGGTGTAAAAGATGTCGAGTTCAAGGCAAGTGGTCATTTGCTTAATTTTTGTTTACCGTAATGTAAAGTTATCAAAGTTACTTGGCTTCTGCAAAAAAAATATACAATTTAAAGTTGAAATAGGTGCACAAAATGTGCTTTCCGCAATGATTTTACGTAATTAATTCATGTATTAGACTGTACATGTATTAAAAAAATGACTATACAACAGACCTGCATTTTATGTTGCAAGAAATGGAGTTTGCTGCAGCTGTGATTTAAAGCCCTAAAGCCCCTCCCTCCTGTCTTGAAGCTCTTCCATTATACCTCAGTCAGATTAGAGTTGGGCAAGTCCAAGATAACTTACACGTTACTTTGACATTTCAGAGGCTTTAACCCTTAAAATAAATCTTTGTGAAGGTTAAACCTGGTGTATAGTTTTGGTAACAAAAAAGGAATTGGCACAAAACCGATCAAATGTGGTTACATGTTGTCCACATTGCACTAAAAGATATGTGTGAGAGATCTTGTGACATTCCTTTCATTATTTCTGATGAATTTCATTAAAAATGTTTAAGGACCTTGCACAGGTAAGTTTCTGCGCATCTTGACCGCGCATCCTGGGCGCGCATTATTTACTACGTCACAATGGAAAAAAATATTCAGCCTCATGTGCGAATCCAGCTTCAAAGAGTTTAAAAGAAAGAACTTTTTAAATATGTTAGTCCTTCCTCTTTTGTTCATTATTTCACTACTTGCAGAGATATGAAAGCATCTATGTGGTGCATGTGTGTTATTCTAAGAGTGCGAAATGGATATGAAATAACTGGAAATGTTGGGAGCAAGATTTGAATAGTCGAAATTAGATAGTAGTTTTCACCATTTTTGAGTATTTTGGACGTTTCGGGTTTTCAAGTCGACTCACCACTATTACAGCGCCGATATTTTGTAAACGAGCACATGGACCCCCGTTTTTTAATGTTCTTATACTCTTTTAGTTTATATTCTTCTACAACTTGGCAAATTTTGATGAAATTGACTCTTTGGTTTTGAATGTTCGAGAGCATGATTTTGAATCAAGTGTAATATAGGTTGGATTCTGAGACTTGTTTGACGTTTTCGGCACGTTTTTGTGGTTTTCAAGCCAATTCGCAAATATTCGGGCTCCGATTGCTTAAAAAACGAGCACAAGGTCCCCCTTTTTTAATGTTTCTACCCATGGAGTACATGTATGTATTCCTCTACAACTTTGCAAATTTTTATGAAAATGACATGGATTTTGAATGTTTGGGAGCATAATATTGAATCAAGTGTAATTTAGAGTGGATTTTCACGCTTTGTGGACGTTTTCGGCGTGTTTTTGTGACTGTTCAAGCCGATTTGCGAGTATTCGGGTGCAGATAGTTCAAAAACGAGCACATGGACCCCCCTTTTTTAAAGCCTCTACATATTTATGGTGAATCCCTCTACAACTTTGCAAAATTTTATGAGACTGTCATGTTTTTAAAAAAAGTTGCACCTTAATAGTTCAGGGGACCGTATCCAAATATTTACCCCATTTCCCTTAAAAAGTTTGACCGCGTGGTGAACGTGATGTGTACATTACGTGTACTGACTAGGAAATCATGTCAGCTCGAGCCAAGCTGGGACTTCGGCCCCCGAGACCCACTCAAAAAACCCGTTTTTGGACATTACTTTACCCCATCTTCCCATGGACCAAATTTTGTTCAGTGGGATAGTATGACTGTACATGCAAAATATATTTAGCTGACAAAAATAGTTGGGTAAGTCGAACTGACAGCTTCAAAGACCCCTCCCCACTGCGCATCGCGTCGGTCATATGCCGCAGTAACAGTGTGCTGTTATCTCTGTTATACATGTATAATAAACACATAGCTTCCTGTTTCTCTCTGATGATTCATATATTAAGACATTATTTTTAAGTTAGATCTTAGTACTTGCCCGTTTCATAGGCTTGATCTCTATCTTTATTTATTTATTTTTAAGGGAAGTTTCGATAGCGAGAATTCTTAGAGTGGGTTAATAATGTATGATTGTTGCAATATCCGACTTTTTTTTATTTTTATTTACATACAAAAATCTTTCGAGTCCAAAGAAGGTTCAATACATTTTATTTATAAGATATAAATCTAGGCCTATTGGCTATCTTGCAGTTAACCATTGCCAGACCCCCCTCCCCACCCCTCCCCCCCCCCCAATCGCCTGCACCCTTTGCCTTACGTCATCTTTTCAAAAATATAAGTCGTATACAACTATAATTATGTAATCTAATAATATAATATAGTTAGCTCCAAACACAGGCTCTGCGTAATGTGTTAATCAAATTTATTTAATAATGCATAATGTCATTATACATTACCGCGTTGTAGCTCGGCATGTGCTATTTATTTATATTTATTTTTACAACAATTGAAATAAAATAAGACCGGATCCGGTGTTAGAATTTAGGGAGGGCACTGATCTGTTAGTATACATCAGGTAGTGGGCGCAGTCAGAAATATTGAATGATAGGGCGTAGTTTATATAATACGAAACTGAGTGGTTTTCATAAGTATTATTGTACCTGTGCCTGGATCCGTCACTGCAAATGTTTCACTATGTGTTGATTATGTATTACCATCGGCTAATTTCTTATTTTTATATATTGGATCAACAACAGGGACAATAATCCAGGATGAAAGTAAGCCCCTACATAATTATTTAGAGGGGTTATCGTGTTTTATATCTGTGTTATTACAGTTATCGTTATAATATCCAACATAGATATCATGTTATTTAGAATGTAAACTTTAGTAGTACAGTAATTTTTTTTTTTTTTTTTGCACCAACTTTAACTTGTTTGATACTCAATTAGTGCAATCTTCTACAAAAATTATCAAGATAGTTTTCAAAATGTGAAATGATATCAATTTACGAATGGAACATACTTTTTTAATCTTTAATTCAGGGGAAAAATGCAATATCATAGCCACATTGACATGATATTTTCATTTATTTTTTTCTACAAATACAGTCTAGTAATTCCAAATATTACAAAGAGGAGAAAAATAAACAGTGTATCAGAAATTCCAGACTTTGATTTCATAGTTTCATATTACATTCGTTTGAATATGAAGATACTGAGTATGATCCTTACCTTACGAAGATACTTGTGAATAAGGAAAATCACGAACAAAGATGAGAGAAACGGACAGGAAAGATAAGGGGTTGTAAGAGGGAAAAGAATATCAAGATAAGATAATAATGATCTTTAAAAAAAATTATTAGTCATCTGATAATATAAAAACACTCAGAATTGTCTACAAAAAACCCCCATTTGGTTGCTCCCCTCCTCCACTCTACATGCTTTCCAAGAAAAGTGTACTCATGAATAATAAAATGGCATAAAAAATATGAAATAAGTATTTGAACTATCAAAGATTATCCATTTTCTCATTACATATTATTACATGCATAAAATATTATATATTTTTATACTCTTCTGTCTTACACACCACTCCAATTCCTTTGATCATTTTTGTCCATGATTTCTCATTCCTTTCCTGTACGATATACCGTATCATAAGTATAAGTAACAAATAAATTCACCATATCAAGTGAGCTGCATTGATTGCGATATTATATTATGAATTTTCGTTCTTCTTAAAAGATGTGTGAGCGGGGGGGGGGGGGTCTAGTAAAGCTTTGATCTTATACGATAGGCCTATATGCCTAGTCTATATCCACATATTCCTGGCATCGAGTTTATAATTCCAGAATTCATTGCATTGCAAGACTATTGTATTTAACCAAAATTAATTAACTTCCTATTATTTCATCGGCTGATGAATTTAAGACCTCAGTTAATGGGATCCCCTTGAAATAAACAAAAAATACATATAAGGATCAAATCCCAAAATTAGGCAAGTCATCAATAATCTAGCATACAATAAGTATGAAAATAATTATAAAAAAACAAATAAACGAGTATTACCGATGTTTTATAAACAAGCTATCATGCACCATTATACACGGAAGCACATCGCTCCCGAGCATGCGCAGTATGAGGGGGGGTCTTTGAAGCTGTCGTTCTGCACTTCCCCCACTATTTTTGTCAGTAATATATTTTTGCAATGTACATTCATACTACTTCCCACTGACAAAATTTGTCCATGGGAGATGGGTAATAATGTCCCAAAACGGTTTTTGTAGTGTCTGGGCCGAGTCCCCACTGTCGCGCAGCTGACATGATTCCTCGATCCTTTACTGACTACATCACTTTCAGGGGTCAAACCTTTTAGGGAAAATGGTGGTAAATAAATTTGTAGCTGGCTCCCTGATTATAAGCTGGTGTATTAGTGGTTGAGAAGGAAAAATTAATTTGGATTCACAGTTAGATATATGAAAGCCTGAATCCTATAACTGTAACAAGAAAGTTATATTACATGGCAACTCGTTTTAATTTTTATTTCACGATATTATAGTATAAAAAGATAAGACGGGACCCGACTCAGCTTTGGTGCACTAGCGTTCACATGGAAAACCAATGGGATTCTCTGTGTGGGATACACAACAGTCGCTCACGGTCCATTCATGCGGAAGTTCGGGGGACAGGACAACCCAACAAAGGTCTCAAAACCGTTACAAAAAAAAAAAAAAAAAAAAAAAAAAAAAAAAAAAAAAAAAAAAAAAAAAAAAAAAAAAATATTGTGTGGATTCAGACATTTTCACTGAAATTACCGAAATCGTGAACAGATATCACAAAATCTCTCACACATGTCTTTTAGCGCAATGTGAACAACATGAGACTATATTTAATCAGTTTTATGCCAATTTTTTTTTTTTAACCAAAACTATACACCAGGTTTAAACTATACTTTTAATTTTCTTATACATGTAGATTCCAAGCCTCTAAGATATGGTTTTTGCCATTTTACGCACGGTTTTGACAAAGTAATGACGATTTTAACTTTTTTGTTTCAATCGCGAGGTCTAACAGAGGCAAATTTCTTAAATTATGCGTATTTTACATTCCATCCAAATATGGCAACTTCAAAGTCCCGTAGCAAAAAATCAAGCACGTGAACCCATATTATTTTTTGTATTTTTGGCATACATAGATACCAATGTACTTCTGTGCAAAATTTGGTGAAAATGACATGGACTTCGTTTCAACTGTGCAACGTCCTAAAATGAAGCGTAATTTAACTGCCGTTTAGACCTCTGCTGAGACGTTCACACGCCGGAGGTTACGGCGTGAATTAGTGCGAAGATCTGTGTGTAACACCCACACAAGAGAATCCCCATTGTTTTCCACGTGAGCGCTAACCTGAGACGGGTCCCCGTCTTATAATACTTATATTATGAGATATAGACACTAAAATGAGATTTAAAGTAAGTATAATTTGCTTTATTATTGTTATTGGATTCAATCTTTCATAATTTATCTAAATGTGAATCCAAATTAATTTTTTCTTTCTCCCGAAACTATACGCCAGCTTTAAGGGTCCTTTTACCCCTGGGGCCCTCATCCACACTGATAGGTAACCATAAGAGTAATAAAGTGATAGTCCTAATGAGGTATGACCTTTGACCTTTGGTGTAATAATACAAATGTACTGTATTACTGAGACGCCAAGTTCAAAAAAAATTTTGTGTGTGAGATCATTCGCATTGCATCGTGTTTGGAAGCAGTGCTAGTAGTAAGTTGTACACTAAGGAGGCACGCTCGCATGCTTCACATTTAGCCTATAGTAAACTATCTTGCATACAACAATCACCTGCATGCATACATTGCGCTCGCAGGGCTTGATTTGCACCAAAAAAAACTGCTGATTTTTGGGGTTTTGAGTCCTCAAAATGGTAAAAATCTATAATAATGCTACATTTTTTTTGCATGAGATTGGTGTTCTGCGTTAGATCATGAGACGGACCCTAAATGCGTGAGTCTCATGCAGAATGATTGAGACTTGTTATCTCTTGTAATATGGGAACAGAATAATTGAAATTTTAAAATTAAAAAATTCTTGGAAAGTATTACCTCATGTATTTGAGTTTTTTTTTTTTTTTTGTAATTGTAGGCTTTATCCTACATGTACTTCTGTAAAGTTTTGTGTCAGAAGGATCATCACTTATTTGTGAGCCTTTTTTAAGTCGGAAAGGACGTGTTATGTATGGGACATTCTTTCTCCCTTTCAAATGCGTATAATTTGATTCAAGAGTTTTGAAAACTAGATTTATTTCAAATGGAAATAACAAAAGTGTATCTTTCCTTATAATTCTTAAAAAAATTTTGTATTGAAACGTATTTGGGAGGATTGGAACAGAGAAGAGCTATTCCCACTGTTCTTGTGTTTGTCATTGTATTTCTTATATGTATTCTCATGTTTTTTAAAAATTTATTCTCCATTCTCAACAACTTTTTAGCATTAATATATTTTCATTGACTAAGTCTATTAACATAAATTTATAAAGCGAAAATGAATTTTTAAAATAAATACCTTTTTGAGCACTCTTAAAAAATCTGTCTGACTTAGTACACAAGCTTCCCCATTTACATTGTTTAGGTCTACAAATCGTTGTCACCACGAACTGGCATTTAACCATTCAGTTGCGCGCTGTCACCACGAATCTGCATTTCCTAAAGCAAAACTAAATGGCTACATGTCGTTTTGTGGTGACAACGCACAACTGGACGGGTAAAATGTCAGTTTGTGGTGACACTGACAGAGACGAAATGTCTCATATGTACATGTACCATATTTTTTCTATGTACAACTTTTTTTTTCAGCTCTAAAATTGAAACCAATTTTATGACCGTCTGTTTAAAATGCTTAAGTATGCTATTTTTCAAACCCTGTACATTACTTGTGCAACTGGGTGGAAGTCTATTGATCCAGACATCTTTATTGATTATTAAAGCAAGCACAATCAAAATTACGGCATACAGTTAGTTGTCATAATTGCAGAATGTATAGGAAGTACATACTTGTCCATGTACCTGTACACGAAATAGTGAGATAGTAGGGCCTTCTGTTTGTAGTATAGGTCTACCTGTATGCAATCTAGTATGCAATTACATATTTAGCACTTTCATTTGAATAAATCATTACAAGACTAAATGAAGACAAAATGAAGAGCAGCACTTATTAGGTGTACATATTATACATTAAAAGTATTATCAGTAATTATTTAATTTGTGAAAATATGATAAAGGAGCATATATTGAGCCAGATAAAATTTGCAGAAATGAACAATGATTTGCCTTAAAAGCTGAAGCTGTAAAACAAATATTTCAGGGTTTTTATTGTAAAGCCAGAGTTGTTTGTGTATAAAACCTGATAGAAAACTATGGAGCCAAAGTTTGTAAGCTATCAAATAATCGCTCTACATAGTACATTGTATGAGAGGGAACCAGCTGTTACATGTGTACTTAGGAAAGAGAACATTGATTTTGAAAAAGTGTGCAAACACAAGCTGGTACTACCGAGTGAGGTGGTGTTTAGACTAAAATTGCTCTTATTTCTCCGTAACCATAGTTCTAATTCAGTGTTCTCACCCACAAGTAGCATGATCGTTGTCTTAAATCAGAGAAGATTAATGCTTGAAATTACCTTCACATGAAAACCCCAAGCCTTGAACTGTATTGTTCATCTTTGACATTAAACAAAAGCCCTGTGTAGCCTCACTGAAGCAATCTTCATGAAACAATACTCCTGCAAATTGCATTGTTTTATTATTTATGCTAAAATCTACACTTTGACCCTCTTGAAAGGAGAGCTTTGCAAGTCATATTTTTATTTGGGTATAACAGTGGATCTGTTTACACAATATCTTCAAGAAACGTTATTGGATGAGTGTCAATCTATTAGTTTACAAAAAAGACGTTGATATTGATCCCAGGTTTTATTGATTTCAACTTATTGTCTCTTTCCAAGGTTGTTCTTGAATCCAGGGGTAATTTGACCTTCTTGAGTTCAGGACTAGTTAGTGTCTATCATTGATTTTAAATTGTATTTTTGATTGTGGCCTTATCAATCAGTGATATTGGCTTTAACTTGACTGCTTTGTGTTTTTTTTTAATACGTTTGTGACTTGAATGAGATTTTTTGCCTATAATTTCCTTGGCGTGAATATTCAAATTTGAATGACATGCGCTGTTAAAACCAACCAAACAAAAACAACAACCTTGCTTATGGCAGAGGATATGAAAAAAAAAGTTTGTAGATTATGGTCGTGTGTTATGAACTTGCCACCCAAATAGGGTGGTGCTGTTACGCTTTTTGCTATTTTTCAGCATTAATTTGTCAATTTTTTCCAAAGTAAGAAAGTTTATGTAACAAATTTGATCTCATTTTAAAGCTATGTTACTGTGCTAGCTCCCTGTGAAGTGTCATTGTTCTAGGTAACATTCTGGTGGAGTTACAATGGTCTAAGTTTGGGACAGTAGGGGTGGTGCTGGAAGCGGCGCCGCCTGTACAAAGTCAATGGGAAATTTTACATTTTGTGGTTGATTTGGGGAAAACTTGAATTTCTCTGCCAAATTTTGGCTTATGACTGTAAATTTGGTATCAAACTGAAGCTTATAAACTGCTTTATACCATGAAATCACAATAGGTTTGATGTTACAATAGTACCCAGGAAGAATCAACATTCGTTATTTGACCTAAAAAGGCAATGCGACCTAGGTACAAAGTCTTTAGGAATTAGAGATATTGTAGTACTGTTGGGAAAACTGCAATATCTCTTACAAATTTTAACCTATGATTGTGAATTTTGCCCCAAATTGAAGCTTATAAACTGCTTTATACTATCATATCACTTTAACAATATGTTTGATGGTGCAACAGTACTTGGCAGGACCCCACCCCCTCATGAATTAAAAAAAAACTATATTTTCAGGGCTAAATTTCAGGTCGTCATATTTTTCATTCAAAAATTGTAAACCATAATGAATTATACCTTGTTTGAAAGGTCTTTCATTTCATTCATAATAATAATATATTATTAATATTTGGGTGATTATAGATGACTTGACGATAAAAACAATGAAAATTTTAAAAAATTCTAAATTTCCTGATTTTTTTCCAAATAACTTTTTTATCTTGCACCTGGTATAATTTCTTAATGCAGATTTAGATTCCTTGAGGAATTTCCTTTCAGAAAATGTATAGATTTGATATATTAGGGTGTATACAATCAAGATACAGATCTTTGAAGTGAAAAATGTGCCGTTTGTAGTCAAATTGGTGGCAAACTTATAACACACGGCCTTATGCATAATTTCTAGCATTTCACACCCTGCAAAGTGTTTCATACATACACACCCACCCACCCACTCCATGTATACATGTACATAATAAATAAAAGAGGATTTTTGTGGTAGGCCTACAAGTTAATGTGGCACTTACAAAGTACAGGGTCAATACATGTATTTAAAGGGGAATCCAACCCAAGGAGAGAATCAACCTTACAGGAAAGAGGAAAATGAGAGGAGCAATCTAAAAAAGTTTCATCAAAATCGGTCATAAAATAAGAAAGTTATGGAAGTTTGAAAAGTCTAGCTGTTCCTTCTATGGGGATCCTCAAATTGGCATCATCGGCTTCAAAATGGCCGATCTCATGGACAACTCTCCATTCCTTTTATACACAAATTTTCAGATTTTCCCCATTTTCTTTTGAAATATATCTTGCCTCCTTCTGAGCTCAACATATGTTGTGTGAAATATATTTTCCCATGACATATTTTGAGCTAAGAAGTAAAGAAGACATATTTGGAAAGAAAATGGGGAAAATCTGAAAATTTGTGTACAAAACGAATGGAGAGTTGTCTATAAGATCGGCCATTTTGAAGCTGATGATGCCAATTTGAGGATCCCCATAGAAGGAACAACTAGACTTTTCAATTCAATTCAATTCAATTCAATTCAATTCAATTCAATTCAATTCAATTCAATTTATTTCTCTCAAGCATAAAAAACATGAAAAAGATGAACATAAGATTATAAGAATACAAGGTAAAAATAAGATACAATAGAATACAATTAAATAAATTATGCAAGAGTGGGCAGCAGCCAAAAAGGAATTGGGCCCTTATGTGAGGCTGTCCCCAAAACATATAAATATTACAATACTATATTAACAATATGTTTCAATAAAAAGAAGACAAAACAATAATAACATAACAAAAAATTACAGTAAAACATCAAACAAAACATAACAAATCCACTGGTTTATTGATACAAATTAAAAAGGGTTATCATTGCTTTGCTTAACATTTAAAT
>CALNVZ010003426.1:32868184-32907947 GCA_940671915.1 Paracentrotus lividus
GTATGAATTAACAGATGGCATTCACAGATTATCAAATTTGTATTCTAGCAATGTCAACATTTCAAAATGGGGTGTTCAGATGAACAAATAAAGACAATGTACATACATCTACAGGTACATCCAAAATATGTTAATCACCCTAAATACCTACACGTACTTTTGTATAAACTGTCAAAACAACCTTATTCCCTGTAAAAGATCTGCTTCAAACCACTCCTTTGCTCCTAAATCCAATTTGTATGTTTGTCATTGATGTACAGTTGATCATGTGCATTGCACATTTATACACGGGCTGTCTAAACACATTGTCCCTCATTCGTTCAATGTTCATTGCTTGCAAGAGAAGGGATACAATTAGGAGGAAATTAAAAGCTAAAAAGCCTCTGCTTTTTAACCCTACATGTACTGTACATGCACATCACTTGGTACACGTATAAACCAATTGTAAATGTGGGTAATTAATCATCATCTGCATCGCCACAGACAAGAGCCGTCTGAACACACTGTCCCTTAGGAGTAACGCCTTGCGGCTGAGCACACATTATCATCATGTGTCCTTCTCTCAGTGATAGAGACTAACACTTGAGCAGAGGGTTTCTTTTTTTATCCATCTACGAATCGAATCGCAGTTTGTCATGTTGAGTGGTCAAAACATGGGATGGTTCACGATGTGTTATGTTCGACAATGGAGGATGAAAAAGGTCGGTCCAGTTGAATTTTTTTCATGATTTCATCTTGTTTTGGCTATTTCATTACCGTTTTGATTCTTTTTACAGCTCTGGATGTTCTTCTTCTTCTTCTTTTTATTCTCAGTGTCTAATTCAAGTATTCCATATTGTAAGATGAGAAATGTCAGATATTTTTCCTGCAGCATTTCATCTTGTGTTTCCTAATTTCTTATTCCTTAGATCTCCAACAAAGCACTTCTCTGGATGTTTTTCATGACTTCTCAATCTCCCTTCAAGGATTTTATTGTGTGATGAGAACGGACAAACCTTGTTTCTTGCAGAATTTCATCTTGTTTGATAATGATAACCTTTTTTCTTAGATCCTCATTTAGCTGTGGATTTTTCTGTGCAGTATTTCTTTCTCCCCTCAAATATTATTTTGTAATGAGAGAGGTTGAGCTTATTATTTCATGTAGGGTTTCCTCTTGTTTTGTTATTTTTTCGAAGATCTTCCTTCTCATGACATGTATGTCAATAATGTCCTCTTTTCAACCCATTTATTGTCATTTATATTTGTTGGATGATAAAGGTCTGTATATTTTTATAACTTGATTTTAGGGGCATGTTTTTATATCATTTTGCTAATTTTATTTTTAATTTTTTCATATCCCTTTGTTAATTTTATCTTTAATGCTTTTACATGTATGTTTTGGAGAAAGCTTGTAGGTGATTATGTCCAATACTCTGGAAATATACTATTGGGACAACGCCATGCCAACACAAACATAGTTAAAGAGTTGGTGTTATGTTATATTTTATTTTATTTGTAGCTCTAGTCGACGACAGCACCGTAAATACTAATAACAACAACATGTCCATGTACATGTAGCTGTAGGGCAATAAACATACAGTAACATGTATTCATTGCTTGTCCACCTTGAATATTTAAAACAGCACTATACAGCACAGTATAAAAATTATTCTTGGCTATTAATTTCAAGGAAGATATTTTTTTAAAGTATCGATTGCAAGCCTTGCTGTTGGTGTTTTCCTTCGTGTGGGGGCGTTAGTCATGAGTTAGGAACTAACAATGATTTCCCTCCCCCTCTCCTTGTCCATTTGCGCTCAATGTCTGCTTGTGTGCCCTCAGGAAACAGGGAATTAACAAACCTTTCCAGTTTGCAGATCCGCAGCAGAATACCCCATTTGCAACTTGTTTCATGCTCTGTGAAACTATAATTGTTTCAAGCTCTGTCTGTTATCTTGTCAATGACCCCGCTCTTTCAGTTTTGAAGTGCTTGTTTTTATGAGCATCATATGTTTCTTGGATTTCTAATTTATTTCAATCCTCGATGAAGTCTTTGTCTAGTGTAGGAGCATTGTTCTTCCTGTTTCTACAAGTAAATGCTGTGTGATTCTTATTGTATGCATTTGTCCCACATCGGTCAGGCATTGCTTTTAGAGATTGTTTATTACTAGAGCCTGCATAAATTAGGACCATGGAACCTACATTTAGTGAGTAAATCTCAAGAATTAACACTTAAATTTTTTTTAAATTGTTTTAAAAGAAGGGCACTTATCACATTTTCAATCGATGTAACTTGCACATTGTTTTTTAAGTGCAGGTTTTCATTTTCTTTATGAATGATTCAAGTTTTGTATCATATGCACTGATTAAGAGTATCTTATTTTAGAAAAATCAACATTTTTGTAAAAAGTTTTATAGTAAAGCCAATGCCCTATTAATTTTAGCAACTTCTGCAATTTTAGAAACAACATGTTGATTTGTTTTTGTTTTCGTTTTAAGGGGAAGGGGGTCTTTCATTTATTTTGTGAGAAAATTTCATGGCAGCTACATTGTGCTTTTAGTTGTTGAAAATATCTTAAATTAGCTTTTATATCTTTTGAATGTAGCCAAAGCAAAGGGAAGAGAGATGTAGTAGGGAAAGAGAGAATACAAAATAGATTGCAGAAATCTGGTTTTAAAAAATAAAAGTTGATTTAAAAATAACTTCCAAAAACAAGTGCCAAAGTGATGGAAATGAATAAAGTTCTATTGCTCTACTGAAAGTTTACAGTACAAATATAAAATGGATGTCATTAAACAATGAAAACAAATGGCCATGCAGTTGAAGGCATGCTGTTTGAAAAGCGTTTTAGTAACAATTTCCAGAATTGAATATGAAATCATAGATATCCTGAAGGTAAAGCAAGCTATAGGCTTGTAAATTTTAAGGAAGTGTGTAATCATATTGGTAAAATTAGCTAAAATCAAATAAATTATAATTTGAATCTCATTCAATATAGCTGTATCCCTTTAAAGAGGAAATTGTATGAAGACAAAATATTGGAAAATTCTTTTTTTGAAACTCTCTCATCTATGCATGACTTTTTCTCATTTAAAATAAAGAAGAAAAAATGATCAGATCTTGAAAATGATGGACTTAATATTTACATGAATTGTTTGCTTTCACTGAGGTATTTGATTGCTCATCTTGACCCCATTATTTTTTTTCTTGGACTTGTGGTATATTACAACTACATGTAAATGCAAGTTATACTGAATTACATGTACATGTATATTGAATCTGTCTACATGAGTATTGAAACAGTATAATATCAATACATGTACGTACATGTACATAATAATGATTGTACAGTATACATTATTATTTACTTTGTCTGGAGTTTTATCTTGCAGAATTGTGGATGTTACTTCATTGCATTGCAAGATGCCTAAAACTATTATAATTATTTTTAATCTTATGAACCCTAAATCCTTGCTTGTGCATGGCCATCCTGTATCTACATGATCTATCTATTATTTACTGAATTATATTTAATCTGTTTTCATGAGTATTGAAAAAGTACAATGTATCTACTGTACATAGATTGTAATTTACTTTGTGCAGAGTTTGACCATATGCCTCGCGAAATTGTGCCTCTAACTTCCTTGCATATTGCAATACTATTATTTTCTACTGCAAGCTCTCTCTCTCTCTCTCTCTCTTTTTCGTTAATGAAACCTGAATCTTTACTTGTGCATAACCATCCTGTATCTGTATGATTTGACCTGTTCCTACAGAGTTTCACACAATGGAGTTTGTAGACTTCATCCGTATCCCTAAGGTAGATGACGTCGTCCTTCATCGTCATGGTTACCAAGCAGTCGCGGGTACCCTCTGTCTCACTGGTCATCATATGATATTCTCATCGCGTCAAACCAACTCAGAGGAATTATGGGTAATTAAAGATAGATGACTTCTTGTCTATTAATCATTTCATTATGTAGATTTCAATATTTTTTCCTCTCTTATTATAATGATATTGATAATGATATTGTAGCTCTCTTTCTTATTAAAATGAGAAATATGACTTCAACAAAGCATAAGTTTAAAAAATTTATAAAGATAATAGAAAGCAATTTATATTAAAGACAACATTGAGATGAAAAGATATGCCACAAACCAACTGATCTTTATAGTTGGGCAATTCCTAGCAAAACAGGACATGGAGCTGAAATTTCAAAGTGGCGCTGTGCCTTTGAAAATGCAAATTAGGTTCTGAAATTACCACAAAGGCTTCTTTACAATACAACCAGTCATTTAAGTTAAAAAATTATGCAATTCAGTTTTCTTGCGCTGAATAATTGATCAAACCCAAATTTGCACAATTTGGACTATGGTGCTTTAAATGCCCCTTATTCTTATACATGTAGCTAGTCACTTTTTGCCGATTTTTTTGGCTTAATGTAATTATCATGGACTACTCAAACAAACTTTGGTAATAATATTTCTTTATAATGCATTTCTCCTCATGAAACCAGATGTCACTCTCTAACCGTCACTCCGTAACCAGACATGGGTTCAAGTTTTAAGTCATAATTAACAAAATATTCAACTAATTTTCTTATGCAAGGTGACATATTATAACTAGAATAACATAGAATCCAATCAATAACTCAAAATTGTGATAGCCATTTGATTTTCACAGAGTTTAAGCAAAATGTTTTCTGCTCTATGTCCATTTTGCGTCACTCTGTAACCATGTTTATGAATATTTATATCTCATTAATTACGTGCATCACTATAAAAAAAATTTATCATTTTGAAAAGAGGGTACCATCAGTTTTCGTCATGAACCATTTCTTTGTACATAAAGATTAAAGTACAGATGATAAATTTGTTTGAATGCTGAAATGTTGCTTCTGAATGTCACTCCCTTACCTTGGAACTGCCCAGTTCATAAAAGTGATGAAAAACAAGTTAAAGATATCATGCATTACATGTATGTTTTTTTAAAGACTTTGAATCAGTATGGACTTGTTGTCTTTTCAGATTTTAAATGAAAATTGTGCATGAGCGTCTTTATTATTTGTGTAACTTTACAATGTTAATGAACCCATGGCAGTAATTATGTCTTTCGATGCACATTGTAATTGGCCAAGTTTAGCAAATTAAAGGTTGCTATATACGTATAAATGTACACATTAATTTGCAGTGATACAAGTACACAGAGCAGAATAATCTGTGTGAATTAGTGCAACAGGACAAAAATATGTTTATTAAAGCAATCCCATTTAGGAAGTGATGTTTATAACGGAAACTATAGTAACCACAACTCTGGTTTTTACACTACAAAATTAATTCAGCATCCTTTTACATACATTTTTGTATCCATCTTTCCAAACATGTGGTAATTAAAATTTATTAACAGTTGTCATTTATTTATAATCGTATACATTTGGTTTCAGTTTCATTGCTTTAGTCATTATTAAAATTAGTGATTTACTTCAATAGAACTATACATTTGCCTACCATTGCTATTCGACCTCGAATCGCCCCAAACCGAAATTTACACCGAAATTTTTGCCCTATCATTCGCCTATTTACCCCCCCCCCCACCCCCATTGAATAGCGCCCTCCATTGACGAGGATGCGGCCGAAAGCGATCCTATACACTTCCTCTAATCTCTTCGCCTCCGTCGAGATAAGTTCGTGTATTTTTGCCCGCGCAAAAAATAGCGTGTTTTCTCCCTTTTGGGACTTCCTTGCGGTGTTTTGCGAGGTTATATGCTCAGGATAATCATTTTGAGTATTCTGAGCTCTCTTTTTGGGTCTAGTTTTTTGGTTTTTCCGAGATTTGATAGTTTTTATCTCTCGGTGATCGTTTATTTTCACGCTCTCTCTTCCCGTAGACTTTCGTACGTTCATTACTGCGTGTATGTAATACGTGTCGTGGTTTACGTTTGAGTGTTGTGTGTGTTTTGCGGCGCACAGAGTTTTTGTGCTCCGCTTCTTTGTTAGACCCGCCTATTTACCCCCTTTGTGTATTCACTTTTCTTTCTCTTTTTATTACAGATTCGTCTTGTCTTTTTTTTTCTCTCGTGTCTTCTTCAAATAAGAAGAAGCGGGGGAAGAAATTAGCGAGCAGGGCGTGTGTTTCTTCTGAGAAGTCCCCATTGCAGGGGGTGAGAGGCTTGTCTTCACCACCTGGATTTGCGGGGGTGAGTATAATTGGGTCGAACACTGGCGGACAAAACCTCGCTGCTCGGAATCGTCGGTCCCTCAAAGTACGGGACCGTTGATATCTGACAGGTTGGCAGCGTCCAGGAAAATGACGGCTACGGCCCTCGTGCCGAGTACGATTATCCTTTGCCCCGTTCGACTAACGGGAGATCTAAAACGGTTATACATCGGTTTCACAACCATTGGCCGGTTCACTGGCTAATTCAGTTCAGGCTGAAGGTGCTGGGTTCATTTCTCTCACGGTGCCGAATCCCATTGTGCCTCAGGCTTCGCCTGGCATAACCGGATCGAGCTCGGTTTCTTTATCGAGTTTGACCGGACCGGATATCGGCGCCGTACCCTTAACTGAGGTAAAACGGATCCGCGAGTCGGTTTCCGTACCGGTTTTGGGGGTGAGTACCGTTCAAGACGGACCTATATCCTCGGATACTAGGCCGCTTGTCGGTTACTCACTAGCCGGGATGACATGTCCAGAGCCTTCGCTCTGTTACTTGTCGGCGGATATCCGGCAGAGCGGGACGTTCCCGACCATATCCGGTCGCCCACCTTTGGTGGGGGGGGGGGGGTCCGTCTCTCTCCGTTTTCAAACGGATATCGGCGCCGTTCCCTTAACTGAGGTAAATCGGATCTGCAAGTCGGTTTCCGTACCGGTTTTTGGGAGTGAATACTGTCCAAGGCGGACCTGTATCCTCGGATAGTAGGCCGCATGTTGGTTCCTCACTAGCGCGGCTGACACGTCCAAAGCCGTCGCTTTGTTACTTGTCGGCGGGTATCCGGTAAAGCGGGACGTCCCCGACATATCCGGTCACCACCTTTGGTGGCGGGGGTCTGTCTCTCTCCGTTTTTAATCTCGGAGTGTGTCCCCTTCCTTTTCGGATACTACGTCGGTGAGGCGTGAACTTGTTTCGGATCCCGCTCCGATTTCTTTTCGGAGCCAGGGTCCGTTATAGGCGGGTGTTTCTTTTTGAAGCCTACACCCCGTCTTCCAAGTCGGTTTCCTTTCGGATCGGCACCGCATCTGAGGTGGGCTCTTCCATAGTGAAGCGTCGTAGACTTGCAGTTCCGGATCCCGATCCGGTTCCCGCGGGGATCAGTGCCCCTTTACAGGCGGGCACTTCGGTTTCAGAGCGACTTCGTTCGTTGCCGAACCTGGATCCGGCTTTCGTTATGAACCCTGTCCCCCTCAGGTTGGACACTTCCTTTTCGGGTAGACATCAACTCCCGGATGCCAATCCGGGTAGTTTGGGTGTACCTCCGGAGGTTCGCAAGTGGTTTGAGCTTTACGAGACAGCGAGTACGTCACCACTCCCGACTCACCTCTATGGGTGGTTCCCACCCTCCTTGTGAGAAGCTGGATGCTTCCTCGTCAGACGATGAGATCTTTTCGGTGGCTGATTCTCACGACTCATGTTTTGAATCTCATCCGACTCCCTTGTACCGCCATTTGGTTATGGTTGGTACGCGGGATCTCTCCCGGGTTAATACTTCGGTGGATATTTTATCCGACGAAGTTGTACCTGAAGTCGTTGTAGAGCTTCCTTTGGCGAAGCGAGTCACAGGCTTATTTCCTTTTCTTTTCGTTCCAGAGGTCGGAAGTGACCCCTGAAACTTCGGAGGGGCGTTAAGTTTTCTTTTCGGGTAGGTCGAAAGCTATTACGTCTTTTCAGCTTCGAGTACAGGATTACCTTTTGTAATCTGACAAATCCGATTTTGACTTTCGTCCACGAGTTGGGCCTTTCTCCGCCAGTCCGGGGCCGAGATTCTCCTGGCCCTTAGGGAGGTTTCTTCTCTCTTGTTTTCTCAGTTTGCGGCTACATCCACCTTGCTGGATAATGTTCATAGATAGAGTTCATATGCTTGAGACTCTTCATATCAAGCAATCCCTCATCCCGGATATGGTCAGGATTTTGACGTGACTTCCCCCTTCCTTTACGGGAGCAACTTGGCAGACGTTTTGCATTTTGAAGTTGACTCACGTTAGAAGGCCCAGGAATTGTCTTACATTCTATTAGAGATGTTCGTCAGGCCCCATCGTCTTCTTAGGTCTGTTATACCTGGCTTCTTCAAAGCTCCTCCTTTCAGGAAGGGCAAGAAGAAGAAGGACAAGAGGGCTTTCCCGTTCCTTGCCCCCGGTCGGCCTTGGCAGCTCCTCCTCGGATCGTAGGGTGTAACCGACTTTTCTCATGATTCTTATGATCGTCATGGGTGTCTTTTCAAGACCAGACTCCTCGTCGAGGACGTGGAGGTGGTAGGGGCTCTTCCGAGGCTTCGCGAAGAATCAGCCCTTTTCGTCGGACGGGAAGCATTTTCCAGATGACTTCCGAGTTCGCTTGGAGATCCGGGGGTGGTCGACTTCGGAAGTTTCTTCCGGCTTGAAGTCGATCACGGACGATGTCTTCGTCCTCTCCTGTGATCAAGAACGGACTTCGGATAGTCTAGAAGAGTCTCTTTCAAGGGGTTTTATCCGAAATCGATCACCGCCACATTAGATCCTTTTCAGGAACTTTATTTTCTTCGGACGGACGGATGAGGATCACGACTTTCTGTTGTCTCTCCCCGTTTTTGTGATTCCCCAATCGTTCAGGCTCGCTCAGGATGATCCTCAATATGAAGAGGATCAACAGGCACATCGCAAAGTCACCTTTCAGGATGGACCATTTAGCCTCTACTCTTCCGGCTCTCGGTCAGGACGACTTTGCGGTGTCTCTTGACCTGAGCGATGCCTTTTTCCACATCCCAATAGACCCTTCGTCGAGGGTATCTTTTGGGTGTGCTGTTAGGAAAGGGACTTTTCGCTTCAAAGCCCTTCTTTCGGTCTTCTGTCCACTCCAGAGTCTTCACCAGGGTGGGTCTCGGCGTTGATGTCTTTCCTCAGGGGCAAGGACCTTCGGATTTCGTTTTCTTAGACGATTGGCTTCTCGTCGCCTTTTTGGGGTCCTGCTTTTCACACCATTTTTTCGAATGTTAGTGAAAACGACCGAGAGTTTGGGATTCATGATCAACTGGTCCAAGTCGGAATTAGTTCCCTCCCGAAACTCCGATCTACTTGGGTGCCCAGTTGGATATCAAGAATCAACTGGCTCGACCGAGCCTTGAGAGGATGAAGCTCTCTGGTCAGGCTTACCAGGTCCCTCCTGAGCATGCAGGAGGGTTTCGAGCCGAGTTTGTTTGAGATGGCTGGGGTTTTTAGCAGTCTGGTGGACTTCTTGCCAAATTGTCGTCTCTTTATGAGACCTTTCCGGCTGCATCTCCTGAAGTTTTTCAGCGCGAACCTCAGCTCCCCTCTTGGTCTGGTTTTCTTTGACGGTGGAGATCAAGAAGCTTCTCTCTCCGTGGACGAACCGTACCTTCTTCAGGGAAAGAGATTCAAGACCCTCTTCACTCGGTTTACAGTGACCACGAACGCGGTCTCTTCAAGGTTGGGGGGGGGGGCCATTGTCAAGGTCGGATGGTTTCCGGATCTTGGGTCCTCCCGAGGCCGCTGCCTCACTTCAACGTTCTGGAACTTTTGTCAGTTCTGTTTGTCCTTCAACGTTTTCGCGACCTTTTGGTGGGCCGTTCGGTGTTGATTCTCACGGACAACACCTCTCTGAAGGCCTACATCAACAATCAAGGAGGGACACACTCTTTGGAGTTGAACGAGGTAGCGTTCCTCCTTTGGGAATGGTGCAATCGGAGAGAGATAGTCCCGGTTGCCTCCACTCTCCGGGGAGGACAATCTGATAGCAGACTTTCTATCCCTGGACAACAAGACTTCCTCGGCTTTACTCCCGAGTCAGGGAGACTTCTGCTTCTTTCTGGACGCGTTCTCTCTTTCATTGGAAGGGTTGGAAGGCGTACGCTTTTCCACCATTCAAGTTGATCCCTCTGTTTTCTCAGGAAGATCAGGGAGGATCAGACAACGGTGGTCTTGATTGCTCTCTACTGGCCGGATCGGGCCTGGTTTTCAGGATCTTTTGCTCCTGTTAGCAGGGGAGCCGCTGCCCCTTCAGGCCGTACCGGACTTATTTTCTCTACCGTTGTCAGGGGTTCTACATGCGAATCCATCGCACCTTCATTTAACTGCTTGGCCTCTTTCGGCCAGAGGGCTAGGGATGAAGGCTTTTCAGACCGAGCAGCTGAGCTGCTAGTTGGAAGTAGACTGAAGTCGACTAGGATTGTGTATTTTTCGCGCCTTGGGGCTTTTCCTGGCCTGGTACGAACCTCTTGCAGGGTCCCCAGAGAGGCTCCTTTGCCTCTTATTGCCGATTTTCCTTATTTCTCTGTAGATAAGGGTAGGTCTCTCTCGGACGATTCGAGGGTATTGTTTGGCTATTTTAGGCCATTCTTACTGGTTTTTGCTTATGGGATCGGTCTCGACCGCCCCCCCACCAGCTCTTGGCGTTGCTTAGGGCCTTTTTCTTAAAACGCCCTATTTTTTAGCCCTTGACTCCAGCCTGGAGTTTTCCCTAAGTTTTGGAGGCTTTGTCTAAGCCACCGTTCGAGCCTTTGAACTCGATTTACCTGTTAAATCAGTCCATTAAGACAAGTTTTTTCTCCTAGCAATAGTCTCTGGGAAGGAGGAGTTTCGCTACATGTTCTCTCAATATCACCTGGTCATATTCGTTGGAGAGATATGTGGTTCGTCTGATTCCTTTCACATCCTTCATTGCTTAGAACCAAACATCTTCATTCGTCCTCTGACGGGGTTCTCATCTTTAGAAAAGACATTCTAGTGCCCCGTCAGGGCCCTCTTATGGTTCTTCAAGTAGACTGAGAATCTTCGCACATCTTCACAGTTATTTGTTACTTCCTGTGAACCCCATAAAGGGGTTTCTAGAGATACGTTATCCCAGTGGATAGTCTCCGCAATCAAGGCTGCGGGAGTGAAGGCCCTTGAAGAGGGACTACTCCCAAGGCCCTTCAGACCAGGAGCATCAGCTCCTCTTGGGCCCTATTTACTAGGGTAGGGGTGGAAGATATTTGCAAGGCGGCCTTTTGGCGTTCTGCAAATTCTTTCACCTCCTTTTACCTGAGAGAAGTCGTGCTAGTGAGGGTGTTTTTCTCCTCCGCACCTCTCAAAGCAGCGGCGTCCTCCATATTTCTTAACCGTTATGGTTGCCCTCCCGACTTTTGTCGGTGCTGGTCGTAGCAATGGTAGGCAAATGTATAGTTCTATTGAAGTAAATCATAAAAATTACAATCTAATTTTATTATTTACGATATAGAAATATACATTTGCCTACATTCCCTCCCTCCGTCCCCCTTCCCGTTGCAACATACGGAAGTTTTTTGGGGCGTAGAGTTAGAGGAAGTGTATAGGATCGCTTTCGGCCGCATCCTCGTCAATGGAGGGCGCTATTCAATGGGGTGGGGGGGTAAATAGGCGAATGATAGGGCAAAAATTTCGGTGTAAATTTCGGTTTGGGGCGATTAGATTGTAATTTTTATGTTCATTATCAAACATAATTCAAGATGACATTTATCATACAGAAAATACATGAAGGCCCTTTATTAATAAGGCAATTTTTAGGCAATCATCTTGTATCAGTTTTGTTGTCCCCGCCGAACGAGTTCGAGCAGGGGACTATGAAACGGGCTCCGTACGTGTGTATGTGTGTGTGTGCGTCCGTCCGTCCGTCCATCCGCCCGTCCGTCCGTGCGTCCGTATGTGATCAAAATCTTCAATTTGCTACTCCTTCGCCATTTTTCATCCGATTTCGATTCTGTTTGCTTTATATGATAGCACTAGGTGATGGCTACAAAACTTCTTCACAGAATTTTGACCTTTGACCTTTGACCCTGATTTTTGACCTATATTGTTAATTGGCTACAAAATGCTACTCCTTCGCCATTTTTCATCCGATTTCGATTTTGTTTGCTTTATGTGATAGCACTAGGTGAGGACTACAAAACTTCTTCACGGAATTTTGACTTTTGACCCCTTTGACCTCTGACCTTGATTTTTGACCTATGTTGTACATTGGCTACAAAATGCTACTCCTTCACCAATTTTCATCCGATTTCGATTCCATTTGCCTTATGTGATAGCACTGATGCGACATAATTGGAATTTTACATTATCGGCGGGGACATATATTGCGCATCGCGTAATTTACTAATCCACTTGTTTAAGTCTGGCATTATTTGTTTGGCATCATTAACAAAACTCAAAATTATGTTTATATTACATTTTAATTTAATACGCCATTTTTGCATGTTACATTATATGGTATTATCATGTGCAGCTCCTTCACAACAATGTAGACAGTCTGGAGAAGAAGTTTGTGGGTAGCACCGGTCAGCTGACGGTCAAGTGCAAGGATTTTCGTGTCATCCGACTGGACATTTATGGAATGGACGAATGCATTAAGGTGGCTGAGACTATAGAATCTCTTTCTAGTCTTGGTGAGTTCCTTTTCTAAGATCCAAATCCTGGGCAACTCAGCCCAGCCCCTTAACCCTATCTCAAACTCTGCCCTTACCCAAAATTTCCAATCGTAATCCTAACTGTGTTCCTTAACCTAAGTAACCCTGAGCCTAAAGCCTAATGTCCCGGAAATAGAGTTAACCCAACCTCTTATTGTAGATCTGCACAATGGTGCCTTATTACACTATTTCATCATGGTTTATTCACATAAGAAGAGTTTAATTGCAAAATTGTTAAAACAAAATGTCAATTTGACGAGGCCACTGCTTATATCAATATCAGATACTAAAGCCCTATGAAAAAATAAATCTACAGTTGTACTTTCTAACTTTGTCCTTTTCATCCCAGATGAAGACTAAAGCTTGATTTTCTGGTCATCTCTTCATTTTCTATTTTTTCATGAATATGTTTTTAGTCTCAAAATTAGGTTATTTTTTTTCATTCTAGTATCCTCTGTTTTTATAACAGGGTGAAGTTCTAATTCTCTATTTATTGCTCATTATTATTTTCTCTTGAATTTCTGTTACAAATTACACATAACATAACCTTTAGCAGTAAATCTTTTTTTTTGAAATACAATGTGAATGGTGCACAAACAGGAAAGGGGAAAGTACATGTAGAGGGAGCAAAAACAACAGTTTTCTTGATACACTGTAGCTATATCATATTCAATGTGCGATCTTCCAAAATATGAGAGGTGCTTGCCCCTTGCACCCATGCCTTCAATTGGCCACTGACCTTTGCTCTTGTTTGTTTTGATGTGACCTTTGACCTGACCTTACTGTGATGTGTGTTTCTTTTTCACAGAACCAGTGACACTATCCTATCCATTCTTCTACCGAAGTTCCTTTGATGAACTAGAAGATGGCTGGCATGCCTTTTTACCTGAGAACGAGTTTGCACGGATCAACAGTGATGACTGGAGAATCAGCTATGTTAACAAGAACTTTCAGGTAATAATGGGAGTAAAAGCTACATTTGTGCTTTTGGCCATATGATACAAACTACTATTACATGTGCATGTACATGTAATTTCTCATCATCTTGGTGATTCCAAAGCCTAACAACACACAATAATGCTTAGGTGAATTGCTATCAACCTTTCCAAATCTCTTCTGTACAGTGTCTGACACATTTCAATTTTATAACCAGAGGAATGATTTAACTTCATGTACAAAATTAATATCCCATTTTGTCCCTCAGATCTGTCCAAGTTACCCGCCTGCGGTGATAGTGCCCAAGTCCATAGATGATGATGCATTGGTTCAGTCTGCTGCATTCCGTCAAGGAGGGAGGTTCCCTATTCTTAGTTACATGCATACTGCACAAAAGGTTGGTATCACCACTGCTTTTATATGATTTCCAGATATATATATATATTCAAATGTATCCCCAAAGAAAATGGTCTTTAAATGGACTACAGTGTATACAACAATTTGTTTTTCTTTTCCAGGGAATAATTTTACTGGTATGTAATCAAATATGAGAAGTAAAATCAGTCCCTGCTATCATGAAGAAACATATCAGCTATAAAAGGAAATATAGTGGAGTTGATAATACATGTACAGTAACATCATTAGGGGTGAATTTATTTCAGCTAAATAAAAAGTACCATTATTTGTGAAAGGAACAAGGATTAATGGTCGTTTTCTCTGGGCTGGAACAAGGGGATAAGTATCAGAAGATTTAGGGTTTTAAGGGTAGTATTTTGGGTGAATTGACAATTCTTGTATTCTTTTTAATACTGTAATTTCATTTTTATTATGCAGTCACATAATTTCAGAAAAAAAAAATGATCATAATTTTAATGCACAGAGGCATAAAACTGGTTTATATAAAATGTACCTACTGTACATTCCCATCGTCTTAATACCAAAAAACATTTCTGAGATATAATAAAAACTTAATACATCTAAGATGCCCTGAAATGCATAGCAATCCTGCTTTTTGTAATCTTTACGATATTGTACAATGTAGAAACATCTTATTTTATAAAAATTTTTACTATGTAACTACATGTACATGTATGTCATTATAAGGCTACCTTTTCATTGGTTGTTTTTAGACTGTTATCCTACGCAGCAGTCAGCCATTGACAGGAACCAACACTAAAAGATGTAAGGATGACGAGAGATTATTGAATGCTGCCCTCAGTGTTGGTAAGAGGGGATACATCATTGATACAAGGTCCATGAACGGAGCCATGGCAGCTAGAACAAAAGGTATGTGAGATGAGATTATAATGATTACAGTAGCGGACCTACACTTACGTCACACAATTAAAAGTATTGGCCCATGCCCAAACATAATAGAGCCGCTATTGTCCCAAGATAAGTAGGCCTGCCTTATCCTTTCAATAGAGAATCCTGGATCCGTGCCTGGATTATATAAAGTATGAGATTTCTGAATCTTTGAGGGAAATGCCATTAAAACCAACAACAATTACAACTAAAATGCCATTGTCCATTTTTTTATTCAATACTTGAAGGTACAAATGTACTCTACAAAATGAAAAAAATACTGGAATGAAAAAGAAGTGGATATTTTGAGGAGATAATAATACATCACATTTCTAAAGCACAATGGTTGATTTTGATTAATTTTGATATGGAAGGCATATTATGTAAAGATTACAAACATGAAAAAGGATTATCAAGTATACATTGTACTTGTACATATTTTTAGTAGTTTACTTGTGATTTTGAAATAGCAATTGTGTGAAATTGGCGGAATAAACCTCCATGCTTATCCATAATGTGATAATGTGATAATTGATACTCTTTATATTAGCAAGTGCCCTATTTTCTATTTCCTTTTTCAGGTGGTGGTTTTGAGACGGAGGTTAACTACCCTCAGTGGAGACGTGTAAACAAGCCTCTAGATAAACCAAGCATTCTACAAGAATCTCTGTGTAAATTGCTGGAAGGTGAGATCATGTACATTCTCATCCATTCTGCTCTACTTTGGCAAAAGAATGCATGTGCCATATTCATGAAATTTGAGTTTTTGATGATCTCTTATTCTACTGTCGGTGTGCCCTTATTTCCAACCAGACTTTTGTACTAAAACGCTCATTTTTTATTATTAGGTACATGTACATGTACGTAAATTAAAGCACTCTGATATTGCATTGACATCAGTATGACTGACAGACACTCTCTTTTTATACATGACTACATGTATGTATTTTTGTCTCTTGGTATCTTTTGTCAATGTAGCACAGTATTGTACTAGGATTCACTGCTGTACATGACTTTAAAAGAGTCTGGCCAACTCTGTTACAGTTGGATAAAAACATGGCACTTTGTCTTTTGTATTGTGCTTGCCTAAAATCAATATGCACCAGTGTACTTCTTTTGAAAAGAACTTTGTCTTCAGAGTTACAGCAAAAATGATCTCAAGATATCTCTCACTTGAAGTTTTATGAAAATTTATATTCTACATCTAAGACATACAATGTAGATACTGGAATTCTTGTTGCCCCAACTTTTGAAATTATAGGGTCCTACATGTATATGTATCAAAGCCTCATTTTAACCTCTCTCCCTCCTCATGAGAGAAAATTAGTTTACTTAAAGCTTGGATTTTATTTTCTTGATAATTATCATTTTCTAGCCTGCCTGGATACGGGATGCTCAGCTGACAAGTGGATAAGTCGTCTGACAAACTGCGGCTGGTTACATCATGTCAAGGAGACTCTAACAACAGCTTGCTTGGTTGCACAGTGCGTCGACAGAGAGAGTGAGTGAGATCTATGTTCTTTCTTAGAAATGGGATAAAAATAATTTAGACTTGTGCCCCTAACACAAAGATTTGCGATCATTTGCAAAGTGGCAATAGCCAATCACAATCATTGTGTTTTTGTACAAAAGAATGAAAGGTAACCAATTAGAATGGTTCTTTGAAATTTACAATTAATCGCAAATCTTTGTGTTACTGGGCCCAGGAATCTCTGCCCCCCCCCCCCCAACAAAAAAAACAAAAAAAAGGGGGGAGGGTGGGAAACAAACAAAAATGCCTCCACAGAGAAATTCAGAGTAGAAAAATTGTGTTAGATGGGTACTTTTTAATTACCTGAAAGTTATTGGACAAAATTCAGTTTCTATATATAAAGCATTTACTTTGTGATGTTTCTATTTTCAAGAAATTAACAATTCTGTTGTTGCAAAAATATTGATTAAAAAAAGTTTATTTATAGTAATGAAATTATCACAAATATCATGAAATCGTTCACTCTCAAATTTCCCCATTATGGCATTACTTCAAAACAGTGAAAATATTTGTCTGTGAAAATATTGTCTTATATGGTACATGTATTTGATCTACATGTAAGGACAGTTTTGAATGATGAGAAACTATGCACTGTATTGTGTTTTGTTTCTGTTTTTTAATAGATTCTGCAGTTCTTGTGCATGGTTCTGAGGGTATGGATGCATCTCTTCAGGTGACCTCATTAGCTCAGGTCATCCTAGATTCAGACTGCAGGACAACTAGAGGGTGAGATATATGATGATGGTGGTAGTGGCGGTGGTGGTGGTGGTGGTGGTGATAATGATGATAATGGTAATGATAGTTATGATGATTACAAAGAAAATGTTAATGCTAATGATGGTGATGATGATGGAGGTAATGGTGATTGAGTTGATGAATCTGCCAATAATGATGGTTTTAATGTCCAAGTTGTGAATGATGAGGATGGTGATGATGGAAATGATGGTGGTTGGAGGTGGTGATGATGATGGTGGTAATGTTGATGATGATGGTGGTGATGTTGATGATGATGATGTTGTTTTTGAGGATGGTGATGATGATGATGATGATGATGATGATGATGATGATGATGATGATGCTGATGATGATGAGGGTAATGAAGATAATGATGATGATTGTGAAGAAGATGATGGTGATGAAGTATGAGTATGATTATAATAATGATGATGCAATCATGATGGTGGTGATGATGATGATAACCATGATGATTGCGATAATAGTGGTACAGGGAATAATTTTACTTCTCAACAAAGTATGTAGTCCTACATGTATGTAAAAATGTTGCTACACAAAAGAAATTTTGTGTTGCAATCATACAAAACTGCATAGCGAATTGCGATATGATACCAGAAAAATTATTCCCTGTGGTACATGTAGACGATAATGATTATATGATGTAGATGATGGTGGTGATAAAAGTAAAGGTATAGTGGTGATAATGACGGTGGTACTGACGATCATTTGAATAAAATACACAAATCTATTTTCTTGTCAGCTTTGAAGCGTTGATAGAGAGAGAATGGATCCAGGCTGGTCATCCTTTCATGAGCAGATGTTCCAAATCGGTCTTCTCTCAGATCAAGAACAAGTACGCTGGTCCTGTGTTTCTTCTCTTCCTCGACTGTGTCTGGCAGGTAGACTATCATTCCATTCAGTTTAGTTTATTTATTTTTTAACTGTAGCAAACATACAATGTACAAAAATGTTTTGAAGTACGTACTGAGAATGATTTTTACAATACAGTGTATTAAAATAAGAGTACTGGTACGTACATGAGGTTTAAAAAACATTTCAGGATTTTTTTTAAAATCTCAAATCGTTGGATCTTTTTCCTTTGTCTCACAGATTTTCCAACAGTTTCCTTGTTCATTTGAATTCAATGAGAAGTTCCTCATCATGCTGTTTGAGAACTCATATGCCAGCCAGTTTGGTAAGTAAACATTGTACTCTCATCGACTTCATCTGTCTTGAAGGGGTTTCCCCAACACGTGCATTTACAGTACTTTCATTGCATTGCACGATGGGACAGAAATCTAGTCAACATGCTGATTGCAGCGTTCACTGCTGAGCGATAATCTTCTGAAAGCAAGTTAAAATTTTGATTTTCACCAATGTCCTCCTCCTCACCTACATATAAATGTACATGTACCAATGGGAAATGTCCAATTTGCTATGTTGTTTGATTGTGTGTTATTCTTAAAGTTTCTTTAATGTACATTTAATTTTAATCCACATCTGTGCATTTTATATAGGCCTACATACGTATCAATTTCATTTGATGTGATGTAGTTCATGTAATATCTGGATCCCATGATCTTTGCAGGTGTGGATCCGGCATTCATGCTAACAATAGATTGTGTAGGCCCGATTGTCTGGAGACATTGTGTAGGCCCAATTGTCTGGGGACACTAGTGACTCTATTATGTTTGGGTATGGGCCGATACAATCTTTTGAATTAGAAGATGAGTGTGGATGTGTTACTGGTTTGAGTGGTAACAAGTTGTGTGAAAACATTTAAGCTATTATCATTATTGTGTTATTCACCCTTATAGGTACATTTTTGTGCAATAATGAGAATGACAGGAAGATGGCTAGAGTATCTGAGAAAACTGTTTCTCTCTGGTAAGTTGGATTTATTGTATTAGCCAACATTTTTGCATACAGATATTTCTTGGGGGTTTTGAACCAGGGGCGTGTTTCACAAAGAGCTTACATAGACTTTGATATGACTTTCATATGTCTACAGTGCAAAAGACAACATACAATGTCTCGATCCGCTTACTGTATTTCATATATTTTTTGAGAAACATTTTAATTTTAACATCTTTTTTTTATAATAAGTAGAAGAATGATGATTATGATGGTTTCAATAAGGATGATGATGCAGAATATGATGACAATGATGGTGATATTGATATGAGCTTAAAGTCTGAGAGCTTCAAAATAGGAATTTCCTGTGCTTTTCACAAATTCTGGGGTCAGTAAATTATGATGCACTCCCCAGGCATGCCCAAGACCCAGCTCTTTAAGTTTTGTAGCCATGTACCTCAGGGTTATATGTAATATGAAAGCGTCGTGGTGTTTTGGTTCTGACTCTCGTCTTTCAATCAAGAGGGTCGCGGGTTCGAATCTTATTCCTGGCATTAATTTCCTTCAGCAAGAATTTTTTCCACAGTGTGTTGCACTCAACCCAGGGGACGTAAATGGGTACCTGGTAGGAATATTTATTTCTTGAAATGCAGTGCGCATAACAGCTGCACTTCTAAAGCCAGGGTAATTATGCTACATAAATTGTAGAGTGCTTTATAGAGACTTCTTATCAGGAGGTATTAGGTGCTATATACATGTGGGCAAGGCTAATTACTGTTATAACTATAAATATTTGCTACAGGAACCTTTCGCGAATTAGAGCCGAGGGCCATTTTCGCAAAATGAAACTTTCCGAATTGCGAATTGCCTCGCTCGTACAGTGTATACATGTAGTATTGTACGAGCATTTAATGCACTGTGTAGATATAAAATTTCGCAGGCATTTTACTTTCACAAATCTTGCCTCCTCGCGAAAATCCGCGAAAATATCATGCACACAAAAATTTCTGGTTATACAGTAATATTATTATCCTTCTTTGGTTTCATCCAGGACGTACATCAACCGTCCTGAGATCCTACAGACGTTCTTCAACCCTCTCTATCAACCTAACCAGCAGGTTATCTGGCCATCAGTTGCTCCTCAGAGTCTAGTATGTACAAGTATTGTAATCATTGAAATATTTGGGGATACATTAATTTCCATGGTTTTCGCACTAAGATAGGCAGGCGTGAACTTAACCCTTTAGCACCTAAATTGCCCAAAACCAGCCTTCAGCTTACTCACTAAACCGCAACAAACTGCCTCCCGTTTTCTACACTTCATGGTCATGCAGTATCCAGGGGGGCATTTCATCAAAGGACTTGTCGGACATTTTATCCGACAAATTTGCTTTTAGCCAATCAGATGCAAGTATTTCAGTAGCTTATAACAGTTTGTCGGATAAAATGTCTGTCAAGTCCTTTCATGAAATGCCCCCCCCCCCAGATTACATGGTCAATAACACCCATACTTGTTGTGCGGTTACCTTTGTAGTATGTGCTGTTGGTTTCTGCACGAAATAGTAGAGAAATGCAAGAATTACAACAGACTAATACATGTATCCAAACACTTTCCATCAGGGAATAAGCTGACACTTTTCATGCAGTCTCTAGGTGCTAAAGGGTTAAAAACATGCAAATATATGAGAATGCTTCCTTTTGTATGTTTTGAACAGGAACATTTTTTGAAGTGGATTGTACGGCACAAATTTAAGAACTCGCAAAGATTTGTTGAGAACGCCGAGTGTGAAACATGAATCACTCAAAAACAACTGCGTTTATTGGAAGTGTACAAATAAGTAGTTTTATATTCCACATACTAAGAATGTTGCAATAGGATTGGTCAAAAGGCAGTCACATGATAAATTTTTGTTTTCCCATTATCAATCATCACTCGTAGTGATGGTACTTTTGAGTTTTGCTGACCACTTCAGCGCCCCATAGAGCATGTAGAGCCATAACGCGTCATCAATTATTTTTAGGATGCACGAAAAAAAGTGCGTTGTCACTCGGGTTTTTTTGTACTATCGTTTTTTCCCCATCACATGCAGCGACAGATTCCTTTGTGACGTAACAATTCATTTATCTAAATTCCTTTGTTACGTCACAATCACTTCAGCCCATTTGAACTAGGCCTAAGCGTCAAATGCATTGCGCGCACTTTATTTGTACGCTTTTATGTTACAATTACAAGCGCAGTCATTGATGACTTAATTGAGTGAATTTTTTTAAAGGATTTTTAACCAAAATATTGGTTTTCTCCATACTCTTAAAATGTTTCAGATGTGGAATATAAAGCAAATAATCACCTCTCGATCCAAATGATTGGAAGTCTATCACTCCTCAGCTTTGCAGCTTCGGAGGAGAAAGCTTATCCAGCTTGCCTGGGAAGTGATAGACTTCCCATCATTTGGGTCAACGGTGATTATTTGCTTACTATCTCCAGTTGATCTACCTCTATTTATACAATACCTGTCTTTCCTGCTCATCAGTTCATGTCAATAAGCAATCCACTCTTAGTGAGCTACTGGTAGATATGATCTTTATATATATGATATTTCCAAAATAGGTAAATAACGCCAAATTTGACATTTTCGATGTCTGGCACTATAACAAACAGTCCACTCCTGTTATAACAAGATGCCTACGACCAAGCTAATCATATTGTTATAACAGATGTCGTTATGCTGAATACATAGACTTTTAGGCCTGTATTCCAAACTTAACACTGAGTATGTATGAGTTGAAGTTTGTGTGGTTCAATAATGCGATCTTTTTGTGTGATGAATCAGACAAAAGGATCGCACAATGTAATACCGCACAAACTTCAACTCATATAAACTTCAGTTCAGAATACAGGCCCTAGGGTCTGAACGTAACATGAATTCAAGCTATTTGTTTGATATTGATTTGATGTGTTATAGGCGCTGTGGTCCAACCTGTATATGAGAGGATCATAGAGTGATAAAGTAACCAGCATCTCTACACAGGTCATCACAGATATTAAACATTCATTGGCTGAAATTAATTAAAGATACAATGTAGACTTCTAGATTCTCAATGTAACATGGGTTAAAGGTGATTGTTTTATTTCAATTTGATGTGTAGGCGCTGTGGTCCAACCTGTACATGAGAGGATCATTGAGTGATACAGTTACAAGCATCCCTACACAGGTCATCACAGATATCAAACAGAGTGACAAAGAACTAAGGTTAAAGGTCAACGAGCTCAGAAGGTAAGTCAGTGAAGCGGTAGTGGTGATTAGTTGTGTAAATGAGAAGATTTTTTTTGTTCACCTCCTCCCCCCAATTAAAAGCAAGATTTTGTTTTTACGGTTAATTGCCATTTGGTCAAACCCACTTTGACTAATGCCTGTTTGGTCTTATCCCACATGGTCTAATTTGGCTATAACATGATTTGGCAATTAGACCAAGTGGACATTAAACCAAGCAAGAATTAGACCAAGTGGGAATTAGACTAATTTTTTATTAGACCAAATTGGTTTATACCATGTGGTATTAGCCAATCAGAGAATTCGACGAACTGCTTTTAGACCAAGTGAATATACATGTAGCACATTTTTACATTTGAAATATCACTTTTGTTCTCTCTCTCTCTCATTTTCCAGACAACTGGCAGAGCTCCAGAAAGAAGCTCTAGATAAAGGCTTGATAAGTGACTGAAGACCAGCCAGAGGTTAAGGGTGAAACTCTTCTGATAATCGACAGTGTATATCATTGGGTCTCTACATGTATTGTGATGTCACAATGGTGTCTGGGCAATAGTTACGAGAGTAAAGGTGAAAGTCACCTCCACCATCTTGTGACCGATCAACGAATTGGGTTTAACGTGTATCCTATTGATAAATAAATTAGTGCGTTGAAAACATAGCTTAATGTAACCTGTACATGAAAATATCAAATGTCTATTGCTCAAATCAATACAAAGTACATGTAAGCATGTATATTTAGGGCTGCAATTTGTTTGTATCCCAATGAAAATGTGGGATGGTAACATTTTTATACATGTCTGTATTTTTGGGGGAATTTAATAATGTAATGCTCACTTACACTAAGAAAATAGTATACATGTACATGTACAAATTTATGTAGTTGAGCTATTACCCCCAGTTTATTTCAGGCAAATTTAGTCCAGCACTTCTACTATTTAGCCCTTTCCTCTCCTTTATTTATTTACTGGCTCCCAATTCCTTGGATTGTTGTATATTTTTTCTATGATAAATAGTGTGCTAGAAAGCATATTCTTGTGATATGTAGAAATTCTCACATCCATATGAGAGTCTGGTTCAAATTACTTGTGCACGTACAGGTGTATACATGGGCCTACTGGCTTGAAACTAATACATGTATAGGAGCGGATCCAGCATTTGGTCTTTAATAAGATTATGGAGGCCCAATCGTCTGGAGTCAATAGCGTTTCTATTATGTTTGGGCATGGGTCGATACATTCAATTGTATGACCTAAGGTTGGATCCGCTTCTGATGTCAGTTTATGATGTATGTCACTCAGTCTTGTACAGTCACTTGTAGTTACATGTACCCACGAATACATTGGACGAGATTGATGTTAATTGACATGCATATCTGCATAGATGTAGATCATTATATTTATATTGTGATTCATTCCAAATGCGGTATGCACATACAGTAAATGATATTCTATGGCATACCTGTATGAAAGAACAAAATTGTAAAATTATTTGAAATACATGTATACGAAGGAAAAGGGACTACATCTATTAAACGTAAAGATGTACCTATAATATTGAACTGGTAGCATCTGAATTTTGATTAACTTCAAGTTCACAAGTTCTAACATTATTGATTGGGAGGACTTACATGTAGACACCTTTTGGCAGATAAATGGTGCTTTACAGATGCTGTTCATCATCATCATCATCATCATCATCATGTACAATCAATTTAGGTGCATTGCAACTCAAAAATGATACAGGGCCAAAATGCTGCAATGGGCTGCGACTCACAAAACAGCCAGCACATGTTTAAGTTTGTCGACATCTCATCAAAATATGTGTAAGATAATCTGAAATGAAATAAAATGAGAATGAGGATGAGAATTGCATACTTTGATGGTTTCGTGAGATGTGCATGTAGCCTTTGCCCTTCTTTATTAAAATCTTGCCACATTCCTTTCTGTGTATTTTTATTTTAATGAATTATTTCCATGCTGTATAATCATTTTGTAGTATAAAGTGACGAGATAAATTTCAACAAAAGGCTTATTTTTATCATGATTTTTTTTGTTTTTGTTTCTGTTTTACAAATTATTTGATTATTTAAATTTATGCAAATAATTTCATGATCATGACTTCACTCACAATTTAGTTCAGTGTCCATGCTTAGTTTGACTTATATGTACTCTCCATGTACATTTTGAAATCATGAAATTTGTAAATTTGTAAGTGCCAATATCAATGTTATGAGATCTGAGATATTATTGATATGCTATAGATATAGAGCGATTTATTTGTAATATTGTGCAAGAAAGTGGAAAAAAGTACTGGTTATATACATTTTTATAACAATGATATGAATTGTAAATTATAGAAGATGCCGAGAAGCTATAAAATGCATCATATATTATTAAATGTTTAGTTGATCAAAATATTTACTTGCTTTGTTCCTGTATGATTTATGTAATCCCCATCCATACACATCACATTCCCACTATTTGCTGATTTACAGTTTCATTGCCTCTCTGTATTCATTTGTTTTGTTCCTCACTGCTCAGCCCTATACTTTGACAAAAAGAAGCAACCAAAACCCCCCTTAAAAAAAAAAGAACACTTGTATTTTCTTGTTAAATCATGACCATTACTTAATTTAATTCTCCCTGTCCTGATTTCCGACACATGCAACTTACACTGTGTTTAGTACAACATATTATTAAAGTGGCCACATATTCAGGATTATGATCACCAAAATCAGTAGGTCCAGGCTCATTATAATGGGAGTAAATTGATTCTGTTAAGGATGGTTTTCCTATTGATTTTTTGACAAATTCGAAATGTCAGTTGCTTCCTTTTCTCCAAGTACATTGATAGCCAAGTCACATTGCCATTGCCATTCGCGGTAATGTAATAATTTGTTCGGATTGGCGTCAGCTTGAGGTTGGTTTCATTGGTGTAACTTGGCTATTACAAAGCTGCAGTCTACTTCTGTGATAACAAGCACATATACAAGAAGACATTGCTCTAACAAGGGGATTCTCCTAGTCCAAAATACACATGTGTCTATAATGTTCAGGCTGGGTTTGTAACATGCATTCATCACTCTCTCTGTGCTGTCATCTCTCTACCTACTCTCACATTGCTTCCACTTTCACTCCCTGCATCTAATCTATTGTCCAAACACGGTATAAAGCATACACTTAGTGTACATTTATATTAATTCAGTTGATGGGTAAAAATGATATATTGAGAGAGAGAGAGAGAGAGAGAGAGAGAGAGAGAGAGAGAGGGAGAGAGACAGATAGACAGAGTGACACAGAGGGAGAGAGAGGGAGAGAGACAGATATACCCTAGGAGCCAAGGGCCTTTAATCAGCATTTTTGCTGGGGAAGGTTTGAAGGTCTTATCTAGAGTAAAATTTTGCGCTGAATTTCCAAAAATGTCACTCTTACTGACCGTACCCATGACACTTCGCCATTTTGGCCAATTTTGGTCCAAAAATGACCATTTTTGGTCACTTGTGGTCAAGGGTATTTTATTTCTATAATTTTTGCCGATAAGTGGGATTTTTCAAACTTAATGATGTAAAAATGTGCGCTGATTCTCGAAAGGTAGTTTTATTGACTCTGTGGGTCATTAAAGGGGTCATTTTGGTCAATTTCGGCCAAAATTTGATATTTTTATCATTTTTTAGACCAAAATTAGACCAAAATGACCATCAGAGTCATCCAAGTTATGGCTTTCCCACCTCAAAACCATTTAAAAAAACTTCCTTGGGCTATAAGAATACTCCAATACCATTTTTCTTAAAATTTGGACAGCCCTGGTCATTTAGGCAGTTTGACCGAAGTGACCATTTTGCAGTTTGCAGGATTTGCTATTCAGGCCTATGTAATACACATGTTTTAGTGTATAGGCCTACATGTATACATGTAGATGTATTATCCTTTCGTTCAACTCGTTTGACTTGAGGTGACTTGAGGTGAGAAGTGGGAAAAATTGATGCTGTTTCAAAACAGAGGTCTTATTCAACCTACCCATAAGGTTCTGGTCACTTATTGGTCACTTATTGGCAGAAGGTTGACCATTAGCCCAATGAAAATAAAAATGATATATACAATTTATACAGCGCCTAAAACATAGTTGGACTGTTTCTCTAAGCACTTTACAGACATTTTTATCATCCCGGTCATCAGAAACAGATTTTCCCCGCACACAATATGTGCACATTCTCCACTCCCTACTTTAATGCCGGCCATGAAACTATTAATTTTCCTTTCCATTTTCCCTATTCCGCACACATATGTGCACATTCTCCACTCCCTACTTAATGCTGGCCATAATAAATAACTATAAAAATGTTTCACTCACTCACTCAATCCCTTGATCTTCGGAGTCGTTGGGGGATTTGAGAGCCGAAGAAGCACATTTTTTCCTCCATGCCTTCCTGTCAGTTGCAGTCGACAACAGTTCTTTGCATTGTCATATCTGTCCATGTCTTTACATTTTCCATCCAGCTTGTCCTTTGACGTCCTCTTCTGCGTCCACCTTCAACTGTGCCTTGTAGAATGGTTTTGGACAGGCTTGTTGTGTCGGGTGAGGTGACCAAACCATGCTAGCTTACGTCGCTTCACGGTTGCGAGTAGAGGTTGCTGGGGGCCACTAGGTTTCTGAATGTGGTTAATACATATTCATTGGTTTTGTGCTCTCTGTAGGAGATGCCAAATAGCTTCCTCAGGCATTTAGTTTCAAAAGCCTGTATTCTTCGTTCGGTCTCCTTCTGAAGTGCCCATGCCTCAACCATAAAGAAAGATGGAGACAACAAGGGCCTTGTACAGCTTGAACTTGACGGGAAAATTGATATTACTCTTCCAATCCTGGCTAGTCTTGCCATAACTGCAGTGGCTGTAGCAATCCTGATGCGAATCTCTGCTGTGCAGGTGCCATCTTTCGATAGTGTTGCTCCTAGGTATTGAAGCTGGTAACTTCTTGCAAGGATTCACCATTCATGGTGATTTGACATTAATGTTCTAAGTGCTGTTTACCTGACCTTTGACTTTTCTGTGCTGACTTCCATGCCATATGCCCTGGCTCTCGAGTCAAGTCTGGTAGTGAGATCTTGCAAATCCTCTCTTGCTACTGCCCATCAAGTCAATGTCATCTGCAAAGCGAAGATTGCAGACAGGCCTTCCACCAATGGATATAGAAGTCTGCCTATTCTCAGGGTCTCCACATAATTTGCTCCAGAAAGAGATTGAAAAGAACAGGGAAAGGAGGCACCCCAGCCTTACACACCAACAGCTGTTGGGAGAACTCTCCTGCCATGTTGTTTAAAAGCACTGAGCTGCTTGAGTGTTCATAAAGGGCTTGGATGACTTGAACTAGCCCCTCGTCGATGTTGAATCCTCTGAGGACTTGCCAGAGACCATCATGCCAAACTCTGTCAAAGGCCTTCTTGAAGTCAATGAAATTATGGAACAGGTTCCTTCTGATGTTGTAGGTGTTTTTCAATGAGGACCTACAGTTGAAAATTTGTTCCACAGTGCTCCGACCAGCCCTAAAGCCGCTTGCTCTTCTGAAAGTAGTTCCTCTGCCTTGGATTTCAGTCGGTTAAGGATAACACGGAGCATGACCTTGCTGGGATGGCTAATAAGGGCTTATAGTTCTGTAATTTTGGCATTGCTTTAGATTGCCCTTCTTAGGAAGCGGAATCACCAGTGACTGTGTCCACTCCTTTGGCCTTTTCTTCTGTTTCCAGATTTTTTTTGGCAGAGATGTGAGATGAGATGTTTGAAAATGTTTGATTTTTGTTTTTACAACAAAAGGCATGAACAAGTGTGAGAAATCTCAAATTCTTTTCGTATTTAATGTGATTTGATCATTGTAATGTCCACCGTGGGGTTCTTACCATTTTGACCCGCGCTGACCATTCCATATGCAAATGGTCAGTGTGGACACGGTTAAAATGAGAACAACCGCCAAAGTGAAATGAATTATGTGTCCTGATCGAGTCCAGTATAACCAACATATTAACCAAGGTCTTCAAATGCCTTTCTATCAGGAAAACATTTCAACTAGGCGAGGAGAAGTCATGTCCTCCTGATACTTATCGTTCGTTATAAACATGTGAAGTCTTCTTGTAATGTGAAGAGGCAAATGAAAGCTACTAACATTGGTCAAGATCTTGAAGGATGTCGAGTCATCTCCATCTCCTAAAAGAATGGAAAGAAAGTGTCTATAACTCCTTCATGGTTGTCTTTGATCGTTTCTGAAAAGAACACTAGTGTGACAAACATGGTGTAAATCCAGTGGACATGGTTGACTCTGTGTTTACTGTTCAGTGGAACTGTGAGAACCATGTTGATTGTTTCACATTCATGATAGGAAAATAGCCAATGTCTTCTTTGAAGCAAACTGCCATAATCATGCTTGTGTATACTACATGTATATGTGGGTCCTGTAGAGGATACCACTCTTCCTGGAATAATACATGGGTTGTCTGTATGTGTTCTCGACGAATAATCATTGCATCATTCCACCAAAATCAGGGAGTAACTAGAAATACCATTTAACAGTCAGCTCTCTTTGGAATGGTCTTGATCCAAGCCATGAACATAGCAGGTCTAAAGACAAGATGTTCCGTTGAGACTTGAACGAGTGCAAGATATTGACACCCAGAATAGTTCACTTTAAAGAGTCTTTAAAAAGATGCATGGTGATGTGAAGAATGACATGCTAAATCTCTTCCTCTTGGGTAATGGTAAAAACTCATTCCTTCAGGGATATATGAATGACCCTTCAAGGTTAGAAAGACCCTTTCTAATAAAGTAAGTGAAGGATTACGCTAAGTCACAGAGGTGACTGACTAATAATGCTTTTAGCTTGCTCCCTGATGTTGGTAGAGATATTCCCTGCTGGAGTCCACATATTGGTCAACTAGCTGCCTTGCAACGAATAGATGACAGCTTCTATAAAAGACACAGATAAGCCATCTCGTATAAGTTGTTCCCTTATTCCAGGAGGAGTGGTATCAATGTACTGGACCCAAGATAGGATACAGGCACATAATGGCATGCATAATTGTGGCAGTTCTCGAAGACGTTGTTTCTCCTATCAAGTATTTGAAAAGATACACATATGATTCTCAAAACTCTAATAAACAGTATATAATGTCAACCACGTCCATGGAATTATCATACAATTTATTGACACCTTGTTTGCCACCGTGGCGTCTTTGCAGAAATGGTCAAAGACAACTTGAAGAAGGTGTAGACACTCTTTTTTCATCCTTCAGGAGATGGAGATGACTCATTAGACACCCTCAAGATCTTGACCAATAACTGTGGCTCTCACTTACTCTTAACGTTATAATTAAGAAGAGGTCAATTATGTTTGATGCGCGTATTATTTGATCCCCGCCTGGTTAAAATGCTTTCCTGAGAGGAAGGCATTGCTGGAGCCTTGGTTAAGGACACTGGACTCGCTCATGACACACGTCAAGCAACCTAAAAACCGGCTGTACTATAATAGACAAGTCATTGAAAGTCGTTGAAATACATTTTTCATGACATTCTTCTTCAATTGCGATATTCCAAATCGTCGTCAGATAAAGGACATGTGTAAATACATGTAGTCATATAAAAAATCACTATATAGAATTCATGTTGCTATGGAAATCATACAATTGGTCATCTTGAATTAGTATGATCAGCTTGGAATTTACTCTTTCTGTGTTTTTACTTATAACAGCATGACGGTAATATAATTGTTATTCTAAGATACAATTATACAATATACGCTTAGTGATTGAAATCTTATTCTATTTAGAATTTTAAAAATGACTAAAATTAGTGACTTGAATTCTTTAGTCCGCCATTGACAATAGAATTGAATAATAAAGGCTTGTGGGGAAGTTGAGACCACAAAGCGGCCAAAATGGCCAGAACTTATTGAGTGGGGAATATAATAAGTTTTAACGGGATGAGCATTCACAAACATTAAACTCAATACAAGTATTGCGTTATAGACTAAAATAGTAAATTACTTGTATCCACTTTGGCGGTTGTTACCATTTTGACCCACACTGACTATTCACATAAAGGAATGGTCTGTGTGGGTCAAAATGGTAAGAACCGCCAAAGTGGACATTACATCACATTTTTCGACATATTTTCAGATTTGTCATTTTTGTGCATGCCTTTTGTTATGAAAACAAAAATCAAACATTTTTTGTTCTTTTAATAGTTCATGGCCTGCATTTAAGTAGGGAGTGGAGAATGTGCACATATTGTGTGCGGGGAAAATCTGTTTCTGATGACCGGGATGATAAAAATGTCTGTAAAGTGCTTAGAGACACAGTCTAACTTTGTTTTGGGCACTGTCTAAATTGTAAATATTATTTTCATTTCATTTGGGCTAATGGTCAACCTTCGGCCAATAAGTGACCAATAAGTGACCAGTACCTTATGGGTAGGTTTAATAAGACTTCTATTTTTTAAACCAGCATTAATTTTTTCCCACTTCTCCACCTCAAGTCACCTTAAGTCAAATGAGTTGAACGAAAGGATAATACATCTACATGTATACATGTAGGCCTATTGACTAAAACATGTGTATTACATAGGCCTGAATAGCAAAATCCTGCAAAACTGCAAAATGGTCACTTTCGGTCAAACTGGCCTAAATGACCAGGGCTGTCCAAATATTTAAGAAAAATGGTATGGGAGTATTCTTTTAGACCCAAGGAAGTTTTTAAAAATGGTTTTGAGATGGGAAAGCCATCACTTGGATGACTCTGATGGTCATTTTGGTCTAATTTTGGTCTAAAAAATGATAAAAATGTCAAATTTTGGCCGAAATTGACCAAAATGGCCCCTTTAATGACCCACAGAGTCAATGAAACTACTTTTTCTAGAATCAGCGCACATTTTTACATCAGATAAGTTTGAAAAATCCCATTTATCAGCAAAATTTATAGAAATAAAATATCCTTGACCACAAGTGACCAAAATGGTCATTTTTGGACCAAAATTGGCCAAAATGGCCAAAGTGTCATGGGTATGGTCAGTAAGAGTGACATTTTTGGAATCAGCGCAAAATTTTACTCTAGATAAGACCTTCAAACCTTCCCCAGCAAAAATGCTGATTAAAGGCCCTTGGCTCCTAGGGTAATAGAGTGACAGAGAGAGAGGGAGAGAGACAGATAGAGTGACAGAGAGGGAGAGAGAGAGGGAGAGAGACAGATAGAGAGAGAGAGAGAGAGAGAAAGTAAGGAACTGAAGAGCAAGATGAGCATGGGGTGGAGGAAGTAATAAGTTTGGAAATAACCATCAGGATATAAACATGGGATTAAAAGTTTGTAATACCCTTAGGCGTGTTTCACCAAGTCATTTGTAAAGTTACAAAGGACTGTACGAATGACTGGAACGTGTTCTTGGATGCTATACTAATCACAGTCTTTATCATTTAGCATAAAAACTGATTACCGATCGTTCGTTAAGTTGTTTGTAGGTTATGTGCATGTACATTTGTGTACATATTGGTGAAACACAATATACGCAAACTTCTTACCCTGACTGTACATGGATTGAAATACCCGTAAGACATACTCAATTAATTTGTAAAAACACATAGTCAAGTAATCTCAATACTATACACCATTTTGTTGTGATTAGGAATTTACTGGCAAAATTCTCAAATTTTATTATTTTCAAATATTTAAACATGTTTAAGAATCAAAATTCCATGAAGAACACATAATTGTACAAAACAAAATTTTCATTCAACCTAAGTGGATGATACAAAAATGTACAATATTACACAGAAAACAATCTACCGTAATTAACAGTTAATTAAACCTTGGCTCAAAAAACAATTAATTACTGACAAATAAATGATACGACCTTAACTGAATTTACATTTTGAAACATGTATGAGAAAAATTAGGAAACAAATCAAGTGCATAAAATAATTTCACTCTACTTGACAAATACCCAACACATATTATTTTACTATTCACTTTTCTAACTAAAAATTAACATCTAATCCAATCAATCTCATTCTATAATTTGTATGGTGTCTTTTTCTTGCACTTTCTAAGTGGAACCAAGGAGTTAGAACAATGTGTTCCACAAAGTAAATAGGCCACTTGAAAGTAACGCATCATGGCCAAAGCATTTTTCTTGTTCTTTGAAAGAAACATCCTTTAAAACTATGAGGGAATCAAATGAAATTACACCATGCTGATTAAAACATTTTTATTAATTTGCATGTTCTACAAAAAAAAATTAAAAAAATGGAATAATAGACTAAGACCTTCATTTTTTTTTTTTTTTTAAATCTTGGCATAACCCGACTGACCCAATAAAATACATGTAGTGCCTACTTGACACTTTTTCCCCATCTGATTGTGATTGCATAATATCATTCTGTAATTGCAATCAATATTAATATTGCAGTGGGAAACCCATAAGTTGTCTATTGTATTTGGCCACGCCGTGTTTTTGGTAGCTTCACAGCACATAAAATCTTTTCTATTCTGAGTATCATATGCACCCCAAAAAATGTAGTTTGGGCAACTGTATGTAGAAATATGTACGCATGATGAAAAAAGGAGGGGGAAAAAATCCCTACCTACATGTATCCTGCTTTTCAGTGATTCGTTATGCTAATATAACCAACAATAAAAAAGAAAAATCAGGCCCCCCCAAAAAAAATAAAACGAGGAAAAAAGGAACATTGTTATTAATATTAGTTAGAAATGCTTAATCTCTCTGAAGCACCATTATCGTCATCCTGCCTTTTGTTCTGGTGATGACCTCAGTTGGGCACTGTTCCAGTAGCCAGGAATTTCAACAATTCAAACAGAGTTCAAAGGTCAAATTCAAAGAGTTATCAGCCATGTTGGTTGTCATCTTGCCTATGTAAAACTTGACCTCGATGTGAGAAGGTGTAAAATGATGGGCGGTTGCATAGAGTGTCCATTGATCTGTTGGTCACAGAACATGAAATAGCAGTTCAAAGTTAATTATTCCATATGGTTAGGGAAATTTTTGTGGCATACTGAGAAACTACAGGTATGTCACATTAAAAACCAAACACCATTTACCAATATTGATTTTGAACATAAAAAGGGGGGAATTACTATGGTGTTGTGTATGCTCATAAAAATATTATGACATACCCTGTACATTTATTTGTCTACATTGTACAGGGCCCCATCCTTACAAGCTCTTGCTTTCTGGGGGGGGGGGGGGGGGGGGGGAGTCCTCCCAATATTGTATATTTGTAACATTGCACATTTGTAAATATTTCTTTGTATTGTTTATCTTGGAATTTAACTGGGGGGGAAAAAGAAAGAAATTAAAATGAAAGTGAATTCTGCAGGGCTGCTTTGTGAAGAGTGAGAGCTCAACTATTGCTTTGTAACAGACGTCCCTGGTGATCACGGCAGGAAATTATACATGTAGTGCTCCATGATCAGCCTACATATACGGTATAACACGGATGCCACTTACGTTCCCTCCCTGCCTATCACATGTTGATGGGGGTCTTACTGTCGATCATATTTTCTTGCATTTACCCAATTTGTCTGCCAGCAGTAACGTATCCAGCCTCGGCTAATTCAAAATATTTTATCAGCCCAAGCCCAAACATAATAGAGCCGCCATTGGGTCTGCACAATCTTATGTCAGAGCGAATGCTGGATATGTGCCTGGCCAGGAAGCATGATGATTAGGGGATTATTTTTACCTTCATCATACTTGTACACAAGTACATGTAGAGTATTACACACTGAATGAGATCTGACAGACGAAATATTATAAATCACTTACCTTGACTCCAACTCCACTGTGGCTCTTATTTCCCTGAACTTTCCTGCAACATTAATAACTCCGTAGCATGTCACTAGTAGGCTGATTATGCATTGTACGAATATCTGAAAAGAAATGAAAAAAAAAAAAACATGTCAGATTTCAGGAGAAATGTGATTGGTACCAAATTTCATCGTATGCCTTTCAATTTAGAAAATGGGAATGAGCCGATGAAATTTCAAAAAAAAAAAAAAAAAAATCAAATGCAAATTTAGTACCTTCAACTGCTCTATCTTAGAATACTTGGTTTCCAAATTACAACCAAAGAAGCAAAATTAAAAAACATCAATGATTGGACACGGTTCATTGCTCACTTTTTTTCTAGTGTGATTCGTAGAATTGAAAAAAAATCTCATTATTTCAGAAAAACCATGATCATTGAGTTATTATTCTGCTGATCTTTGTGATGATTTTTAAAAAAAATAAGAAAGAAGAGATTAAAACAGAGATGCTTTACATTGTAAATCCCACAATGCACTCATAGGAAAATAAAATGGAAAATAACGGGTAAACAAATAAAATGACATTTTAAAAAGGAAGAACAAAATCATGTTTAAAAAATAAAAAAGAGAGAATGCTATCTATGCACATGTTAGGAAAAACCAAATTTTTAAAAAGAAAATAAAAAGGGTGAAAAATTAAAAGGGTTGATGAAAATCTTGCATTTGTGTTAAGAAAAATAAAGAATAAGGAAAGATGAATGGATGATAAGAATTCTATTGAGGCGAAGTGCTTGAACCAGTATATATAGTGAATTATAAAAATGTTCCTAGATTATTGTGAAGAGAGAAAAGCAAACCTTAGGGTAAAAACTTATCAAGGGTAAAAGGAGAAGATAGGAAAAAGGAAGAGAAAAAGAGGCATGAAGAAATTATACATGTATAGGAAAAAAGTGATATATGCAGCGCAGTGAAGCGGTCAATATCTCATTTTTTTTTCACAAAATGTGTAAACCCTCAAAACTTACATCAGTTGGTAATCTTGTAAACTCTTGCTCTGTTAATCTCAGGTATGATCGATCTGTGAAAGTCAAGAATACAAAACCCCAAAATATTAAAGCACAGCAAATGTAATTTAACAGAAAATGCAGGTATGGTAAGAGTGCCAAAGTCTACACAGTGCCCATGTCTGCACGCCACGTAAATGTGCGATACATCTAAATAACATCACTTTTCAATCCTCACCTCAACAATCCATTTTGTCTTTTGATAAAAAAAAAACTATAAAAATAATGAATTATCAATGATTTTCAGTAAGTTTTATTTGATACCCAGCAAATTTTAACAATTAGAAAAAAGAGGGAAAAGTCCATAACTGTGCTTGAACTGCATTCAAAATGAGTTAGTGCGAAGACATGGGTACATTCCCGTCTTAAAATCATAAAAAAAACATTGTTCTTGAAAACAAGTCTAGATCTACTTGAACATTTTTGTTTTAATTGATCGTTACTGATCATTATCCTGGAATAAGTCTCCAGTCCATTCACTCCCATTCATTTCGTCCATGGCGGAGACATCCTCCCATTCCCATTGACTTTGTACACAGTGAGCACGCACACACAAGAATAAAGGAGACAAATTCGAGGATATCGCCAATTGATCGTTGACATCTGGAATAACATTGACATTTGATGAATCTTAATATTTTACTTTGTTTTGAGATTGAGCTAAAAAATTTGGTGCGCAGATATTATAGGCACTTCCTTCATACACATACATGTATCATACGAACTAATCACAGTCATTTTTTTCACCATTCATTAATCATGTTCATGCAAGGGGGTCAACTATGAATTGACCATGCATAAGTGTAAGGGGGGGGGGGGGTTAAACGTTAAGATTGAGGGTGCTAGGGCCAATTCAGTTTCATGTCGCATGTCATTAGCTAATAAGGTAAATGAATAGATTAATAGTGCTTATCATCGTCATACTTGTTTTCTTTATATTTTCTAACATTCTGTGCAAGAGCTTAAAAGACATTGCTTGCCAGACATTTTCCAAATTGCGTGGTCCAAAATTGGAAAATAAAAGATCATGCGTTCGGGACACACAACAAGACATGACTAAAATGGGTAACAGGACTACGCAACTATATCTTAACATCTTGTGATCAGCTATAAAGTTAGCAATTTACCAAACGCGAATATATTTATACTTTTCTTTATCGTTATGTGCCCGCTGAATGGCTGATGTGCAAGTCCAATTATTCCACATAAGACAATTAAATGACCAGAACCAGCCTGTTTTAAGCCCAAACCAATGCAGATCACAAGAAGACGATCCTTGAACCTGGCAGACCATTTAAAGGAAGTTGTAGTGTAAACAAATAGACAAATAAAAGGATTTTTTTTTTCCCCCTCAAAATCTTGGTAAAGGTCGAAATCAAAGAAATTCATAAGAATTGATAAAACAATAAAATACAAAGAAATTAATTTTGATATCGTGATTTAAAAAAAGTATATACTGTTTGGAAATGCAACAAAGAATATTTTGGCCTACACCCAATAGTGGAAAATTGCACTTGCATATGAAAACGTTGGGGCTTCTTCTAGGAAACCATTTTCACGCACATTGTCAATGGAAGGAATGCCCGAAAACGGGGAGTTTTGTTGATAACTGGAAAAAAAAAATCGAGAAAGATCATTTACTTAGTACCAGGTTTTATGAGGGTAATGTATAAAACAAAAAAACCTGGGAAATGATTTTTTTTACCCCTAACCCTCCGCGTTTTGAGCTTTAAATCTCCCATTTAGTCTTTTGTGGTCGTTTTTTCCTGTGTGAAAAGATATTTGGTCAAAACGCAGCACTAAAAGCTTTGTAAATTCACAGCGCATCGATTTCCTAGTTACCTGAGTGAAGTAAATATATTAATTTCTCTTCAATGATTTTAAAAAAACTTCTTTGTGATTGGTCAAATTTTCCCCCCGTTGTTTGATTCTATAAAAAAAATTCATGATAAAATACTTCATCCTGACTGCACAGCTTTGCACTCTCCTTTTCACGTTCTTATTCAGGGATTGTTTCGGAATAGTCGACCGATCAGACGTAGAGAAGTCTATACCCAGTACACAATTTCCGTAAGAATTTCTATTCGGTCGTTAGTGCACTGTAGTGGACTGTGCGTGTTGGTTAAAAATAACCTGTCCTGTTTTGATTGTTCACTTTTCATATGATGGGAACGTAGGCTACTGGTACAGCAGTTTTGACATCATTTTCATAATTTATTTTTTATTATACCTTTCAAAATGTAGGAGGGGTTGATAGGGGGGAAGGGGGGGGGGGGGGGTAACGGGTTCCCCGTCTCCGTGGGATGCGTAGAAGTTCGAACCCAGTAGAAAGGTACGTGAGATCTATTGTCGACTTATTAGATTGTGGGCTGGGTTGTTCGTTTGAAGTATTATTTATTTGTGGTAAATAGATGGTTGGTTGATAAGGTTTTTACAGACTGATGTAACGTGTAGGGGGCTGTAAAAAAAATTTTTAAACAAAGGGGGGGGGGCGGGAAGAGAAATTTGCGGCATTTGATTGTTGGGGGGGGGGGGCAATTGAATGTTGACTTTAGGGGGTCGAAATGATATCATCATAAAGGGGTGCCCATTCATCTTAAATTTAGGGCGCCAAATTGGATACTTTTAAACATAAGGGCACGAAATCGTTGATTAAGATTAAGGGGCGCGGGGAACGGACGAAAAGGGGGGGGGGCAATGGCCTTGAAAAAAGGGGGCGGGCAATCAATGTCTCATTTCGGTCGTCAATGATCTGAAACTTAAAATAAGGATGTAAATAAGAAAAGACTGATAGAACCAGAAACTAATAAACCAAGACTGTCTTTTTGAGATACCCAGTTTCAGAACGGATGCGTTTGAAGTTCCTTCGAGAAAGGCCCCAGATTTTTTTAAGGGGTGGGTGCGATTCCCGCTCCGGTCCACGGCCACGATTTATCGTACCCTCTCTCCATAACCGGTCGGCCATAGACTATGGGCCAATTAGCACCTGGCAATACAAAACTCCATGAAATGAAAAACGGATAAACTGCCCTCATAGTTTAAACAAAGCTACACACAAAATTTTCTTCACAAAATAAACAATTTCCCAGTATTATCTATAAATGTGGCAGGTGAATCAATTTATCAAACCTGCCATCTTGTAATCATTGTAATAGGGAGGTGCTACCAGGTAAGGTGCATTATCGGCGCATTTTGGTTACAATCTCCTTTATCCAAAAATGTCCAGCACGGTCTTGAAATTTGGCAACTGACATTTTTGTTTATTATTTGGTTAATTTGAGCGACTGCAACATGCTCATTCTTTTTTTTTTTTTTTTTTTTTTTTTTTTTTTTTTTTTTTTTTTTTTTTTTTTTTTTTTTTTTTTTTTTTTTTTTTTTTTTAATTTTTACCCCAAAAAAAAAAAGAAGAATAAATGTCTTCTCAAAGTTATAAAGTGTGAGCCCCCAAATGTGAATCCCATCTGTTTGACGAAAATTCAAAATAAAAAGCAATTTTATGGGGATGAGTGTTTTTATTCTTTCCAAGTGCAAAATAAGAAACGCCATGCTGAGGTGAGTAAAAAAGGGTGACTGAGATTTTTCTTATTCAACCATTTCCTTTTTGATTTTTTTTTTTACCCCCGAATTTTGTGATTCTATAACAATGATAATAATGCTTTGCAGTTCATTTAATAGTAAGTCTTGTGACATAATTTATATCTAATACTTGCCCTCAGGGGATAAAAAGAGCACATTTATCGATTTTAACAACGTATTCCTAACACAATTTTGAAAAATTGTAGATAAGCAAATAAAAATGTCTTTAAATTTAATCTGCGTCAAAAATGAAACGTATCCCTTTGATGAATCAGTGCAAAACTGACATTTAGTAACTGGCAAGCCAAAAGTTGAAGTGGGACTGCCTAAAATAAATGAGACATACCGTTATTAAGCCTGTTACGAGTTCTCGGTGTTATCTGGATTGTATTTCAAGGGTAAAGAACATCAGGCATCCTTCGATATTAACAGTTTGCAAATCGTGCCATCTTTCCTCCCCCTTTTTTTTTTAGGTTCGTTGTCTAAGAGAAAGTTTATAATTGTTCCGTCTTGCCGGCAAATCATCTTTGGTTTAAAAATGTCTTGGGTGAAAAACATTTCCCCTCCTCATATTGAAGATTCATACAGTTACATGCATTCCATGCATGGTATGAAACAATTGGCTCTTCATGAAAGAAAAAAGTCTACGTTTAACATTAGCATGATCAACCAAAATCATAGACAAGACAATAGCATTTGATTTTAATGACATCAGATTTGGTGCAATTCATGGCATGAACAGATAATGATCATTGAGCACATGGTATCTTCATACCTTACTCAACCACTGAAACATAACTTCGTTAATCATGATGAGAAAACAAATTTTTGATGTTCAGTTGATTTGTTCATTTTGGCAGAATTGAAATTTTAAATATTAAAGCTTGTGGACAACCGCTGTACAGATTCGTGGAGGAAATTTGAACTTGAATATTTTATCATTCAAAACGTCATGTTCTTCCAAATTATAAGTACTATCACTATGATTGCATATTCCAATTATGCTTTTTATTCATCAATAAAATTTTTTTTTTTTTTTTAAAGTCAGTGAACCAAAGTCCAAGAATTAACGAGCCTACAGTATCTTCATTT
>CALNVZ010003426.1:32923666-33001042 GCA_940671915.1 Paracentrotus lividus
AAAAAAAAAAACAAAGAAGAAAGAAACAAAAACCAACAGAAAAAATAGAGGTTGGACAAAATCTCACATAATGATACACGCAACACATATCAATTGTTTATTACTTAATTAGATAATAGAACATTAGCGTTATATAATAGCTAACTAACGACATCAATTCAACAGAAAGTGCAGATGGTTATCCTTCGAAAATGCTATAAAAATATTAACCTTTTTAGAAACAATTTCATTGCTATTGTACAAGTAATTTTTTTTTTTATGGATGAAAATACCCCAGCGACCAGGTGCTAAATCATAGCAACAAGAGTTTTAATGAGATTGAGTGGGTGATTTCCATTTATGTTACTCTTGATTTGCGATAAACCTCCGCTTAGACATAAAAAAAGAGAAAGAAACAAAAATCTCAGCAGCTGAATGCATTCTTGTATGATATCTCGTTTGCTGTATTTCGAACTATTGGCCGCATTATAGATGTTGAAAGATAATATTCATTCATTCATTCATTCATTCATTGAACTTCCACATTAAAAACATATTACAAATAATTTGTCTTCTTAGTATATACAATTGTGGCGGGAATATAAAAAGCACAAAGGAGGCTTGTTCAAAATAATCCCTTTAGTATCTTAAATATACAAATCATTCAATAATACAAGTAATACAAGGTAAAACAATAACAATATAAGTAAGTACAAGAACATATACATGTATATTCATAATGTGATAATATAAAACATAATTTTTATTTCTAAATTCAGTATCTCACTAAACAACACACGTTTGTGAAGGCAGGGGAATCGAGTTGCTAACTTTTTTTTGATGAATTTTTGCAAAAAACACGGTTTTCCTTTTCCATTAGCTTCGAATGCTTGCAAACGTCGCGAAGTTAGTGGGTTCCATTTCGCAAGGTTAGTAAAGGGTTGTGACAGTCGAAAAGATTTTGACTGTCGCATAGAAATGTTGAACATGTCCCAATTTTCTTTGCGAATTTAGACTACTTTTTTTTTTTTTTTTTTGCAAACAGGTCCTAATGTCTAACGCTTACTAATGATTTTAAGACAGAGGCGCTTAAGTTCGTTTTCTCTCCACAAAACTATATTATTGACATGTTCTTCCCCATCCGTGTATGTAAAGTAGCATTATATATTGCCAAAAAAAAAAAAAAAAAAAATATAGCCAATTTTCGGGACCCGGTTATGTGCACATTCATAATGACTTTTAGGAATCAGTTTCAAGTAATAATAATTAATAATAATAATATACAAAGATTTTTATAGCGCAATTTTCCATTCAAATAAAATCATCAAGGTGATACCTGTCTTTATCATATTACCTTTCATTCTACTTCACAGGACTCTCAAAATTTGAACATAATCATATAAAGATATTGACCAATACGATACCCCAGCTTTAGTGATCTCATCAAACATGTGGTTTGTATTAATCCCAATGCATATTGCGCATTGGAGGTTTACACCATTTAGATCAGTTATTTGGTTAGCATTAATGCCGTCTCGATAATCTAAAAGCCAATTTTAATGAGCCTAAAGACGATGCAAGTGTTTACATATTGATATTAGATGATTCAGGTCGCCACCTTGTGGTCATTTTATCCATAATGACCTTACACATATAACTCGATCCTATAGCCTTTTCAAGGATTTTGAAGGAAAAAAAAATGAAATAAAACTAATCACTTCTGTAAGTACATTAAAGTAATCATAATTACTCGAGAGAAGTTGTATCATCACATCCAATTTGTTTTCACGCTACATGAAAACAAAAATGAATTCATTAATCAAACATAATTATTTCAATATAACACAGTACTTTTGACGATTACCATTCCCATTTGTCACTTTACGTTATTGGAGGTAATTGTCAAACTATCATTTTGCACTAATATCAGTTACAAAGTACATACACTTTTGTTCAATATGGTACAATAAGAATTTTCTGAAAGAAAGTCTGTGCAACAGAGAATCTGATTGGTTACTTTCGATCATTTTGCACTAATATCAGTTACAAAGTACATACACTTTTGTTCAATATGGTACAATAAGAATTTTCTGAAAGAAAGTCTGTGCAACAGAGAATCTGATTGGTTACTTTCGATTTGCAATATTTTTTTTTGATTGTAACACTTTATGTTGCAGGGTACAAGAGTTGGACGAGCGGTAATGCTCTCTGTCAGCTTTCTGCGTTCGTTTTTAAACTGACTCTATTCGGACAGAGGTTCGAATCCCAGTCGCGTGTTTGGGATGGTGACGTCGAAGGTTGGTCCAAAGCTTAAAATCTTTTACTGATTGACACACGTTAACCAACCAACTAACGAACTTATCAACCATCCCTTTAAAACTTCTCATTGGAATGCGAGTTAATTGCTATTCAATCGGCATCACTAAAGAATGAGTAAATAAAGAAGGCCCGAAGCTATTAATCTATCGCTCTAATCCCAAATTGGTTTTTATTTCCCTGTGGAAATCATGACAGGAATAATAACACTGAGTTGACGTTTTCATTCGTGTGTCAGTACTCCAATACATAGGCCATGACAGAGTGAGTAGAGAGAGAGAGAGAAAGAGAGAGAGAGAGAGAGAGGAGAGAGAAGGAGAGAGAGAGATACAGATAGAAGGAGAAAGAGAGAGAGAGATAGAAGGAGAAAGAGAGAAAGAGAAAAGGAAGAGAGAGAAGGAGAGAGAGAGAGAAGAAGAAGAGAATAAGAGAGAAGGATAGAGAAGAGAGAGAGAGAGAAGAGAGAGAGAAGAAGGAAGAGCAGAAGAGATAGAAGGAAAGAGAGAGAGAGAAGAGAGAGAGAGAAGGAGAGGAGAGAGAAGGAGAGAGAGAGAAGAGAGAGAGAGAGAGAGATAGAAGGAGAAAGAGAGAGAGAAGAGAGAGATAGAGATAAAAGGGAAAGAGAGAGAGAAGAGAGAGAGAGGAGACCGATAATGGGGGAGGGAGGGGGTAGAAAAAAATATACTGGCGTATAAAAATATCATGCATATGATCACCATCATGATAATATAGCATTATAAGAGACAGAGAAATGTTTATAAAGATTCAACGAGGATAAGTCAGAGCAATAGAGAGAGAGGAAAAGTGCAGTAAGAAAGTGTGAGACGATGGCCTGTATTCTCAAAAACCGCCTAACTTTAAGCCTAGCTTAAATCTGTGGTTTAACTATGGCCTGCTAAAAGGGAAACAATCCCGAAAAGTAGATGTTCAATTCATCATAATTTTTGGTAGTGAAACTATTGAAAACTGATTGAGAATGATAATTAAAAAAGTTTCCCTTACATTAAAACACGATTCCAGAATTCAGTGAAGATGATAGGAAACATGCAACATAGACAGATTGATTCCCTTTTTGCAGGCCATAGTTAAACCACAGATTTAAGCTAGGCTTAAAGTTAGGCGGCTTTTGAGAATACAGGCCGTGTGTTTTGTGTGTGTGCGTAAAAATGAAATGTGAGGAGATGCAAAATCATCAGTTGGTGATCATTTTGATTTCATTTTGACTCCTTTTGTGTTGTGTAGCATACTTTGCATCAGTTTATATCCGAGGACTGCCAACTCTTGCTATTCTCATAACGTTTAAAAACCATTTTCATGGAAATTGGACGTACCGTTACGGCACGTCCTTATAAAATGCTCGTCAGACCGAAAATGGCTAGATAAACGTGATTTTGTGTACAAAGTCAATTCAAATGATTTTTCCCACCTTGTTCATAAACATGATAAATGTATGATTAATGTCACTTTCATTGGATGAAATTAATTTAATTTAGTATGATTATGCTTCAAAAAGGGCCTGTAATAAATTTGAAGAAAAAAAGAAAAAAGAAAAAGAAATGATCGGAAAACAAAGACATACATAAGAAATTAAAAAACAATAAAATAAAATCATTTTGATACCGACATTTTCCAAGTAAAATAGTTAGGCATGCTTCAAAAAATATTCAGATCAAGAATTAGCATTCTGGAGGCTTTATTTAGTGAAGTATTCGGTAAAATCTAACTACGGAAATTGAAAGATGACGGGTCACGCTGCTGACTGTGAGCCGATTTTCGGCTCGATTGCACAGTCGACGGCGGGGGGGGGGGGGGTGGTGGGGAGGATTCTACCCCGTGTCATCTTAGTATAGCCCAAAAAACCCAGTCTTCACTAGGGTTCACATTTAATATCGATGATAATGCTCTGCATGAATCTCACTGAACCAGTTTCAGTGTGACCAGGGCATGAGTAAGAGCGCAATGACATTGTGTTAATTCATGCGGTAGTGGGAAGTATCTGCCGGTATTTGTGGCAAATCATAGATTTATGATTGCCAAGAAAGGTTATTACAGGCAACTGGGAATATGGGAGGGACGGAGAACAGGGGGTTTAGCGACTAATGGGAGAGAAAAATGCATGGAGAAGCAAAAATGTATATTTAATGGATTTTCATGTGAGAGGAAAATGCACATAATCCAGATGTTAATTTACATATGTTTAGGAGTGATAGTATATGGTCGTGTGAAAGACTAAAAGAAATAAGTATCGTTTGATTCTCCGGCTAACTTATTAATTTACATATTGAAAATGGAAGGAATAACTGTAATCTTATACCTTTATATTGTTCTAACGAGCAAATCTTTAAATCTATAGTATAAATCATAACATGACTGGACGTTGACTTGGTCTTATAAGTGGGATAGAATTACAAGCGTAAAAAAAATAGCAACTTAAAATAGCGTAAGAAATTAGTAAAAAGAAATAAGATAATATTTAGAATAGAAGTGGAATATAAATTATTAGATATATAAATAGAAAATGGGAGTGCGTAGCCATCTTAAAAAAAATTACTAAAAAATAAAATAGGGGCTAGTAGAAAATTTTATATCAATTCGCATGTGCAAAACGTAGTTTTCAAAGTATACCCCTCTATCCTCCGCTGTCCTTTGAAGAAACCAGTAGTGCTGGAATTTGGTGCTTGAGAAAGGGAAACATTATATGGAGATTAATGGTAGTGGAGAATTTTCATTCAAAATCATTTATACGTTCAAAATAACCAGTCTATATCAACTTGGTCTTACTACAGTTTGCCCAATCAGTCTCTGCTTATCCAATACCACATGGGCTAACCAAATTATTGATGTACTATTTTTTTTGTCGAATTTCTCCATTATGCAATACATAATTGGTCTAATTGCCAATTCGCCTAATAGGCAAATTGTCCAATTTCAATTTTGTCTAATTCCTGTTACCAGTTTGTTGCATGAATTCACTTAATGGTGTTAGACCAAGTGCACATTAGACCAAATGGACATGAGGTGAAATGGGATAAGACCACGTGGGATGAGACTAAGCGGGTATTAGTCAAAGTGGGTTAATTAGAACAAATAGCAAATTACATTCATGAATTACATCTTTATGAGATATGAACGTATTGACGTAGGCCTATTAATACCACATGGGCTAAACCAATTTGGTCTACTAAAATATTTGGCCTAATTTCTCCATGATGTAATACATATTTGGTCTAATTGCCCATTCGCCGAATAGCAAAATCGTGTAATTGCACTTACGTCCAATTCCTAAATAAATATTTGATCTATTGCATGAATTGACTTAATGGTGTTAGACCAAGTGGACATTAGACCAAATGGACATGAGATGAAATTGGAATAAGACAAAAGGGTAAATAGGCGACGTGGCCATTAGACCAAGGGCAATTAGACGAATTTGTAGTAGATGAAATGGGATAAGACCACGTGGGATGAGACTATCGGGTATTAGTCAAAGTGGGTTAATTAGAACAAATAGCAAATTACCCTCATGAATTACATATTCATGAGATATGAACGTATTGACAAATTAATACAAATGGGCTTAACCAATTTGGTCGACTAAAATATTTGGTCTAATTTCTCCATGATGTATTACATACTTGGTCTAATAAGAACTTGGTCTAATTGCCAATTCGCCTAAATGCCAAATTATCTAAATGAAATTTCGTCTAAATCCCAAATTAATATTTAGTCTATTACCAGTTGCTTACTGGATTTGACCAAGGGTGTTAGAGCAATTGGATATTATACGAAATGGACATTATAATTGAATTGAATGAGACAAAACGGTAAATAGGACAAATGGCAGTTAGACTAAAGGTAATTAGACAAACTACTGCAGAAAAAATAGAATTAGACTATGTAGGGTGAGACCAAACGTCCATTGGTGAAAGTGTGTTAAGACCAGGTGGCAATTTACCAATTAATCGACTATAAAACCGTTCGTGAGAGAATTCAATCTTTAAAGTCTTCCGATGCTTCTTTAAATTCACTCGCTGCTTATTTCACTTCGTTTACCTATACATTAATACTTTGTAAATTATTGCAATAAGAACATTGAATAATTTTATATATTTAATAAATGGAAATAAATAGAAATACATAAAGTGATAAAAAAAAATGCATCGCTAATCATGATATTTATTTAAGTACTATCGTATGTTTAATCAATGTTACACTGTACGAAAATAGCTATTCCAATAAGTTCATATCTACTTTCGATTTAAATATTTATCTAATCATGTTAATAAAGACCGAGCTAAAGGCTGAATATATTGAAATGAATTGCAACACAACCGCATCCTTGATACATTTTAGTCCTCACAAAACCGTAAATATATATTATAAAATTTCGGAGTTTAATTGACTTATCCCATGTTCCTTCGTGATATTTAATTGAATTTCCTTCATAATTTAATTTCTAGAATAACATACTTTTCCATTAATAATTTCATTAACAATTTGATACAACAATAATTTAATGTGCAATTTCATTAATAACGCTTTATACAATCATTAATAACACTATGTACACACTGTGAGGAAGTAGCGATATTCATATGAATTTAGATCATTTTAACGAAAAACGAGGAATCATGTGAATAGCTGAATATATTGACAATGGGATATCAATTGCATTAAAACCGCATACTTGACACATTTAATAAACCTCAATAGTCGTTAAAATAGATCAAAATAGATTTCAGAGTTAAAATAAATGATCTCATCTTCCTCCGCGACATTTGCCGACATTTTATTTTAAAAATCATCGGTGATTTCATAAAATTACGGTTTTCATGTTTTTCAACGTTATTTTTTATTTGTTTGTGTGACAAATCATTTTTTTATATTTCCTATTTCATGTATTGTCTAGCTTAAAGCACATAAATGAAAATCAATTATACAACTACAAAGTCAACTATTTGGCAGACCGATGTAGAAATATCAAGAGAAAAAATATTTTCTGAGACTTCGATATCTGTATAAGGATGTTTGTAATGGATCAACTAACAATTTTGTTCGTTTATTCAACGGAAAGATGGGAAATGTCTGATCATTTGATATCTATTCATGAGTAAAAAATGAAGATGAATGCAAAGTAGATAATTATGCATATAGCACATTGATAAAGACCCATTTGCAATGAAATCTAAGACAAGGGAAGAAACAAGAATTTGAATTTAAAGAATTAACCGGATAAAACACTCGCATTTTATATTCAAGTAAAAGATAAAGAATCCAATTATCTCCAAAGCGTTAGAAAGGGAAAGATTACAAGAACATGATAAGAGGAAAACTATTCAAACAGAAAATTCAGACAGACACACAGCGAGAGGGTAAGAAGACAAAACAAAGAGAGAGAGAGAAAGGTGAGACATCGAAAGTTACAACAAAATTGCATGAAATAGAATCACTGATCCAACGAAAGAGTTGCATCCGCCACGAATGTCTACCAAAGATATAAGTCACTCTCCGTTTGACTGAGCGGCGTCACATCGAGCGAACGAGAGAGCACGCCTTCTCCACACCGACCAATCCCACTCCACTCGGCTCGCACAACCCAACACACCCACTCACGCACACTCGCATACTCACGCACACTCGCATTGTCACACACACGCATAATACGCACACCCGCGTTGTATCAATCCCTGGTGCTTTGTAAATGGGCGATATCTATGCGAGCGAACCGTGGTCAGTCGCTCGGTCTCCGTGAGCCGCGAAAGTCGAGAGGATATTGGTGGTTAAGACCTAATTTCTGGTGCTGATCCGTCGGTAAAAGGAGATAATATTTTACGATTTTTAAAACCCGCTACAAGCGTTTAAATACATGGTGGCATATAAATGACATCTTTAAAGAAGGCTTGCATGATCAAGAAGACATCAAACAATTTTAACGTGAATTCCTTGTTTTATTTTTGCGTTAAAAAGAATCGAAATAAAATACACTTAACAAGAACTTTATTTTCCTGAAACTTGGTCATATTGCTTCGTTCTGTCGGGCGTGCCAATTGCATTCTGCCTTGTGAGGATTCTTAAAGAAAAACTACATTTTAATATTGAAATCATGCATGCTGTGGATTTCCGTATTGATACTACTTAGATTACATCTCGACTGTGAAAGAAGACTTATTTAACACGTTCTATCCAGCTTTGTGCAATAAAAGTACTAAAAGAAGCCCTTTTCACGTGACATTACAGGAAACTATCGTATGATGATCATATTTGCGCAGCCAACTTTTCTATCAAAAATCCTGGTACAGAATAAATCCTTTTTTGGGCGAATCTTGGTACAAATCTTTAGACGATACTATCATTTTCCGTCCCAGCTAAGATTTATCGCTCAGCGCGAGTTCTGTTAACCCTTAATTAGTTTCCTTGTTGCATCGTCAAATTTCCGAGACAGATTCTTTTCGCGATTGTTGTGCACTGAATAACATCACTGGAAGGATGAAGAAATAAAAGTTCATTCGTAAATAGAAATTAGGAGGCAAAAAGACTTCATGCATATTACAGAACGTTTCATTGACGAACACCTGTTATGAAGACTTTCGAGGAATATTAATAGCACTTCTTGATAATCAAATGGCTAACAGAACTTATTTTTGTTGAAATAACACTCTTCGAAAAATTGGTTCAAGAAAAACCTCTAGAACAGATGCGAATTCCACTTCTGTTTAAAAAGGTAACGTCAATATTCTATTACAAGGCAAATTGACTTAACCGCTATTTGATAATGATGTTTGGATTGAAATATTAAACGCCACAAATATTAAAAATAGTTTGGACATAATTGTATTACCGTCAAACTATTTTCATACAAAAACGAACAAGACTTAGACAATCGCAAAAGGGATCATTACACTCATGTGTATCGACGATAAACCAGAATAAATCTCACACACTCATCGCCAAAAAGGAGACAAGACATTTGCTTTTAGAACTTAATGTTTCTGTGCATTTCAATGCCATTCATCAATGCTGATGTAAGCACATTCCCCCAAAGCCTGTGCAAAGTGATCTCATCTCTTTGTTGAAGCATCAACTTACCCTCTAACAGCGGAGAAAAACCATTCAGAACTATTTATCGACTATTGATCCTGACATCCCTCCACATAACTCATTTCATCTTCTCCAACAATCTATCTACGCACTACATTGATTCCAGATCCAGGAAGCAAGGAGTTAAAATGGAAGACTTCACCAAAATGAAAGGACTTGTTGCCAGAGGAGGGAAGGCTAAGGATTACGTTCAATTCAATCTTAACAAGTAAGTCACATTTTACTTCATTACGTCAGTTCAATACTCATTCTTTACGGTACATGCTTTTAACAGGCTTCACGAGGTATAATAATTGAGATAGAATCTCGCCGCCGCGCTTGAAAATCGAACTCAGGTCAGGAAATTAAATACCTACTACTTGTTACCAACCGGCATATCGTTTTGCACAACACTATATTGATTTCAAAGGTGAGTTTAAAAGATGATACATGAATAAATTCTAATGGCTCACGTACAAGTTCTAAAACATAAATGTCACGAAAGTTAATAGCTAATATAAAAGTCCAATTTATGAAATGTATAGGCTCTCCTACAAACCTATAAACCATAGCCTTTACTTGGCATATATTAATAGAAAATTACTGTTTATGACTTAATGGCATTTAGTATTTCTATATACAAATTCAAATGGGTATGATCCTTGATATTATGAAAAACTGGTCTCTGAACAGAGAAAATCACAAAACCAAAGCAAAGCCCTAACGCTCAGTTTGCATGATTAATGCATGGTAAAAGGATGCAGGCACTGAAATGAAAGAGTATTTGTTCGAATTTGCAATAAATTGCATTGTTCATGTATGATTGGAATTTGGCCGCTATTAATCTTCAAACCCCTCGGGACTATGCATGACTATACATCATGTTAGGACTATTTGACTTACGGTTAAACAATGGCTTAATCGCATACATCTACAGACCATTAAAGGTTGGATGAGTATTTACGCATCCATACCTGTCCCAAGTTCACTATCTCAAAAAATAATACATATTCGTCCTTCACGACAGTTATGCATGGCTAAGCCAATAGCTGTTGTAAAATAGATATAAGGTGTCTAAAAATCTCGTCTTCATGGCGAATCAAGTTTTAGTATTAAACCTGGATCGTCATACGATGTAACTGCTATTGCACTGTATTGTGTTCATTATTTGTCAGATATTTGGTATCATGATGGTACAGCACAAAAGCTCATTCCAGAATACCTGCATTCTGAGAAATTAAATAATTAATGTGATTGATTTTGAGGATTTTTCGGATACGCAATGAATAATAATACGGTAGGAATAATAGCGTTTCTGAATTTACGATGAACATATAATTTGTATATAACACTATATATATTTATCTTTGCTTTTTTTCTTCTGTATATGAATTAACATTAAGATTTTTAACGACGCAATAGAGGCCCAATTGATTTGGAACATTTTCGTGTCTCTTCCACGAACACCATCACACCAGTGTGTAAGGGGTAGGATAAATAGCGTGATGAAGGAAAGAATGGTAAAAATAATACGTGAAACGTCTTTTATGTCTCAACATTTTATCTCACACTTCAAAGAAATATATTCAGTTTGAGGGGGAAATGCAGATTTGTCCTGTTCTAACCAAATACATCAGTTGCCATGTATATTATCTTTGCATCAACCCGTCAGTGTTTATGGGAGAAAAGAACTGCCCATGTTCATTTATACATGAGCATTTATGGCGACTCTTTTGACCACACATTTGCTAAAAGATGCTGATATTATATTACATGGTAACAAATACATTTGGTATGGCTTCATTATACTAAACCATGTTAACATTGCTCGATGTTACAGTAGTTTATTTATCATTATCATTTTTTGATTTTTTTTTTAAGCAACACTCCTTATTTTGAAAGCCCTGTAGAAAATGTCGTCTTATTCCATTAATTGTGTCAAACACTCATCAAACAACAATTAATATTTCAGCTTTTTGTTGATGGTTATCACCTTAATGGATTTCAAGAGGCGTCTAAAAACCTTGCTGATAATGATCATAAATTTTCATTAGGAGCAGACAACGTCGGTGAATATTTTTTTTTTTTTTTTTGCAGTAGATTAATCTAGTCATTTTTTTGTACTTGCCTTCTGTGTCCTATGTATAACAACACACATTTTTGGTTCAATAGGTTTTAGGCGAATCTCCTGTTAAACCAACCAGATTCCCCCCTTTTCGAGATTCGAAAATTATGCTGCTTTAATAGAGTGATAGCAATGCGTATCTCCAGTTCAGTTTATTGCTTTATCGATGATGGGTTCCTATCTATTTTATTTGATATGAATATTGCCCATTTAGTTAAGAGATAAATGAAGGGAAATTGAAAATTTCATTAAAAAGTGGAGGGAAGACCACAAGTGAAGACATTGTTAACGTGTCACCAAATATTTTGGTTTTTAAGTAACATGAAGGATTATCAAGATCTTGCTGTTGTAATCCTAATAAAGAGGGGGTGGGGGTATTAAGGAAGAATGGTTTAACATTTTGAACAAAAAAGTAAAACATGAAGACTTCTTAACTCGTTGAAATGCATGTGCATGAACTGACAAAGCGAGACGGATTATTCTCTGAAGCGAAAAACTCACTACCCCGTCCCAATTTTGTTTCCAGAAATTTTCACACCTCTCTCACTCCTTGCCATTCCTCGACCAAAATGGCCATTAATAATTGATCGCTTAATATGCTGCATTTTTGCCGATTCAGTGGTGCTTATGCGTTTCCTAAAGATGCGTTGACATCTTACAGGCAACTGTGTTTTAGGGGTTTTACTTTAATATCAGAGTCAAAACGCATCAAATTTTGATTCTCTTTGAATGCTGTATTCTGTTAAAAGAATTTTATGAATAAAAAGATAAAGTCACAATTACCAATTTTTCATTCACGTTCTCTCATTGAAGGTATTGAACAATGCTACCGACAGCTCATATTTCCTTTTCATTAGAAAATATTATTAAATAATAATTAAACTACAGCCAAATTTCTTTCTTAAAACAAAATTTACCTAAAAGCCTATGAAACATTCCTTGAAAAAATGAATTTTCTCAAAGCCAATATTGCGATAACTCAATCTGTGAACCAGATGTTTGGTTAGAAGGAGGTTGTAGATTCGAAAAGCTAGTGCTCTTTAGAAATTAAGCCATAAAACCAGGATCATTTTAAAAAATAATTTCTATTGTTTTGTTTCATTTGTTATGTTTTATTTCAATATTTTGGTGACATTTTGAAATTAAATCATTTCATGGATAAAAAACAAGAATAGTCACACATTTATGGATCTTAGATGAAACAAATTTGTTATTGTCCGACGCGCAGGTACAAAACTCAAAATATGAGTCAGACTTGAAAGAAAAAAAAAATGATAAAAAAATTGGCCACAGATTTATTAATTTATTTCGGTTAAAATAAACCACGGAAAACCAATACTGTACCGACAATCGAAAAGTGTCATATCACCATTTACAAATCGGAATAAATCGCTTTTCTATTTTTCCTTGATTATGTACTGATATAAAAAGCACTCTTTGTTTTGTTTTTGTGTAATGTGTCGAACTGAATTGTTAATCAATCACACGTTCCGGAATACGTGTATTGCTGTATAATACCAAATATTTTAAGAACAAAATAAACTAATACAAAAGATAAATGAAAATCATAATCAACATGTTTCTCGAAATGTTACGATGGAATTGTGGTTACACAAATCCATTTCGAAATCCATGGTACAACGCCAAATTACATGATTCTGACTAAAATACTATTATGGCGAAAATTATATGAGTTTAAATCCGGCTTTTACACTCATGTTATCAACAAACAAATACAATTTTATGTCAGTTTGTTTCACCAACTTCACTACTCTCCAACTAAATCCATATAATTGCGTTCCTGCGTTTGTGCGAATTCATCAGTCCTCACTACATCGCCTAACGAGATGACATACCGACAAAGAAACGGTTATTGATAATGGTGATGATGATGATTACTATTATCAATTGGAATGGAAATTTGATTGGAATTGTGAATGAGCAGAGTATCGGTGACCATTCATGCAATTCAGGCCAATTGAGATGCAACATCATTTTGATATGTTGTTCATATATCATGATTATTGCACGTATCATTTTTATTTTCCCGTTGATGATTCAGAAGTAATTTTATACGAACAAAATATGGAGTGTCGTGTCATTTGATTTGGAGGAAAGTGGTACAGAACGTATAAATGAAAAGAAAGATCTAGCTGATTATAATGACAAACTGTTTTACAATCATTCTTTTAACCATTTTTTGGTTTTGTTTTGTATTGTTTTTCTTTCGATGGGCGGGAGCGGGGGGGGGGGGGGGGGGGGATGGCAACACTAGTAAAGTACTACATAATCTGTATGTATCTGGATAACTTACTCGGTATTGTTAAGTGTGAACGCATTGTATAACCATTGATGCAAGCGTTCAGCGCTAAATTGAAGATTAGTCGGTCTGTGCTACAAAACCAGGTGGAAATCACAGTACTGGATCAAAGCCTGAACGCAAAATGTGCCCGAATGAAAAAGAAAATGAGAAAATTTAGTAAAAAACCAACTCTCATGTGCCATTCTTGAATTTTAGCATCCCTCCATCAGTTGACCTTTGCGAAGTGAATACCTTTGCTTTAGTCAATTAGACTTGAGTCACTTTTATTGACCCAGAACCAGGTCGATCGGAACCTTTGACCCGGAATCTGGGTTCATAGGGGCCATGTACTATGACCAAGAATCTGGGTACATCGGAGCCTGTGATCCGGAAAATGAACCGGATTTTAAATTGTAATATTCCGTTATCAGTGTGTGCAACTGTCACCAGGATTTAACTTTTGATAATTTAATTTTTATTTATAATCCATCTCTGGTTTCCCTACACGTTATGAAATCAAAATATGTTTTCAGCTGAAAACAAGAAAGGCAAATCACATATTTGCTGTATTCTTAATATTTCGGGCTTTTTTATATTGGAAATTCACTATTTTGTTAGACAATTCGCCTTGTGCAGTGCCAAATACCGCTAATGTTATTTTTAGGTATTTAGCTAAACATGGTTGTTTCTTGTTGGTTCTTTCTTTTATTTGTATGCAGTTATTTGTAGAACAAGCAGCTGTTTTTCCCTCTATAATTTTTAGAATAATGTGAAAAAGTCTTTCTCTTTAGAGTATTTGCATTACAATGTGTTGATCTTTAATTCCTCTAGCATCATCATTATTTTCACCAAAAAAAGAAAGAAATTAATAATAAAGAACATATATTTAAATATTTCAGTATCATGTTACGAAGCCGACTACAGGCAAATACCTTTGGTGCAATAATTCTCTTTTTAAGTAATCTTGAAATGTGCAACTTCTATTTTTAGAATAATAATGGTATTTTCTTGTAATGCATACTGCATGCCTGGATTATTCGTTTATTCTGTAAATATCAAAGGTATGAACTCTCCTCTTAGCCTTTAACATTAATGCAAGCAGGCCTGGGGGCGTTTCATGAAAAGACTTATCTGATACTTTTCCGACAAATTTGCTCTAAGCCAATCAGATACAAGAATTTCAGTAGCTTATAACAGTTGTCAGTGAGAATCAGTGAATATTTCTTTCATGAAATGCTCCCCTGACGGTGTGATTAGATGAGTGTTGTGAGGTGTACATATTATCATAACGACACCAACTGCATTATGTCAAATTAAAAATATAGCTTAATAAATGAAAATTGATAATTAACTGAAATTCTGATCCATCTATCACTGTCTCGTATCAGGGTTTGAAAACTTTAGGGTTTGTCTTTACTTGTTATATCAAGTTTATGGAAAAAAGAAATGTACAATATAAATGTCCTTTTTTAAATATTTGATTTTTTAAAAATTTATTTGTTTGTTTGTTTGTTTGTTTTTTTTTTTTTACAGTGTATGTATCCGTGCAATTATAAAAATTGTTATTTTTCTCCATTACATGCCATGTTCAAAATTAATATCTCCTTTCTAATTCACTATTCTTAAATTAGATGTTCACAATTCGATCTATCTAGTGTTATATTACCTTTCAGATAGATTCATATGTAAACAAGATTCTTCATGACATCATTCAGGAAACTATTCAGCCGATAAACAACATGTCCTTTTAATCTCTTGAACAGCACTGACTTATAATTCAATGTTCAGGAAGGAAAGTAATGCTAATTACGGTAACTTTGGACCTTTTTAATTCCTTTTTCCAAGTTTTTCGTTCGTGTAATGAAAGCCATGTTGTTCATGTTACTTTACAAGTTCATGTCTGACAGCATTTGAGCTGACAGCTTATAGTCCTTATGCTCCATTGAAAGCCCTAATGGGTTGAGAAAACCGTGACTCGGAATACTTCATGTAGAAAGGGTACATTTCCCTCTTTACAGATCACTACAGACATGCATGTACAATTTGGAATTCACATTAATGGGATTAACACTTTCAGTTCCCCTATAATGTTTAACGAAGACGACTCAAAGCCAGCATAACATACAGAGCACTCCTGTGTTTTTAAAATGTCAGCCCTGAACTATCACATATCCTGCTTTCCGATAGAACTTCAGGAAGGTTGAATAATATATAATGAAACTAATTTCTTTGAGATATGCTTCTAGAAAAGGTACATTTTATTGCTATCAAAGAGTACGGAAAGCACATTTGATTATTTGGCATTTGTACATTTTATGACACGTTGAGATTATATGCTCTCGCGGATGGATGAGTTGAAACAATTAAATGTGTAATATATGTATTTCTCCTAAACTCAATCAACCTTCCCTATGGTTTCGGTGAGTGAAAAAATGATAGCTATATATTATTCTGATTATTTTCTTGAATAAGAGACCCCCGAATAAGAAAAAAAGAGGGAACACCTTGGTGACACCAAATATTTCGGTCTGCAACAGAGCTTTCAAATTGCATCTTTAAAGCACGATCCTAAATTAGTCTCACAAAAGATTTACATTTCAAATGTAGTATTAACGCGCGGGAAACAAATATAAACTAAGAAAAGGAGATTTGTAGCATATTGATCAAGAGTTAAATACATTGAAACAAAGATAGAAGGAAACTAAAGATCTCAAAATTTATAAGGAAATAATTACAAATAGAGAGAGAACAACGCGTATACAAGACAAAGGGACAATATTATTGTACCTTTTAAGACGCCTATGAGAGAGAGAGAGACCGTGGAAAAAGATCTAATCAAAAGAACAAGAAAAAAAAAAAGAAAGAAAAGAAAGCAAAAGAAGGATAAGAAAAGGGAGTAGCAGCAGACGAAGAATAGATCTGTTTAGAATAGGACTACTTAAACTTGTTCTGATTTTCTCCCACTTCATCGGTATACAAACATGTTTGCTCAATACATTTCAAAGTGACAATTCGTATCCATCGTGTTTCTCAAAACGTAAAATTTAGTTTTCGGTTTTTTACCCCTTAAATACGCCCCTTGAGCCTAAGTAGCTGTCACTCTAGCAAGGGGGTCGTGGCTTCGTCTAAGCACCCCATATCCTGACGATATTATTCGCATTGTTCGCTAATGACACGTGACAACATAATACTGGCGCCCCTCTTGTCGAAATGGTTACAGTGACTTGTAACCCTTTCTGCACTTTATAGCTTAGAATTACCCATGCCTGAATATCAGGTACAGGATAGCATGAAGTGTTTGGGGATAAAGCTCGGATGAATTTCGAATTTCAATCATTGATTGAGAGGTACTAACAGCGAGATAGTTGGTTGGATAAAATGCATGAAAAGTTAGAAACCAACGCCACGAGTATAAAGAGAAATAAAAGAAAGGTGTGTGTGCGCGTCTGTGTTGGTGAAGATGTGTGTGTGGGGGGATGTGTGCGTGCGTATGTGAGGGGATGAGTGCGTGTGTGAGGGTGTGGGTGTGTTTGTGCATTTTGTGAGTGTGTGTGTGCGTGCGTCTGTGTGTGTGCGTATGTGTGTGTGTAAGCAAGAGATAGCAAACGAGAGATGAAGAGACCGATTAGAGACAGATGATCATTGAAACCACTCGACTGTGGCACCGGAACATACTGTCAACAGTTTAATAATGAATGAGGCAAGGAATAATAAAAGACTGCTTGAATGAAAAATTCATGATTTTTTAAGTCAGTTATTCATGGAATCAGTCTACTTTTCATATTGTTCGTGTTTGGATTTACACTTTACTGACTAGAATGTTCGTTTTGAAATGGCCCATGGACTTGATTTTTTAACTTCATTCAAAAGCAGTTCTCAAGTACAAGTTGGTTTTTCTTTTTCTTTTTCTATGTTTAATGTTTATATATTACGGTAGATTGTAATATAAAAATGTTATTCTTTTAAGGAATCATAATGAATAAACTTAGAAATGACAATGATATATGCAGCATATCATATAAGAAAATACATCTAAATATAATATTATACTAAATGAAATACATAAAATACAGAATGACATGTCAGTATGCATGTTACGGAGAGAGATAATAGAAACCAAGATGATCTTTATGGTAGAAGGAGGGGAATAGACATAAATGAGACGTCCGGGTGGGGGGCATAGAGAGGCATAAAATGTATCTACGTTTTTATAAAACCCAATTAATATGTACATTAGATAGGCCATAACCATTATCCGAACCGACTGAACCTTTTCTAAAGTAGGCTGATGCATGAAACAGTATCAACCCTTACTTTCACCAGATTGAGATTGGAGGAGTGCAACTTCTAATGACCCTTTTGGTATAGCATAGTATTTCTATGTCATACTCATGGTTGATGACCTTGAGTTATTTCGAACTATTACTTCAAATGAAAAGACCAATTATCATTCAAACCATATCACTATCATAGATGTTCTTTTTTTAAATAAAACTTTTTATTGTAAATTTGCTTCTGTGATTTATTCATTTTTTTACCATGTATACATGCCTATTTCAAGATGACTGATTGTTTTTTTGTGTGTGTATATCTCAGTATTTACCTCCAATATTGGTTTTAGCGGATGGAATTTGATTATTCAATACATATCTTGAGTTTAGTTCTTGTTTAATATATACTGTAAAAATGATTAACTTAATTTAATTTAATTCTTTATCTTGGGGTATAAATCTTTGTATAGTGGTTATGATAATTTTTGAAATGTGATTTTCTATGTTGTGAGATTATAAATAAATGATAAAATAAATGAATTGCCACTGAAATAAATACATTGTATCACAATTCAATTGCACTGTCCCAGCACTCAAGAACGGCATTTAGACTTGAATGCGTTGTGGCCCATTGTGTGATATTGCATTTATCATTGGGGGATCATTGCCTTTTCCTCAATGCTATATTTACAGTGTTGGGCTACTGGCCTGTTTCTCTACTCAGAGTCTTATTTCAATAATCACTGTATAGATTAACTGATGAATGTAAACAGACAAGCCTATTAAAGGGCTACCCCCAAATTTAAGTCACCCGCGCGGGAAGATATCTCACCAAACCTCACGGCGTGTTATTATTTGAGGGTTACACTCAACACATGGGCGCAGTGATACTGAACTGAGGCGGATTTGTTTCAAATGAATTCAATTGATTGAAGGCTGCTTAGAAACAGGGGCATAGCCAGAAGAGGATGAAAGTAGGGGATGGGGGGGGGGGATCGCTCACGGAGGACTAGTTATGATCATTGGTTAGGGGTACATCCTTTCCCCCCAAGAGAAATCTTGAGGAATGATTCTGTTCCTACAGGGATGTAGTGACGGTGCCGGAAAAAACACAGTGTTCCACAGTGTGAACACAATATGAACACACTGTGACACAGTGTGTTAATATTGTGCTGTACTGTTTCCAGTACCGACATTGTGAAAATGGGCCAAATCCACAAGGTCGACTATGCGAACACAGTGTCGAGTCCTTCACACTGTTTTAGCAGGATGACAACTGTGTGGATTTTCACAGCTTCGATACATTTGAAGTAGTATTTTCACAGTACGGACACACTGTGTTTGACCCTGTGTTTTTTTTTCCGGCAGGGGAAGGAGTGAGAATGGGTGAATGGAAGGTTCTGTTATTCTGTCTCGAACCTTAGTTGGACCCTGCCTCCTCCTTACTTCACAATCAGACGATGCCGCCGATCGTAAATGGACGAAAATGAACGTAACTGACAGTGAAATCAGGCCCAAAAGGGTCAAAGCTTTCAAAACCAACCACGTTATACTCGTTGAAGCAACAGGTAATATTTTTCTTAGCAAATTTTACATTACCAAATGGACAGAATGAGTACCTCGCATTTTTTACATGATTGAATTTACGCTCTACATCTTAATCAATGGGTTGTTGGGTATTATCATATGTGTTAAATAGTCTCATATATTAGGGGAGAAAACGAGAATATATATTTTCTAGGGAAAAACTCTTCTAGCCATGATTTGTCCAAGTGTATGGTAGAATTGTATATCTCGAAGATGGGAGTAATGCGATTATTGTCCCATAATATCAATACAATGATTATCACCCTTATTATTGGGAATGACATGTCAATATTGGTAATATTTCATATGCGAATATTTTAGTAGCCATGAAAAGCAATTCCCAGTTCACGGATTTTAAGATGAATTAAAAAAACAATGCTCATTTACAGGTTTTGCTATTCACAGGTCTCTGATAGTGTGGGGATTACGACGCCAAAAACAAATAATCTCTTTAAAAAAAAAGATCATTTGAAAATGGGTATACATAATCAATTACTGAGCATATAGTATATAATAATTAATATTCCTGAAAAACCACGTTGTTTTCACAATTTCATCTAATATAAACATAATTGCTGTAATTACTATACTTTAACACATACTTTAATGATACCTCCATGTATAGTACATACTTTTACACCTTATACAAGGAGTCATATTTCCTTTTCCATTAGTATACATTATTGAATATCCAAACTCAATTGTGATAATTAACTAACGTCATCAATGAGAGAGAAAAAATGATGAACAAAATAATAATATAAAGACTGAGATGCCACAACTTTCAGCAGAAGATTGACGGATATAAATTGTGTGGGGAATACAGCTTTAGAAGAAATAGATAAAATATGTGGTAATGGTGAGTGTAAGGATAGAGAGAAATGGAGAGGTGGGTATGGATAGTGGTAGTATAAAAGATAGAGAGAGAGAGAAAAAAAAACAAAGAAAGACAGAGATAGAGAGAGAGAGAGAGTATGTGTGTTTGTTTGTGTGTGTGTGTGTGTGTGTGTGTGTGTGTGTGTGAGAGAGAGAGAGAGAGAGAGAGAGAGATAGAGAGAGTGAGAGAGGAAGATGAAGTCGAGTGCAAGCACTTCTTTTTATACCCATAATCATCAATAATGATAATCATAAATTGGATTTGCTGGAAGGCAGATTGTCTGTTTACGATATTTATAGCCTCTTATACACAGCGGATATATTGCCGACCTTCTGGTATTGTCGCCATAAAAATCGAGCTGAATGCAATCGATGGAATCTCATACTTGATTCTCTGTGGAAAACAAAAAGAACGTTACCATTTTATCTTCCGTTTTGATAGCCCCATCCAGCGAAATCGGCAAGATACCATAGTCACACCCGACCGTAACGGAAAACCGACCACTAACTTGCCATTTACGGTAATGTAATATTATGTTCGGTTCTATGTCATTTGATGTCGGTCTCACCAGTGCCAAAATTTGTAAATGATAAAGGAAATCTGAAACACAAATTCACCAAATATCTTTTGCTCGTACCATTCATGAAAACTTAAATTGTACGTATCGTTTTTATTTACCATCTATAATATAGGGACAAATTGTGGCCACTCACGTCCTTCAGGGAGCTATCCGAAATGTGGAATTGTTTAGATGGAAATTGAAAAAAGGAATTTATTTGAATTAAATTGAAATAAACAAGCTTACATTTTTATTAAGGCGCACTCGCTACTCTATAAATGTGTCTAGAAGTTTATTTGCCACTCTTTATTTACAGTGTAGATAACTGCCACTCCGAATCGAATAGTAAAGAACTCCCTGTTTGACAGAGTTAGCCCGATTTCCTCTCAACATCGGTTGCAAGCTGAATATCCTCACCCGTTTCAAAGGATTGGACACAAAATTAATGAATGACTAATGAACATATTTCCCACAAATCCGTTGTGGCTTGTGCTTGTAGTCCAGGTAACGAAATTGCTGGATCTGCGATGGAGACTTTAAACTTTTTCTTTGAGTGTGACAATCACCAACTCCTTGTTGAACAGGAATTGAACTACTCTTTGGGTGCCTTTCCTCTCTGTTACAAAGTAATACAATGGAAGATTGCTAAAGTTTAAAAACCTAATTTTTAACTGAGTATTTCCATTTTTTTCTCTTCTCAAATTCTTTGGCCAAAAAATACAAATCCCCATTTAGATAACTTGAATACGTCATAACGGGCACTACTTCTCACATGCTCCCAATATATACCTCAGTCACATTCCCGAAATATCTGAAAAACCCATAACTTTCCATCCACCTTATTGTAATTTTTGACAGTTCTGCCTGTTGGTCGATGCGAGTATCACCATTCTCACAGGGTCAAAAACTGGAAAGATGGATATAGGGTACATGCAGGTAATATGGGCCAGCAGGTAATATGGGCCACCTGAAGCAAAACCGGTGACCGGTGTGAGCACCATAATGTTGTTCATATGAACTGTATACGAAAATATATCGTCGTGAGAGCATCTGATGCCAAAATCTATCTGAGAAAATTGCTGAAAACCAACAAGGTAGGTAAAACTTACGGCATTTTTTTTACCCTGATGTAAAATTTGATATTTCACAAAATGTGATGGTGAAAGAGTGTTTGAGGGGGTAACCGCAATTGTTTTGTATATTTAGTAAGCTTAAAGTTTCATTTTGATCATACTAGCGTGTACAGGTCAATTTGTTGTAATGAAGGGGTGCAATGTGGCATTGAATGCTTGCCTGACACAGCAACATTTGTGCAGGTAATATGGGCCATCCAAAATGGCGGAAATGATTCTGGTACTTAGTATTGGGATGATTAATCTCTTTGCTACGATTTATTTGGGTATATTCACAGTATATAAATTAATATAAATAACTTAATGTAGGCCTACATTGACTTGTATAATGAAAATAATATTTAAATAATATGAAAAAAAGAAATCATATACAAAATACAAAACAATGAAATATATAGTCAAAGTATCTACTGAAGGGTCTTATAATTTCAAATGATATCTTAAAGTTAATGATTTTCAACATATTAAGCAAATTCCAGACATGGTAGAGTCATTGTAGTTTTTAAAATATACATTAAATACATGTGCCCATATTACCTGCACATGCAAGTAATATGGGCACTTTGGTAATGACGTCAACATTTGAATATTGCAGACAGGGGGGTTGGTGATAATTGTTTTTCTTCACAATAAACGTTAAAGCATAGTTATCGATTCATATAAACAAAGATTAGACTGTGTGTCATTTTGTAATTTCATGCAAATTAGGCAAATGAGCTTAGGGGGCCCATATTACCTGCATGTACCCTACAATCAGTGGGGTGTAACACAAAGACTTACGATTGATAAAAAGTTAAGGATTGATTTTTTTTTTCTCATCATGGACAGGATGCTCCAAAGTTGATAATCTTAATCCTAATCCTACATTTAATCATATCCAAATCCTAATCCATGACTGTACCTGGTGTCCAAATGAGGCTACCGAGAAAAAAATCAATCGTAACTTTTTATCAATCGTAAGTCTTTGTGTTACAGGGCGCAGATTGGGGATCGAGACACGTGAGCCGAGTGAGGTCTTCCCTAGTACAGCACAGTTCCCCAGTGGAGGGCATAACGCAAAGTTGAAGTACAGTCACACACGAAGTAGAGACCACCTGATACGATAAGCATCCAATCGTCACACATTTCAACTCCCCATGCGCTTTATCCACAGATCTTTGCATCACCATCCCACTTATTTCAGGGGCGTATAAAGCAAGTGTGGATTCATCGAAACGGGGAGGGGAAAATGGGAGGGGACGAATTGAATTGACCTAAATGTATACAAATTCAACCCATGGATTTACCGTTGTAAACAGACACTCCCATAACAATCATCGTACCATAACAATCAATCAACCGTAAAAGAAAAAAATGTGAACGAGCTTTTGGAAACTCTAAACGAACCTTGACGAACCCGCCGAAAAAGGTAAAAGGGTAAAAAAAAAAAAATCATAAATTTAGCCCAGAAGACAATCTGTATTTCTCCATTAAAGATCTTGAACTGAAAAAGTCTTTCTTATCCACGTTTTCCTTTGGTAACACCCGTATTTCCTTTGTATCCAATTCTTTTCCAAAAGCCGGATATTTTAAATTTTTACCTTCGGCGAATCTCGTCGAATGGAACTGATCACGATGTCGATTAGGCCTACTGATCTCGTCTATGATGACGATAAGCTCTTAACGCACGACTTCCAACAGCACTTATTGCTAGGCAAAGCCGTTAAACAAGTTACACATGGCGATTGGCTCTGTATATTAAAGGAGATGCAGGATCGGGATAATAAGGAAAGTTACAAAATACAAGATATAAGATACAAGATACTTTATTAAGTCCAATCAATAGAAATTTGCTTTCCACCAGCACAGGAACGGAATTAATCGGACTTTGTATTGATGAAAGATATAATATATCCCGAAACAAGTATGTATACATGTACATGATATGGAATATTGTAACAGAATAACTGATTTCATAAGTATGCCCAAATAGAAACTTATTCTGGACTTTATTTTAATTAAGGGTGCATGTCATGCGTACGGGCACCTCAATTATGTCTATTCGCTAGATATATACACCTTTTATGTATGAGAATTCAACTTTTAGTTGTCATATGCTGAAATAGTAATCCAAGCTGTTTTACTTTCTAGTAATCTATGTTTTTGTCAATGCTTCCCTTTAAACATACTGAAATTAGCGAATGGTCCAGTGATGCACACGTATTAAACAAATGAACGCACTTTCATGCATGAAATCATGGAAATGGCGCTAGAAGAGCGGGTGATATGAAAATCTAAAATTCTAGGACTTTTAATATTCTGGAAAAGAAGAATATACCATCTGTGGATAAAAAAGTACAATAAGTATGTGTTAATTTTTATGGAGTAACATCATTCTGTGTTTTAAAAAAGACGTCCTTTATAACGGCTTCTTTTATGTCACCAGCCTCTAACAAACTGCATAAACAAGCATAATCTGAAAGAGAAGATTGTGCTCGTAATTCTTTTTTTAGTGTATTTAATAAATTACGCTTAAAAGAGTTAAGTTGAGAATAACTTAACCCCTTTAACCGCTTATAAAGCCAGAAAGTGCCAGAAACACGATTGTATAATACCAACTACAGTATATATAGTCTTTGTAGATGCGAATATTTAATATACAAACCTTTAAAACTGTGAACATCATTCTAAACATGAGAAACGACATTAATCATGAATGATAATGCACTTTGACAATCCGAATGCAAATATCTTATTAGATCACGTTGACTAATCAAATAACACATTATTAAGGCAGAATACAGAAAACAAAAAACAACAACAAAGGTCTATATATGATACATCGAGGATTGCTCGGGGGAATGTATTACACGATAAGCTATTCAATTATAGGCACTTCGCCCTGACTTCCGAGTCTCAATAGCGTAATACTTCTGTCACATCAGCAGACCTTCTTGAAATCAATCACATATTGGTCTTCAGATGTGCTGCAATCTGTAGTTGTGACTAGAGTCACTCTCGTCTCTGTGACATGGGTGTAACGCACTCAAGGAATGAAAATCAATTACCTCCGAGATTGTTAATAATTATATAATTCAATAAAGCGCGTGCATCGCGATTGGGGAAGCGTGACCCTGTCACGAATTTCGTTTCAATATTATCCCATCAACTGCGAATTTAAGCTGGTAATGTGTGAACAATTTGCATCTTGATTCCACTTTGGAATTCTAGAGAGATATTCCTGTGTTGATTGCGTGAATAATTGATAAAGATAGGCGAGGTTTTGAAAAAGTGTTCGTATGAATACTGATGGACAAACGATAAGAAAACATAGCGGATTATTAGAAGTTTGGTCACGTTGGTTGTAATCTATAGCTAGGATACAAGATGAAAATAAATATATATACAGTGTTTATACTTTTCGTCAAATAGAATCACAAGAAGTATTTTTTTTTTTTAATTAAAATTTATGAAGAGACAAACACAAAATATTGTAAAGCAAGATTTGAAAAATCAAATAGAAATTGGAGGAAAAGGCACCGTTTGGTGTACAAAGAAAAAATGTAAATTAGGAAGACAATTGCATGTCAGGCTCAAAACATCCTACATCCTGGTATTAAACATCAACCTAAAGTCTAATGATTCCAGTACGGTAAGCTTTTTGCGGTGTGTTGTCACTATACACCTCCTCCTCTTTCCAATTCCATTCTAAATTATTCATGATCTAAGGTTATTAATATTACAAGAAGAGCGGGAGATTAGGGATTAAGGGATACCTACTTCTCGCCTCTAAATAACGATCGTATATCCGGCCATATTACAGTCTCTTGTGAAGCGCCAGGAATTTTAGAAACAAGCTGAGGTGGGATAACCATTCTTATGCTTCCGTCACAACAATAGCTTTCATCTGAAAATAAAATGTTACTTGATTGATATAATTATATACATTATATACAATAAAATACAAACAAATTCAATGCAATACAATAGCTTTCTTGAAACCAATGCATTTCTTTAAAAAAATAATACAAAGTCCAAGTCCATTTTCGATTTGATATTTGGTCCGGACTTTCTTTGGTGTTTTTAGTTACCTAAAAAGATATAGATAATTAAACCGATAATGATACTCATCTACAAGTTATGCCGTTTGAACCAGTATAATTTCAGTGCGTAGCAATACTTAGTATTTCGTGTTAAAAAAGAACGCACCAGAAGACTAGTGACCTATCCCATCTCAAGGGATTTGTTCGAGGTGTCTGTGACCACGCTCTTTCACGAAACTTCACTCCAGTCTCAGCCGAACAGAGCAATGTTCGTTCACCAAAGACGTTACTTATACATGCGATATCGTATTAATTTCTAACGCCACACGGGAGAGTACATAAAATGGAATAACTTTAGCATTACAGGTCACAGAATTTCCCTAATCCAAAACTATACCGATTTTTCTTTGTTGTTCGCAAGAAATGGGCTACTTGAATGTTTTTTTTTTCAGACTTCGAAATACCTACTTGAATTAATAAAGCCACATCAATAACGTTGAAAACAGGACTATATTATTCAAATTAATCTTTTTAAAACGTCTCAACCTATGACCAATGATCTTCTTTCGCTTCAAGATATCACCATTAAAGGAGACAATTAAATAGCATACTACATGGCTGCGGCTATGTGTGCCTACAGCAATCATAACGCTTTTTTCGAGCAGCAAAATGCGTGTCAATTACACGAGGTTTTAAATCGAAGCATTTTTCATGTCTTATTTGTACTGAAACAAGAAATCCATTGTCATCTCCCTTTTAGGATTTATGTATTTCGGGGTATAAAAATCACAACATGAAGCGAAATTGATTACGCTTTCCCCAATATTTTCTTACAAGCAACGAGCCCCTCCCTCATGTGTATTAAAAAAGATTGTAAATATCAGAAATGGGTATCACAGCGGCACTTCTACCCCCTTGTTTGTTTTCTATGTTGTTCTTCTTTGCGTGAAATTGGGCCCTAGGTATTCATTAAACGCATTATGACTAATGGAAATGTGTGGCAGCTTTGTCGGTAGATTTTGTTAAGGATTCTCCGCTAAAGACACATAAATTTGGAACGAGAATAAGTCGCCGTAAACTACCCGAGGGGGACTCGAAATATATTTTATTTACGATGTATGGGGAGAATAATATTAATTTGTTTTCGCGATGTTCAGGGATTAATGGTTCAGGCTTGAAACACGGATGTATTGACCTTTAAATTCTGCTTTCTGACTGACCCCGCAATATCAAAATCTGTTTAAGATGTGTTTGTGTATGACACATAAAACCAATTGTAAATTATAATGGGTCTACCTAATTATAAACCTACCCTATCTCCTAGATCAACGTGATATTGTGTTAGCTTTAACAATTTCGTTTCAACATCGACACAAGCCCGAAGAAAAGATTCATGACTACTTATCTTGTTGATAGCTAAATGTCTGTTGCGATTGTATGTATATTATGTCCTCTTATTTTTTTCCCCAGGGTTTGTAGGGTTTTGTATCCCTAATGTATTGTATTAATTAAGTGTTATTATTATACATGTTATGCATCTTTATTTAATTACATTAATATGACCCCATGGAACAACGGCGCAACTTATGTAACTTGCACTGAAATGGGCTGTCCGCCAAACATTTATTACTTATGCATGATTTACCGTGTATATATTTTTTTATCTTGTTGATATGGAAGTAAAGACAAACAAACAATCGATTTGTCGTCGGGATAAAGTCGGTTTTATGGCTCAAATGAGGTATAATATACCTTTCAATAATCTTCATACCGTTATTACAGTCATTAAGCTTTGGTTTATTGTGCATGTATATCTTTCTTGCTCAAATATTGCTTGAGAAAGAAATCAGAAAAAAAATGTTACTTGGTAACAATTTTTGATCTTTCATGAATGCCGACCTTTTCTCCCTATCTCCTGTGTTCCAATTTATGGAATTTAACATAGACGTTAAAAAGAAAAAATAAATAAAAAGAGAAAACTGTTTATAACTGTATCATCCCTTGACGGATTTTCTTTTCAAACCTTTTTTCTGTTTTTAATGAAATCAAAATTGGAAGAGAAATTCCTCAAAAATTTAACTTCGTGTCGCCTTTCTTATTGAAACTGACCATTCTTTCTTAATACCTTTGCAGCTCCTTTTTCCGTCTCATTTTCATCTTCTTTTCCTCTCATTCAGATACGCAAGCACCTCCACAAATACCCAGCACGTACTAGGACATTATATACATCGTACATAGTCATCCACCAAAATGCATTCAATCCCACCGAAAATGCAAGTGTTCAAACACCTACGTGCAATAGTTTAAGCACCCAGTTTTGCCTCATTCATGCTACACATCTCCTTACCCTCCCACCATCAAATCGCGCACACTCATCCTCGCACAATCGCCCGCGCACACTCACCCTCGCACACTCACCGCCGCACACTCACCTTCCCACCACAGTATCGCGTACTCTCCGACCTTTTCTATCATGTTGTCTGTTCTACTTCTTCTCTGTTTATCCCTCCACTTCACCCGAAAGTAGCCATGCATCGAGCGGAAACTCTCGGGTAAGTGCCCGGTTCTGCCCCGCCTGCAACACGTTCAATACACCGGGAGAAGCATGTCCAACTTGTGGTTGAGCATTAAAATTCCCTCAGGACCTCAAGAGCAGTCGGAATAAACAAAGTCAGAGGCTGTTATGACGAGGAAAGAATAAAAAGAAAAAAAAAAAGGAGAAATGAAGCAAGAGTAGGCCCACCACAATAGGCACATGTATTGAACATGTTTCAGGAAAAATTACTTCTTTGAATAGCTCTGCATGCAGCAATAGAGTAGATACATATTTGAAGTACACGTAGCTGTTAAAGATAAATCCCGTCTCAATATCAATGCATTTAGTTTTTCTTAGGTACCGCCTAAACAACAATAAATATTACTGTAAAGTGAATAAAAGTACATTCCATATTCTTGATGAATGGTTTAAAGCAACCTTGAAACAGGCCACGTTAATGTTCAAATTAATAAAAATTCATGTTATGATTAGGCTCCATTGCAACGCTACTAACATGTCCAAAGCCTGTTTCTCTTTTATCGTATGTTAAAACTGTTCTTTTTCCAACATGTTCTAACCACAGCATTTGATGGGTCACTTGAAAAAATGAAAATGGAGTAAAATCAGACGAGCAGTTTATTCCTTAACTTTGGTCACCGGTTACAAGTGTTGATCGTTCCACTTTAGCTCTTGTTGACCGATCCTCTCTAATGTGAAGACTCGAAGAATCGAAGAGGTCTACCATTCCAACACGATATATTTTGCAGACATGCCCTGGTTATAAAGAAAGAACGAGAGATAGATAGATAGAGAGAGAGAAGGGGGGGGGGGATAGGGAGAGAGAGAGAGAGAGAGAGAATGAGAGGACCAAGACATGCAAGATGAAGACGATTAGTAAACACGTTTAGCCAGATTTGATTGACATCCCCAAGAACATTTTCTTGATCGTTTTCATTAATACGTACACATCATTTTGAGCTATTGCTACTAACAGTAGGCCTATATGTCATTCGAAAGTCACGTCATATATCCACATGCCACATAATCACCTTACATTATATAAAATAAAGAAAATAAATATCACTTTATTATATAGTGAGCATTCCGTCTAAAATAGGAGATTGAAAAGTATAATGCAGTTATTTTCTTGTTGCTTCATAATGTACTTACCTAAAAAAAAATCAATATACTGATAGCCTGAAACAAGAAATCTAGTTTTGATAGATAAAGAAAAATAAAGATAAGCACAAGTGACATAGAAGAAAAGAGATTTTGATATTTGACCATCATTTTGTCTCATTTGATGAAGTTCACGAATTTATATAGCGCCTTCCCACTCGAGAAAGTTTTACAATTTCAAAAACTGTTGGATTTGAGAATGTCACAGTGTGAGGCCTCAGCACGCATGGTGAATTAAAGTAGACGTCTCTTTGCCAAGCGTGGCGTGAAAATAAACACAACAATAATAGGTATTCGCTTTTGCCATTTTTGCCGCCCCGTCCACTGGCTCAAGAATGTTACATTTAATCAAAAATTCTGCACCTCAAACGAGCTTTGGAGGTGGAGGCTGTTGGCCTGAAAAACCATGCCACCTCCTGATTCTCTACGACTCAGTTACAAGAAGAATCCAATTGATAACCAACCAATAAACGATAAAATGTGGGGAACCTAATCTTGAGTCCTGCTCTTCTTAATAAAGTCGGTTGGCGTGTGTTCGTCTGCCCAATGTGACCGGGATTCTCTCTTTCAGTCCATGTTTCAATTTGCATTTTGAGACAATAATAAATACGATACTAAGGACTCCAGTTTTCAAGAATATCATTTTGTCTGACACTGACGTTCAAAGACCAGAAGATCTCCGGTTCGAATTCATCATTTTGCACCGTAACCATTTCATTACAATTATTCTAAATACAAATAAAAATTGGATATACATTCAAAATTCCATATTAACGATCTCAATTAGTGTTTCGATTGGAAAGGGACAACTACAGGCATAAACAGGCAAAAATAGGCATTGATTTGTTATAATTTATAAATTATTAGTTTGACGTTTATTCACAATGAATTAAGCCTAATTTAACCATTTATGCCTTTTTTTTTTCTTTTTTTTTTTTTGGGGGGGGGGGGAGATACTGTACAATGTTCGATGTAAATAAATTCCAAAGATGTAATTCTTTATCTATAAGGCATAGATGGTTATGTTATGTATTTATGACAAGGGTCGAACTATATGTGTAGACGAGACCATGCACAAAGAAGATATCTTCCAGTGTGCTTTGTGAACCAAGTGATGAGTGAACCTGAGATTTTTAATCGTTACAAATATATGATTGAAAAATAAATGTGTACCAAATATTGACATTCCGTGTCTTAATGAATTACATCTTCATAAGATATGGACGTATTAAACGTATTTGTATGCCCGAAATATCTCATCATGGTTTATAACCACTTGCTCTAACAGCAGTTGGTCCAAATTTCGGATTGTTTATTACCACATGTGCTGAGCCATTTTGGTCTACTAACACTTTGGTCTTATTTTTACTTGGTCTAATACGTACTTTGTTTAAATCTCACTTGGTCTAATGAACACTTGGGATAATTACAATTTCGTCTAATAGCCAAATAGTCTAATTTATATTTCGTCTTATTTCAAATGAATATTTGGTCTATTACCAGTTTGTCAAAGAATTGACTTAATGGCGTTAGACCAAATGGACATCAGGCAAAATGGGAATTAGACAAAATAGTAAATAGGTATTTAAAAAAGTTGCATTTAGACCTAAGGTTTTAGACCAACTGGTTGTAGAGAAAATGGAATTAAATCGAGACCAAACGGGTATTATTCAAAGTGGGTTTAGACCAAATGGCAATTTACCGACCGTCATGACTTAATGTACATCTTCATGAGATTTGAACTTATTGGCGCACTTTGTGTCAGTGTTTCTTATCAGAGAGTCAATGCTTTAAAGGGACGTATAATTGATAAAACATGGGGAAAGCACCTTATCTCGGATGAAAAGATAACATTCCAATCAGAGCCTGAGGCGTGTTGCGTAATCTTCAGCGACAACGCATCTGGAGTTAATCCGGTTAATCCTTCATGGCTAGACTAACTAACCAGAATTCCGAAGTAAATCTAGCCTATGTTTCGGTTTTTGAGATGGAGCATTATACAAGTCCTCACTTTGAATTTATACGAAGAGACCCGTTGAAAGTCTGTAAACTAAAAATTGTTGAGGACTCTAGAATCCGAAGCTATTGACCCTATTTACCAACTGAATTCGGTCAACTTCGTTATGTTCGTGCTGTCCGAAAGTTAATCACCAGTAGTCCGACCCATGCGTAAGCCACTGTCGATTCTGTACGAGTCAATGGAGCTCTGGAAAAACGCGCATTCCCCACGATCTGCGAGTTGCGAGCGCCTTTAAGTTAACTTTGCGTTTCTTATACTTCATTAGAAATGTTATGTACTAATTTTGAAAACATAATGCATGTCGTTGTGGATATGAAAATGTGTGTTACGTTCAATTGAGGCCGTGTATATGTGGCCTGTACCATTTGGGCACTATGTGCTTTTATTTCGTCTTTTGTATTTTTTATCTTTTGTTATCAATGTTTAAAAAAATCTGAAATCTTATTTATATGTATCATGCTCATCAGTTTAATACTAACATTACTTAAATCATGTTGAAATGACACACAAGATTCTCTCAAGAAAATTTTAAAAATTTACCTGAAAAGACAATGTATAAATACGTAAATAAATTATGTAAATTGAATACTGAAAAAGACGGCAGTGAGTTAAAGAGAGAAAGGACAGACGGGACGAATGGGACGAAACAACGGCACCTTTAAAAGGTCTCATCTGTAATCTGATACGATTCCATTTAACGTCATAACCATGGGGGATCAGTCGCAACCCTCGTGTATTTGACCAATGATTATCATGATGTCATGGTCAAATTTGCGAGTTGACAATTTCCTCAATGTCCACAGAACACAAAATCGACGGAATTCTCTTGGGCAATCGAGCAAGATACACGTTTATCAAATTTGATGCATTGTTAGGCTACCAATGAAAAGCAAAATAATTTGTATTCTAAAACCGATTAATTTTTTATTTCTAACATGTCCAATGTAGGCAATATTGAAAAAAAGGTATGCACATCAAACACATTATGTTATACCACGAAAAGTGATAACGATATTATCCTTTTCCGAGCCAAAATTTACACTTGGAGTGTTTAATGACTTTCATACATTTAATTTAATGCATGTTGGTCTATAGAAGAACATAATAACATATAAGAAAGAGCCCCGTCTTAAACATTTGGCAAAGCGGTTGGACTTGACTAGACCGTTAAAACAATGACGAGAGAAAGAATATGACATGAAAAGATAACATGCCACTGACAGGCCCTTTATATTGCTGTTTTACCTCATACTCATTTATTTACAACCTCCGGGTAGAAGAATACAAGTTTATTTGTTAATTTCATATCAAATGCTTAGTTTAAAATGATTTAGAATGGTGGTAGTGATAATTGGTTGTTCTTCGGTAACACATACAAAGGTATAGGGAAATGTAATCAAAGAATGCACGGTTTGGCATCCCAGGAACAATAAACTTAGGATTCTATCAAAGATGAGTGTAAAAGTTTTGTTCGGATTTGTGGCGGAGTAACGTAGTAAGTGCCAATTGTAGAAATTACATTTAGTTGTGGTGGGGGGGGGGGATTTCCATAATATTTTGTAAAAAGTTATTTGTTTAACTACTTTAACTACTCTGTTTTACACCCGAGACATAAAATATGAACCAGTCCTGGAAGAAGAAAATTGGGTTAATGAAAAAAAAAAAAACTTTAATCATAACACGTTTTATTTCATATTATAGTTTCTTATGGAATGTATTACACTGACATACATATATGTACATGTATGCTTGGTACAACTGTAATATATCAATAAACGAAATTAATAATAAAAAAACACACACGTAAAAACACAATACAAATAATTTCAAAATCACGTCCGTGCTTTTTTACAAATATTAATTTTGCTCATCAAAACACTTGCAATACGTGATAAGAAAATCCTTTTATTTATAATTTTTCAAAATGTAAACTTAACTTGGGAAGTTATATACTTGACAATTCAACTTTGTATGGCTGTTAATACCCTTTGCATCTAACTCGAACACTAAAATGTCGATAGTTTAGAGTAATCGGCAGGCCTTACCCGGTCAGGCGAGTAATTGTAGAAGGCTATACACTTAGCTTCGATCGCGTAGAGGTGACGTTAAAGGGAATATGTGGGACTGAAAGATGCTTTTGGCGGCTGTGATGGATTATCCCGCATTAAAAAGGTGTTCTTCTAAATTTAGTTAAAACGATTCTCTCTAGATCGTCCCCTTTTCATATAATTATTGAGAATTCTATTGGGTGCTTTTTAAAACTGCATTCCGAAAAAATGTATTCTTCAGACATTAACGAAAAATATTCTTGAAAGATCCTCATTCCATTATTGAACTTATCATTTTCCGGGCAGCTGAAGTCATATAAGCGGCTTCAGGGATTCACAGCATTTACGAGTGCCTTTAATGCATACGGAAAAAAAAAAGTTTCAGGATTTTTCGGTCGTTTCACCTTAATTTTTCCACCACAAGCACTGTCTTTTGTGTTCCGTATTAGTCCTTCTTATCCATCTCCGAAATTTTCTTTCACACTTTTCTTCCATCCGTCGACCTGGTAATGGCTGCTAAATCTGTCACATCTTTATTTTTACAAATGGTTTCAGCTCTGCTACCTCGCCCAATGGTTCAAATCAGTGCATGTCTCACCGGGTCACTGGAATAATCGACTACATACGGCACGGGCCAGGGACGTACAAGTATAAAGAAGGGTCATATAGTATAATACATTGTTTATCTGATTCTCAGAAGGGAAAACTACTAAACAAGGACAGTGCTTACTTACAATCAAGAATTTTTCATGCGAACAAACAAATATATTTCATTTCTTTTGTCTTTTACACATTGTTTATACAAAGGAACCTATAATATTTGAAGCTAAGTTTGTAAATGTTGCTCCTTCTTTCTTATACTATGTCAATCACCTTGTAACTTTGTCAACGTATTGTGAATGATATGACATATGATTTTTGTTGTTGATATTGTTCTTGATTGGAAATATGGAGTACACTGAAACTTAAACTGAATATAAAACAGAATGTGCCGCATCAAGATTAAGTACATCTTTAGTATACTATAAATATTTTATGCAAATAAGCAATCATTGCAATTGATCAAAAAAGGGGGAAGAGAAACTCTCAAAAGAATTGGAATCGTTGATTAAGTTTGACACATGGCCTTTCAGAACGGAACATAATGTCAGGTTCAATGGCAATAATTGATCATAAAGAAACCGCCAAATTGATTTCTGTAATCAATCAAATTTGATGTGGAGCGAAACGAATGATTTTATTGTCAAGACCGTCTTTAAAATCACCTTAAAGTGCTATTTGTGTAACGGGGACAACTACAGAACAAAATGATCTGACATTAACATAAACAATGCCAAATGGTTCAGTGATACTTAGTTTATTTCAATGTTTTAAACTCAAGTATAACATGACGTAATGCTTATTGACTTCCCTTTTTAATTTTTCCCGAATCGAGGGTGACAAGTTAGATTTATTGCCTTACATAATAGCACTGCATTGCCATAGACATGATATAAGAGAAATCCACTGAAAATAAAAACGAATGCGTTATAATTTATTGGCGGAACCTCTACATATAATGCCATTAATGCATTGCACAGAAAGCTCACCCGTTAATCATGTTAATTGAAATTAAGCCGGAATTGGTATGCCGTCGTTTTCTTGATTGGTAATTATGTAATTACAATTAAGGATTAAGTACATGTAACCTGCCTGTCAATGGAGTTCATACAAACAGGGACCTTCGGAATAATACAAGGTTCATCACTTTGGGATTGCTTAATTGATTATATCACGTGAATCGTCGTTTGGATTTTAAAGGGATTGAGTAATTTAAAGGAGATTTGCAAAAATCTGAGTTATGGGGCTTTACTTTCCATGCTGCTTATGCATGCTGTATGTGCATGAAATAATGTATCAAGAGGAAACATTTTTATTTTACAAGCATCATTCCATGCTTCACAATAATATAAAAAAGGTGATTATTTATCTCTATAGACTGCAGTGTTAACTTTAGTGTATCTATACAGGGGCGCTTATAAGTGTGGTGATATTGAGTCATTTATAACAATTTATAGCAATTAAGCGACCACTGAGCTTCATATTCTTACGGGCTTTCAATCTGACCTAAATGGTTATCAATTATGATTACAGCATTTTCATCCCGGTTAATAATAAGGATTTCGTTCAGGAATTGGATGGAGTCTAATTTGATTTCAAGTGATTAATTCGTGTTTAAGCATGTTTCTTTATGCAGAGACTTTTTCCTTTATTGAAAAAGAGCTTTTCCGCTCTTTCTTAAAGTTTTTGAACTTCTGCAAACAAAAAGAAGAAGAAGAAAAAAACAAAACAAAACAAAACAAAACAAAACAAAACAAAACAAAACCAAACAAAACCAAACAAAACCTTCACAAGATGTAATTAGTACCCTATCAATTCATTAGAAACTCATCCGATTATATCTATTTAGCCTCATGCAGTAGAATATTGGGAGTGCAATATGCTAATACTTACGCCCAAGGTATATTACGCGTGTAAATCATAAGTACCCATCTTATATAGCCCAGGCATATGACCAAAGTCAGTCTATGATCACAGACACCCCTCACAATTTAGACAATTCAGGAAAACATCAGGTTTGGGTCCTCCTTAGAATAGGAAAGTGTCTATTTTCTTTGGTCTGACAGGGGCAATTTCATCGCCAAAGAGCCCCAGAATATCCTAGCCGCGAGGGAGTTTTGAATAATTAACGAGATAATAAACGGCAGATGATGCCAGTTTTAAATCAAGTCGTGGTGAGGCAAGAGTATAAAGAGGCGCGGATATCTATGTACAAGGAATAAGCCAATTATTATGAACTAGGGCATGAGAGGTTATAGAGATGTCCTTATCGAGCTGTACAACAAATATGAGTGAAAGACACTCTTCCTAATACTATTTCATGGATTGATTTTTATAATTTTACCGTATGATTCTCTGATTCCAAATTTAGAACTCTATTTATTGAATTGTCTAATTGGTGACCCGACATTTGCTCCTGCGACAATTGCTCCGGGCTTTATTTCGTCTAAGATATAGGGTTAGGGTTAGGGTTGTAATAGGGATTTATATTAGGTTTAGGGTTAGGTTTAGGGTAGGGTATAGTGTAAAGTCCCTGGTTGAAGTTAGTCATTCGATTAGTGTATGGAATTTATAGCGGAGCAATTGTCGCGGGAGCAAATGTCATGGATTCGTCTAATTACGTGTTTCAAAATATGTTGACCTGTTTTGTAGCCACAGTTTTTTATTTCGACGTATTTCATGTGCAAATGTCCCAATTCGTATTATTGATTTATGATGCATAATGTATTTTGTTTTAATGTGACCTGAAATGCTTTACAAAATTTATTGACATTCATGGTATGAAATTAAGCGTTTGTAATAATGGCGGAACAATGAAATAGAATTGAAGGAAGGGGATCTTGGGATACATTAAATGTAGATAGAGAGCACAGGCGAGATAAATGGTAAAATAAATATACAGTGTAAGAGTAAGTGTGTGTATGTGTGTGTTCTAAAATAACTTGGCCTCCACATTGATATTAGTAATTACTACATTTTAGAACATTCGAAAGTGCCAGACATCCATACAAGAATAATCAAACAGACGTGCTTTAAGACAATAATCGGGTATCGCTGTAACATATAGACATGGTAACCTATATTTACAGTGGAAAGTCGTTGAAACAAAGTCTTTGGGACCATGGAAATTATTTAGTCATATCAGCGAGCTCTTTTCATCAGAGTAAAAAAAAAAGAAATACAAAGAGTTGTGACCAACAAAATTACCTTTTCATACCAGGAATCTTTTTATATCACATCTCTTTATAACGAGATTCCATCGTATGAAGTTGTTAAAAGCTGCTTAATATTTCTGATATCAGAGTTGCGATACTCCCCGAAGATCATTTTCTTATTTAAATACCATATCTTATTTATGCGCGTGGCCACTATATTGTATGGACCACGTGGGATTCCCATATGAAACAGACCTGCAAGGCAATTTTCGTCAACCCCTATTTTAACTTCTTAGATAGGGAGGAAGACACTAAAATAATTATACACCATTAAAGTTTAACGATTACTGGGAAGGTCAAACGTGCAGAAAATACCCTTTTATGACGCTGCTGGACTTTACTAGTTTAATTACATCTTCAAATCTTGAACGAGTTGTAATAGTTGATGTTAATTAATGAACCACTAAATTTGATTAGTTGTAAGCAATTTTTTTGTACAGAATCCAAGATATTTAAAGTTAAAGAAAAAAAAAAGAGAAGAAAAAAAAAAAAAAAAAAAAAAAAAAAAAAAAAAAAAAAAAAAAAAAAAAAAGGTCGTTGTCTCTAACCTGGCAACAATCATTACCACGTTTAAAAGTTTCTTCAATTGAAAATACTGCATTTAATTTTTAACGAACAAATAACTATCAGGAAAAACAGGTATTGCAACAGTTGTCTGTCCAGTTTTCGTAGGAGCAAAATGAAATTGCATTATGCCCAATAATAAAACTATCATATTAAAGACCCCGTTGTCCATTTGATCTTTATTTTACAGGTGCATGGACTTGTACAGTTACTTATGATTAAGCTGCCTTTGATGCTACTATGCATTTTTTAATGGTTGAAGACGAAAATGTAAAAATTATGTCTAAAATATTTTTTTTTAATCATCATATGTTATTTTCAAGACTGAAATCATTGCTTTAATACACAAAGCACACTCCAATCACAGTCTACCATCTATCTATGTATGCATGACAAAAACAAAATTGCAATTTCACATTACAACGCACAAATTTACAGAGATATGAAGCAAACAATTGCTCATCATACTTCAAAATACATAAAATAAGAGAAGAGAGAAAAAAGATAATAATGATTACATGTACATTTACATATCACAGACATTACCCCCTGTAATCATACATTGTTTGCGCCGAACATAAAACTACATGCATTGCTCAAGGCCACATATCATGCTGAGTTCATCAACATATGAAGTTTACAAAACATATTCCACGGTAATATGTTTCCATGGATACCTGGCCTTTATTATGAACGCCTCCAATCACATATTTTGAAATCATCTCATTGTTTTGGAAAAATAACATCAAATCCAATGATGAGTATTCATTTCTGTCAATAGGATATCTTCCCTCTTTAAAAACTAATTAATTGTGCATACGAGGAGAGAGGGGGGAAAAAAGAAAAAAAAAGTAACAATAAAACACCAAACCTTGAGATAAGCTTATTGTAACGTATTTTTATTTACGATGGAAGTGAAGGGCAAGGCCTGAATAGTAATAATTTATATTTGGATAACGATTTAAAACAGTCATCTCTTATATACGGTCATTACTCTCTGGAAATAAATCTGAAACACGTAAAGAGATGTATATATTGTAAACATTCGGAAGTGTAGTGAACGCTTACATTTTTGAAATATTTATTCAATAAGCATTTTCTAAGCATTGAAAGTTTGTATTTCTTCTACACTGTCCGTCATAAAGGTGGAATATTTTTTTGCCGCTATAGCGACATTATTTTGCTCTGACTTTAATTTCTTGAATATGTTTGTCCCTGCTTTTACTTTTTGGACCCTGGCTATATCTTGGACATTCTCCGAACTCTTCACGTGTACCTTTTTCCAAAAAAGTCTTGTCAACCCCCGTGATGCCCATTTTTGTCATTTTTTCTCATTTTGGGGCCCCCTTTTTTTTCCGGCCGATCAAGCCCCCCTCAGTCCTACCTCCAGGAAACGCGACTGAGGTGTATTGTTTTATATTGTTCTTTAAGTTAAATATATTTTTCCGGGGACAGGCTAAGGTCTCTTGTCTAGGGGAGGGGTAAAAAACGTAAACGTAGAAGTAAAAAACGAGATTGGTGAAAATTCTCAATATTTTATTCCATCTTTATGCTGAAAACAAAAGAAATGAAAAACCACCTTTAACCCTTAAATATCATCATTTTCCCCTTAAACTTTGTTTAGCCTTGATGACAAGGCTGTAGATAGACATTATTGATAATGTTTTATTTTTATTTATGTTTGGTTGAGATTTAACAATACAGTTTAGGGAAGATAGAAATTTCCACGGTGTAAAAATGAATAAAATGAATGTTGAACCCCAATCAAAATAAATTTTGACCCCACCCCTAGACAAAAGAGTCGAGCCTGTAACCATAAATCTAGATTTAGTTTAAAGAACAATAACAAATCTCCACCTCAGACGTGTTTCCTTGGGGTAGGACTGAGGGGGCCGTGGTGGGTCGCGTGAACAAAAAAGGGCCCCAAAAATAAGAAAAAATGACGAAAATGGCCATCTTCTGGGGATGACAAACTTTTTTTGAAGAAAAATCCCCGGGAAGGGTTGAAGGAACGTCCAAGATATACCCAGGATCCGGGAAAGTGAAAGCGGTGACAAACACATTCAAGAAATTAATAACGGAGCAACATAATGTCGCTTTAGCCAAAGAAAAATATTCCACCTTTATGACGAACAGTGTACATATCTTCAAATAATATTTTACATCATGATTGGTTAAAATCGGATCGCATGGTATTTACTGATTTCCACTGAAGCATTCAAATGCACTATGGACTCGCCTGAGTGCAGGTATAGTGTAATTCGACTATTCAAAACACCCAGAGCATGCTGAGTACACCAAGGGACAACTTGTCCTCTTCAGTTGAAGACTATAGTGTAAGAAGTACTAAATCCAATTGAGCTTTCCATTTTCTTAAAACTGTGACACTCCTGACACTTCGATACCACAACAATAAACCTTGGCACTAGGATAAAGGTTATGGTCAGGTTGAGGGTAATAAATACCACAGTCTTCCGTTGAATCTTGCAGCCCAGGAGCACAGGTGTCATGAACACATATGTGACCAACGTGCAATCATCAAAACAGTGATTAACCGACTTTGTATGCTGTGACACGAATTAGGTCGGACGTCTATGGGTTTCAATGTCAGATGAAAGACGCCGACATTGGCGATATAACCGCCCAATTAATGAACGAGTTGTATCATGGTTAAGCTTCGGATACGATGTGACGTTATTTTCTCAACAAAACAGGTCAATTATTGCTAAATAACAATGATAACGCATTATCTTCTATAGAAAACATAATTAAAAAGTATCGTGATTAAGAATGTTATTATAGTCGCAGCGGAAGAGCTTTCAAATCATTTTTGTTTGTGAAGTGTCTCTTTCTTTTTCTAGTCCTGCATCAAGGAGGCGATATTATGTTTTGATTGATTTTCAGATAGCTCGAACATTCTTAAGTCTTTCAAACTTTCCAAGGAAAAAAATATGCCTCGGGACAGGTGTTGACATGGTTTAGCAGGAATATGGAACCAAAGAGACCTTCTTTCTCACTTTTTACCAATAGATGTGAATATTTACCATGTTTATAATTTCCAAAACCAAGAGTTACGGCGATGGTAAAAACAATTTTTTTTAAAAATGAACCGGATACGTTCGATATCATTGCTGATGGCGGATCCAGGCAGGGGTGCAGGGGTAGCCCCCTATAATATTAAAACCACTCATTGACTGTACATGTGAAATTCGGATAATTTTGGCGCCCCTATTTGGCCTGGCACCCTATATTTTCAAATCCTGGAACCACCACTGGAACGTATTTCATTTTTTTTTTGCCAGGTAATACGAGTTTATGTTTTGTTTTTTTCAGCGATCTACTGCTGATATGAACATGTTGATCTTTTTTTTAATTTATTATTCTTTTTTTAAAGACCAAATGGGTTTAGTCCATGTACAATAGAGAACTAGACCAACTGCTTTTGTACCAAGTGGATATAAACCGTACAAACAAAATAGAAAGCAACAATAATCAGGGAGAGGGTTGCAATTTTCTTGACATAGTAGACACCGCGCTAATTGACGAAAAAAGAGGAAAATGAAAAATTAGGGGCAAAAGCCATTCAAATAAATACAGATTATAAAGCATCAATTAAGTTTGTGGGAGAGGGTGTGTGTAAGTAATGAATGACAGATACAGAGAAATAACGGCGTACGCAGTATAGATCTAGTCCAGTACATAGTTTTTAATTGTGTAATTAAATAGAAACATACAAATGAATGATCAAAGCCGCTTCCATACATAAATCATGAGCATAATGCTTTATGAAGGTTAGTAACATCTGGTACTCTGTCTTTTAATTTCCATAAATGTCTATCAATGAATATTCGTCATTCAAAAGAAATTAAGCAACTTTTTCACACGACAAAGAAAGTCATAACGACCCACGGATTTAATGGAATCCGGATGCTATTGGATGTAACATGTACGATAATTTATTTTTTTGCGACGAAAACAAAGTGATGATGTTAATATTTCCTATACTCATTGACATGCAGACGTTCGGAATTTAATGATCTGACATGTTTATTATTGATTATGAAGCAAAAGTAATCGATGGCATAATAACCGGGGCACCTGTCTGACCGGATATACCAATCACTTTTCATCAGATTGCAGGCCACGTTATGAAAAAATGCGGTAAGGTTGGCATTTATCATTGAATGGAACAGTTAATGTCTGAAACACGAAACAATGGTCTATCTTGGTCGGAAGGTCATGCCAAAGTATCCCAGGATAGATTGCTTTAAATGGAATGACACTCCATCAATGACTATACACAATGAATTTTCCATTCGATTCTAAACAATAAAGAACACGTATACTTGCAATCCATTACATGTGTTTCTAGTTCATCCAACATATATCTATCATAACGTATTCACAGAGAATGATCCTCAGAATAGCCGTTTTTATTTCAACAGCACAAGAACGAGTTATTGAAAGTTCACACTCGAAATTACACTTGTTTTCCATTTCTATGTTACTAATAAAATGTGCGATATGTATAATACAACTTATATTTGTGTTGGTATCTAAATGGAATGAAATACAACATCAATATTACATAGAGAGCTTCCTGACATCTATTTCAGTAGATCGCCAAATTCACAATTTCATTTCACAAAAACATACGGTGGTGACTGTGTTTATGGATTTGTTACATGTACTTTCAAGTGTGTCAATATTGATACTATTCCATAGCACAGAGTTTGAGATGTAATTTATCATTATACCCCACATACAAATTCAAAAATAAACTCGTAACAAGTAAAACATATACAATTCATAGAGAGAGCGAACTGATACATTTCACGAAGAAAAAAAAATATAAAAAGTCTTTATTAAACTTTATTAAACGTAAGTATGCTTTTTCAATAGATACGATATTGTTTCCACGGAGCATGCTTTAGTAGCAACGTATGCTGCTATAACGGTGCAATTATTACATGATCATCAGATTTAACACCCGTACTCTCTTTCAATTTAGAACAGGCATCATATCTTTCGTAAATCTAATACTGTATCAGAAGATGCCGCCGATATTGTTTATGAAAACGTCGTGTTTCGTTTTTTCGTCCTGCGTGAGAAGCGAAAGAGGGATGGCCAGCGAAGTTTACCCTGGCAGTGCGCGGGTTGGTGGCGGAGCAACAGGATATTAAACCAAGGTATTATGAAAGGAAACTGGTGTATTCACGGTCATCGTAGCATGTGCATTGTCGCTTCCGATTTCGGGTTCGCCATACCTTACGCTCCATTTGATCATAATATTCTAGGGATTACCAGTGTCATGTAACAAAGAGGAGATATCATTGATCTTACGATCGACTGTGACTGATAATGCATGTTTTACCATAGACTTACGATTGCTATCAGTCGTACGATTGATCGTATCTTTTATGTTACAAGGCACTAGGATGGGTAAATACGTCAGCCACAGCGGTGATACTGACTCTACACTTAACAAAAACTTAAATTACGGTAAAATGCGAGTTATGGTCGGTTTAGCCTAGGATGTTACATTGTGACTGCAATAAAGGCCTACGTGAAAGTAATGGAAGAAGAGGGGTTTTATGGAAAATTCTATTTATTCATTATCATAAATATTAATTTATTTTACAGAAACTTTACAATAATTTTTTATTCGGACGGGATTTTTAAAAATCGATATACAACAATCCTATCAACCATTTTTTCACTTAAAGTCGCTTAGTCTACTTCCAAAGAAATGTATTTATTTTTTTTAATTAGAGAAAAAAAGGAATGAAAAAGAAATTAAAAAATTGGGCACAACGACACACTTGGCATCGCACCACAGATGACGAAAAAAAAAAAAAAACCGTGTAAGGCCGCCTTGTGCACTAAGGGTTGTACGATCGCCTCCCCTCGATATTTAAATACCATAGAAATGAGAGTGAATGAACAGATTGAAGATAAGAAAATACACGTATTTGTATTATTATTATTTTTTTAATATGAAAGGGCGATCTATTGCCCTATCGGCTGCTGAATTTGTGATCATAGATTCACTAATGCTGCCACTACCCATGACTGAACCAACTCTGATCCACCACCCCGAATTCCGCACTGTATACAATCACCAACATCATTTCATCAATCAAAACAATTTAACACTCATGGAAACTTATCATCATTTTTATCAAAACATTTGCATCACGTCGTGTGAAATTAATATCTCGCGGAATAGATACCTAAATTGCTTTAGGACAACAGCTGCCCTGTACACCATGTCACATTACATATTGGATGGCAACCCTGTTAAGATCCAGAAGGTCGTTATCACGTGTTAAGTGATACCAGTTAACTGCCCCTCTAGCACTGAACAGGTGTTACTTTAGAATCACATCGGTGTACTTTGATAAATTCAATGATGAACTTGGTAATGTTCGTTTTTACGGCATTAAGTTCGCGGCGCTTGGGCAGTGTTGTAGATTATCAAATCATGCGCAAGGATACCATTTCACCTGTTATAGAAGCTGGAATCAAATATCTTTTATGAAGCTATTTTGTCTGTTTGAAAGCCATATAATATGTGTCCTTTTGGAGGTTATTTCACTCGATTCAGAATCGTAGTCGAAGATTTCATCTTTACCGATGACAATGCGATTGAGATGGTTATTGATTATGATCATTTCGGCAATTTAGAGTCGGTGAATCCTAATGTAATGATCAGATTGATTTATGCATTTCCTGTAGAGAGAACTGAATGAGTGATCAATATATTAAAATGAATAGAGGAGAATAAGTGAACAAATGCACAAAATAGAAGATGATCAGTCACCATGAAATCGCTTAAGTATTATATCTGGAGGACAGATACGGCAGCTTGAAATATAACAGTTTATATATCTCAGGTTTCAAGACCTTTTTATGTCCTTTGCAGCAAGAAAGGTCCTTGACTTTAAGATCATAAGCAAGAATTAGGTGACTTATTATCTTTTTTTTTAAATGTCTCTCAACCATATTTAAGATAACTTTTACTGTTTTGATAATATCCAAACAACTTATGATTATGAAAGTTGTCTAGATATCTTGGTGCCAATCTCATTTTTGCCTTTTATTCGCAAAAAATTAACGGTCTTTCAGAAAACGACATTTCCTTTATATCGTCATTTAACTTTTTTCGTTAAATATAGAAAGAGTAGAAATAGTTTGTAAATAATGTGTAGGATGATATATATATATATATATATATATATATATAAACAAAGATAGGATATGAGGAGAGAGAGAGAGAGAGAGAGGGGGGGGGGGTTAAAGAAGGAAGGCTGAAGGAGTCAGGTGAGTCCCTACTCTAATATTTATTATTATGCGTTAATAATCACACAAACGAGTGCGGCGATAGAATAAATATGACTTATGTACCCAAATATTCCTCGTTTTGATAGACATGTCGTTCAATATACCAAAATTATAAGTATATTATAAGTATAAGTACGTTTATAAATGTTATCGACTTCTTTTCTTTTCTTTTTGAAATTCTTTTACAAAATTACTTGCTTTTCTAACCTAATCTGCCTTTATAGACAGAACAAAGATTGTTACCCAAACATTAGACATATAAGAAATATTCCCCATGAACTCTAATCTGATGTGAAAGGAAGATGATATGATTATTCACGTCTTGAGACTGTCCGTTAACGTCACACTATCCGGTAACAAAATTTAATCGAAGCAAAGGAAGAATAAGGACAATTTAGGAATACACTCCAGCATACATCTATTTTGAAGAGGGAAAATAAATAAATGAAAAAGAAACACCAACACGAATTTCGCAGCCTTAACTTGCCTATACCCTTTCCTCTATTTCCTAGCCTGTCATTTTTTTTTATGGCGGTAAATCTATAGGGAACAGATTCACAGATTGTTTAGGGATTTCATGTTGCTGTCAGAACCATTCATCTGGTTATTTGAGAGTGTTAGGCTTTGGTGATACGAGTTTTGATTTGAATCGAACGACTCGAGGCTTTCCTCTTCTCTCCTCCACCCGTTAATTACATTTTACTCCAGATCTGTCGTTTCCCACAGCCACTGGAGGCGGGGAGAAACTATACTCACGACACGACTAACCTTCCCAAGGAAAAATATCTTTGGTCATGCTGGTAAGTGCTTAAAAAGCTTGGTGTGAAGTTTTAACGGAGGGTGCATGACCTATCAATACTGCAAGTGGGGCACTGTAGGACACTTGCATACATCTAAAGGACAAAACATACATATCTCGATAAGAAAACACTCCAAAGTATAAAGAAAAACTAAATATTATAATAACATTAACAAAAACATCAAAATAGTTAATTAGAGAAACTGCAAACAAATATTCTTACATTTAACCTTAAGACACTTCGCAGATGGAAAAGTGTATTTTCAAAGTGTGACATTTTCAACCAAGCGAATTGGAGCTTAACATACAACAAAAACAAATAAAACTACCAATACATCACCTCTACGTCGACCATGGCTACCAGAACAGCAGTAGCGTCCACATCCTCGAATGCCACTGTGTAAAACGGGCCTTGGAATGCTTTTGAGAGTAAAAATAAAAGTAGAGGGTCTAAAACAGGAAAGGTGATCAGAAATATATCAAAGAAAGAGAGGGAATCAGGAGGAAAGAGAGGGGAAGGATCGACAATAGATTAAATAATAGAACATGAGGAAGAAAAGGTTAAAGAAGAGAGAGAAATAATAATATGGAGAGGAAAACAGAAATAAGAATAAAATAGAAAAAGAAAAAGAAAAAAGACAAGAGGAAGAAGAAGAAGAAGAAAGAAGAAGAAGAAGAAGAAAAAGAAGAAGAGGAAAAGAGGAAGGAGAAGGAGGAAAAGAAGAAAAAGAAGAGAGAGAGAGAGAAAAAGAAGAACACGAACAAGAGTAAAATCAGTAAAAGAGATGGCCTAGGGTTGACTCTGACCAGAATTCGATTAGAATTGTCACGTAGCGGGGCTTATTACGCTGCAGTGTGGGGCGTATTTTGATTAGCTATAACGCTAGAGGCGCGATGGAAATCCAAAATATGAGATTTCTAGAGTATTGAGTTGAGGTGATGCGATATGAAAGGCGAATTATTATCTCAATCATCATAATCATCATCAAAGCCTGTGTTGATGTTTCATTTGTAACCCGGGAGTGTCTCCGCGCGACGGGCTAATAAAAGAGGGGCACAGCTATTACCCCATCGCACTCTCCAGAGCGAGAAATTCGGTTAGTTGTAATGCATTTGGACATAAATAATTGCATGGAAAAACATTGTAAAAATCTTCAATCACAAAGTTATTTATGCCGATACGAATAAAATGATCGTTGTTACTTCTCTCGTCTATTTTCTCTATGCACTATTATTATTATTATTATTATTATTTTTTAATTTTCATAAGACAGGGCTTTTAGTGCTCAACCTATGTACAATTGCGCTTTCTGTCCTCCTTTTTTTATTACCATTTAGTTGTATAGTTCATTTTAATACCAAAAACACAGTTTAGTTTAATTTTACAGTCTTGGGAAAGTATCTTCCTGTCCAATGAAAGAAACTAAATGCAAATGGTCAAATAATCCAATATTTTTGGCCCCATATACTATGGAAGACATTGGTTATACAATGTACTATATTATTAATGACAAAACTAGAAAATATTAAAAGCTGTACTTAAACGCCATTTCGCATGATTTTGAGAGAAACATAATAATAATAATAATAATAATAATAATAACAATAATAATAATAATAATAATAATTATAATAATAATAATACTGATTTTATTTATATAGCGCTTCAAGCTGGTGTTTCTAAGCGCTCTGGTGTTCAGGGGGGCATATCATCAAAGGACTTGTCGGACATTTTATCCGACAAATTTGCTCTCAGCCAATCAGATGCAAGCATTTCAGTAGCTTGTAACAGTTTGTCGGATAAAACGTCTGACAAGTCCTTTGATGAAATGCCCCCCCAGGTTAACTTAAGTAATAACGCGTAGAAATCTAAACATATTACATGTACATTATAAATAAACTCAACATTGTTGCTTCTAATTTCTTGGTCAAATTCTAGACTCTAAAACCAACTATTCTATTGCCTCTATGCGATACGCATGCCACCACATCTGGAGAAAAGATCAATATTAGATCTGAACACAATGTGACAGCGAGAATACAATTTCCACATTATGTCCTTCGCTATGACTATAGACATTCATTTACCAATCGAGGGAGGATGGCGAAATGCGAATAAACAAATATTTCACGTGTTATCAGAAATGGTTTGGCTAGTCACGACTTCCGTGATGGCGATTTTGTTTCCACAAGGCGTTTATACCCGTCAGGTTTAATACACATGTCCAGTCAAATATGGTTATAAAGACTTTCTAGAATCAAAATAGCCTTTTACAGAAAAGTACATTTCTCAATTCTCTTCGTTTAATATGAGGGTTTGTAGGAGGTTAAAAAGAAAAGATATCTTGTAACGTTTTTACCTTGAATGATTAATCATACATTGAAATATATATATAATGCAAGAAGCAAAATTTAAAACACGATCAAGATGTTGTTAAAGTTTCTTCAAGGACTAACAATTTTGTTTTAATATATTTTCCAATTGTATTTTAAACACACTGTAAATGTGTAAACAAAATATATCTTGGTACTTGACGTTTCAGTTACTAAGTCAGGTAAACTTAGACACTGTTTCATAAATTTGTATCTATTATGAAAGATTTTATGTAATAAAGTTGTCTGATTCTGCTAGCAAGATGAAGGATGTTCAAATGATTATTAGTAAAATTGAATTGGCTGGTGATGGCTACAAGGTATATACATGTACATGTACGTCCACATAAAGAAATGGATAAGGTTAAGTATTTCCAGGTATATTAATAACGATTTTTTTTTTCAATAAGATTCATTTCTTATATCTTTTAAATGTGTGTTAGCTCCAAATTAAGTCATCTATTGCGAGCATTCCGTTTCCCTATCAGGGTAAGATGTGGACACACTTTATCGAGGAGAGAGAAAGCCATAAGTCAATAAGAATCAGCTGACTGCGTTGATACACGAAAGGAATGGCATGCCGCAGAACGTTCTAAATGTAAAATATGAGTCTGCTAAAAGTTCATTTGCTTATAGGTGTCGTGTGCAAACATGACCGTGAGCGAGAATGCAAAAAGTATTGACAGTTTTTGTTGTATCAGATCAATTGATCTGATATTTTCCTTCAATCATGATACAAGTTACTGTCGTTCAATACTTTATCGTGATAGAATATAATAATTGGTAAAATGATAAATCCATAAATCCGCATGCCGTGCAAATGCCTTTATGTAGGTTTTGTAGACAGTATAATAGACCATGAACTCAGGGCTCAGAACAAAGGGTTTGTGTAATTTCGATTCTCTCGTCGTCGCACAAAATTTAGCTTAACTTTTCTTCTACAGAAGCAAATTATACAAAATGAAGTGTATCAGCAAGAAAAAATCTTTTTTTGGCTGTAATTGGTACGACAAACAACACCACGTCAGAGAGAACTTCCTACCTACCCCCGCTCGTTCTTTTTTTTTTTTTTTTTTTTTTGGTGGGGGGGGGGGAATACAGTCTGTATCCATAAAATACAGTACTTTATAGGATACATAGGTGTCAGTGATCCCATTTTGGTCCACAGAGGCCATGTCAGATCAAGTATATCCCCCAATATTGAGCCATATTTTGAGAAAGTAGAATTTTAAAGTCTCCTCCTATTTCCTTTGTTAAACAAGAAATGAATTTCATCTATGACTGATGTTGTCATTTACACTGTAAAGTGCACTTTTGACAGTGGTAAGCCTCTTATCCCTGAACATATATCACTTTTGCTTTTAAGAAGGGTAGAAGGAAAGAGAAGCCAAAGACGATGAAGGTACCTTTGAATGGCCAGATTCAAGGAATTGCTTCAGGGGGTGAACGATTGAGGAGTTGAGCGGATGGACAAGGGTAGTTAACATTTGACGAACGGAACGGACGCCAATAAACATAATGAAATGTCGATATGACACCTAGTGAAAGGGAGGGATGGATGGATTGAGGGATAAACAAAGGGAATTAGATGGACTTGTATCCCAAACCATGTCATTTTTACAGGCGTACACCTTTTCCAGGTAAAATTAAAATGGATTCACACAAAGATTAGATTGATTCCTGACCTACCAAAAGATCAAGCTATTCCCATGAGACAATTTGATCTGCCATTCAAACGCATTTAACCATCGTGTTATGCTCAACAAACACCTACATAACGATTTCCTTTTTTAGAATACTTGTCTTTTTTATATCCCTTTCGATGTGCCTTTTCATCCTTGGATTTGATGTAGGCCTACTATATCAGGGTAGTCTAATGATAATGTATATGACGAGGCCGATTAATAGTTTCCTTTGGAGGTCAACGTGTAATTACTTTGCGTTCCCAATTGACTAACACTAATGCGTTTACTCATCCGTATAACTTCAATTATCTGGTATTAACGGATCGACTAAAAAGGTGGGATGTGTATCCGAATTGATGCCCACGATTTGATAAACCATCTGAAATTACAATATACTACCTACATCGTGTAGACAGAGAGCGAGTAAGAGACGGGAAATAGATTGGGGATACATAAATCGAACTCTGGTAAATCGGAAAAAGGAATTTAAAAAAAATGTAATATAGTTATGACAATTATGCACTATTTCAGTCTGCATGAAAGATAGGCAAATCTTTCTGACTTTAAATTTGACTTCAAAACATGAATTGATTTAGTGGGAATAAAAACTTACAATATATACAGTGGTGGCCAAAATTATTAGAACACTTGAACCTACACAAAGTCTATGGGATTATCAATGCCCAAGTTCATTTGCCGAAATCAGATTAAAGATATCTTTTGTGTGCCATGAGCTTTCATGAATTTTTAGCATAGGGTCTGACGTATATGTAGACACCAAATGTATATAGTTTCGACCATCTGGTAATGTGCAGCATTAAAAACAGTTGTGCTATGCGCTTTTGGTTTCCCCATAGACTTGTGTATTAAACATGTAGTCCAAATGCAAAAAAGTAAAATGCCAATTACATATGCCGATTTCTCAAAAAGTATTTGAGGTAGAAGAATGAAACTTAGCAGGCTTATTTATTCTAATATACCTCAAATACATGCTAAGTTTCAGAAAATTTGGTCAAATGGGGAGGGTGTATTCACCCCCACCCTTGGTGGTGAGATGACCAAAATAACCATGCCCATTGAAGGTTAAGACTATTTTTTTCATTTAATGAAGACACTCCTTGTAAATGTATATTTTTTAAAAGGAAATTTCATGAGCAATTCAAATATGTTGAAATATTAAGGGTCATTGGAACGGGGGACTTAAATAGGGGCACTGAATTAAAAATTTGGGGCCCTTCAAAAATAATTTAAAAATCCCCACGTAAGATGTAACTACTTCACCCTGTGTTGTTATGAATGCCATTTTTAACATCCTCAGGAAATTTCCTTTCAGAATATATATACTTTTGTAGGGAGAGGCTTAAAATGTTTAACGTTATGACACTTTGATCCTGAAAGGGGCAAGATTTTTTAGATTTTTTCAATCGCTGGTGTAACACAAAAAATGCGACTTGGGGGCGAGTTCCCAACGCATGGCTTTGTTATTTATTTTTTTAAAGCATAATGATGATATTCGGAGACATTCCAACCATTTTATAGGTATGTGAATAGTCAACTGAATGAAAATGACTAAAATCATTTTAATATGCTTGGTGTTCTAATAATTTTGGCCACAACTGTATATCTGCGGCTCGTTGAAACCACTTTTATCGCATGCACATTAACGTTGTTAGAAAAAACACAAACTGACGGTTGCTCAAAAAAAGTTCGTGCCTATATATTACCGAAACATAATTAGAAGCTTCTAAATCCCATAAAGGTACGTTAATTCTTGACGTCTAAAAATATATTTATATATGAATTTAGGTAAAATGCAATATGTGGGCGGGCACAGTCCACACTTTTCAGGTTAACATTTCTTTACGTAGATATCGACGTAAATGGATTAAGAAACATATTACAAAAAGATCACATGTAAAGGGCAAGATATTCTATTCAGGAAAAGTACCTAAGGATACAGTAGGGCTTCCACTTTTGACTTAATTCATTCTCAGATAGAAGAAAAACAGATATTCCATGTATAATGACATCTAAAAATATTACAAAATGTGAATAACTTAAATAAATTTCAGGGTGTACTTCACCTTAAGGAGACCAAAGGCCCAAGGATGTAATTAATCTTATGGGTAAGAGCGAAATAAGAGGGGAAATAAAAAAAAAAACCCATCAAAATCAGTATTAAAATAAAAGAGTTATTGAAGTTTGAAAGTCTTCTTGTACCTTCTCTGGGAATCCTCAAAATGACAAAATTGCTCTAAAATAGCAGATTTTATGGACAACTGTCTATTTGCTGGAAATTAGAAATTCATTTTATTTCGGATTCAGAGATAATACAAATAAAACACAATATTTAATTGAGAAAATACATAACGATAGATTGACAATGGAAAAAAAAATCTTCAGTCATAATTATAAACATGAATTTTTGACCCACTTAGAATATAGGAGAGTTGGGTGAAAAACAAAGAAGTTGAGTAAAGTAGAATTGAGAAAAGAAGAGAAAATTTGTGAAAATAAAATAAAGGGAATAAACAAGAAGCAAACGGAAAGAATTGTGGGAGATCCAAGTTGACATTATATGAGATTACATTCAAAGATACCAATGAATTTCCGACCATGCTTCAAAATGTTCGTTTGTTTCTTGTTCTTTTTTTTTTTTTTTTTTTTTTTTTTTTTTTTTTTTTTTTTTTTTTACAGTATCACTAAAACATGACATAACTTGAGGGAGCATTGGGTTGGTATGGAAACATAACATTATTGCTGAAACAGGGTCTAATGTAACAACTTACATCATTTGCTTTCGTCATCTATTGTTAGAAAAAAAAAGATGTACATACGAAAATGTGAATTTTCATTTCCGCACATGCAGCTCAAAAATAGAGAGACTACTGTTGATTAATGTTGAACAATAACAATAATAATAACAAAAAGGTATTCCAATTTTTCCGTGACCTATAAGAAATAGTTGATGTAATGAATAAATGATAGTTCATTTATTGTAGATAAGGTGTGGGCGTTCATCTTATACGTCAATATAATGAGGAGATAACGCTCAAATTGAGGAAAGGAACAAACGAAACAAAATAACCCCAATTTATATTTTTGTGTAACTTTGTATTGCTATTCAATGTGATTAATATCTCGACCTTCTAAGCGACTTTTTGTGTCTGACCAGAATGAACAAAAAATATAGATTAGATGGGAAAACAAAGGTAGAACAAAATGAAAACAAGCAGGATATTGCGGATATATGACTGTGGGTGGAATTTCAACCTTGACCAATTAAATAGCGAGAATCTTATAATGAGGCAGACATGTATACAAAAGAATGCTTTAATAACTATATAGTGGACCTCGTTCTTATTTTCATCGCTGTTATTTTCCTCTTTTGTTTTCTTCAAATTTATGCCTTATAGTAATAGACTTCCTTTTCAAGTAGGCCACGATTTTGTAAGAATACATTTACACTGGCAATTAAGACAATTTAAAATTTTTAATAGTGGATATCGTCCCTATTTCATAACTGTTATTTACCTTTTATCTAGTTTATAGTTTAGTTGCATGTATCCTCCACATAAGATTGTGGTCCAATGACTTTAAAGGTGTAGTTGTCAAATGGTATTTTGTATGGGGTCATCCCGATAGTCCGCGGGTCCTATAGTCCGCGGGTCCGATAGTTCGCGGGGAATCCGATAGTCCGCGGGTCCGATAGCGCGGGGGGGGGGGGTGTCTGTACTCTGGTGAAGGTTCGTTATTCCGAAAAATAGAATGAGGTTCGTTAGTTCGAAAATAGAAAAGGTTCGTTATTCGGAATTTTTGTTATATCCAAAAATAGAAAAGGTTCGTTATTCCGAAGATAGAATGAGGTTCGTTATTCCGAAAATAGAAAAAGGTTCTTTAGTCCAAAAATAGAAAAGGTTCGTTATTCCGAATTTTTGTTATATCCAAAAATAGAAAAGGTTCGTTATTCCGAAAATAGAATGAGGTTCATTATTCCGAAAATAGAATGAGGTTCGTTATTCCAAATCGTTAGACCAAAAATAGAAAATGTTTGTTGTTCCGAATTTTCGTTATTCCGAAAATATTAAAAGGTTCGTTAGTCCGAAAATAGAAAGTGTTCGTTATTCCGAATTTTCTTTACTCCAAAAATAGAAAAGGTACGCTATTCCTAATTTTCGTTATTTTTCAAAAGTTTAACTTGAATTTATAAAGAGGAGGAAAAGAGAATATCAATTTATGGCCGAGTGCATAACTTGCCTTGCTTTCAAATCATTAACGAATAGCGAACTTTATTGTATTTAGGGAATTATGAACCTTCGGATGAACCTTTGTATTTTTGGATATAACAAAAATTCGGAGTAACGAACCTTTTTCTATTTTCGGAATAACGAACCTTTTTCTATTTTCGGAATAACGAATCTTTTCTATTTTCGGACCAACGAACCTTTTCTATTTCCTGACTAACTAACCTTTTTCTATTTTCGGAATAACGAACCTCATTCTATTTTCGGAATAACCAACCTTCAGAGTAACAAACATCACCCCCCCCCCCCCCCGCGGACTATAGGACCTGCGGACTAACGGACCCGCGGACTATCGGACCCGCGGACTACAGGACCCGCGGACTATAAGCCCCGCAGACTATCGGGCTGTAGCCTTTTGTATTACCTGTTTTTGCCACTGTCTTTAATTAATTTATTTTTTTATTAAAGATTTTCTTTCTTGTGCACCTTTCATCGTGTAAATATATATTTTAATAATAATAACAAAATACGTTGGTGAAACAAAAGCTGCAATCAAGCTGATATTAATTGCAAAATTACAATCACCCCAGGTCAAGGTTAATTGCATATGTAAAAGTTGACATCAATCAGTAGCGGATCGAGCATCAACTCTGAAAAAGAATTGTATCGGCTTATGCACAATCATAATAGAGTCGCTATAGTCTACAGACAATTGGGCCGATAAAATGCTTTATCAGAGCTGGATCCGTGTCTGCATGAAGTGATACACTGTATAAAAAAAAATATTTGTATTTTTACAGCAAATCTGCTGTCAGCAGAGTCGCCATAAAAAAATGTAATTAAAAAAAAAACACTTTTGTTGTAAATTTCTCCTGCAAATAATTACATGAGAAATACAAAATATACATCAGGAGTAACACATTTGTTCCGTTTTAAGCAAATACGTAAGCTTTAGAACTCTGATGATTCTTTTCCTTCTCTTTCATAAATTCTTTGAGGAGAACTTTACAACAAAACTGTTTTTTAAATTACATTTTTGTATGGCGACTCTGCTGACATCACTTTGCTGTATTTTTTCCCTTTTTTTTTTTTTTTTTTTTTTTTTTTTTTTTTTTTAATACAGTGTAGGCACTTCGTTTGCGCACACACCCACAATAAACCAGAGGTCACACGCTCGCGTATTCCAGAGTGGGTAGATAGAGAGAGTGGCGACACGCGTATCCAAAACTAGGTCATTTTTTTTATGGAGCCAAAGTGGAACTTTTTTTCCCAATCATGCATGTAGTATAATCACAGAAATAGTTCCACTCTGCTTGACCTTGACTGCGCGCAACTAGTTTTGGATACGCGTGACGCCACTCTCTCTATCTACCCACTCTGGCGTATTCAAACCCACCCCCTCATACGGAGATCTTAGGCAATTTCTCATGCGTTGACAACATCAATAAATTAATTAATGCGATCACATTAATATTGATGATCATATGTATTGACATTATTCGAAACAATCAGTTGCTGATTCGTTATGTTCCACTTTATATCACTAACAGACAATATTATTATAGACCTACGATTGGTGCTCGGAACGTACGCCTTCGAAATCTAGTTTGTGATACTCTAATTTTTCGTCATCCGAGATTTCAAATCATCGAATCATTTGTTCCCGGAGGCACAACCGCATTGACTTCAGGAAGAGAAAGGGAGTAATAAGAACCCCAGAGAATGAGACATATGAGAGAACAATAGTTCAAAATCTGGTTTGAGCGATTTTATGATTACTTGGTGAATAATTGACAAACAAATCTCTGTTATATGCTTTGTATTCGTTTCCATTTCTATATATACCTGTTCATCTGCTGAATATGATGTTTCGATCATTTATATTCTGCATTCGTTATATATCAATTTATTTTCACATCAGTATTCGGGAGTATTCTCTACCTTCCTAGGTCTATGGTTTCTTATTTTTTAGTAACTACTTTCGTGATTGCCTTGTGATATTCTCCTCCACTTTTGCTTTTCTTTTCCTCTTCATCTTTTTATAGAGTAATATCAATGTTGTCTCCATTACAATACTGTTTTTAAAGTTGATTTAAGTAAAAAAAAATAAAAAAAAAAAAATAATGATAAATGATATATCAGCCATGATGTGCTAGTAAACAGTAAGTTAGATTTTATCGGTTCAGCAGCATTATATCAAGGCCATCTTACACATAATTTATATAATTCCACTCTTTCACGTATTTTGTACACCAGTTCTTAATGCTGATATTTTTTTTGGCTCTCTTTTAGAATCTTTTGGTTAGTGATTAATGGTTAATTGTCAGAGAAAATTGAATATTAGTAGGCTACCCAAACTATAAAGTAAACACCAATATAGAGATCCGCTCAAAAATCTATTTCAAACCCATTTTCTTTGCGGCTAAAAGTAACCCTAACAAGAAAAAGATGACTATCAACATGATTGATATTGATACGAAATAGGTACACACTGAAGTAGATTTGATCAGACATCTAAATGTGTTATCAATCATTGATGTTATTCCAGTCTTTCCCGCATTTTTAACGTTAATTCTTAAAAGCTTTACCGTTACGTTATTCATAAAAACAAACAAGTCACAGTGGAATGAATTTTTAACTGCCCAAAGGGCATCCCTTCATGATTATACAAATGAAGTTAGTTTAAACCCTCCAGGCCTCGGTAAACAATGTATGAACGAAAATGTCAAAATCGACACTTACATTAGGAAATATCATCAAGGTATATGTTTGTGAATGTGGCTGCGCTACACAATTAATAAACAAGTCGTTTAAGAGCCAAAACGTCCTTTAGACCTATGATTATACATACAGTTACCACTTTTCTACCTCTACGCAAACGATACAAAACAAAGCTTAAAGGAGGATTAAAGTCTATTATCTGGTTAAGAAATAGTGAATGATGGAGTAAGAAAAAGTGAGAGATAATAGCCGAGGGGATTCTTACTTTATGGAATGCAGGGGGAGGATGAGACAATAAAAAGGGGGTGAGTGTGAGTATTCATCAATTTGTAGATTAAACCCGTCAAGTAATTTACTTGTGCCTCCTAGCCTGCCTCTAGCCCAACCGTTTGATGTATAATGCATGGTGTTGGCGACAATCGCTTTACAATTAATCGAAGACTTTTCTTGACTTGTATGCGCACCCCGGTCACACACACATATACGAAGTTGAATAGCCTTACGAGATTTTGAAGAAAAGACTTAACTTTTAGACTTTCAATACATGCATTATATCCATGAACTGTATATATGAAGAGCTTGATTCCAAAAGGCGCTAAATCCACTTTTGACCAAAATGGATTTTATAGGTTAATTAAGTGCATCTTAGGGCATTGGAATCAATGCAGTATATTGGATAAAAAATGTTTTTTGAAGTTTGAAAAAAATTGGTCACAAATATGAGTTTTATTCCAAAAGGAGCTAATCCAAAACGGTTTTTATTCCAAAGGCGCTAAATCCACTATGGTCATTTAGGATTTGTTTATTTAACCACTTTACCTAACAAAATACAATTAGATCTTTTAGCACATGTTGTGGCTACAGCCTCCATCATCCGTGCAAAATTTTAGATTATTAGAATTATTTTCATAATTTTATGAATATTTTGGATTTAGCTCTTTTGGAATAAACATCGAAAATCCCGCGTTTGAAAAAGATAAGATATTAAAAAAAAAAAAAAAAAAAAAAAAAAAAAAATTCAAAATTTAAACATCGAAAAGCTGTATCTATACTCTGGTAGCAATATTCATGTGTTTCGTTTTGAATTTCATTATTTATAGGCTTTAAATCTACAAAATTGGCATCTGACGGGGTTTTATTCCAAAGGCGCTAAATCCATGGGAATTAAATTTATAAAATTTTCTTAAAATTGAAATTGATAGCTAGATTTTTAAAAACGTGATTTAATTATTCGAATACGATAGCTTTACATATATATCAAAATAAACTTACAATGGATAAGATAAAATGGTAAATTAAAAAAACCTTGATTTACTCTAAACACTAAAAGTGGATTTAGCGCCTTTGGAATCAAACTCTTCATATACTGTAGTAGCGGTACGTGCCCACTGGAAAGACACATTGTCCCACACAGTTAGATAATATGCACATGGTCGAATTCCAGTATTTTAACGATTTGAATTTTGAAATGTTCACATTGTGAGGGAATTAATTCACAGTGTGAACATCAAACATCTACTATGGAATTCATAACACACATTGAAATGCTCTGAATGCTGTTAAACTTGAGCGTATTAACACATCTTCACAAAGTAAACTATCTGAAAGTATAATCGGAATCTAGTTTTTGTTATAGGCATAAGAAATGTAAGTGATCAGGTGCATGCAGCATGTGATATCTAACTTAGATGGTAAACTCTTTTCGCTTATCGAATATAAGCTCTAGCATTTTAAAATAAGTTTTTCTCTTATCAAATGATAATACTTAACCAAAAAACAAATTCTTTCTAACAAGGAAGGGCTGATTGAAGACTGAACTTTACGTGATTCATGAATCACATTATGCAAATACTTCCCTTTTTGAACCGTAGATCTTCCGGCAACAAACTTTGCTCTATGGCCTGAATCATTGCTCTAACTTCATCGAGAGCTTAACCCCAAAAGCTATTTGATCGAGAGAGTAGTTCCAAACAAGTAAATAAAGGAGGCAGATTGTACTTAATATTCACGAAAATAAAAAAGAAAGGTATTGACAATACCTGTAATAAAGTGAGAAATAGAGAAAGGGAGAGAATTCGTTTCGAAATGAAAATTAGTTGCTGCTCGACTTGAAAGATCCTAATATCCTGTTCCAATTGTTTGTTCAAAGTCATTATCAAGGTGCTATTGTCCTGATTTGAAGCTCTGATATTAATATTGGTACAAGGTCAGAAGTCAGGGAAATATTATAAATAGCATATGTATCTTTACAGACGTGAATTATAATTAAAATGATTTTTCATTGTTGAGATTCATAAAAAGCTGACCTAAAAACAAAGAAGAAGAAAAAGAAGAAGAAGAAGAAGAAAAAGAAAAATAGAAAAAAGAAAGAAAAAGAAATGAGATAGAGACCTTAAAAGTACAAACAACAGAGTGGGAGGTGGTGTACTTTACCTACTCGAAATTACATGACATAGCGAGCCGTTTGGTCACGTGGGATGTTCATTATCTTAATTTGACTTCAAGAAAAAATAATTATTTCAGTTCCTCATATATTAGTACAAATACACTTATGAAAAGTTTTTGCAACAAAATTTACAATATAAGTGAAGAATTTGAATAAAGAAGTAACTGCGTGTATACTTTGCTCTATCTGAGATGTATTTAATTGTTTAAGGACGTTGCACAGTTATGTTTCTGCGCATCTTGACCGCGCATCCTGGGCGCGCATTATTTACTACGTCACAATGGAAAAACATACAGCGCTCATTGGCGATCCAGCGTTCAAAGAGTTGAAAGAAATGAACTTTATAAATTTGTTATTTATTCCTTCTTTTTGTTCATTATTTACCTACTTGCAGAGATATGTAAAGCATTTATGTTGGTGCATGTTCGTGTTATTTTAGAGATTGCAATGGATATGAAATGAATTGTAAATGTTTGGGAGCATGATTTTGAATAAGTCGAAAATTAGATAGAGTTTTCACATTTTTGAGTATTTTTGGCACGTTTCGGTGGTTTTCAAGTCGACTCGCCACTATTTCAGCGCTGATATTTTGAAAACGAGCACATGGACCCCCATTTTTTAATGTTCCTACTCTTTTAGTTTATATTCCTCTACAACTTGGCAAATTTTGACGAAATTGACATGGATTTTGAATGTTCGAGAGCATGATTTTGAATCAAGTGTAATATAGGTTGGATTCTCAGACTTGTTTGACGCTTTTGGCGCGTTTTTTGTGGTTTTCAAGCCAATTCGCAACTATTCGGGCTCCGATAGCCTAAAAACGAGCACATGGACCCTTTTTTTTTTTAATGTTTCTACCCATTGCGTATGTATTCCTCTACAACTTTGCAAATTTTTATGAAAATGACATGGATTTTGAATGTTTGGGAGCATAATTTTGAATCAGGTGTAATTTAGAGTGGATTTTCACGCTTTTTAGACGTTTTCGGCGCGTTTTTGTCACTTTTCAAGCCGATTTGCGAGTATTCGGGCGCCGATAGTTCGAAAACGAGCAAATGACCACCCCCCCCCCCTTTTTAAAGTTTCTACATATTTATGATGAATCCCTCTATAAATTTTCAAAATTTGATGAGACTCTCATGGTTTTTTAAAAAAAAGTGCACCTTAAAATATACTTTTTTATTTTCTTGTAGATTCCAAGCCTCTAAGATTTGGTTTTTGTCATTTTACGCACCTTTTTTGCCACATGACAGCGCTGCTGGCTCGAAAATAAGTACAATGTCCCCATCTTTGGTATAAACTTCGTAACAAATCGGGAAGGTTTGATAAAGTTTGATATGGTTTTGACAAAGTAATGACGATTTTGACTCGTTTGTTGCAATCGTGAGGTCTAACAGAGGCTAATTTCTTGAATTATGCGTATTTTACATGCCATCCAAATGTGGCAACTTCAAAGTCCCGTAGCAAAAAATCAAGCACATGAACCTATATTATTTTTTGCATTTTTGGCATACATAGATACCAAAGTAACTCTGTGCAAAATTTGGTGAAAATGACATGGACTTAATTTCAACTGTGCAACGTCCTTAAGATACATTAAACCTATTTTGTCGACCTCACCACAAAAAAAAAAAAAAAAAAAAAAAAAAAAAAAAAAAAAAAAAAAAGTGGTGATGTATATCTAAAAATCCGAAATACTTTTTGTGTCATAACTCGAACCTTTCAAATCATTCCCACAAACAAAATGTTTAAAAGAAAATTGTATAACAATATATGATCGTTATCAATTTTGTACGTTTAGTATATCACAAAAGAAATGGAAAACGGATATGGAAGACAATATCTGTATAGGAATCCGAAACGATAATTGTGTCATTATTCCTCAGGCATGACATGGAGGTATATGATATAAGCTTTCGAGAGCCAGGTTTTTGTTTTCTCTCTTTTTTTAAAGCGAAAAAGTGGAAAAGGACCTGTCCCCGGCAACGCCATCGCTGCGCCTGTACAGGCCTGGATAATCTTTTAAATCCATCGAATGAGTATTATGTCGGGTCGGCTTTCCATCCAGATAGTGTGGTATCTTCGACCCAAATCTTCTGGCTGATCTTACTCCATCCTCTCCGCTTCTCCTTGTAAATCTTCCGGGGCTTTTTAAGGCGCCCGATAGAAAGCGTTCACAGCTTCAAGGTTTAAGCTAAAATAGGTTGTATTGGAATGGATTAGATGCCGATAATCTATCCGTAGAGATCACTTTCTAAGGGCCAAAAGGGCACTAAATTATTAATTTTTAAACATTTTATTATAAAAGAGGTAATTCCTCTCTGGCCATCAAAATCGCATATTAATTATTTGGGAAATTAAAATGCAGCCTGACATATTTGTTTGTGAACTTTGGGACTTGAACCTATTTTCATCCACTTTTTAAAGCATCCATCCAGAAAGTTTCTAATAAATAATTGGCCTCATATTTATGAATAACCTACAATTTATCCAGGAACTTCAGACTACATGCTACATTTTATTTAAAAGTCAGAGTCTAAGGTATAACTAGGACACATAATCTTTTGGTTATAAAGATACTATTTAAATCCAACGTCTGAAATCTTGGCACCATGAGAAATCCGAGACAGTGTTCGATTCAACCAGAAATTAGCAAAACGGGATCATGGAAGGGATAAGATTTAAAAAAAAACGAAACGCACGAGATTTCGCGTCATAATTATTCAGTGTCCCTTTGGCCATGAGTGTACATATTTATAGGATAGATCTCTGAAATATTTATCATGACTTTCGCAGTGTTACATCATATGCACGATCTGCATACATTTCCATAAACCCAGCACAAATAAACCTCTACAATATCTACCTGAGACATCATAAAGCATTGTAAAGGTTTTTCTTTAAAGAAAACGTTTTCATTTCTGCATTTTCAAACGTTTAAACTAACCGATATTTCAATTGAATAGCCTATATTTGGAGTGTTAAATGAGTGGGGAAAACAAATTATACAATGGCAACGTTATTCGACGAGTTCCAAACAGTCATGGAGCCTGAGTCACTTGTTTATAATTGTAATATCCCACATCCAACCATTCGTAGCGTGTTCAATTTATATCAATATTTCTTTTTGTCCAATAAGTTTTTATAATCCTTGAAAACACGACCTGTTAACTCAAATTTGCGATTTTCTTTAAAAGTTGATAGGGTAAAAACAAATAAAAAACAAAAAGCGAACTCAAATATTTTTCTAAACATATTTTCTCAAGCGAGGGTTTTGCTGGGATAGTAAACACCACTGAGGATATGAATTACCCGTACACAATGTCGATAGTAGTCTGATTTATAATGTAACTCTACCTCCCTGGAACATGGTTAAAAACGGGTTAGTAGCCTTGATCGAACTGACAAGAAATCAGACATTTATAGCTCAGTCACAACGAGGGGAAAGACACCAGACCGACAATTGACAGATCTTGAAATTTCATTACCCCCACTAAACAATTGATTGTTGAATGGGGGTTGGTTATGAATCGTTGTGGTAGTGTGGCATGGGTTTTAACTGGATCTGTGAATGGAAAAGGTCATAAAGTAAGATAGCAATCGATATGCTAACTGAATCACTCTCCGATTTCGAGCAAGTTGAGAGCTTTTTAAGTCACTGTGTTAAGCCGGTTGTCAAGTGCCTTTCCTCCGCAGAAAATATAGACCAGTCACATCACGCCTTACGACGCCAAACGGAATCCTGGCTATTCAGGATACTGTGATTGGTGTAAATCGGTCTGCTTTAAAGCCAATACGAACCATCAGTCTTGTACATCACCACCTCAAGTCAACAACTTCTCAATTCTGCTCGATTCAAACCCATAATGCAACATTCTGAGCAGTGTAGTCTTATGGTATAGGCCCATTTCAATGATAACACACTAAGTCACTACTCAGTACATTCATACCACAATTATGATGTTACATAGTAGCAAAACAAGTTCTTTTCCTATCGAAACATTTTAGTTTTCCTATACAAACAAAATTATAGGCTAATTTATTCACTGTATTTTATTGTTAGTTTTCTCTAAGCCTCAGTCGCAGACCATTCGTAAGTTAGAACTGCAGCTACTTTGTGTTTTCTTATGCTCGTGATTTCTAGATCACAGTGTTAATCACAGCTGTTAATGATAACTTACGTTATCCCGAATTGCAAAAAGATTTGGTCAGTTTCTAGTCGAACAGAAATGACTAAGTACGATATTACCAAGCAGGTCGTCCACCTTCCGATCTACCTCACAATCGATACGTCGGGAGTGTCACATGACACCGATAGCATTTCGGGCACACGCTCGAATGCAGATTTGACCGTCACGATCACGGATCGATTGGTAAATCCCGATTATTATGGTTTTGGGTTACTGACAGCGACAATGCATGGGAATAAGATAAAGGGTTGGACAGAGAAATTAATTTCACTCGAGACAGAACCAACCTAAAGACTGTAAAGAAACGCGAGACTGTCCCTTTTTCCGGTTGAAATATGCTTGCGTGTTTTGTTCCAAATTCCAATCAGTAAACAAATCCGATGCAATGCGCATTCTTGCACTAATTTCGTAAAGAGAGATCCGCAGAGGGGGAAGAAAAGTAGGACAGATATTGGGGATTGGCATTGTCATAAAGAAGGGGAAAATATACGAAAAAATACGGTATTCGTGCAACTGAGAAGTGTCATTTCAGCGTAATCAGGTAGTGTAAGAAAATATCGTCTCCATCTCTGAAAAGAATTAAGGCCTACTACGATGACAATGTCAGATGAATTTCCTTTTAGTTTCAAGATTATCTTTTGTCTCCAAAAAGGTGGCGAATATTGCCCTATTTGTTTCAGAACATTCAATAAGTGAGCGTAATTCAGACGGCAAAAGAAACATTATTCTTAATATTCAACATGACACAAAATACCGTTACACCCAATGGATTTGCTTTTCTTTAATCATCGGGGATATACAAGGATAATATAAGTGTACTGGTTGACGTATGGAGTTCGGAAATATTTAGTTACACTTCCAATTACCTGCAATGTTATCTAAAACAAAGCAAACTCCCAAATAAACATGGAAATCAGGCACACCATAGGTCTACAGCTAGATGAATAGTTTCAGAGACAAATGGCACCTGGCTGTTGTGTGAGAGCTAAATCCGTCTCTATATTTCCTGCACAATAATTGCATTTAATGTTGCTGGATCGGACACCTTAGACCAATTCATCACCCTACAGCAATATGTAATATATGCTATCGGATATACTTCTTCGAGTTTACACATGATAAATCTTCGGAAGGGCTCTGTCACACCAGCTGGATGTTGAAACGCTATAGTCCAATATTTGAACATCTCAAACGGGCTGTGCTCGGATACAACTAACTCCTGTATTACGACATTGTCACCCTAATGTAGTTCTCATATATAGTTTTGATATTTCTAAATATATATTCCATCAAACTTTGAATTCAGTCTGGGGTAAAATAAAAGATTGTATGATAAAGCACGGATAACTTGCAGTGAAAACGACATTAAAAAGTGTTCATTTTCGTATACAAGCGCGTTACGTCAGTGAATGTAGCAAAAACATCGTAAAAAAATTACCCTTACGGCCACTCACTCGAACACTGTTTGAGCCCATTCAATAACAATTTAATGAACGTAGTATGTCCTAGTGTGGCGTGTAGGGGCAGTAAGTTCCATGGGCGATGATTTCTGCAATTGGGAAAAAAAAAATAATAATACTATATAATCCCTGTACTAAACGAATTAATGTTCAGAACCCTGGAGCAAGAACATAAAGAAACAAAGTTAGTAATTCTAATCTCCATCAAATTAAGAAATATTACAATGGGGAGAGAGTTCTAGTGAACAGTTATATACGGCCACCAGAGGGGGTGGTTGGAACTATAGTACCCGAGCTGACGCAAAGAATGCGACTATTTTTCCTGAGGGGCGCAGCCCCGAAGGAAAATAGTCGCATTCGCGTCAGTGAGGGGACTATAGTTTCACCACAACCTCTGAAGGCCGTATATAACTGGTTTATATCCGTCATCGGAAATAAAAGATTCTAAATCTCTAACGTGTGTTAGAAATCTAACGTTAGAGGCCGATATCTAACGTTACTCCAGATAGGGTCTAACGTTAGATCTAACCTAACCTTTTGTTAGAGGTCTAGGGCCTGCATGCCCTGCATCTAACTGTTGTTAGATCTATGAATGATCTAGAATCTAGGCTAGAGGTCTAATCTAACTGTTATAGATCTAACGTTAGACCTAAGTTAGATCTAACTGTTAGTCTAACGTTAGATCTACATTTTGAATAATAAATGGGCGTTTACTCACTCGACTTTTGGAGTTTGGGTCTCTTCTTCTTGTAAAGTTGGGGGCCTCTAAAGTTAGTTCAATCACATTCTTCAATTTTTGTTTCTTGTTCTGCGTAACTAACGACTAGTAACGTTAGACTTCTAACACTGTCACTGATCAAACGCTGACAAACTAACAGCGTTGGCGTTGCTGTCGCCATTTAGCCTACAATGATCTCCCTGAATGAATAAGATGAGACGGCTTGCTATCATCATCAGATCCTCCAAACTACTTTACACATTACTTGTAAAAATAATCCCTGTCACTGACACTGCACTGCCATGATCCCTAGGCTAAGGCACGCACTCTCCGGCGGCAAAACATGACAGAAATCCCGTTATTTAGCTAGCTACTATACTACGCGAGATCAAAATGTAAACAAAATTTGATGAGTCACGCGCGTCGATGTACGTACGCGCACCATCGTCAAAACAAACCTTACGTCACGCATAGAGGTGGATACCTTTATGACGTCACGGCACGCCGTGCACACGATCGGGGCTACGGCGCCGCCGAGGGCAGGGGGGGGGGGGGGGGGGGGTAATCGTGTACGAAAATGGGGTCTTTGCTCTTTTTTTTTTGTTTTGTAGTATTCTTTATTGTTCATTCAAATCATAAACATACATGCATAATCTGATCGAGAAAATAACATAACAAATTAACTGCCTCTGAGCAGAAAATCAAGATCACAGAAAATAATTATTAAACGACTCTGCAAGAGTCTATAAAATATTGCAACAGATATTACCAAATGTAAGCATAAACAAAAGATTTTGCAAAAAGGCAAAAAGGCAGCTCTCAGCTAGCTTCGATCACTCGATAGGGCACTATCGTTTGATCGAGCCGTGGCTATTCGCAGGTACTATCCACGGCTCAAGGGAATATTCCCGGCTTGTGACGTCAGATGTCAGGATTAGTGGCATTTTTTCACAATGGTTGGAACTACCTTTGGTCACATGACGGGGTTTAGACCAATCACCTATAAGGATTCTTACCATGACGGATATAATTCAGGTTAGCCAAGTTATGCTTTGGAAGTTAGCCCCTAAATATGTGTGTGATTTCTAGACAAATACCCAGTCATTCTGCAGTTTTTCTCTATGAGCCTTTAATCAAACTAACGTTTCCGATATCGTTCATCCACTCATCCCAGTATGCAGTCCCATACATGCCCTTCCGCGTAGCGCATGGCAATTCACATTTGTCATACCAGCGCCGCTCCAGACAACGGTCCCACTGCTTCATTTTCATGTTTTATATCCACTGTGTCGAGGGAATACACAATGCATTATCGGAGTGACAGAAATGGTAAGATCCAGGGCCGTGTATGCATAAGTATGTTTCACGTTTCCCTCTCTTTATGATCGCCGAGGGGGATCCTAATGACTTATTTTGATTGGTCGTGAGGAGAAACTTAGAGGGGGCGAAACAAGACGTTTCTTTATAAACAGGGATGGAACATTTTGAGGGAAAACTATATAGTGTCCTTTCATATAAGAAGACTTTAACTTTTTTTCCGTGTTCCTATTTCTGTTTTGTTTTGTTTGTTTGTTTGTTGTTGTTGTTGTTGTTGTTGTTTTTGTTGTTGTTGTTATTTTTTATTTATTTATTTTTTTTTTTGGGGGGGGGGGAAAGGTTAGAATGCTACCGTAATAGACTTTGTAATATAATATAATAATACCGGTTTCTTATAAAGTGCTTTACCTGTTAAGACCAAAGCGCTTACAGTATATTATTACCCCGGTCATTGGATTCATTTTTCAATCCCGCACTCTACAGTGCACAATCTCCACTCCCTGGGGAGCATTCCAGCCGGTCGCCTGTTAGGCGCACACATGCTAAAACGAACCACATAGCATTCGCAATCTACCGGGTACCCATTTTTATCACCTCGGGTGGGGTCAAGCATGTAGATAAAATGCCTTGCTCAAGGGACATAAGTGTCGGTGCGGGAATCGAACCCACGGTCTTTGCATTGACAGTCCAGTGGTGAGACCACTAGACCACGACACTTCCACTTTAAATATATAAATGTATTAAGTAAACCAAACACAAAACAATAAGTGCTTTATTTTAATTTTATTACTATATAACTATTTAAATTGGACAATCTGTTAAAATCAATATAATCGCTTTATCTATTTTTTTTTTTTACTCAAACGAATTCAATTAATTTCTGCTACATAGGCCTAAACTAAGAAATGGAAATTGTAGCTTTAGTGCACTCAAAGAATGCCCTATTTTATTACAATACGTCATGCATGCAATTTTGTCTAAGGGTATAAGCTTCTTATCTTTGGTTACAGTATTTGATCATTTTACGACATTGTTTTCCCCTATCTTTGTCATTTCATTCGTCTCAATTGCTAGTAAAGTTATTTTTTGCTTCGAAATATCTTTACTTATTTATAATCAATAAAAATATTTTTAAAAATCTATCTGAACGGGTTTTTCGCGAAAAAGAACTTACGTCAAAAATTAAAAGTTTAAACAAGTTAACGAGCTTTACGTTGCGTGGTATTCCGTTGCCACAACGACAGGGACATCACGTTGTTTGCCTCAATTCATCGTCACGTTCTGCGATTTTATTGGTAAAAGGGTTAAAATTCCTCCCGACTAATTTTCGAAATGAAATGAATTATTCAGACTTTATTTGCAATCACTTCCTTGCTGCGTGTTCGAAAGCATGTAAACCCCGCTATATAGTTGGACAATGAAACGTCTCTGCGTACGTGACTGTGATTCTGATACTTGGTGTATAAATTTTCTTTAAAAAATAATCTTGAGCTCAGATCGCAATTGAATCATGTATAATTTTTTTAATGTTACATAAAATTATGATTTCGTAGTAGTACCAATACATGCAGATATGACAGGGACCTTATAGTATGCAGCAGAAAAGTACTTATGATGACATTTATAAATTGATAAATATTTCATTAATATCGCCTGGAGGCGTTCCGTCACCCCCTCCCTTTCAACAATTCTCAAAAGGTAGTAAATGAAAATATATATAAAGGGAGAGGGAGAGAGATAGATAGATGGAAAGATACATAGAGAGAGAGAGATCGAGTGAGAATTACAATCTTTGAAAAAGAAGAGGGGAAAAAAAAGGCTTTGGTGTAAGGGTAAGGGTCAAATATAATGATGAAGGAACGTTGTTAAAAACGGCAATTGCAGGGGAAATGAAAGCTCTTCAAATTTCCAATATGCCAATCTCCGCCCGTTAAATTATTCAAAAATAATTACTGAAGAAGGCATGTCTCCCTCATGGGATCTATTTGCCCATGCGCACTAATGGTGTCTATTATTGTAACAGATTTTTGCCTGTTGGTAATTTGTTGAGAAAATTGCATGTGTCACCTTGAAATCTGATCATCCTTAAACAATAAGTTCGAGCATACTTACTTGACCTTCACAATAACATTAATAACTCCTTAATATCATGAGGACTCTCAATGACTTAGTGCATTGGTTCTAAATATAGGCAATGTACAAAAGTTGTTTTTAACGATTTCGTAATGCGACGCAGGAAGAATTGCACTATACTACTTATTTCAATGTCGCAATTAACCCATAAAATTAAGGTAATTAATGTTGTGGTAAGTGCGGCTACTACCATAACATTATTCGTTTTAATTTGTGGGTTGATTGCTTTTGACCTTGTTTAAAGGCATCTCGAAGAGATACACGTAATATCAAATACAAATATAGAAGTCATCTTAAAATACGCTATATAGTAAACAAAGGTCATTAAAGAGTTGCAATGTCACAAAACTGTTTAAAAATATACAAACAAAAATAAAACACTGACGCGTGGTATAAGTAGATTATTTAGAACTTTGAAAATAGTAATAATAACTTACATTAATTTTATAAAGCTCATTACATGAAAAATTAAATGTGCTTGAAATCACACTGTCATGAATAAAAGGTCCATTTGCCTACGCAAGCAAATGGCTGGTTTGCATAATGACGAAATGTGTTAAGGTAGACAGATAAACAGTAGGTTATAGATGAATTCGTATAAAAATTCAAATGTTGAAGTTGGGGAATTCCTCAATGTTTAGAATGAAAAGCTTCATAATAACCCATCTTTGATGAATTTCAATAACTTTAATCTGTACAGTAATATATGTTCAAGAGAAATGTTTTATTCGATTTTATATTTTTCATTGTGAAAATTTTATCAAACTTGAGATCAAGCGTTCTTTGACCCACAAAACTATAACGGCCATACATGCCATATGTGAAACGTGATACAGCTAGTATGCATACCATAACAATTTGTAATATCATTCGTAAGCAAAATAAGAAAAATGTGTTTTGAACTATTACCTCTTTCAGGTTCAGAGGACCTTTATATACCATCATTTGCAAAAGTTTAAGACCACCCTAAATTTTTGGGGTATTATGTTCAATGAGCATTATTCTTTTAGCCCAAATTCCTTGCTCAAACGGCGAGAAATGGTACTCTTTAATACTGACTGTAATACCAGTAGACTGCAGCTCGGCCTTGATGTCACGACAGGAAATGGAACAATCTCTTCCAACAATCCTCTTCATCATGTTGTCCTCGCAACGCGTTGTTTTTCTTGGACGACCACTCCTCTTCCGGTCGGAAAATGAGCCATCGTTTCGAAATTTGTGAATGGCATTGTGGACGACAGTCTTGCTACACCCAGTCTTCTCACTAATCTTGCGTTCAGAGTAGCCTTCTTGGAAAAGGGTTACTATTTTAACCCTCTGAACCTGACTTAGACTCTGTTTTTTCCCCATCCTGGATAAGAGACAAAGTGCCAGATGAAGACCTTCTGAGGCAAAGACATTCATGGAAATGAGCTTAAACCATTAATCTCATCCCATGAACCATGACAGGAAAACATGTTACATAATATTTCAATGGAACAAAAGAATAATGCTCATTGAACATAATACCCCAAAAATTTAGGGTGGTCTTAAACTTTTGCAAATGATGGTAGAAGGTCCTGAAATCTCATTTCCCCAAACAAAACTAATCTTTGCTTTGCTTAATGAGCATTCATTCTTGACTTCCAATGGCGGTCAGAAAATCAAATTACTTCGTATATCAAATTAATTTTGTTTCACTAATATGACGTCATGCATCCATTCATTTATTCATTCATCCGTTCAATACTTCACTTACTCATCATATTTTTTTCTTTTCTCAATCTCATCTTTCCTTTATCTTCTTCCACTGTCCTTGATTCGTCATATCTGTTACAACAATCACCGTGGAATACCAACAACTCTGTTCTATTTCATGAATTAGGTAAGTTTTCTAAAGACCATTTATTTTGATTAAAATTTGCATTTCACTCTTATTCTCTCTTAAACGAATTATCATTACCAGGGGAAGCATATTCTAATATATTACTACTGATATTGTATTTACTACTGCTCCAGCTACTTTCTTGATTAACAAACTGGGAAAAATTCGAATAAAATGTTCATGAAGCCAAATTTATTTACTCTTGATAATCTCAAGCATAATCACATACAAAAAAAAAATAACAAACCTTGTGACGTCATGAAAAAAGGGAAACGTAAGTAATTGTTCAAGAGCTGGATATCAAAGCTTGTAAAAAAAATTTGGTGGAACTGGCATGCCCTGACAGGGCTTTGAATATTAAACAAAAAATCAATCCGATTGACAATTGAGTTAAATCTAATACAAATTTACAGAATTGGCATTTATATTTCATTAAAATAAGCTAATGCTCTCAGTATTGAAGGTGGTAATATTTGTGCTTTCTGTCATTTTAAACAGCTAAATAAGCCCTATATAAGATTGTGATAGAGCTTCAGTTACGAACATTGTACCTATATGATATTCCGTATACAAATTTGGAAAATAGATTAAACATCAAACATTTTTCGAGCAGCTTCTTAGATCAGGCACACTTTTGAAACCAGTATAGTATTTATAATATTATAAAAAATGACAGGTACCAAGAACATTTATCTTTTCTGCCATGTCCTTACTACGTCATGATATCGATGTTATCTAAATCGAAAAAGATGTTCGTAATCCCATAATCATATAATCCCATGGAAAGTTACCCGCCCACACAAGAGGTAAATTGTCCACTATCAGTGGCTTTAGGTTAGAATGAAACGAAGCACTTCAATAAGTCAGAGCCATATCTTAGATATGTGAAAGGTTGCGAAATAACAATTGTAGAAAAAATAAAACAAAAAGCAACGTTATTTCGCTCTCAGGGTTACTGCACAATAAGAACATCTTAAATGTAAATATACCTCACATTTAATTGGGATAACTTTACACATAAACTTGATGGGAGAGAGGACAATAAAAGGCTCATACACCTTTTCTTCGAACAAATATAAGGTTGAAAGCAAATTGACATGAGCTGCACTCCAAAACAAAGGTACTAAATTAACACCACTGGTGTTTATCTCATGTAAGTTTATATATAAACACCAGTGGTGTTTTTGCAATGTTGAAGTGTTATGGAATCATAGCCGCACTAACCGATAAGTTCACATCCACTTAAGATAGCAAGATAGATTCAACGCAATACTGACACCGCATCATTGATAAGGCTTCATTGAGCATTTTCACTTTAGACGGATTATGTGACTTACGTTTTTTTTTTATAGATTGTAATAAAAGTTTTATGACCATATTTGATAAGGCTTCATTGTGCATTTTCACTTTAGACGGATTATGTGACTTACGGTTTTTTTTAAAGATTATAATAGAAGTATTATGAACATACTTCAAAGCCCCAAGTCTGAAACACTAATTTCCTATCTACATGAGATAGCAAAGAGAAGGCCCAGAGTGAGATTCTTGAGCTTTGAGAGATTGATTTATGATAACTTCAAAACAATTCAGTGTCATTCAAGTTCTTCCTTGCATGTTTTGGTCATAAACAGAAGAATTGATGTGTTATTTTTTTATTCTAACTATGTTACATGGACATTGCAGGTCGTGATGTTGGGTCAGTTTTTCATACTTGTGCTTGAATTACATGTTAATAGTCAAAATATCTCGACTGGCAAATGGATGATTTAATGTGTAGAAAATAGTACGCTGGTAATTTAAGTTAAACAAGATAACCAAGTAAATTCTTCTGTATCTATAATATGTTTTACACTAAACAGTCTGACACACCTACTGTAAACTATAATCATAAAAAGATAATAATATTGAAAAGACTGTATAATAACGGAAACATGATTTGTTCTCGCTACTCTACATTATTTTGGACAAGACCTACCTAACTTCATAAAATAGCGATAAACCTTACGAGGAGAAAAACACTCACTTGGAAGATAATGGCACCTACATTACTGATTGAACATATCGATTGGCTTAACATCTCTTCAACCTAAACATGACGTCTAACCGGAAGTTAGGCTCGTCCATTGTAAAGTGGCTTTGGGAACCCGACACCTGAGAGGGACACGATCCAGTAAATTGACAATCAATGAAAGTTCAGTGCAAGGTTGCAAGTCTCATTCGAGTACCTCATTATTCTGCATATACCCGAACTGAGATTTGATTCCTTCCACATGACTTTTGCTGCTTGGATGAGGACTGAAAGTTTAGAAAGAAAGACGCTACATATAAATTTCAAAGAAATCAGTATTCATTAAATTGCAGACAGGACTCGGAATAGTTTTACTTGATGAATGGCGCTATATAATATTGTTATTAATAAAGTAACTCACAGAATACAGACATTAATTCACATTCGTGTCACAAAGGAACGACATAATAATTTACCAGAATTGAGATTATGCATAAAGACATAGTCGTACCTTAAAAACCATATAAACAATCTAAAACATGAAAAACAAGAAAAAAAGGAGAACATTATGGGGAGAAAATTATTCATGTTCGCATCTAACTCACTCTTGATGACTGGAACCCCTCCCTTATATAGAAATAAAATGAAGCCAAATAGGGGGTAAATCGCAAGACTCCTTTTCTTCTCTCTCCCTTTCTCTTATCTTCCGAGAGTTATCCCAGTACACATGTTTAAGAGAGATGTGAGAGGGAGAAGCCGCGTTATGAGGCAATGTAAGTTGCACACTTAAGAGAACATGAATAGGTCAATAAGACGATATGCTGCAGGAGATCAAAGCACTCTACCGTTTACAGTTTCATTAAATATAGGAACAGCCATTATGGCCATTGGGACCCATTACTTAAATAGTAACAAGTGGCAAAAGAAGTTCTATTACCAATTTCACCGAAGCAGCGATCCTTAACGTTCATGCCCCCTAAATCCCGTCTGATATCAGTTGCCAGAGGCATTACCATCCGTAATCATGAAACTTTAGTTCGTCTGATTTGACGTAAAAGGACGTTAACACCGCTAACGTCTTTCTGCCTATATTATACTTGTGTCCCCAACCGGCGAATACGTTCATGTGGGATCTATTTGAAGATGATCTTTAGCCGATAATCCAAAAGATTTCCCTCGAATAAATGTTTCATCCCTTTACCCTTTCAAATTTATCCCCTTCTCCTACTCTAAAAATCTTCGTTAGATAAAAAAGAAGTAAAGGAAATGTATCCTGCCTCAAAACATTAAATGTAGTTGTCTTTTTCTATTCGTATTATATTCTTACTTATATTCATATACTGAATAATAATCAACGCAAATGTATTTGGTGCAGCGCATGTATCTTAAAAACAAAACACAATATGTATATATATATATATAAAATTGAACAAAAATTCTAGAAGAAAAATCGTTTTAGACAAATCTTTTCCCGGTAAAAGTGGAAAAAGATTTGTCTACAACGACTTTTCTTCTAGAATTTTTGATCAATTTTATATTTTTTCTGTGACGCAGGAATACATTTTTCAACTTGTGTGTATATATATATATATATATATATATATATATATATATATATATATATATATATACACACATATCAGCTGCATATATTTTAAAAAAAAATATTAAAAGAGGCCAGGAAATCTTATTGAAGAACAAATTTTTCAACGTTGTGATTAACCGTTCTTATATTGTTAGTCCCCAAAGAATAACAAAGAATATTTCTTAAACTGTACACACTTTTACCATCAAATCGATATAAATTGGCGCCATTCGGAGTTTTATAACTAAGTTTTGTGTTATCGGCTTCGGGCTTTTAGAAGTTACTGAAACATTTGGAGTGGCCCTCACAGCCGGTTGGCTTGAATGCGAGTCGTCCATAAAACCATTTCGTCAACTCATCACATCCAAGTGGGTTGTGGCAAGTAGGCGTTTGGAGGTGGGCCGCGGCGGGAGATCACAATGAATCATGAATGGCCTCCAGTATTACCCTCAATAATGAAATAAACGGCAAAGAGGCAAGATGGTATACATAGCAAATTATAGATAACTATTTCACAGCAAAGTCAAAAGTGAGTGAAGAGAAAACACAGTTTATTCTAGATTTACGGTTAAGGTTTGTGTTGAGTGTTGAGTCTCGAGGATAAACGAAGAAAACCAAATAACAGCAGATCAATTAATGTCACCGGATGTCTATCTAAATCAGCAATAAATTGAAAGTGAAAAGTCAAGGTCAAGTTCTCCATAAAATTTTAGCGTCTAAATATCTGTCTTCCTTTATTAATAAATTGGTATCAATAAAAGTCTAGTGAAATCATCGTCATCATGTCGCACTTCCCCATTTTTTGTTAGCCATCTCTAAGCAGCTCTCCTGAACCCTTTTGTATATTGACCTTGCCATTAATAGTGACTTTCATAAAATACTGCATTTTGGTGGGCTGTTAAGCACTGTTCCCATTGGAGTTACCATTGATAGTAAAGTTACTATGATAAAAAACTATGCAACGGGGCTCCTGTCTTATACACCTACCGCCCAACTCTATCTTTCTCCATAATATTATGTGAGTGTGTGTGTGTGTGTGTGTGTGTGTGTCTCTCTCTCTCTCTTTCTATCTCTATCTCTCTCTGTCCTCAATGTTTCTAACACACCAGATCTCGATTTTCTTTTTTCTCTATTCACCCTCTATTTCGCCTTTTCTCCTTACCTCACTCTCCAGTTTCTCTTTACACTGTTTCTTCTTAGTTTCATTTAATTTTGTGTTTTTGGATGTTTCATTCTCTTTTCTGTTTCCCATATCCATGATTTATGTTTCTCTTTCTGTGTCTTCATCTTTCGAACCTCCCCTCGCTGACCGGATATTTCATTACTTGTTTCCTCTTCTTTAATGACACGGCCACACTGCATGGGAAGCAAAAATGCCCCACTGACCAACAATCGAGGTTTAATGAATTCAATTCATTTGCTTGAATCCTCAATGACAAGACAACTAGTTGAATGTAATCAGGAGTCACAGTAGGCGTATACTCTAAAATAGCAATATATTGAACAATACTATTGTACGTTTGTCGCATTCATCAGCTCAAAAAATGAGAGTCGTTAAAAATGTGACGCTTATACTTATCATTATTTTCTTGCAAACAAACTTTTGATACATTCTCAGGTTAAACTAGGGATACCGCAAAAGAGCACAAAAATCCTTTGAAAATTTGGAACTGTATAGCGAGGCGAATTGTGGGAGAAGAAGTACGAACCTTTTTTTTTCGTCGATTGATGTATACCCTATAGGTCAGTTAAAGTTTCTCGGAAAGAAGCAAAAATTATCTTCTTTCATAATGCACAAAAAGTTTGTTCATGTGCCATTTTTACCTTCTCATAATACGCTGTTATTTTGATTCAATGCGGTCCCCTTTACGTGCTTACATAAACTTAACAGCGCAAATACAAACCAGGTTAAAAATGACACATGAAACAGAATCCGAGGATGGAGGAGCGATTTTGAGAATTCTACGTCTAGAAACCTTTTTAACTTTCAAGTAAGTTGATCGATATCACTGGCTTCTCTATTTCCCTAAACGCTGTTCGATCTTTCGTCTCATCTACGAAATAGGATTACATTTCAAT